>CM040427.1:39158475-40358475 GCA_022702705.1 Papilionanthe hookeriana x Papilionanthe teres | reverse complement strand
TGAAGCTACATTCACTATGCTTCTGAAGTATGTACCACAGCTTAATCCAAATGCATAGGTCATGTGTCACAAGTTTCTATCGGGAACGAAGACGCAATTAGGCAGTTATTGAATCCCCTTGCGATTGATGACTATTATGTGCTAGTGGAGAAAGCTAGAAGGATTGAATTGGACTTATAAGCTACTAAAAGGGAGATTTTCAGAAGATGAAGAGTTCAAAGGGATCTAGGTGTTTACAAAGTTTCCAAACCAAACAATCATTTCAATCAATGAGTTCAAATGTTGAGAGGCCAAATTTGACATTTTTGGCAAACAGGGTGATGTTAAATAATGTTACAAGTGAGAAGATTTTACAAGGGTGAGTATAACACTTCTTTCTGGACCATCAGCCTGGAGACAGAGAGAGGTGTTGCCCTACCAAGGGACAGAGAAAAGGAGTTTTAGGACACAGAGGACAGTTGAGTCCACAGAATCAGTGCCAGATTCAAGTCAGACCCAACTAAATGCTCAGCCTAGGGTATATGCACTGTCTCAACAGGAGGTGTCACCTGAGTTATTACAGACATGATTTACTTTAAATAAAATTTTAATTAATTAAACATTTAATTGCATCATTACATATTTCATTCTTAAGATCATAAGATTAAGCACACAATAAAGAATTCATTTTAAGAGTTCAATAAAATTTTATCATAAAATAAGTATTATATCCCTCCTTAATAACAAATAATAATATTGTTTGATATGAGATATCTCATTCATTTATTGTTAAGGAGTTGGTTAGAATGATAAATTTGAATACTATACTAATCTCAACAATATTATCTTAAAAATCCTAATGAGAGTCACATGACTGTTAATCGATTATGTGAAGTAAAATTGATTATTGATAAGAATTTTGATGCGGTTTCAGTATAAATCGTCTATCCAAAAACTTTGCAACTATATACTACAATAAGAAGAGAGTTAACATTAATATACCTAGAGAGCCGGATATCAAAATTTGAGGAAAGATAAATATTTGAAGACATTTAAATTATTAAACAGTGGAAATCAACGTTTTCTTGATCAAGTGAAAAATATCACTAAATTAAGTCATTGCATGATATTTCAATGGTGAAGAAATACCCAAAAGTTTTTCTTGATGAATTATGAGCGCTATCGACAGTGAGAGACAGATTTTACCATTCAGTTATTTCAAGTTTTTGAGTCAATATCTGAGGCACCACATAGAATGGCGATGAAAGACTTGCATGAGTTTAAAAGACACTTGCATGAACTAGTTAAGGGGTTTATTAAGCCAAGCATATCACCTTGGGCAGCTCCAATGTTATTGTAAAGAAGAAAGAGAGTTTTAAGATGTGCATTGATTATAAAGAATTGAGTAAACTCGTTGTGAAGAAAAAATATCCACTGTGAATGATTGAAAACTTATTTGACCAATCGGAAGAAGCTTCTACATTTTCAAAAATTATTCTGCGATCCGATATCATCACTTGAGGATTAAAAAAAAATGACATAACAATTAAATATGTGCACTATGAATTTGTGGCTATTTCAGTGGCTATTTCATTTACCTTGACTAATGCTTTAATAGTATTCATGAATCTAATGAAGAATCTTTCGGCAATTCTTGCATATATTTGTGATAATTTTTACATAAGATTTTTTGGTGTATTCCAAGGATGAAAGCAACCACTCAATCATTTTTAAGTTGCTTTGCATGTTTTAAAGAAAAATCTATTATATGCGAAATTTTCTAAGTAAGAAATTCAAGTTGAAAAGTAGTTTTCTTAGGCATAAAAGTAATAAAGAAGGTATAATTGTGGATTAGAAAAAGATCAGCGCGATTGAAGATTGGTCAAGGCCTGATACTATTACAGAAGAGTATTTTTAGAACTCTACTATTACAGGAAATTTATTGAGGGATTTTCACAAATTGCTATGCAATTATCAAAACTAACAATACAAAAAAATTTGATTAGTCAAACCATTGTGAGGAGGCACTTTAGAAGTTGAAGACTTGTTTAATGGTGGGCACAATATCAGGAGATTTGTTTGAGGGATTTTCACAAACTGTCATGTCATTATCAAAACTAACAATGCAGAAAAATTTGAGTGGTCAAACCATTGTGACGAGGCACTTTAGAAGTTGAAGACTTGTTTAATGACTGCCCCAATATTGACTATCCTTCATAGCAGAAGAGTTCCAGATTTACAAAGATACTTCATTAAAAGATTTGGGATGTGTGCTTATGGAGCATGAAAAGTTATTATCAATAGTTCTAGATAATTGAAGAACCATGAAAAAATTATCCCGCACATGACTTGAAGCTAGCAATTGTTATATTTACACTTAAGATGTGGAGGTACTATTTATATAGAGTCGAAAGCGAGGTGTTTGTAACGCCTCATAATTGAGTGTTTATGTCTCCTCTTTTTTTTATAAGTGAACGTAGAGGATGTGAAAGAGAAGGAGATGAATGAGTGTTTTAGTATTATAAGGAAAAACAAAACCACCTCTTTGTAGCAACGACTTCGAACTCATAGAAGGAAAAAGAATGAGATGGATGACTCGTATGTAAACTTAGTGTTCAAAGAAAGTCTTACCTTGTTGTCGACCCCACATTCGAACGATAGAAAGAAATACGACGCTTTGAAATCAAAGGAGGAACCCTAGTCATGTCCATGTAATGGCAGTGGTGCTCACGCTTCGGAGTGAAGCATATGGTGACATCATCCGAGGAAGTTTTGTGTGACAAAGGAGAAAGGAATGGCTTTGCTTGCGTGTTCGTCCAAGGAAGGATAAGGGGTCTTGAAACTGAGACGCCGTTGTTGAGCAGAGGAGAAGGCGGTGAGTGTGGGAGATTTTGATCCCGAGCAATCGATCCAAAGGAGAAGAAAGGGAAGAGCAATATTGTATAGCTGAAGCTTGAGTTATGAGTTATGAAGGTTCAGATTTTAATAAAATGTATTATTTTTTTTTATGTGTGTGTGTGTGTGTGTGTAATAAAACCATTAAATATTACAATAATAAAAATATGAAATATTTATTTAAAGAATCAAATTAAAGTTTACAATTACTTGTGTTAAATTAGAGAGGAAAATAATTATAAATGTTGATTTAATTTTAATTTTGTTGGTCAAACTAAGGTAATATGAATGCTTATAATAAAAAATTGTAATCAATAATTAAAGTAACATAAGTAATTAAAAGATTAATTAAATGTAATTAATGATATGTTTAAAATTATATTTTTATGATATTGTAGGCAGCTAGCAATTGGAGACAAAGATTAAACGTGTTTGAAGATTTAAGAAAAGTCATATGGATTTGAGGTGAATAGTCATATTCGTAAACTATGGTGATTTTTTGTTTCTTCTTAACCAACTTTTTCATTAATAGTTTATTGGTTCTTGTACCAGCTTTATTCTGATTAGTATGTTCTCTTCTTTATTGGTCACTTTGTCATGAATCTCATATGCATGTAGCTACTTACAATAATGCATTAATTAATTAATTAATTATATATACACATATACACTACATGTATGTGCATCCTGAATATAATGGAATCACCCCCTTAAAATATATTTATATAATAAATACACTACATGTATGTGCATATTGAATATAATGGAATCACCCCTTTAAGATATTAGTGGTGGAAGTTTAATGTACTCGTGCACGTAAATGGAAAATGATATTAAAATTGAAGTACCTTAAATGATACAAATATTATTGATGCTCCTGTGGCGGATGTATACAGATTAAAAAAGATATTGATATATAAACAATATAGTAAGACAGTGAATGCTTAAAATTACCGTGAATGAACATATTTAATAGTACAGTTCTTTTCATGCCCTTAGATTGATTTACATAAATGTTAAGTGTCATGCATATCAACTATTTTATCATTGTATTATAATAGTTTAGAAATATGAGTGCTCACTGGTTATGGTT
Organism: Papilionanthe hookeriana x Papilionanthe teres; assembly: GCA_022702705.1. NCBI lineage: Eukaryota > Viridiplantae > Streptophyta > Magnoliopsida > Asparagales > Orchidaceae > Papilionanthe > Papilionanthe hookeriana x Papilionanthe teres. Next base: position 40,354,508 of record CM040427.1, on the reverse strand, counting down.
AGTTCACTATTATTTTAAAACAAACTTTTCAGGTTTAAACTAATTGATTACAAAGATGAACAATAGAAGAGAAAATATTTATATAAAACATGAAACAACAAGAAATGAGATAAATTTAGTTGTACCGCTTTATTTTACTTTTTTAGTGACTATTTCATTAATTAAATGTTAGTTATAAACAATTTTATTTCCCACCATCGGACTGTACGTACACGCCTTCGTTAGTTTCAAGTTCAGGACGAGTCATGATAGAGTTTACAAATCATCAGAGCTTAATGTATATATTCACGCATAAATAATTAAATCTAAGGCAGAGAATATAATTGAAATTTATTAAGAATTGTGACTTACATATTCAATAACACCTGGGAGAAAACAAATGTAGTAGCAAATGCGCAAAGTAGGAGGCTTCAAGTAATTAAAACTAGTTAATTACTCAACAAGACCAGTTAATTAAAGATATGGAATGACTAGAGCTATCAGTAATTGATTATAGTGATAAGAACGTAGGTCGGCTAAATCAACTAATAGTTCAATCTACTTTAAAAGATAAAATCAGAGATTCAATAGCCAAAGATAGCAATGTTCAAAAGATCTTAGGGCAACTCAAGTAAGGCAGTTTGGAAAGATGTATGATCAAGGGGACAGCTTGTTAAAATATAAAGATAGGATCAATGTTCTAGATGTGTATGGGTTGAGAAATGAGATTCTAGAGGAAACATACATATATGTCTATATTATTCACCCAATAAGTAATAAAATATATCAGGGGCTTAAAAAAATATTTTGTTTGGCCAGTTGCAGAATTTGTAGCAAGATATCCTACATATCAGCTGGTAAAGGCAAAACATCAAAGGCAAGATAAACAGTTGCAACCATTACCAATACCAGAGTGGAAATGAGAAGAGATTGCTATGAATTTTATGATTGAGTTGCCTAGAAAAAAAGGCAATGATGGGATGTTATTTAGTTCATCATAGATAGATTGACTAAGCCAACTCATTTCTTGCCCATCAGACAGAAAGATTATATTGAAAAGTTATCAGGAATATATGTGGATGAGATTGTACGGTTGCATGAATTACCAAAGTCTATAATCTCGGATACAGATGATAAGTTTGCATCAAACTTGTGGAGAAAAATTCAAGAGGTTTTGAGTACAAGATTTACTTTCAATACATCTTTTCATCCTTAGACAGATGGGCAATCAAAAATAATTATTCAAATTCTGGAGGATTTGTTTCGCTTATGTGTGCTTGATTGTGGTGGAGGATAGATGTCACAAATATCTCTAACTTAATTTGCTTATAATAACAGTTATCAAGCAAACATTAGTATGCTCCATATGAAGCTCTTGATGGGAGAGAGTGCAGGCACCACTGTATTGGGCTGAAACAAGTGAATGGAAAATCATTCAGGCAAATTTACTAAATGGTGTTATTTAGAAAATTTAGCAGATCAGAGAAAGATTCAATTTTATGCAAAATTAGCAAAGGAAACATTCTAATGCCAGTTGAGTTTGAAGTTAGAGAGTTTGATTCTAACAGTACATCCATTGAAGAGTGTGCAATGTTCTGGGAAGATAGGAAAATTGAGTCCAAGATATGTAAGTCTTTATAAGATTGTGAAGAGGATTAGAAATGTGGCTTCCAGATTGACCCTATCAGCTAACATGTAGGGGTAAATAATGTTTTACATATTTCTTCACTTAAGAAGTATGTTGCTGATGAATCAATTAGAGTAATTGATGATTTAGTTGATATTCTGCCTTATTTAAAATATATAAAAGAGCTTGAGAAGATATTAGATAGCAATGTGAAGAAACTTCATAACAAAGAGATTCCATTTGTAAAAATTTTATGAAAGCATCAATCACAAAGTATGTTACTCGGGAAAAAGTTTTAGATATGTAAGAAATAAATTCACAGTTTTTCAATTGAGGTATGTTTATTTTCTTTATAATTTTAACATTTCATGGAAAGAAAAATTCATAAGGATGGGAAATTGTAAAAACAAATAAAATCAAATCATATCAAATCTAATAGAATCCAATATGTCAGTATGAAGGCAAGCAACCATCCTGACAGTTTTGTTTTAGGAGATGATTGCCTCTTTTGACTCGGACAATATAGAAGGAAAAAACAAAGAGCGAGAGCATGAGAATCAGAAAATGAAAAGATTGTCAAATTGCCACAGTCACTCGCCTATGCTTCCAGACAGTCACAAAACCCATTCCTGCGATCCCAACATGATGCAAACTGACTCTTGTTCCTCCAGACTATCGCAGGTCCCCTTTCCTGCGATCCCAGAATGTTGCAGATTCCCTCTACGTGCTTGCACAATACCGTTGGTTCCCTCCTGCAGCTCTAGCAGGCCAACGCCCATCTTCCAACTTTCACAGCAGACTTTTGTCTTCTCCCTGCACTTCTCGGCATGTTGACGATGACTCCCATACCCTCTAGCAGCCGCAGCCACCTGCAATTCCCCTCTGGACCCTTCGAAAAGCCACCCACACTTGATGTATGCCACATCGCCGAACCTATTGTCCCCGCATTACAGCAGTCACCTACACCTGCTTCTGTCCTCAACCTTCCAGCAGCCACCCAAACCTGTTGCTCCCTCTGCTTAAAATCACCACCCGCACCTAGCTCACCAATGGCGTCCGCAGATACTCTTCCTAGGCTATATTCGGATCAAGCTAGTCTTGTCATTAATGTCTCATTTTTTTTATTGTTTCGAGTCTTGATTGCACCCCTCCTTATTTGCTTAATAATATCTGTCTTTCATCGTTGTGGGTTGAGTTAATTCCGATATCAAAAGGTAATCAAGAAAAAAGTAACATAGAATATAACACAAAAACATTATAAACGTAGTTCACAAAAAACCATAATTATCTTCCCATGCACAAAAAACCAAAATTATCCTCCTATGCACTATCATACACCCGCTTTCTCCAATCCATTCACCCAGCTGACTAAAACTACCGACAGAATCCAACGCAACTGCAAGCAAGATCCAAGCTATAGAGAGAAGGCCAATTGTTTGGATACAAGAATCTTCAGACAACAAGTAAGCACATTATCAAATAAAGAAATATAAAGGCAGATATGGTAGTAATAGTAGTACAAACTTCTGCTGAAATTGTGCATTGAGACTTTCCTAGATAGCAAATTGATGGTAGATAACCATAAAAAAATGTGCTGAAAGCTCTTTCTATACTTTCAAATTTACACTACTGTCTATTACTTCAAGTTACCATTTTTCTTGCTAGCATCAGACCATTTAAACTGGTTTCAAACAGACATATACGAAAAAACTGATATAGAACTCAACCGAAGCAACACGATTCGAAAAATAAAGATTTTCACATAAGCAGGTTAATTTATCTTAAAAAAAACAAAAAAAGCACCGGCAAAAAATTTAAGGATTTTGCCTTACAGTCCCAAGGGTAAGTAAGCTTTTGTTTATGTATGAACCTTCTTTACGTCGCAAGCCAGTGGTTTCAGCCTTTGAACTTTCTGAACCTGCAAGATCAATCAAATTCTGCAAAAAAAGATAAAATGTTTATTAATAGCATTAAATAAAACAACTTAGATCAAAGCATATATGTGAAGGAAAAGACAAGTATCTTCACGGACACTTAAAATTACCAATTGAGACAGTGTAACATCTTCATCAGGGCTATTTTCATCAGAAGGGCTGCTCTCAATTGTCTAGAGAAATTCATAATTAATCAATATAAAGTCAAATAAATAAAGAAAAACTGTTTTCGGACAAGAATAATATTCTAAACATAAATTGCTCCACAGTTCTCATCATTAAAACATAGATTGTTAACCAAACTGCAGAGCAAGAATTGCGAAAATAAAGATATATTAGTAAGTTATGTTAAACCAGGCAATCAAAATGGCAAATAAACTAGTGAATAAACTTCACACCAAATAAGTTGAGAGCAATTTAATATGGAAAGTGAGCTCACAACGGCACAGAAATTTAATCACAAGGGAAAAACTTTCAAACTAAAATTGATTAAAAAAAAAAAAATACAAGGGCTGTTCATCTTAGAATGATAAGACAAAAGTTGGCCGTCTAGTTATAGGACACTCAGGCTTGTTCAGGATACCTTATATATATGGAAAGCCCTAGGGCCTATTTTATTACAAAAAAACGGTTACAGAAGCTTGAGAAGAGGGCCCAATAAATGAAACCCTACCCATACGATATAATGCTAACAAAAGGATCCTAAGATCATAACAGAAAAAGAGCAATAATAATATCTAAGAACGAGATCGCGAAGGCAGTACTCTCGCTCTGTTTCTTGGTGATCCATAAAGTAATCTCTTCAATGCTACTCCATTTCCATGAGTAATCAAGGTATCATCAAGTAGAAGTGTATCCCCAGGCTTCTTCTTCCGTCGAGAAGTGTAAACTTGTCAATCTTCTTCATCTTCTTCTTCTTCTTCTGTTGATCGATCCCGATGATTCATAACGGTGGCAGTAAGAATGGGTATAACTTGTGGTTTCTTCTTTTCGCTAAATTTTTGAATGTATCGGTCATACTCGATAACTATAGTAGCACACTCAGCGGCTTCGCACCACAGGAGGAAGGGTCACACTTCCAGCTTGTTCAGTAACAACTGTGTTGGTCATTTGACTAGCCACCGGAGTGGCAATTTATGCAACCTGCGGAGGAGTCTCCGCGACAGCCTTGTCAACTGAGTTTAAACTGTTGAACACGTTATCAGCATCAGATGCTACCCTTTCCTCCTGAACCAGGATAGCATCAACTCTTTGTTGGGAAATCCCAACAACAGCTAAAGAAGGCCCAGAAGCCTTTTTTTTCTTGAGGGATGATGCAGTCTATAACAAGTGTCCATAATGTGCCCAAACATTTTACAATGCTGGCAATAAAGAGATCTGTTCTCCACCACAACCTCCTGCCAAAACCATTCCTCATCATCTGTGATCCAAATTCGATCCACATCTGGAAGAGTGATATCCCTCTCCACCTGAACCCTGGCTCCATCTAGTGAGGCCCTATCAAAAGTAGATGAATCAACTCTGAGAGGAGTACCAAAAGCTTGGCTGATGTTATACAAAGCATTTCGGTGGTACAACTGAAAGGGAAGTCCAGGAAGCTTGAACCACATAGGAACGATAGGAGGTTCCTTAAATGGGTCAAAATCAGGAGTCCATTTGATAATCTTCATAGGGGTGTCAGCTACCAAAAGAGATTGTTAAGCAAAGATTCTTGCATAATCTTCTTCATTACATAGTCTAATAAGTAAATGTCTTTCATCCAACAATCCCAACTTCCATGCTCCAATGAGCTCGTATCCTCAAAAACTTTCTAATAAAACCCATTTTGGTGTGACCAAATTGGAATTTCCCAATTAAAGTGAACTTAACAGCATCAGTGAGAGCATTCATTTCTTGGGTAGTGAAGAAAACAGCAGATTTACCATCCTTTTCACCTATCGACATAACTCCATTTTTCCAGCCGCAGCATCATGTAAAGCTTATGGGAAAAAAATGATCAAAATTTTTGTGGGAGGTGTGATCTCTGCCCACTACTCCAGCATAAGTAGACTTAGACCGTTGTGCATAACTCTGCACATTAACGGGGATAGAGGAGGTAGCTGTCATGAAGACAAGCACAGAAAACGAAAAGCAGAGAAGAGACTCACTGTCGCCGAAGTCAAGGAGGCGGGAGATGCACAACGATCGCAACAGAGGTCGAACCGGCAGGCGAAGAAACCTGCAAGCGAGCAGAACTCGCGCGAACGACGAATTGTGGCCACTGTAGCAAAGCCTCAGAAAACGATCGAATTATAGCAGAGCAGTCGCAGAAACGATCGAACTGTAGCAGAACAGCGGCAGAACAGGTCGGTGCACGACTCGAGCAGAAGCGAGAGGCGAACTATAGCAGAACAGAGACAAGCAAGTCGTATTAGTCGACGATGCGAGCCGAAGTCGAGGACTACTTCGACAACGTGAAGGAAGGAGAGATCACCGCTCAGGTTCGCCATCGGGCGAAACCCTAGCGGACGAGAGAGACACGAACATCGCGAATATTATTCATATATATATATATATATATATGTGTGTGTGTGTATGTGTGTGTGTGTGTGTGTGTGTGTGTGTGTGTGTGTGTGTGTTTGTTTAGAGTATTTCTTTCGTGTTTTGTTTTTTGCTTTCAAAGCAAATTAAATTGTTATTAACGAACACTCGAAGTGCCTAAAAATGGTTTTGAGAATTTTTAAAACAACTAATCATATTATAGTGTACCAAACATGTTTCATTTTGAGTAAAAAAAATAAACAAAAACAAATCAGAAACCAAAAAATGAAAGACAAAAACCAGAAACCCAAAGGACCACTTAATTATAGTGGCAGAATCATAAAATGCATTTTGAGAGAGCAACCACGCATGTCTATATCCAAGTGCATTAATCTGTGGCCGTAAAGATATGTACGCAGGTGCATAAGCTTGCGGGACTTTATGAATTACTTGCCAAAACAAACATGTAGGCAGTAAATAAAATGGATTTCTCTAGCATGAAATGAGATTTAATCAACTCCCAAGATCAAAAGCAATCAGTCTCCCAGGTCCTGAAGTGGTTGTATTTGTCAACACAAAAAAAAAAGATAAAAAAACGTGCATGGGACTTTGAACAGGAAATAGATTTTGTCATACCAAAGATAACCAAAATTCAATCGAAAAACAGATTTTCTTGTGCAAAAAAAAACAACAAATTACAATCATGACCTCAAAACGGAAAGAAAACACAACACAAATATACCACTAGGGCGAAGCTAAACACGCGGTGGTGCGGAGGCGATGTGGTTTGGGAAAGTGGCTAAACCAGTGGTGGTGCGGAGACGATGTGGTATGAGAAAGTGGCTAGCAAGGGATGAATGTTAGTTGGTGTTTGGGGGGCGGGTGGTGCAATGAGGCGGCGGGTGGCGAATGGGAAGTTGGCTGTTGTTGTGGGGAGCAAGTTGTAGGTGGCAGTACGAGAGGGTAGGAAGTTAGAAGTTGTGAGCAGGGGGGTGCAGGAAAGGTAGATGGCCGTAGGGAGACAAAAGTGGGAGGGGTTAAGACGGCCTATGGGAAGGCTCAGGAGAGGTTGACAATAACAAGTAAAAAGAATGATACACACCACATCGGGACAATTTCGCCGTCGGATACAACCCTAGAAGGGAAAACGAGACACCAGTGGCTGTCCTAACAGAGCTCTCAAAGAAAGTATGGAACCCTAATGACATAAAATAACATATATATAGTAGATAAGTAGGAGGGGAAGTCCCCTCCATTAGGAACCCTAGCCTCAAAATAAGAGTTGGTTGGCCCTACAGTCCCTTAGTTGAACCAGTCATGTTGTTCCCTAGTCGGATCAGCCCCCAGAGAGCCTCACGTCAGTCTCATAGGGCTAGGGAACTTTAACCTCATTCTTCAAAGTTTCTAGTTCTACCGTAGTCAACGAAGCAACTAGATTCCACTCGCAATTGCACCGTCCCCCAAGGCACCTGAGGATTTCCCCGCTTGCGAGCAGACATCCACATCAGTATCTTTGGAGAGCTCACTACTTATTAGAATTGGGCCTGTGTGTCAAGTATATATTGTTAAATCCTCCCAAAATAATCAAAGATTGGCTAAACCTGATCTGAAGTGAAGGTGACCTGAACCTCCCAGAACAGTGCTGACAATTGCGGTAAAGTATCAATCGTGATATCCTGGAATACTCTCTATCATGATTGTCCCATGTCTAGAATCAGTGAACACTGATCCCATGGACACTTCTCATCAAGGGCACCTATAGTCTCGAACTTTGTAGAAGGTAGGAGGATGATACGCTGACTATCTTCGACGGAGTAGGTGTTCCTATACCCATCATGTCGAGTCTTGCATTCATATTATCACGGTCTCCCCAACAAAAGGTAGCACACATCCATAGGCACCACGCTGCACCACACCTGATCCTGCAACTAACTTCTAATTGAAAACACTAGACGCCACCTATCAATATTGACCCCGTTCTCCATCTTCAACCAAGTCAGAGAATACGATAGCGTAGACGTCATGTTCTTATTGCTCCCTCCTTTATTATGAGACCGCATGCCTTTCCGTTCACAGTGTAATTAAAATTAATAATTTATTTGTTTATGAAAAAATAATTCAGGTATGACCAATTTAAGCACAAGGAGGAAAGACCTAACTTGGAAATATACAAAATTAAAATCTGCAACAAGCAACCATTGGCATATATGTATTTATTGCGGTAAGGAGACGAAAAGAGAAATATCTCGAGCCAAAGGGCATTTGATTGGTCCTTTAAACACATCAAAAAGAAGGAATCTCATTAAGTGTAAGAAAGTATATTTGGATATAAGAGAAGAGTTATTTGCTAATCAAGAGTAAAGAAATCCAAAAAGAACCTGAGGGGAATTAAACAAAATGAGGTTAAGAGAGTATTAGAGAAAGAACTGTATAATACATTGCTACGAGATTTTATCAAGCATCCCTTTAAATGGAGTGAAGTTGAAAAGTTTTGAACATGCGGTTAAGGCAATTAAATACTATGGACTATGTTCTCGACCACTATCTTATCATGAGTAAATAGTTCATCAACTTGAAAAAAAAATATAGTCAACTATGAATGATATGATCGATGGACTCTCATGTCCCATGAATGGATTGATCGTAGAGACCAATCCATAGTTAATTCTTTTGATTAACTCAAATTCAGGCACTCTATTCATTGAATCCATGGATGCATCTGAATATTCCAAAATTGTGATGAAACTCTTTGAACGCTTAGATGCACAAAAAAAAGAGAAAAATCAAGCAATTAAATATAATGACCCCAGCTATATGATATCGGAGTTAACCCAAACCAAAATAAAAAAAATATATTATTATTGAAATTCAAATAAGTTACAATGACGACTCTCTAAAATAGGAACTAGAAGATAACAAACACAAAAGAAACACTAGCACGAGGGCGAAGGAGGTGGACACCACCAGAACAGCGACGGGTGGTGGATTGGACAACTACGACAGTCGCACGAAGGGTGGCTAGGGGACAGGTTGGTGGTGGATATAACATGTTGAGTGTTGAATATATATATATATATATATATATATTTTTTTTTTTTTTTGGGGTTTGGGGGTTGCCTCCCAGCATAGCGGGGGAAAGGAGGAGTTTGTCTGTCGTAGGAGATATTGGTCGAGATGTCGAGGCAGCAAGTGGAGTTACAGCACTAGGGAAGCGGAGAGGCTGTTACGGCAGTAAAGAAAAAAGGAGGCTAATGTGGGAATAAGGGCAGAGGAATTGTTGAAAAAGGTTAGAGGATGATAAGTATTTTTTATCGAATCAAGTTACAGTTGGAGCACCCCTCTAACCGTTGGAGAAGATCACTATCTTGAACGAGTTACAGTCAGAACACCTATTCGCCTTCGGATATAACCCTAGAAAGGAAAATAGCCACCGACGATGAGATGGGCAGAAATTTGAACTCCGAAAGACCAAAACTAAACACTAGGACAGCAAACACACATATAAATAGAAGACAGATGGGAAACGAAAACAGGAAGACGGGAATAATGCCCGCCAAATGAAAAGAGGGAAGAGTGGTCGGTTCAGCCTCCTGCTGAATGAAGCCTCCTCCAACTAAATTGTTTGGGGTCGGTTCAGCCCCAAGGCTTGAGTTAATCTCCCGAGGAAGGGGAAGCTTTGACTTTATTCGTCGAAGCTTTTGGCTTCTCATTTGTAATCGTAAGAGCATCTGAATCCCACGGGCGATTACACCGTCCCCCAATGAACCTGAGGATCTTTCCCAACTTACAAGCAAACATCCACATCGACCCAATCTTCTAAGAGCCTGCTACTGAACTAAATTATGTCTGTGCGTCTCGCCTCTGCTACTGTATACTCCCAAAGTCATCCAAGATCGGCTTAACCAGACTCGAAGTGGGGATAACCTGAGCCTCCTCGCACGGTAGTGGTGCAAGTAGGAACATATCGACTCTGATATCCTGAAATGATCTCTGTCGAGCCTATCCCGAATATAGAGTTGGTGTCTCAATCCCATCGACCCCCATTGTCATCAAAATGGCCCCACCGACGTTGCTCTGTTGATAAGGTATTTTTTTATCTCTAGTTCCGCCGAAGTAAGTAGGATGATATGCTTCTCATCCTTGGTGAAGGAATATATGTTCTTAAATTCGTATGTTGAGTCCTCCGTTCAAACTGCCACGCTCTCCTCAACAAAAAGTGGCAAGCATCCATAGAGACCACATCGCACCACACCTGACCCTGGCTCCATATTGAAAACCCCACTAGGCACCTCAGGTCAATGCTGACTTTGTTCTCATTAAGCCAAATCAGAGAATATGCCTGGGAGTACATTCGAGTCATGAGACCCAACTTTTCTACCACCCATGTAGATGCAACATTCTTACTACTCCCTCATTAATGATCATACTAAATATCTTCTCATTCATTGTGCAGTGAGTATAGAATGTATTGTGGTGAAGCCATTGCAGATCCCTCATATCCTCGACCTGTAGGATTTTGTCAAAACACAAGTGTCTCTCATTCATCTGGTAGCAAATGATACGCCTCACTCGGTTCCTCGGCTTTCTCATCATCGCTAACCACCTTCACGACGCCCAGCTCGATAAAAAACACGTTGAAAATTTTTCTAGCAGACTGTAGCAGGTGTGCTGCTCTTTTCAGGCTTCTCACTGCGCATGCGGGGTGGGGGGGTGCTCTATTCTCGTCTAGGCTAGCATTCTCAACTCCCTGAGATGTGCTCTTGCTGGTGTCTCCAACTATTTGTGGATGACAGCATTGTTTCTGTTGCATTTCCACTTTCAGTGCTAAGGTCTGGACATCCTCAAGTGACAAATAAGACTATAGTTGTACTAAATTGTTAAGAGTGGGCTTCAAGCCCCCAAGGTATCAAGCTACAGTATCCTACTCCGGCTCGGTCAGCTCGCATTACATCTGTAAGTAGTCGAACTGAGCTGTCAACTCTTTCACTAAAAGGTCCCGATACTGTATATTGTGGATTTTTAGAAACACATCCTGTCGGTAATGTGGTGAGAGATATTTTTTCTGCGTGACTTTCTTCATCTTCTCCCATTTGGCAATCTTATCGTTGTCTTCACTTTTCCTGTGGTCTGTAAGTTCTCCTACAACAAAGAGGCACTCTTTTTTAAATTGATAGCAGCTAATTTGACCCTCCTATTCTCTGACACATCTTTATACTCAAAAGATTTATTCAACAGATTGTAGCCAAGCAATAAATAATCCTGAATCCATACCTCCCTCAAATTCCGGTAGATCCCCCCTAATTTCGTAGTTTTTGTGTCCAACTAATGTCTCCTCTCCGGCCTCCTATGAAACTGGATTCTGAAACGCCGTGGTCTTTCATCTTCATCACGAACATGATCCCCATGGAAGCGGTTGAAATTTTTGACATTGAGGTTATGTACCTCTAGGTTGTTAGCCTCAATGTTTCATCAATCTCCGCTAAAGTCAACAGATCTCTCGTTGTATCTCTTTCTGGGTAAGCCCGACTATGTATCTTCTCGGGGGTTTGGTATCTGTGGAAGTGGAAAGGGTATTTAGTGGTAGGAAAGAAAATATTTGATTTATGACGGATACTACTAAACCTTAAGATAGAACTAGAGTTAAATTAGCTCTGATACCAAATAATATCGAAGTAACCCAAACTACAATCGAAACAAATATATTATCGTTGATAATCAAATAGGTTACAATGAAGACCTCCAAAATAGGAAATAAATGACGACAAAAAAAACTAGTGCGCGGGCGAAAGCGGTGGACACTTGGCAGGACAGCAGATGAGTGGTGGATTGGATGGTTGGGACAATCGCAGGAAGGGTGGCAAGGGGAAGGGTGGGTGGCTAGGTATAGCAGGTTGAGTGTTGGAGTATGGGGGGTTAAGGTAGCAAGTGCGGTTGTATGGTGGAGTGAGGGGGTTAAGGCAGCAAGTAGGGGCAGGGTATGGTGCCACGACAGCAGTGTATGGTGGAGTAGGCTATGATAACAATGGTAGGCGAGAAGGACAGAGGGTTACGGCATAGCAAAACAAGAGAAAGAAGGGGTTTGGCAGCAGTATGAGATGTTGGCTGAGATGGCGAAGCAGCAAGTGGAGTTACGGCAGAGGGGAAGCAAGAAAGGTGTTATGGTAGTGAAGGAAAAGGGAGCCGATGTACAAGGTTAGAGGGAATATAAGTATCTATGTGGCATCAAGTTATAGCCAAAGCACCCCTCGAACCGTTGGAGAAGATCACCGCCTCAGGCAAGAACACCCACAACACCTATTTGCCCTCGGATACAGCCCTAAAAGGGAAAACAGTCGCTCTCAATGAGCCGGGCAGAAATCTAAACTCCTAAAGACAAACTAAATCCTAGGGCAGCAAACACACATATAATGATTTAATTTATCATCAACTACAATCAAGCTTTAAAAAGAAGATTCCATTTAAGAGAGATTATTGATCCGATAAATTTGGATACAATTGATGAAAGTTATGAGTGATTGATTGGAGAAATCGAGAATCTTGACGAGCAACAATTTGGAGATGAAGATCTTACTTGGAGAAAAATTAAAGAGGTTCAAGAAGTTGGTCGAAGATGGTCTATAAAATTTAGTCGGGCCAAAAAAGAGGGATTCATCTACAATGATGATGAGGATGCCAACAATCGTGACGAGTTCACCTCAGCATGTATCCACTTCTTCAATGCCAGAAAGAGAAGATGAAACTTATCTATAAGAAGGAGAAGAAAATTTTGAACATGAAAAAATTCTACCTGAAGGAAAAGAAGATTATCTGAATGAAAAAGATGATGAAACTATGGTTTACTTTAGCTTATTTTATAAAATTTGAAACTTTATTAGTTATTTATTCTTTAAAATTTAGATATTGTTGAGTTAAAACATTTTTTTGCAATGTTTTAGTATTTAAATTATTGCAGTGAATAACTAAAAATTTTTTTAAATTTTAATTTGCAGGTTCATTTTTAATGTTCGTCTTCAAGTTAGGTATTATACCACATTCTAATCTATTTTAAATGAACTTTCTAAGTCATATTTCAATTTTTATAATTATTTATGAATGCATTCATATATTAATAATTTTATGTAATCTATTAGCGTCTTGGTTGATAAAAGGGCCGCTTCGAACTGCGTAATACGTTTTCAAAAAAAATAAACCCTTGTGCATTGCATTGCACTTTGCACTTTGTTGGCACTGATTTTAACATCAAATACTAGCATTCTATGATTTTGGGCATGGGGAACCCTTTTATAAGAAAAACAAAGCTCTAAAAACAATGGAGAAAAGCACTGTCATCAGGACAGAAAGGTCAAGACAAAAATGGAAAAGAATAGATTAGAATTGAGGGATTCAGAAGAGAGAGAAAAAGTCACGCTCTAGTTGTGTAATATTTTTAGGCAGAAGGATAGATGTAAAGTTACGTATTTTAGTAGATAAAGACAGATACAGAGTGGTGATGATGATAAGGAAAACAATGTGAGATGTCAGAAAAAACCTTGGCAGGATTTTATTGAATTTGAATCACAAAGTATAGGGTTATGATAGCCCACAACCAACCAAACTTTAATACATGGCGATCCACAGCTGATGACCCACTATCGATGAGTACTCATTTGTCAGAAAGCAATTGACCCCCTCAATTTCTAAAATGGGTATGTGTGCTAACAAAAACACCTCAATCTTAGATCTAGATCAACACAGTTCAATTTCATTGCATGCTCAACAGCTATAACCTATCAGTCTTACTTGTCTTATCTGCAAGCTTTCATTACCCAGTTTTCAAAAATTCTTCCAACAAGCATTCTGCAGTATAAAACAACATACTAGCTCCAAGAAGCACTCAATGCAAAACAGCTTTTCAACAAATAAAATCACTAGCTGCATACTAGCAGGTATTTTGAAGTCTAAATATGCAGAACATAATCAAAAGATCAATGAATAGCAAAAGTAGAAGACATGATGACACCATTCTAAGGCTCCTGAAAGGTGCTTAGAAAGTGATTTTAGTGGGGAGATGATAGTGGGATGGGAAGGAAAGAGGAATACAGGAGGTAAACAGTGTTTGAATGGGGATAGGAGTCATTTCGAGGCTATCCTGACTGAAAACAGCAGGGAAAAACATGAAACCGCAACATTCAAATAGCAAGACGGTTCACCAGTTGTTCCTGCACAACCTAAAGACATAACACTTGCAAAAGGAAGACGATAAAACACTCTTTAGGGTAAAAAATAGAAATTATAATATCTAAAAAACAAAAACAAAAGCTAAATAATTTCAAACATAAAAAAAAAAAACACACGCCCACACACACAAATAAGTTTCTGATAGAAAATAACCCAAATTAGCTAAAAAAACAGGAAATAACTCAAGCACGGCAAGGATTCCCGCAGAAATTGCCAACCAGATGAGAACTGCTCGTTCAGTATTCCCGCAAGTGCGGGAGATCCGATTACACGGTATCGTGAGATCTCTGATTTTGCAGTATCGCAGAAAAATGTGAACTGTGTGACATTCGCAACCCATAACTTATTCCTAACAGATACAACCACAGAAATACAAGTAGAAAATTTTACAGAATGGAAGTGGATTAATCATTGTTAACCGACAACACAAGAAATGTTAAGAAACCAGCAGTTAAAACATAAAAAGAAGACTAAGTGTCTTAGGTTCTAAAGTAAATTATGCTGTAACATGAAAAAAAATTGCAAAAACAGATGTGTCATTCAATCGGATGGATGCACCTATGTTCAATCAAAAATAAAAGCAATATTGTTACCAAAGTGAAGATAGTATGGCTCCGACTGCTGAATAGATTAAAGTTATTTGATCCAACATGTCGGTGCTCTGCAATCACAACTTTAAATTAGGGAGAGAGATTGAAACAAGACACAAATGACTAGAAAGCTATAAAAATGAATCAGTGTGACAAGGATAACCACATAAGCGTCTTTGATAACCAAAAGATTTGTATATGAAAAAATTTCAACCCTGAATTACAAACACAAACCACCATAATTCAATGTAATTAAAGGTGCACGTATTGCCATTTTCACAATCATCCAGAGTGGATTAACACACAATTTAGACCCAAAAGTATTGAAGAATTAGAGTGCCTAACTACCAAAAAAAACCAACACCTTGCATTAGTTACCCTGCTTGTAGCTCAAGAAAGCAAACATAATACATTTCACACCAACACCTAAACCTTACACTGGTAAGCATTTTAACAAAATTAAAAAAACACCAAATATCCATGTTGGTGGCATTGAGGTAAATCACAGAACACTTAGAGCCATTTGAAAAAAAAGTCGAGATAACTAAATTCAAGCATTTATCTGATGGAAAATAGATGGAGATCCCATTTTTATTTTATTTAGAAATTATTAGATAGAGCGGAAAGGTGTCAAAGATATGCTTGTGAACTCAAATAATCGAAT
Organism: Papilionanthe hookeriana x Papilionanthe teres; assembly: GCA_022702705.1. NCBI lineage: Eukaryota > Viridiplantae > Streptophyta > Magnoliopsida > Asparagales > Orchidaceae > Papilionanthe > Papilionanthe hookeriana x Papilionanthe teres. The sequence continues at coordinate 40,338,977 of CM040427.1, read as the reverse complement.
TAAGTCTAATGATTGCGCCGTTAAAAATGTGAACTAAACACAGATCCCAAACTAGCAAAAAAAGGTACCTATCAAAACTTGGAAGAATACGGGAGAAGAAAGAATTGCTTTAAAAAAAGAAATTTATTGCAACAAATGTCAAAAGTCAACTGATTTCTTGGAGGCGATAATAATGCTATTACTATTTTATAAAATGAACAGTATTCAGTTAGAGAAGAAAAACTATTCAAATTCATCTTTTTTATGGAAGAGCCTTTCTATCAAAAATTATGTTTAGGAAGCCCTCAATAATTGTACAGGACTCCCTTGCAGCAAGCAGCAATAACCTACCTCAACAGCAATATCAACATACTCTATATTGATAATATCAAGGCCAAAAAGGATTTTTTGGATCTTCCTTTCCATATCGAAGAAGTCTGTTATTTTTTTTTTCTTGTCTGCTATTTTTTTTTTCCTCTTGGTGCTACCAAATCTCATGGTTCAGAAGGATACTCCATACATTTCTTTCAAACCTTACGAGATTATATTCATTCCAATACACCTAAATGTTCAGGTAAGCCTTCCCTTAAAAAACATAGCTGCATCTCATTAGTCTTATTCCCAAGAAGAATTAATTTTAGTCTGTCAAGATTGCATCTAATCAGTGTTCTGAATGGAACCTTTAAAATGTTCAAGGGAGAGACAAGTTTGACGATATTAATGTTGCCCATCAAGTGAACCAATTTTGTGCCAACATACACGAGGAAAAGATTATTTTCAAGATTGATTTAGTGAAGGCTTTTGATTATTGTTAACGAAGTTCCGTCTTCCATGTCAAACAGAAAGTCTTTTTCTTTTTTTTTTTTTTTTTGCCCCTAAAAAATTATTCATTGGTCTAAAGAATCCATCTTATGCTAGCCAAAACTTTAAATTTCATAGGGCTTTTATCAACAAAAAAAAAAACATATTTCTCCACTTCTTTCCATTATTATTGGTGTCATGCTCCATAGAATGTTCAAGGTTTTGCAGGTGAGAGTAGGATTGACGATATTGACTACTGAAAAGCAGCCTTTCTATCATTCACATTGTACATAATACCTTAATCTTCTATGTGACCTCATTTGATCAGGCCATGAATCTCAAGAATATTTTCCTAATATCAGAATCGGCTTCAGCCTCAATTAAATTCTCTCTTAATTGCAACATAAGGGAGAAATTTTAAATAAGTAAAAAGAGCATAACTTGGAATCCAATCGTTTCAAGTATTTAGTATTTCTACAGGATCTAAAAAAACATTCAAAGAAGCTAACATTGCCTGAAGTGAAAAAATTTTCATTGGAAAGAATGAATATTTCCAGAGGTGGGAGGTTGATTCGCATCAATTCTACTCTTACATTCTCCACTCCAGTCTTTCTCATATTGCTTGATACCCAAGTGAACTAACTCCATTAAGCAGTTCTCCAAGCGTTGCACTGAGATAAATGAATGGAAATCCACTTATGGCCCTACGAATCTTGGTGGCCTTCATGTCCTGAATATTAGATTATTTAACATTCTCCTTATTGAAATTAGTTCTGGAATCAACTTAAGTTGAGAAAATCTTTTTTTTGGCTGAATTCAAAAGAAACACGACAACCACAACCCAATTAATTTTTGGAGTGATTAAAATTCTCAAGTTTCTTCATTCCTTAAAGGAGTAATAAAATGCTTCCAAGTTCCAACTGATTTTTGCTAATATTTTTGAAATTTGGAAAAGCCATCAAGTTTTGGAAAGATATATAGTTAAGGAATTCTCCTTTGTCTATCATGTTCTCTGACCTTTATAATCTCTTCCGGAATCCCAACTAAAGGAGTAGCTCCCAATCTAATGATGTTTGGTTCATCCAATGGTTCAGCACAATCCAAGCTCAGCCCCATCTTATGGCGGTTTTAAATGAGCTAAATTGAAAGAAACTTATTTTTGGATAGCAATGTGATGTTGGCATCCCTCCCGAGATGATACTTGAAGCGATGCAGAAGTTAGACAACTTCTAGACCGAACCGGTCCATGCTCTGGAGAGAGGCGGCCGGCTCTTCCAAAGAGGTCAGGTCCTCTGTTCAATGGAGAGGCCCACTCCTAGTTATTCTAGGATTATACATTTTTGTTCCTGATATTTTTAGTTGAGTTTTTTTGGTTTTTTTTGCTGTCCGCAAAGCCGTCGGCATCTCTTCCTCTCGCTTAGGGTTGTATCAAAGGGTCCGAGTGGTGCCTGGGCTACATCTCATCCGCGAGATGTGATTATCTTCTCTATCCCCTTCTACATTCTCCCCACATCTCTATTGGTCGCCCCTTCCCCGTTGCAGCCGCCCAGGATAGTAATCCTTGTTGTTCCCTACGGTCCTCCCAGTTCCAGCCATCTCCCTCCCTTCCCAGCCTTGTTGCCACCCCGCACAACCGCTTTCCACCCTTCGACATGTATCACCAAAATTCAAGAAAATATGTAAAAATTTTGACAATTTTAAAAATATACCCTAATTTTTACATCACTTAGAATTCGATCAAATTAATTTTATAAAATTCTACAAGTTCAATCTATCAATTTAATATATAGCACTATGCATAAACTGAAAATGTATTAGGATATATAAATTTTCAAATATCAATTTAATTAACCCTTAGTTAATCCTAATTATTCTACCTAATCCTACATTTCTATAGCTACCAAACCTTTTTCGCAACATGCAATCGTGAGATGGATCGAATGGCTAACATTTAATAGGATTATGCATAAACTGAAAATGTATTGGGATATATAAATTTTCAAATATCAATTTAATTAACCCTTAGTTAATCCTAATTATTCTACCTAATCCTACATTTCTGTAGCTACCAACCCTTTTTCGCAACATGCAATCATGAGATGGATCGAATGGCTAACATTTAATAGGATTAAGTTAAGTGTCGCACGCCCTTTCATTTTCTCATCCTTCCTCACTGTGATTCTGAAGTCTAGAGCTTCCTGCGACCCGGGTATTGCAGTAGGATCGAGCAAGGCGCAAGCAGGCATTCGACAGAGAGCTGGTGGCTACAACCAGAGGTCCCAGGTGAAATCAGTAAGAGGTAACTTCACATACACGATAACTGGGACATTCCATTCCTTACCTACGATTTTTTTTTACCATTTTCCATGACTTGTAACATTTTTCATTATTTCCTGTTATTGCAGCTAGATGTGAAAAGTCACGAGGTTAGTGAACAAAGAGCCATACTCTAAGCTAGGTCCAATTCATGGGTCACAGAGAAGCGACAAGGAGAAGGAAGTAAGAAGGATTAGGAAAGTATCAGGAAAATAGGATTTATGTGGGGAAGTACTTTTGTGGTAAGTTTTGACAAGGTTAAGTTAGAAGATAAGTTAATAAATTAAAGAAATCCTAAAAGGTTTATGATTCCAGGTGCTTTGCACTAGGTGATGACATTGAGGCCGGTTTGAAGAAATTCGTCATATGGCTGCTTCGTCGTTTTAGGTGAAATAATCAAATGTTTAATTAAAACAATAACTTTCTGCAGGATTTTTACATGACTTCTTTTGACCTGTGATTGCATTAGAGTTTTATGCATATTGTTGAATACCTACACAGGTTATGCAAATGTCAACCTTGAACTGACACGGATGATATGTACACTTTGGCTATTTTATTGATATAATTAGCATGACTATGAAATATTCTAACACGAGTGCTAACCGCGCCCGGTTCGAGCGCGTCGAAGACGGAGCTGACCAGCCTAAATGCGCAAAAGCGAGGCAGGGAAATAGCGATCTCTCCAGAGGGTTCGTGAGAGCAGGAGATGGGGATCGCAAAATGTCGCGATCTGTGAAGAAGCATAGCCTCTAGGGAAGCTTCACGAGGCTATCATTCTTGGGAGTGATTTATGGATTCTTCTTGGCCTCCCACTCTCTTCCTTTGTGTAGAAGCTTCCTTTAGGAGTTTATAAATAGTTTTCTTTGGGTATGTCGGAGTGAAATGAGAGTTGTGTTTGAGTTTAGCTTCAGATCTCTTGTGTGCAGTCTCTTTCCCTTTTTGCAAGTTGTATCCGAGGAGGTGGTTCTGCTCCGGTTGTATCCTGTCCGAGATGGTGATTGTATCTTCCCTTTTTATCCTCCCCAACATATCTCTTTCACTCCCCTAAGCCGCTGACCACTTCAAGCTTCTCTTAACCACCACATGATTGCTACCTACCACCCACAACCCTTCTCACTTGTTGTCACTTCAGTTCCATATCTTCCCTTTGCTACCACCAACCTCCTGTGGCTGCCATCACCCCTTCTATTCATCCCCATCTATTCTAGCCGACATCCACCACCCATCGAGAGATATTTAGGAGTGTTTTCTTGTGTCGTTTTGTATCTGTGTTGTTATTTCTATTCGATTCAAGTTGTAACCCTATTTTAATATTAATGAAAGTTTGATCTTTGTGTTTTCATTGTTTTCCCTACTAGTTTCAGTATCATTTGGCATCAGAACTAGCTTAACCCTAGTCATATCCTAGGGCTCCCCAGCATCCATCCTTGTCCAATCCACCTCCATCAATTTTTTTATCCAATTCCCAACTCTAGTCATGCCACCGCAGAGAGATATGTCGGCTCTACTAGGGAAGAGATTTAACATGAAATTCGTCGTCCGTAATGGAGAGTAGTCGTGCTAGATGACGGGAACCAGGAAGAGATTACCCTCGACTGTGATTGAGAGAGTCGTAGAGAAGACGAAAACGAGGATCATAATCTGTTCCACAGGGAATGTCACAACTATAAGAATATCGGCCCCATCGTCAATATCAAAGGAGGCTGAGAGAAGAGGCTTCTTGTGGATGTCAGCGAGACTTTGGCGTTAAGATGGACTTCCAGAATTTGAAGAAGGCATGGATCCTGATGAGTTTATCGACTGGCTGCAATTCGTTGAACGGATTTTCAATTATAAATATAAAGATGTACCAGAAGATCAAAGGGTCAAGCTACTTGTTATTAAGTTGAATGAGTGTGCTTCCCTACGGTGGGAAATGTGCATAGGAAAGACGTTGAAAAGATCACTAAATGGGAAAAGATGATGAAAATAATGCAAAAAAGTACCTCCTCCCTCACTATCACCAAAATATACTTCTAAAACTCCACAACTTGTAGCGAAAGGATCTTTTAATTGATAAGTTCACTGCCTAAATCGACCACTTGTAGATGAAATGCAAGTTGATGGAGCTAGAGGTACATATGATAGCTAGATATCTCCGAGGTCTGAAACCCGCCATCAGCAATGCGGTACAATTGCACCAATACTGGATGCTAAGAGATGTTCAGATATCAGCCTTGAAGGTGTGAGAACAACAAAAGCAGACACAACAACAATCATCTTTTAAGCAGCAACCTCAAGGCAGGCTGTCACCTACAATTACCACGAGAGATAGGGATCTCTCAAGAGACATAGGCAAGCCTAGAGAGGGGAATGACACTACGGATCAAAGCGAAAAGAAACAGGAGAAGAGAAGGGCAACGCCAGCATGATGCCGGCCAACAAAAGCTATTGATGCCATGGCTATGACCACATTTTCTTCATCTACCCCACGAGCAGGGTAGTCAGACTCACAGATCAAGGCGTCGTAGAAGAAATTAGCGATGAAGAGAAAGTCAAGGAATAGGATGAGGAGTAGCAGTTTCCCCCAGATGAAGGAAATGGACTCGTGATTAGACAAATCCTACAAACCGACAAGAGAGATTCGTAGTAGCTTCGTCACAACATATTCAACTCCGCTGCATAATAAACAAAAAGGTATGCAGTACCATCATCAATGGCGGAAGCAACAAGAATGCAGTTTTAAAACAGATTGTAAAGAAATTGTAACTCACAATTCAAAGACATTCCCGTCATATTCACTAACATGGCTGAAGAAGGAGAATCAAGTCAGGATCGACCGAAGATGCTTGGTAGAATTTTCAGTTGAAGGCCAGGAGTGGTGTGACGTAGTCCCTATGGATGCCTACCACCTCGTGTTGAGACGACCGTGGCAATTTAACCGAAGGATTCAGCACAACGGATATAAAAATGCATTCTTTCACCATCGATGAAAAGTGCATCACCCTCCTTCCTTCGACAAAGTCCAAGGTCACAGGATCCATTTTCGGCAGAACGTCAATGGAACCAGTTTTAGTGATGACACCAGACGAGAGGACCGAGACAACCGCCCCTGATATAGGATAAATACGGCTAAGGGTATGTCAAGATGACGTTTTACCAACAACACCACTGTGTTGTACTATCACTACACGCTCGATTGAACCAATCATATGTTACTTTGGGAAGATTCACCAGCATAGGCGTGGAACACCGCCTCAAAAGGAAGAACGATATGGACATTTGCTCGCAAGTTAAGGGAATACTCCCAGATACCTCGGGAGACAATGCAGTCGTTAGTGGGATCCAAGTGTGGCTGACTATGAAACAAAAGCTTCAACTATGAATTCGAAGCTTCCCCAATCCCAGGAGACTGACTCGAGCGCTAATCATGGTCTATTCAAGTAGCTGACCAGCGCTCAATTATGAGAGTTGAAACAACGCCCGGTTCAAACGCTTAAAAGGCGGGCCGACCCGCCTAACATCGCAGAAGCGGTGTATGGAAATTGCGATCTCTCACGAGGGTTCGCGAAAGCGGGTCGCGAAATGTTGCATCTGTGAAGAAGCATCGCCTCTAGGGAAGCTTCACGAAGCTGTCGTACTCGGGAGTGTTTTCTGGATTCTTCTTGGCCTTCCACTCTCTCACTTTGTGTAGAAGCTTCATTGAGGAGTATATAAATTGTTTTCTTTGGGCATGTGGGAGTGAGATGAGAGTTGTGTTTGAGTTTAGCTTCAGATCTCCTGTATGGAGTCTCTTCCTTTTTGTGAGATGTAAACGAGGTGGAGATCGTATCTTCCCATTCTATCATCCCCAATCTATCTCTTCACTCTTCTTAGTCGCCGACTACTTCAGCTTCTCCTATCCACCACACGATCGTTGTCGACCACTCACTACTCTTCCCACTTATTGTCCCTTCAGCTCCACACCTTTCCTTCACCGCCTCTTTTGGCTGTCATTACCCCTTCCAATCATCCTCAGACTTCTAGCAGACCTCCACCACCCATCAAGATACGTTTAGGAGTGAGTCATCTTGTAACCCAATTTTAATATTAATGAAACTTTGGTTTTTGTGTTTGCACTGTTTTCCCTACTAGTTACAGTACGATATTCGCTTGCAAATATCATATAATGTGATTTATGTGTGATTTATGATTTGCATATGGTTGTTTATTACGAAAATTATGATTACAATGATGTCGAAGTATTGGTAGGTGGGCAAGTACAAGAATACTTATAAGTACGGATGAAAAAGAACAATGGGATCTTCGACTCTCATTATTCAGAGAGGGATGAAATTTGGGAACGATTGGGAACAGACAAAGACGAAAAGGAACCGTTGATATCAGGATGGCTATTAATATTTGTTATGTTAGGATAGGTCCAACCTTTTTCAATAGTTAAATTAGCCTTTAGGTTGGATGCAACACAAATGATAAGAAATGACATGAAAATAATTTTGGTCTATATAATTACAAGTGACATTTATATGATTACAATAGTTGACTATGAAATTCTTATGGATATTCCTATAATTATGCATGAATAAATGAAACACATTTTTAACCGGCCGTCATGATTTACTGCATTTCACGTCTTTATTTAGATATTTTATATGATCAAAGCATGTTGCAATATGTTCTACTGTCATGCATATAAGCTACTCATGATCATGCACATTGTTTTTTTCCATCTACATAATCTTATTTTAGCATTGGTTATTTCATTGAGCTTAACACTGCACTGTCGGTCTCAAGCCCGGATGTGAAAAGTGGAGAGTTGTGTTAGGTAGTCGACAGTCTGCGTAATAATTGTCGAAAAAATCATGACATGAATCATTCTGATCATTGTGTTAGTGCTAGAGCATCCCCTAGAAAGAAGCGACACATTGTATGGCCTGAATACTATATTCAATAAACTAAATGGGTTGGAGAAAAAACTAAAGAGATTGATAACTTAGGTTTTAAACTTTCGTATTATGGTAAGAGTCATACTAGAAATGGTGTAGGTGTAATTACGGATAAGAGTTTGAAAGATAATGTTGTAAATATTAATAGAGTAGCGATAGAATTATAGTCATTAAGATTATTATTGATATTAAGATTTGTAATATCGTAAGTGTTTATGCTCCTCAAGTAGGTTTAGATATAGGTTCTAAAAATAAATTTCGGAATGGCTTAGAAGACTTAATACAAATGATAACTCTTGAAGAAAGAATTTTGATTGGATGATATTTAAATGGTTGTGTCGGTAGAGTGGCAGAAGATTTCAGATATATTCATGGTGGCTATGAATTTGGAGTGATTAATGAAGAAGGTAAAGTCATATTATATTTTGCTTTTGCATATGATTTTGTAATTATTAATACTTCATTCAAAAAAAAGAAATGAGCATCTTATTACTTATAAGAGTGGATCTAATAAAACACAAATTGACTATTTTCTTATGAGAATAGATCGTCGTGATTGTAAATATTGTAAAGTCATTACAAGTGAAGATTTAAGTACCCAACATCGATTATTAGTTCTAGAATTTAAGATGAAGTATTGTAAATCATAGTAGAATTAGATAGGGGTATCTAAAATATACAAATAAAATTATCTTTACTACTAAATTTCAATATTTCAAAATTTGGATGTTCATGAATAAGTAAATGCTATGTGGAATATAGTATCAAACACTATTAAGCAAGTGGCAAATGATGTACTTGGAGAATCAAAAGAAAAATTTTCTATAAATAAAAATAGTTAGTGGTGGAATAATAATGTGCAAGAAAAGATAAAATATAAGAACTTACGTTACAAAAATTGGTTTAAATGTAAAAGCTTAGAAAACTGAGAAAATTATCAAACAGCCCGCAAGGAATCTAAAAGAATAATCTATGAAACTAAAAATTCTTCTTTTAGTGATCTTTATAATAGATTAGATACTAAAGAGGGTGAAAATATATATATAAACTAGTCAAACAAAGAGAAAAGAAAAGTAAAGATTTAACTAAAATAAAGTGTATTAAAGATGAAAATCATAAAGTGTTTTTCTTAGAAAAATAAATTCAACAAAGGTGGGTGAATTATTTTGATAAACTTTTTAATGAAGTTTATGAAAAATACGATCGACCTTAGTGATCTTAATATCGTTAATAATAAACGAACGTTTTATTTTTACCAAAGCATTAGTAAAAAAGAAGTTGATGAGCTTTTAAAGAAAACCAAGGGTAATTGAACACAGGTAAGACTTGATGATATCCCAGTTGAAGTGTGAAAATATTTAGGAGACTTGGAAGTTTCTTGGCTTACTAAACTCTTTCATATTATTTTAAAAACTAAAAGATGCCTAAGAAGTGGAGGAAGAGTATTTTGGCCCCCATTTTTTAAGATAAAGGGGATGCATACTTTAAAATTATGGGAGAGAGTAATTAAACATAGGTTAAGACATGTTACTAAGAATTCTCATAATCAATTTGTATTTATGTCGGGCAGGTCTGCTATGGAAGCTATACATTTATTGAGAGGTTTGATGGAGAAGTTCAGAAAGAGTAAGGAGAATCTACATTTGATTTTTATTGATTTAGAAAATGCTTACGATAAGGTTCCAAAGATATCCTTTGGAGAGTTCTTGAGAAGAAAGGTCTTAATATGATTTATATTCTAGTCATTAAAGATATGTATACTAGAGTTGTTACTTGTGTTCGAACTGAAGGAGGATTGACCAAATATTTTTCCTATTTCTGTTGGATTACATCAGGGATCGACTTAAGCCCATAAATTTTTGCTTTAGTTGTGGATCGTCTTACAAGATATTTACAGGAGGATGTACCTTGTTGTATGCCTTTTGTTGATGATATCCTTCTTGTGGATAAGACGAGAAAAAAACCCATAAAAAACTAGATTTATGGATGTCTACATTTGATTCTAATGGCCTTCGTTTGAGTAGAGCTAAAACTCAATACATGGAATGTAATTTTAGTAGTAGTAGCTCTACTGACAAAAGTGTAACTTTGGATGATCAAATTATTAAAAGGTGTGAACGATTTAGATATCTCGGATCTATTTTTCAAAGCGATGGTGATATAGATGGGCATGTTAATAGTAGAATTCAAGTTGGTTGGTTGAAATGGAGGAATGCTTCGGGCCTTTTGTGTGATAGAAAGTACCGCTTAGACTGAAAGGACAACTTTCTAAGATGGTGGTGAGACCTGCAATGCTCTATGGTGTTGAATGTTGGCCTTTAAAAGAAAAGCATAATACTAAGTTAAGTGTTGCTGAGATGAAAATGATTAGGTTGATGAGTGGCTTTACACTTAGAGACAAAATGTGAAATGAATATATCCGTGATAGGGTTGGTGTAGCTCCAGTGACGGACAAAATTAGAGAGAGTCGTCTTAGATGGTTTGGGCACATTAAACGCCGACCATCTGATGATCCGATTAGATGAGTAGATGTTTTAGATTCGACTTATGTTAAGAAAAACAAAGGTGGACCAAGGATTTGATTTAAATTTATTTAAATTAATTTGATTAGTAACTTTTTCATTTATTAAATAGTAAATAAATAAAGAAAGCTTAGCTAGCAACAGGTCGTGACACCAGTGTGGCATGTAGATCTTTTATATTATATTATTTTGGGAGCATCTAAAGACTTTTGGGTACATTTTTTTTATTTTGGATTTAACAGCTATAAATATTTAGTTTGCATTATTTTACCATGCTTCCAAGTATATATGAATATGATTAATTATGAAATGAAATGTATTATGTACGTTTGTGATGATTTAGTTAAACAAAATCATCACACATTACATCCTGATTATGTAAGTGAAGACTAATGCTAGTAAGAACTTAATCTGACCAAATCGTCCTCTATAGCACTGCAGTTGACTCTAAAAAAGGGATGACGCAGGTGCGGGACACTCCCACATGGACAAGAGCAGCAAACCAAGCCCATCGGTTCAGTTGAGGATCAGTCCAAGGAAAACCCAGGCCAAGCGGCCTAAGGCACGATTTTGACGGGGTGGGACTGCCACCCGCCCCTCTCCTCCGTCCTTTTCTGCATTCCCTTCATGTAGAAGTACTTATTTGATGTTTTCAAAATTTTAGGGTTAGTTTTTGGTTGCTTCCAGATTTCATATTCCTATCTACTATCTCCTAGCCTTCCACCTCCCCCCCCCCCTCCTCCTCCCCCTCCCCAGCCGTCGGCCACCCTAGACCCTTGCTCCTTGTTGTCGCCCTTCCCCTTGTTGTCGCCCTTCCCCTTGTTGTCCAACTTCCCCACCTGTTCCAGCCACATCGCCTCCTCTCCTATCTATAGTGACCTGCTATCCAGCTTCCCACCGTGTCGATGCCGCCCTGGATAGCCAGGGAAAACCTCATTCCCGTTGTCCCTACTTGTTGTCCCTGCATTTCTACACCTCCCCCTCACTGCCACCAATATTTCATTATTGTCGCCACCCCAACCAGTCATCCCGATCTACGTGATCAATCTCCCCCCATGAGATATGCTTTAGCGGAGTCTGCTTGTGTTGTTTTGTATTTGTTATCATTATTTCCTGTTGAAGAGTCGTCGTTGTAACTGTTTTCAATGTCAATAATAAATTTTGTTTCTTTTTTGGTTTGGGCTCCCTCCTCCTGTATCATTGGGTATGACAGCTAGCCCAACCCTAGTTCTATCCTACAGTTTCCTAGCATGTGCTCCTACCCAATGCACCCCTACCAAACTTTTTCCTTTCTAATTCCCAAACCTCCAGCAAAGAATCTAACCTAACCCTAATTTTCCCTTTGCACATTTTCAAAATCAGCAACACCCAAATTAATTTTTCTACTCTCTTACACCCCCAACTTGAACGATGTCTTACGGACATTGAAGATGAAATCCAATGAAAGGTTACCCTCAACTGTGATATGAGGAATCAAAGATGAGAACGAGAAGATTTGAAGATGAAGCGGGATGCACAGCACCAGTTCCTACCAACTTACTACCAACAGAAGTTGCAAACTCTAGCTTCAGAAATGGAGAGATCGCCTCACCAAGCGACCCCCTGCCTACGATCCAGCGAAACGAATCCACAGACCGTCAGAGTCAGAAAATGTTGCAAGTACCACAGATTTGGGCATGTTCAAGCAGAATGCATAACCAGGGGAGTGATTTATTTCACTGAGCGGGGAGTTGTTAAAATTTTGGTTAGGACACCTTAGGTATTGAAGAAGGTGGGAATACAAAGGAGAACCCTCTCTAGTTGAGAAGGACAAGATGCATAAAGCCCCAGTTGAGCCCGTGGGAGAGACTTTCACCGACTTCATGGTAAGTGGCCAATGCAGTTATGAGCCTGAGGAGCCAACATCAGACATCAGGCCACCACAGATAAGAGAAATGCAGATATTTAATATCAATGGACACCTTCCTATGTTGCCCCTGCGAAGGGACACCTTCTATAACATGTTTGGACTATTACGGGGATTAATTTAGATGTTAGATCCAGCTCAACAGGGTACCCATCAACAAATACCCAGACAGGAGGAATGAACCCTAGCCTGAAATTTATCTTGAGAGCTTGAGGGGAAAGAAAATTCTTCAATGGAATCCAGGTCCTGTTACTTAAGAATATGTCTCCTTGAATGGTTGCTAGTGAGAGGGGCACATCCTGTCACAAATGTCATTGCAGAATTGATATTCTCATCTACTTGTTCATTAGCTATAGTCAACTAGGAACGAAAAATGGAGAGAGAATGTTTCAAGCTTAACGACTCAAGAGTTATATTGCGAGAACTCACCACAGCTCCCGCACAAGATGGGTCAAAAGAGGACGGATACCTATTCTACTAGAATGTACTGTGTAATGACAATGCTGACATGATCAACCTACCAAAAGGCTTAACGATGTGCCATGAGAAGCCAGAAGCTTCGAAGAATGAGGTCGAAGCTCCCTCAACTCTGAAAGACTGAAGCGGGTGTGGGACACTCTCGTGTGCAGGAGCAGACCGGGCAGTCCAGTCCAGTTAAGGGCCGGTCCAAGGAGAATCCAGGCCGATCGACCTGCGGTGCAATTTTGACGAGGTGGGGCTGCCTTCCACCCATCTTCTCCTTCCTTTCGGCTTCCCCTTCTTATAAGAGTACTTATTTGTTGTTTCCAAAATTTTTGGGTTAGTTTTTTGTTTCTTCCATATTTTAGATTACTATGTGGATTTGTTCTCCGTGTTTTATGGTATATCCAAGGAGCTGGTGGTGCTCTAGTTGCATCGTACTCCGAGATAGTGTTGTATTTTCCTCATCCTCCCTCTCCAAGCCTTCCTCTACCCCCCCCCCCAAGAAAAGCCGCCGGCCACCACAAAACTCTTGCTCCCAGTGCAACCGCCCCTACAACCACCCTTCCCCTTATCTTCCAACTTCACCACCAGTTCCAACCCCCACGATGCTTCTCCTATCTACAGTGACCTGCTGTCCGACTTCCCATACACCCTTCTAGCTTTACCACCGTGCCACTACTACCCAGGACAGCTAGGGAACACCTCATTCCTATTCTCCTGCATTTTTGCACCTTCCCTTCACTTCCACCAACATTACATTGCTACCGCCACCCCCGTTAGTCATCCCAATCCACCTAGCCAACCACCAACCCCACTTGGGATACGCTTTAACGGTGTTTGCTTGTGTTGTTTTGTGTTTTTTATCATTTATTTCTTGTTGAAGAGTCGTCGTTATAACAGATTTCATTTTTAGTAATAATATTTGTGTTTATTTTGTGGTTTGATGTCGTATCAAGGGGTTGGGTTATGACACCCCAACCTCCCCGCATCATCTCTCGTCTCTTTTCATTGTTGCAGTCGCCTGAGACAGCAGAAGTTGTTGTCTATCCTGCAGTCCAACCACCCAACCACTTGCTTGCTCTCATTCCAGCATGCTGCCCCATGCCGCCACTCATTGCCCTCGATTTCATCCTTCAAAAAATGGTAAATATGTTGTTCTCCGGCTCTTCCAGCCACCTACCACCCCGTCGAATCCACCCATCCAGCCAAACAACACTTCTGGATCAACCACTTGTGGGGGCGTTGTATCATATCTGCTATTGTTTTCCTTTCGAGTTTATTTGATTGCAATGGCATATTTACTTTTGGTAATAATATTTACTTTTATATTGTTGTTTGGGTTAACTGGTATCACAGACAAGAGCATATTTGTTTGCTCAATAACCAAACATCTAACACCCATAAAGATTGCCCTCACTATTTGCTATCAAGAAGGAACATATTTTATTAAAATCATATACTTTTCCACTTGAATGGAAGCATCATTACAACAAATATTAGTTGGAATTGGAAATATATTGCACTATCTAGCAATTCTATCGTGGACTGGATCATATAAACAAGGAAGATTCCTAGCAAAATATTTCCTCAAAAGCTAAGTATATACTCTTCTGCCGAATGCAGCATGTGTATGGTTCAACCCGAAAACGACTAACATTTTTTTTCAGCTGTCTGATCATTTTTAACATTTTAGACAGACCACAATGTCATTGGTATTACAATCTCATCAATTCCCTTTCCAATGCTTCTCCTAGAGAATAGTTTTACGAAAGGAAACCAGATATTATTCGAACTCATCCTTTATTACTACAAAAGGAATTATTTATAAGAAAAGGAATATGAGATGTACCAAGGATAGCAGTAAATATGTGAAGGTTATTTGGTGCAACATTATTCACTTGACCTACTTCTAGTTCAGAAATTCAAAAGGGAAGAAAGCTTGTACAATCACCGAACAAATGGAGAACTCCAATTTGTCCATCTCTCCTTATATGTGGAAACATCATAATTTATGCATTTTTCTTTTTGTTTTGAGCTCTCGTTGCATTCTTGTAATTAAACCTTTATTCCTACCTCATGATTTCTTCTTTTTTTTTTTCTAGTGATGATCAAACTAAGGGGCCTAGAATAATCTGAACTTCTAAACAAATTTGAACAATTGGCAACCAAACAAGCATAATGGTTTACAATTTCGAGCTTCCTAAACTATTTTCATCAATGCAAACCAAAGCAACATCGTTTAGGATTAACCAAGGCACAAACAAGACAAATAAAATACAAGTGGAAAAAAATAAATCGTATACAATTTACATATTTCAACCATAACTTCTTCAAAAAAAGTAAAAATATGCATGTGAAGCATTCTAAAGTTGAGAAGATTTGTTGCGGTTGATGATATGACGGCAGAAATTTGGGCATATCAATTGAATATAGTGCTCTTGATATGTCGTACCTTCGCCAGAAGCTATCAATGAGAGAGCATGAGCGGGAGACAAAACAACTTCTTCTTTAATTCCTTCCACATACGTTCCCTACAAAGCATATTCCCTTGTACTAAATAAAAGGTTAAATAAAAATACTAAGAAAATATTAAAATACAATAAGAAAAGTTATAATTCTGGTGATGAAGTCAGCAAACCTAACATAAAAGTAGCATAGACACCAGAGCATGTATGGGACTCTTTGCTCTAGAGTTTCAAAAGCCTACAACAACAACAACAACAACAAAGCCTTAAACCCATTAAGTGGGGTCGGCTACATGAATCTTTTTTCTCCATTGCGTCCTATTTAGTGTCAAATTTTCGTTTAATTCTAATAAATTAAGATCATTTTTATGCAATAAGCCCAAGCTTAAGTTGTATCAAAAACATCTACATTCCTAATCGGATCATCAGGTGGTCAACGTTTAATGTGACCAAACCATCTAAGGCGACTCTCTCTAATTTTATCTGTCACTGGTGCAATACCAACCCTATCATGGATATATTCATTTCAAAAGCCTGCGTTGCAAGAAACGAAACAAACATGCAAAAAACAGAAAAATGTCAAAATAATAACTATTTGTACTCCGCCGTTTTGATCAAGGCTATCTAATTTATTCAATTAAGCCTCTTGACTACTCAAATATGATCTAAAATATTCCCTTTATTAAATCATAATTAAGTAGTCAATAAACTATTTTGAATCAAATTTACGAATTCAACAGACAAAATTGGACATTAAAAATTCAAAACTAAATCACTGGTGTATACAAAAGATAACAAATTGATAAGTTATTACGACAGAAACTAACCAAATTCCGTACAAAAATTTGAACTCAAAGAATTGGGGTACCTGAGATACTTTGTTGGCATAGAAGTAACTCGTCAAGCCATGGTATATTAATTTCCCAATACAAAAATATCATAGATTTGATACAGAAGATAGAGATGATTGGATGTAAATAAACAGAAAAGCCCAAGGATTGAAACAAAGAAAAAGCAGAATTACCATAAACCCTATAGAAAGGTATTAAAGACCGAAGGGAAAACTTATTAATCTCTCACACACCATGCTGGATATTGACTTTCCTAGATAGTGAGCCATGCACATGCAGTCCAACAGTAAAGTTCATGGAGGCTTTCAACCCAATTCTACAACAAGTTAACACAAGAAAAAGGTCTACTCTACAAGAAGTCTCCTAATAAGAGTTGAAATCTTGTAAGACGTTATTTGGATTGGAGATGTGTTTTTAGAGCAAGCATGCACATTTGGAAATTGTAAATATCTGGCGGAAAATCATGTCATAGGGAAAAGTAAGAAATAATTTGAAGTAGTGCAAAATCAACAAAGAAGTTTACCTTGCATGAAGAATCTTTGGCCTTTCTACTCATATAATTTAGCCTTAAGTGTTGAATATCTAAATATGCCTCTGTCTAAATTCATTTTCCTGTGTTGGTGCTAGGGTATCAATCTTGTTGCCTCAAACCACCACATTGAAAGTGGGAAGGTAACCTATTACAGTTACTTATCTAATGGAAATCAAGTTTTTACTCAAGCCAAGAAAATGCGTGATTTCTTCAGCTTCTAAGTATTATCATCGGTTCATTTAATTAACACAAATTGAACGTCATCACCAAGTAACATTTTGTCAAAATTATCTGTGAAAATTTTACCGATAGATCTTTTCTTGAAGAACAAAGGCGCACATGAGTCCAATATCCACACCTCCATTAGACACTGTGCATTGAATATCCATATCATCATTGAACTGTGCGCATAGAATATCAATGTATGCTAAATGTTTTCTCTGGTGGCATTCTGTATCACATTCGTTGAATTTCAGACAACATAACAAATCCTTTTCCAACATTATTCCATAATGTGGCAAGACTTATCATAGTATTAGTATCCTACAGGGCAATTTGGAGACCTAAGACTATTAAGATATAATTATTAGTTTGTAATACGAGATTTTGATCCATCCCAGCCATTGTTATTTCATTAATTTTGAGACAAACTTCTTCTATCAATATTTAAAATAGGGAATGATATATCATCCCCTCTTTGATGTTGGTTAATATTATTGCAAAGGATAACCAGTATCCCTAGTGTTCTTAAGCTTTATGGTGGACAGTCCATAAGAACTACGATGGCGGCCACAGCATTATCCCAACTTTCGGAGAACAAGGGAAGTAAACTTGAAAGCATGGATCTCGTCATCAAAATTGACATTCATGGAGCTCAAATTGCCTGAGATTGAGTTGTGCTCCTTTTATAACGTAAAATTAAAAAAAAAAATCTCATTAAATATACCTTGTTGACCGTGAAGGCATTCATGCATATTGGAGTATGCCCTCATAAATGTATCCTAAATTAGCATTATTAAGAATTTTAAAAGAAACATTCAAGATGAGGGATAGGCAAATAAACCCCACAGTATATACTTCCATCAATGTATTTGTGAGTCTGTGGATGTAAGAAGTCATAGAGCCTTGTGAATTGTGTTTATTCTCGTCTTCATTATATTTTTCTTTGATATATCATTACCATCCTCACAACTAGCATCAAAATTTATCAAGAAAACTTTATTTGTTTAGCATGTACGATGAAGGATCAAAGTACATATGTTTGATGGTTGAAATTCTGGGTTTAGGAAGATGCGTATAGAGGAGTGTTTGCACAAGAATGTTCAATCAATCTCCGTAAGAAGTAATACTAACATATATTAAGAAGGTTCATTGAGCTCCAAAATCAGATACGTAAAGGATTTCACTCAAATATAAAGACGATTTTGAGGTATACTTTTGCAGAAATGCCTCAACTTGCCATATTTGATGATGAGGAAATCATTCGCTTGTTGTACTTGATGCTAAAAAAATAGGAAAATACTACTCCTATGGTAGGAGTGAAAGATTAGAGCAAAGAGGAAACTAACAAAAAAGGCTGCTGCCAACTACAAGACACAAGTCAAATGCATATTATTCTATCACTGCCAAAACAAAAAACTCTATACCCCACCTCTTTCTTCCCACACTTACAATTTAATTGATATGCTAAACCCATCTTTCAACGATACATTTATAGTAGTGACAATGCATGCATTTGAAGACAAAATAAATTACAGACTAGAAGATTCTAGTAACAAAAAATTAAAAAAAAAAGACCTCATAACCCATAAAAAAGATTTAATTATCTATATCCTATACATAAAGTCTACATTATATCTTAAATAAATTTGTTGGAAAAAATTATGAGTTCATAGTTTTAAGAAAGACGGTTAAGAAAATATAAACAAAATTAAAGCATGAATTCAAGAAGCATCACAAAAACACAAAAAAATCAAATGGTACAATATTATCCTAAAAAATAAATAAATATTGAAAAATGAAATAAAAGCTAAAACAATAATGGTGGGTTGGTAGCTGAATAAACACTTTTGCACACAATGACTATTTTGAAAATCCACATCGAATTAATGTTTTAAACAACTTTACATATATGAAACATATTTCTAATCCAAAAGAGAAAAATCATACAAAAATTCTCAAGTTGAATTAGCCTGCCGCTCTTTCAAAAGAGTAATGATGTTCCATCCTGATAGTACTTTTTAAACATAAAAAAATAAAATCTAGGATCAAAAACAAAAAAGATTTGAACTACACATACAAGGCCTAAACCTTATTCAAACTAATTTGAACATATATTTTAAACCTAAGATATAATCATTAGAACCGAGACTAAGTTCAAACGACACTTAAAGAAAAAGTTCAAACTTGTACCATGTGGTTTGAACCTTTTGGGATCTTTTAGCATACTCTATTTGAGCTTCATTTGAACAATGTTTAAATTAAGTGTTCAACTCATACTCAAATAAAGCTTGAAGAAGGTTCAAACAAGGCCCTTTTTCGAACGTTGTATGAACCTAATTCGTATAATGATAATTGATATTTGAACAGAGCAGATACTGATAATTGATGTTTAGACATTTGCTTTAAGAGCAAATGTTTAAGATTCAAATGAGATTTCAACTTTATTTTTCCTCATTATATTGAACCTTCTCCTTGCTCCCAACCTGTAGTTCTCTAGGGCCCTGACTCATCAACTTCACAGTAATGTATACATATTTGCACTTTTTGTTAACGATCACTGCTTCATATCTAATGCTTTAGGCAATTAACCAACTTAGCATACGTTAACATCAAAAAGTATTAGTCATATGTTCTGCAAGTTTTCTGAAGGCAAGGCATTTTTTACCCGTGAATCCAAGAATTTGACATGTAAGTCATTATTAAATACTAAAAATATTATAGTGTGGTACAAATCGTATGGATTTAATGACTTATAAAAGATCAATATAACATAATGATGTTTGGAGTATTTAATACAATTTACAAGTCAATCACTTTGGTTCTCCTGGATGGGAGAAAAGTCAAAACTTAACTGAGCAGACCGCTATAGTTCTTGATTTAGCTATTTGCTAAGCAAGATAATTGCATCAACCATTAGCCATGACTGTAAATCATTAATGAAACAAGCATACATGAATACAGCCGTGTGAAACTATTATGAGCATTTATGAAACCAGAACTGCGTGATCTGAGGTAGAAACTCAAAGGGCTCCAACAAATACGTGTCTTGGAAAAAAAATTTGATAGTGAAATGCTCCTTTGCACCAACTGTTATACTGTTTAATTTGGACAAAATTCCTTATCATAGTTTTCAATAAGATGTAAATTTATGTAGACATAAAGCATATATATTTTTGGTATTTTGTAGAGAACCTAGTAGTATTTTATAGTATTTTGTGGTCCTTCATAAAATATTGTTGTATTTAACATACTTCTTGGTAAGTTCTTCAACATTACTTCCAGAAAATAAACCATATTAATCATAGCACTTAACAATCTGAATGAAAAACAAAGCAATATAATGTCACATTCCAAAAGTACGGACTCGCAACAATGAACAGATTCATATAAAATATAAACACATCCACTAATTCCAAACACTCATATCAATGAAACATATTCACATAATCATACATAATTCCATCAATTCCAAAAACCTCGGGAATAGAAAAAAAACTACCACTGATCGTGGTCAACAAAAATGATCCATCATTCCAGCTTCAAACTAAATAAGTTCCTATCCGTTATTGTAACTACGTACAAATAATATGGAATAAAAAATGCATTAAATTTAAGAAGAATAAATATTACTATTTGGTTCAAACAAAGGTAGAACAAACTTGAACAAGTTTGGAATATTATTAAATAGGAGATAAGTTCGATATATGATCAAAATAAGCTTGAACAATAATCAAATGGTGTTCGAACTAGTGAACAACCTTTGAACAAGATTCAAATTAGAATTGAACCAAGAAAAAATTAGGATCAAATGAAATGAATAGCAGGCCAAACCAAGTTTGAAAAAAAAAATGACTCGAACATGGGGCTCAAACAATGTTCAAACATTTGTTTAGCATTGATCAACCTTGTTTGAACCAGTTTCTTTGATCCTTTATCTACTTTTGATCAAATAAACTAAATTATCTCGCTCAAATCCAACATAAATCATATGAATCATCACATTCACTTGGGTCATGTGTCTATAATATGATTCAAAGATTTAAAAAAATCAAACATGGCTGTTGAAGTCAGATGAAACAAGATCACATTCAAGTTGACCACCAAAGCATGCTTATCCTGATGCAAGAATAAATCTTAAATGAAAGAACGACAATATTAACAAAATGGTTTTTCTTGAAATTCAGAATTATGAGGAATAAAGCGAGATTTTCATTGATATGAAAGGGATTATAAATAACTCTTACATGAATCCAAAAATACGAAAGACAATAAAAAGGAAATAATATGATTAGAAAAATATAATTCCTAATATCTCCAATTAACCAATTAATATTAATTGTTTTGGAGATAAAGGAAATAACATAAAATAGGAATCCTAAAATATGAAATGGAATAAATCCAATCCAAATAAATAAATATAAAATAGGAAACAAAACAACTCCTAATCTAAAGAAATAATTTACTCCTCATAACTTCTCACAGGAATAAATTATTTTCTAATATAATTTCTAACATCCATGTTCAACTTGGATTTGAAAACATCAATGGGAGAGAAGATCCTAAGAGGTAGAACTTAAAGTTTTTATCCCGTACTGCGGTTGTCTTTGACTGCAGTTCCTACAGTGCCTATAGGTAGGTGGAAAACTCCTACAGGTAATACTGTAGGGAAGTTTGCTGGGAAGTAAACAAAAGTAATTGCCAGTTTCTACAGTGTATAAGTAGACGGAACGCTCCTACAAATAATGTTGTAGGAGAGTTTGCAAGGAAGTAGACAATTAGGATTGTCTTTGACTGCAGTTCCTATAGTGTTTGCAGATAGACGAAAAGCTCCTACAGGTAATGTTGTAGGGAAATTTGCAGGGAAATAGACAACCAATAAGAAAAGGTCGCAGGATATAGCCTGCAGAAAAAACTCAAAAGTTAGGCCTCGCTGCAGGAAAAGGCTCCGAAGAAGGACATGCTGAAGGAAGAATTCAAGCGGAAGGTTTGTTGCAGTGAAAGCTCCGGAGGAGGGTCTGATAAAAGAAAAAGTTACGGATGAGGACCTGCTACAGGAAGAAGTTAAGAAGGGATTGGTGCATGAAAGGGCTCCAGAAGAGGGCATGTCGCACGAAGAATTTCGGTGGAGGACCTACAGCAACAAAAGCTCTGAAGGAAAGCCTGATATAGGAAGAAAAAAAAAAGCTCTAGACGATGGCCTGATGTTGGAAAAAAGCTCTTGAGGACGACCTAATGTAGGAAAATGTTCCAGAGTAGGGCCTGTTGTAAGAAAAGCTCTGAAGGAAGGTCTACTGCAGAAAAGATTCCGTAGAAGGGCCTACTACAGAAGAAGCTCCGGACAAATTCATCTCCGACAATACGTCCTCCTCTTCACAAGCATCTTTGCTGCAGTCTTGTATGGTTCCTCCAAGTCATTTGACAGATAAGACAAATCTAATGACTCGCCAATACAGCAACCTCCACCACTTCTTTCTGTGAATCTTTACTAGGCCGGATAGCAACCAATATTGCCCCCATAAGAATCAATCCACCTGGCATCTCAAGAGGCGGAGCATACCACAGCCTCATGTTGAGTGTCGGGACCAATGTTCGCTTTAAAGAACCTGAAGCTGATACAGGCCTCAATCTTAGATCCTGTAATTGACATCTATCCATGGTCAGCACACCTTGGCCATTTGAATTACTGAGATCCAATAACTCTAATGTCTCATGATCATTGATGATGCGTTAGAGGAGGTAATTTCGTGCAGAGGCGGTACAGGGAACTAATTGTCCATACAACTCTAAGCTTCAAGCTTGAAAGATTTAGGAATGTTGTCGATGTCTTCATTGGCACAAACATCTAGTGTGGGGATAGCATTTGCAGATTTAGAGGAAAGAACAGATGCAACACCAAGGATGACACTTTCAAGGGTGGAACCAAAAGTAGCCTTCCATTTGAGAAGAACACCTTCATCAACCCCATGTACGTCGGCTGGAAGCTCAATCCGAAGTCGTTGGATCTCCTTGAGTTTCTTCAGCACCTCGGAGGGGGAATGGTGTGATACTTCAGATGCAGAAGGGGACGCCGAATTATAGGATGAAATGTGCTTGGAGGTAGGAACAAAGAGAATTTGACCTAGGGCGTAAAAGGGTCGCACCATCCCGCCGAAAACAAAACTAACAAGATGAGAAAAAACGCCGCAAGATCTATCGCCAACGACAATAGTGGAAGCGGACGAGGAGAGAGAAGAATCTTCAGATATAACACCATCAATGTGGATGACAACATTGTCGACAAAGGAAAACAGCGTGAAAGTGCTGGGAGACGACGCAGCACCATCCAAGTGCCTTTACGTCACTGTTCCGATTGAAGACGACAATCAAGATCGAGTCTGACAGCCGTTCAAAGTTGCGAATTTCGTACTCCAACAACAAAGACATCAACTATAAACAATAGACGCACCACCTGCGGGATTCCGGTAGATTTGCAGTCGCCAATGACATATTGTGGCTGAAATGAAAGAGAAAATAAGATGGAAACCCTAGAAAGAAATGTTTGTCGGAGCACGCTGAAAAATCCAGTGTTCAGCTGATTCAAGTTAAGAAGCAGGAGACGTGGGTTGGAAGATGAAGTTAAGAGTCGCCGCGAATTGTCCTGGCGAGATGGTGAGGACGAGAGCTGAGAGTGATTGAGACCATATCGCAGGTAGTGAAACCATCCCAACCGTCCTGCAAGGAGAATGGCAAGAAGGGAGTTACGCGGTTCTTGAGGGAGGACCGGCAACTAGGGTAAGAAATTTGGCTCTGATACCATGTTAAAATTCAGAAAAATGTGGAATAAAGCGAGATTTTCATTGTTATGAAAGGGGTTATAAATAACTCTTACATGGATTCTAGAATAGAAAAGACGATTAAAAGAAATAATATGAAATGAACGATATAACTCCTAACATCTCCAATTAATCAATTCATATTAATTATCTTAAAGATAAAGGAAATATCATAAAATATAAAAGCCTAAAATAAGAAATATAATAAATCTAATCCAAGGAAATAAATATAAAATAGGAAAGGAAATAACTCCTAATGTAAGGAAATAATTTATTCCTCGTAACTTCTCACAGGAATAACTTCTAACAATCTTGACAGGTAGTGTATAAAGTTGGAAATAAAGCTGTTTTAGCATCTTAAGTGGGATAGTTGTACAAAACAAAAATACAAAATGCAAATCTCCAAAAAAAAAATTAGCGAGCAATTATGGCCATATTGCATTACTATGAGACAAAAATCAAAATTAGCAAATGAAAAATGAAAAAAATAATTATTACAAATTCTTATACAAAAAAAAAAAAATTAAAGTACACTAAACTAATAGAAGCCACATTTAGATGTAACAAGCATTTCACAATTTGATTACTCCAAAGTTAAAGTGCCCTATAATTTCTTCGGTGTCATAAGAGCCAAACTTATTACTAGGAGTAAAGTTTATAATTCAATTCATGAAATGATAACAAAATATCTAAGATGGCTAAATGATAAATCAAATACAAAATTGCATGCCATTTTGCACACCTTCAAACAATATGAGACAAAAATGCTATATTGGTATTTTACTTAAAATGGCTCAAAGTCATATAAATATAGAAAAAGATTAGTCCCCCCCCCCCCCCTATTTTCAAGTCTTTAAAGGCAACATAATTGGCAATGAACCAACTAACTTCAAGTTCACTAAAAAAAAGCATTGCAACATAGAAAATGAATAAACAGAAACAAATACCAAGTGTTTAATATAAACTAGCATTACAAACCTGTGAATCTTCTCTTATTCTAAGGTTCTGTCCAACCGGATCAAGCAAGTCATTGATAACCTTCAAGAAAAAGTTATCAACAATAAGTTACACAGGTTGCAAGGTACATACTTGTTTAACTGAAAATCTAACCCTTCAATCTCATCCTAAAAAAAGGAAGGACTCCTATGTTTTGATGACTTGAAACAATCCAGAAATCAACACTATGATGCAAGTTGTCAGAATATGATAAAATAGACAAACAGGCTAGGGACAAAAAGCAAAAAAAGGGCATGAAAAGTATTTAAAACATAAGAGATTTAAATTCATTAATTTATTTTAGATGTACATAGCAATGAAAAAACAATCTTAGATAAAAATAAACATATCAACCAAAGATAAAATGTTGGATTAACAATTATTAAATTAAAAAATTTAAGGAACAAATACTTCTTAAATAGCAAAATGAACATAAACGTAAAGTATGTTCAGATTGATTCAAAGAGAAAAGTTGAGTTAGTTCAAAAAAATGAAGCATTAAGTTAAAGGATTTATACCCATATTAGATACACATTATGATTTTGAGAATTATGGGAGGTATTAAATGGAGGATCTAATAAAAATTCAATAGAATTGTGATCACTAAAAGATGCCAAATGATTGGAGAATAAAATAATTTAAAATAATATTTCTAAAAGATAATCAAAATTTGCAGTTTTAAGGGTATCATAGTTGTAAGTCACAAAATAAAGTTCCTAGATAGAAAATGAAACAAACATAGAAAATCATTATCGATATCAAAGACTAAATGTGGCTTTATGCATGAATGATCCACAAACATGCAAACTTTTGTGTCGGATAAACATTTTGGTACTAGTACTCAAGAACAATATAGATGTTCAAAATTATAGTTTCTAAAGTACAAATTTATGAGTAATATAAAGACGGCTTGAGAGAATATCAAAGAATTAGAAAAATAATATTGATATTATAGACTTAATGTGGCTAAAAAGGTAGGGAAGATCCACAATCAAGACAAGCTTGCTGTTACAGAATTTAATAAAAATTTAAGAGAAATAAAAAGGATTTCTTTTTTCTATTATTTTTATTGATCTTAAGAACTCATTGAGTAACACAGGAGACAATTTGATGTCTATTAAAAAAAAAGTTCTCAAAGCTAAAGTGAAATTAAATGTAATTAAGATAGAGCAGTGACCAGCGTTAGTAGTTTTGAAGTGACAAAATGGTTTCCAATAAAAGTAGGGATTACATCAAAAAACAGTATAAGTTCGCTCACTTTTCTATCTGATATAAAGATACTTACAATGAATAATCAAAAAGAGGTGCACTGGGTACGGTATTTTCTCTTTGACGTAGTCTTAATTTGTGAGACCTATTTGATAAGTTGAAAGATAGAACGGTGGAGTAAATATTTCAAAGGTACGAGGCAAGAATAGCTAGAAAATATAAACAAATATAAGATGTGTAGTTTTAGTGGTTGTGAAGTTAAAAAATTAACCACGACCATAGATAGGAAATAAAATGATACTACTTAATGATGTTAAGGATATTAGTTCGTACCTTATCTTCAGACACTAGATGCATCACATGTAGCTAACATGTACTTCAGGGAGATCATGAGGCTATATAAGATACCCTAACCCATTACATCGAATAAGGACGCGAAGTTCTCGAGTCACTTATCGAAGATAATAAGAAAGAAGCTTGGCACGAAGCTTCAATTCAGCTCACCCACTTACAGGTGGCCATAACGAGGTGGTGAACAAGAGTCAAGAGAATCTCATGAGGTGTTTTATAAGAAAAAATATCAAGCAGTGAAATCTGATTATAGGCCAAAACAACTTTTCCTACAAAAGGTCTGTGAGTTAGACTATATAATACACCCCCTTCGAGGTTGTGTCTAGGCACAATCCACTCAACTCACTTGAGTTGGTAACTCTTCTTCCCACTTTAGAGATTAGTGTGGATGTTGAGGTGAAGATAAACCTTCAGAGGCTACATGAAGAGTTTGGTATAGAAATCACCAAACATAATCGCAAGTATCAATCGCAAGCTAATAAAAAAATAAAGGTAATTCTTCAGAGGAGAGACTAGTGAGATTCGAGAAGATCTACTATGGAAGCTATACATTTATTGAGAGGTTTCATGTAGAAGTTAAGAGATAATAAGGAGGATCAACATTTGATTTTTATTGATTTAGAAAAAGCTTACGATAAGGTTCCAAGAGATATCCTTTGGAGATTTCATGAGAAGAAAGGTCTTAATATGACTTATATTCTAGTCATTAAAGATATATATATACTAGAGTTGTTACTTGTGTTCGAACTGAAGAAGGATTGACCAAATACTTTCCTATTTGTGTTGGATTACATCAGAGATCGGCTTTAAGCCCATAACTTTTTGCTTTAGTTGTGGATGGTTTTACTAGACATTTACAGGAGGATGTACATTGGTGTATGCTTTTTGTCGATGATATCCTTCTCGTGGATAAGACGAGAAAAAGCCCATAAAAAACTAGATTTATGGAAGTCTACATTGGAGTCTAATGGCATTCGTTAAAGTAGAGCTAAAACTGAATACATGGAATGTAATTTTAGTAGTAGTAGCTCTAGTGGTTGTTGACCTCGTTTTTGGTCGAGGTTTAGTCTTTCTCCTAGACTTAGGATTCTAGCCTCAGGAGCTTCCCCGACGATCTTAGTTTCCTAGCGATGAGACCCACCTCGTTTTAGAGAGTCTGGAACCACTTCGTTACTCTTTGAAATCCTGCACGAGATTCCGTACCGCTAGTCTCTAGCCTGTCGAAGTTGACGTCAGGAATTCAAATTGAGTCCCTATAGGACCCCTGGACATTAGGACAGCCTCGTGCACGTCTTACACACCTGGACGCACAAATTCTCAGTTCGCAACCGTCAACGAGGTTGCTCAAACGACCTTGAATGACGAAATTGACTACGCTGATGCGTCCGGAACATAGATTTTACCTAAAATCGACGTTCACTTTGCGACGATGGCCTGCCGAGGGCAGAAGTTGTGAATTAGGGCTTAAAATATGATTATAATAATAATAATAATATTTATATATTTATAAATTAAAATCCTCTGCCCTAGTTTCCCTTCTCCCATTGGATCGGCATTCGCCCGTCCCGCATGAGCACGAAAGAAGCTTCGACGAGCCTTCTCCCGCGCTCAAGAGTTCTTCCTTTGCGGCTGTTTCCTCCTCGAGCCGCACACGATCACCCCTATCTCTTATCTCTGCGCGAGCAAGTTGCCCCTGCGACATTTCCTGCGCGAGCGTTATCTCCCGCGGCAATTCCCACGCGAGCAAGTGGCCCAATCCTCCTTGCGGCATTTTCCTCCATCTCACCGTACATTCCCCGATCCTACTCGACTCTACAGGTAAGGAGCGGCACTCATCTTCCCTCCTCTGCCTATAAATGCCCCATTTTGAGATGAGTTGAGGGCTGGCCGAATTTTTCTGGAGAGGGGGAGGTGCTGCTGGTTTGAAGCTTGGATTTCCTGCTTCCTTTGTGTATTCTACACTAGCTGGTACCCCTTATCTCCTCTATCTATTTCTCGGTTTGGCCCAGGGAGCCCGTGAGCTTATTGTTGGTTTGGTCCTTCCTGTTTACTGTTTCGGCTGGGTGTTTATATGCTATGGAATGATTTATTTATTTGTAAAAATGATAATTTCTTGCTCCCCCCTCTCTAGTGGCATGCTAGCTTGCTATTATAGTTTCGTTTGGGGAAATCTATTACTTAAGCAGGATGAAGATTTAAATGTGAGCATGTTTTAAAGTTGGATTTGATTATTTGCTTAAAATGGTGAACGATTGACATGTTACTATTTTATTTCTTCTTTTATGCTTAAGGTGAAGTTCAAAATAAAAAAAATTGTGGTTTTACATTTGGGCTTATCTAGCATGAAATATTGGAGAACTCATTTGGGTCTTGCAAGCATGTGGTAAATTTGGTTTGGATGGTAAGTTAATTGTTCCCCTTTTGCTTCTTTTATATACATGTGGAGGCTTGATTTTCTTGGGCTCCTTGTAGCCTAGTCCTTTATAAGAGCATGTTGTGAAATCTTTTAGTAGGTTGGGAAAGCTTAGTTTTAATGTCTTAAGTCTTCTTTGGCTTAAGAGTGCATGCTTAGATAGATTTGGAAAAAGTTCTATGCTTGTTCTCATGTGAAGCATGTGGAGGGTTTGGTTTCAATGCTTTAAGTTTCATTTGTTTCGAAAATATATGCTGGAGGTGGTTGAAAAAAGGATTCTATGTGGGTTCTTACTTGAAGCATGTACTTGTCTTTTATTTTTGATATATTTGAAGCATGATCTTGAGGCAAAGTTGGCTCCTCTTGCAAGCATGTTAGGATGAATATTATAAAGATCCTTGCTTACTTTGGATTGGCATGAGTTGTGAAAGGATTTACTTAGCTTTTTAACATGCATGTGGAGCTCATTTCTTGCTCATTGTAGCTTTGTTTTAATAAGATGCATGTTGTAAAGATCCTAATTGGTTTGGAAGGCATTGTAACTTATTTTGATAGCTTGGTTTGGCCCTTCATAAAATGCTCTCCTCTTTAATTATTTGTTGAAAGATTATTTCATGCTTGGAAGGGTTAAGTTGGAGGAAGGCTTAAATATGCTTTTTTCTTTGTTTAAGATGCATGGCGGCTTTATATTTTGATATGTTAAAAACATGAAAGTATTTGTTTTAGCTTCATGCTTGATTTGATTTGGCTTTATGGTG
Source organism: Papilionanthe hookeriana x Papilionanthe teres (assembly GCA_022702705.1). Taxonomy (NCBI): domain Eukaryota; kingdom Viridiplantae; phylum Streptophyta; class Magnoliopsida; order Asparagales; family Orchidaceae; genus Papilionanthe; species Papilionanthe hookeriana x Papilionanthe teres. Next base: position 40,309,454 of record CM040427.1, on the reverse strand, counting down.
CCTTTGGAAGGCTTGTTTTAAAGGAGTTTGGGTATTGGCTTTTATGGAAGCTTGAGCTTTGGTTTCATGTTGAGGTTATGCTTTATTCGTTTAAATTTATATCGAGCTTCAAAAGATTTGTTTTTTAGCTTCACTTGGAGGCTTGGTTGGCTTGTCCTAGCCCTTGCCCAAGAGCCTGCTTTGATATATTATGCTTATTCCCATTTTAATGCTTTAAAAGATGTTTTCATGGCTTGGTTTTATGCCTCATATATGGCTCGGTTTTAGCCTCATTGAGACTTCCTTTCCTTAGCTTTGTGCTGGGTTCGATTTCAGCATCATTATGGCTTGGGTTTTGGGTCTTGTGTTGGCTCGATTTCAGTCCCACGATGACTTAATTTTCTTGGCCTTATGTTAAATTTGATTTCAACTGTGTTATGAGTCGATTTTAGCACTGTTTGAGGGAGCTTGATTGGTTTGCTTTGGTCCCTACCCAAGAACCTGTTTGTAATGTACTATGGTTGTCCCTATTTAAAAGCTTTGAAATATCACTTTAAGCCTTGTTTGCGGCGAGCTGGATTTGATTCTTGTGTAGGGCTGTAGTCTCGGCCGAGTAGTGAGTGTTGTTGCACCTTGTGATTGGGGCTTGCTTCGGCTTGGTGTTAGCTTGGTTCCAGCCTTGTGGTGGCTCGGCCTCGCCCTTTTGCTTGGCTCGATTTTACTTGATCTAGTGGCTTGGCTTACATGTGAAGTGAGGTGATTAATGATTGTATGTGGGGCATTCTCCCTATATCTCTCTCGGTGAAGCAAAGATTGGTTTGGGTGGCTTTGTGAGAGGTTGTCCTTTCATTTTCTTATGTGTCAAATGCTATATTTGGAGCAGCCCTCCTTTTGTACCTTGTGTTTATACCTTGGTCGTGAACCTTAATGTGGTGGTTTGTAGCATGGTGGCCTTACCTCTTGCTGCCCTTGCCCGTAAAGTTGTTTGTGATGATTTGGAGCTCTCCTTGGTTTGCTTGTGGGGAGGAAATTGAGCACTATACTTGGGACATCCCTTAGATGCTTTATTTGATGGAATCGGAGCTAATTTGGAAGTTTATAGGAGCTTGTCCATACACTTTCTTATGTGTTAGAAGCTTGGTGTTGGGATGGTTTTCCTGTTGTTGCCTTGGCCGTGAGTTCCCTTTGCTTTGTCCTGTCTCGGCCGTGAGCCTTTATGTGGTCTTATTGAAAGATTCTATGTTTATTTGATAAATGAGGCTATTGATTAATTTGGGAGTTGGAAAATCTTCAATTTTGGCATGGGTTTGGAGGTGTTAGCAGTGATCTTCTCCGAGTCATTTCCCTTTTGTTTGATTTATGAAGTTTGGAAGATTTTCGAATTTCACTTTGAGAAACCTTTTAGTTCGGATGGATTGATTCCACATCTTTGAGGTTTGGATACCAGTGTCGGGAGATCTTTTGTGTGCGGTCGTCATGTCGATTCGGCCCTGTTTTCGATTTAAGATTTGGAAAGGACACCCCTTTGGGTCGATCCAATTACAAAAAGTGAGAAAATGATATCCTCGGAATTGATTCAAGGATCTTGGGCTTTGTTTTCAGTGTTCTACTCTTACTTATTTTAGGGGCGCTTTAGACTAACCCTCATTCCGCTTTTACTCTTCTCTAATTTTAAGATGGTTTAGTCTCCTTTCCTTCTCCTCCCTGTTGATTGACATGTTTTCCCCGCTTCACTCGGAGTTGGTTTTGTTTTGTTTTGGGCGATGACGGCTGTTGATGATAAAGAGTACACCTGAGTATAGAGTAGAACGATATCCCATCCTACGACACCAGGACTCGCTACAGGACCCTGGTGAACCGTAGGATGACGATATCATTCACCGCTATAAGGCTAGCGGGGCACCCATACCTTCTTAGGATCGTCAGTGATCCTACACCCGACGAAGTAATCGACTCGTGCACAACCCCAATTTTCAAAAAATCTGATAAGAATATGATAGTACATTTTACGAAAAAAACATATTTTCACTACAACCAAAACATCGACATAAACTCTCTTTTGTATGCCTGAAATCCCCGTGCATGCTAAAAACATAAATTTTAAAAACTATATTATAAATCCGGTTGTCCACTCGTCGATTATCGGCTTTGCTAAGAACACACTCCTCAAGCTAGGTTTAGAGACACCTTCTAACGAGTGGCGGGCTCTATACACTCGGGTGACCAGAGTAGCTCTTCGACGACCCTCGAGCAAGATTGCTAGCGGTTCGAGCCTAGCTCGACCTGAGTACTATGCGTTTTCTTCGATTTTCGTATGATTTTGATGAATCACTCGTGGTCCTTTTTCCGGGACTTTCCCGATGTTTTGATGATTTTATTCTGATTTTCGTTTACTTTCTCCGAGATTTTCTACCGTGAGTCATTCGCCGTCCCTTTTTGGGTCTTCTGGACGATGTTTCTACCCGGCTTTCATTTCATTCCAGCTTGCTGCATTTAAGAAAATAACGAATCTCCCAGGTATACAGGTTTGATTATATTTACAGTGTTTTACTTTTTGTATCTGCTACTGTTCTTTTTAGCACGTTGTACCAGACTTTACTGCATGATTTACTGTTTTCCTGTGTTATATACCATGCTACACACTGTACAACATTTTAAACATACTTCGCATGGGATGTTTAGAGAATTCGACCATAGAGCCACCTGATTTGACATCGTGACTCGCCACCCGAAAACTCAACCTCTTCACTAGCAAGGAGCTTGGAACTAGCTAGGCAAGCATGGCCATCTTCAACAAAGAAATACGTCTTCACCAACTAAACCATTCCTTAGTGATTAAACAACAATCCATAGTGATTTCGAGGATTGTTCGCTTAATGCGACATAAATCCTCAACCTCTTTTGGCCTCAGTATACTCATCAGACAATATAAACCCCAAATCGTTTTAGTGATTCTCAGGTTGTCGTTCGTTATGACCTAAACCTTCACATCTTCGTAGCTATTCGTGCGATCGTTTCACACAAATGTAAGCCCTAATTAAATAAAATTGGCAGGATAAAACATTTAAATAATATCTCCCATAAATTCAAGCCAAACCATAAGATAGTTTGGGAAGTCACCGAGGTTCGCCTCCGGATCTCCGACATCCCCTAGCTCTTCCTCCTTTGGACTCTACAATAAAATGTTCCAAATTTGAGTCAATCCCCTTTCATACCTCTTTGTCTGATTTCGTTGAAAAGTCTCATTCTTTTGACCTCCTTAAAGATAATATTTCCTGATTTTTATCGAGTAGCTTCTTAAATGATTTCGTCATTTAAGATGTAATTAACTATAGCGATTTACCTCTTATATGAAGCATTTCCGAACACAAATGAAAATAAACCCTATTTAATTCTTCATATTAAATAAGTAAATCTTGTCAAGAATAAAATTGGTTTCGTAGGCCAAACGTACATCATATATTTATTAATTTATTTGATCGAGCCTCACCCTAAAATCTTCATGTTTATCTTTGGATAAATGCATGACTGAGTCAGTAATGCATTTTTCATTTAAACTATGAAAAATACAGTACACTGATTTCATATTTTTCTAAATTATATATATATATATATATGTATATATATATATATAAATAGCATTCTTCCGAAGCGGGCGACGGGATTTCGATTCCGACGACCGATAATCTTATTACTGCGACACTCCACACACAAAACAACGCCGACAAGCTTCGCCGACTACGCTGGGATTTGCTTCTCTCTCCATTTAAATCGTAAATCTTATCTTCATACATCGGTAATGTGTCAATGTCCCTTGTGGACCAGATTACCCTTCTTCCGTTAACATGCTCCTCCCATTTCTTTCTTGGGTGAGGACGTTCAACTCTTTTGGACTTCAGGACCGTCTGTTCATTCACCTTTTGAACGAGATGGTTCAGGAGGCCATTAAGGACTTTTTGATCTTTGTGTGGGGTCGGACCCCTAATAGGTGTGTTGGTGGACTAATTCCAACTAAGCATTGTGCGTTGTGAAGTTGGTCCCGTATTGGGTCCTAAACTTTGCATTTTCTTCGTCTCCTTTGGGTTTGGTTTGCTTTTCTGCAAATCAAGCCAAGTTGTTGCGTTTCTTCACGCTTGTTAATTTGCTAATCGCAACTCTTTGATGCTTCAATCACAAATAAATAATAAATTTGAAAAATAAAATGATAGAGGATGCCCAGTTCATAAGACAAGTGCGTCAATTTGAGTACTTCTGTCGAAACCGCAAGGCACGGGACATCGCTGACTTTCGGAAGTTCTTCAAATGACAGGGACAATGTCTTCGCCAAAGTTGATCTTTTCTTTCGCCTCCGGAATCGAGTTCGCTCGTCAACAGGGATGAACCGCCCGACTTGGCAATTATTAAGTTTGGACGAGGTTCGATGATATCGGAGTTAAGTTCGGAAAGGTTGTCATCACAGTAATGAAGTTCAAAACAAATAAGTCTCGTGGAGCCTATCAGAGCTCTGACTTGGAATCGCCAAAGAGTTCTCCCTTCAAAGGTGTTGGTTGAAAAGAGCTCTACTAGTGCTGAAAATACTATCGTTGGGATTTCTCCGAGAACTGTTTTTGCCCCTACTACCGGAGTCACTGTCACCACGCCAGCTGTTTTGCTGAGTAATGGAAAAGAGATCCTACATGAGGAAAAGTCAGTTGACGCTTATACCCCGCCATTTTCTGGACTCGAGATTGGGTCCAATTCAAGGACTCTGCAACTAATGAAGGCACAGGAAAGGAAGCGCAGCAATGAAATTTTGAAAACCAAACAACCTCGACAATTTCACCAACAACAGACACAACGATATGGCCAATCTAGCCAACAACTACATCAGTCAGGATCACACCAAACAAGGAATAAGCGCATGTCCATGAACGACTGTAAAGCTGGCGTATTCCTTCGTGGAGGAAACCGCTGCCGAAGATGTTCCACGACTCGCTAATGAGACCGCGACCCGTACTTTCGAAGCCGAAAAGCCGAGGAAGCTAGCATGAAAGATCATCCTCAATATCCGCCCATACCACCGCTGCTCGCCCACACAATGAAAATTGCTTTGTTTTTAAGCGATCGGTCGAAGATAATTTCGAAGTGGAAATGTGATAATCCCGAAAGAATATTTAAAAGTTAACCCGCAAAGATCCGCAAATATGGTTTCGGAGGATTCAATCGACTCCTACACAACGTCTGAGTGTTCTGGGAGATAAGTGATGTTTCTAGAAAATCTCCAGCTGACCTTAAAGTCATCAAAGGAAAGTCAATCGAGGCTCGCTGTGGAAAAGCCTTCGAGCCGACATCGCACAACCCGTTCAAGCATCGAGAGCAGATATCGAAGACGAAGATTACGGCTTAGCAGATTGCATGGAAGGTGACTTTGCAGAAATCAACGTCGTCGAGACCCGAGCCATGTTAGCTGCGAGCGACACTCCTCTCCGTGAGGAGAACACCGCAGATGAGTGGCAGAGGGTCATCCGAAGAAATGGACGAACGGACGGTTGTCATGAAAAGAAAATCAAAGAATTGACAACCGCCATGATTGCGATGCAAAGGCAATTACAATCACCGCAGACAACACCTCCAGAAACGAACCAACCAGAAACCATTAATGATGCAGATGAAAGAAAAGAGTTCGCCTCTGACGAACCGAAAGATTTTGCTCAAAGTGTCATACCAGAAAGGGAATTTAAACAAATTGTCGAACAAGTTCAGGAGGCTATAGCCCAATCTATAAGTAGTGCATTGATTTTAAATGGCAGACCCTATCCGGAGGAATTCAATGTCGTACCTTACCCTAAAGGCTTTGTGTCACCGAACTTTAAGATATTTGACGGGACTGGAAATCCCAGATAGCACATAGCACATAGCACATTTCCGAGCCAGTTGTGGTAATACTGGAGGTAACGAAGCATTACTTTGTCGTCAGTTTGTCAGCAGCTTGTCAGGAATAGCATTCGACTGGTATGTCGAATTACCCAACGGATCAGTGAAGACATTCAATGAGTCAGAACGGTTATTTGTAAAAAGATTTGCTAGAGCACGATATCATGTTTCTATTGGAGATCTCGTGATAGAAAGACAAAAGCCTAACGAGACTTTAGTGGATTATATCTTGAGGTGGAGAAACCTTAGCATGAAATGTGAACCTCAGCTACAGGAACATCATGCTATTGAGATCTTGCTCAAAAGCATCCATAGGCCAATAACTTTCATGCTCAAGGGACTCACCATCAAGTCTTTTGAGAAATTACTTAGCAAATCCAACAATCTGCAAGAAGAAGTCAAGCATATGGATTCTTATGAAAAGGCCGAGAAGTCCGGAGACTAACCAAGATGAGATAAAAGGAAATGCTGAACGATATAGCTGGTTAACGGGGAAAGAGACGATTGCTGAAATACTAGTGCCGAACAACCTCAACAGATCTTCCAACGTCCTCGTCATAATATTTAACAATCATTTCAGCAGAGACCTTACCAGACATACAAAAGACAAGTTTCAACTATACCCCACAGAATGTACTCTTTTAAAAATGAAGCAACAAAAAAGATGTTTTGCAGTCTGATCAAGAATCCCAAGTTCAGGTTGTCTAAGCCGAAGAAGCCTGACGAGGTCAACAGGAAAGGACATCCGAGATATTGCCCATACCACAGTTTCATTGGACACACCATAGAAGACTGTTGCAGTTTCAAAGACTTGCTCGAGGAGAATTTCAAGAATGGGAACGTAACGATCCCAGAAGAATATTTGAAAGGAACCTGAAAAAGGTTCTATTAATATGATTTCGGTCGATTTGTTTGTTCTAACATATTCCTACACAACTGCCAACGAATGAAATGCCTCTTGGCTACTATTATATTACTTTTGTTGCTTAGCATGATCAGTATTGATCTGTACCATCTCTCCTACTGTAATGAATGAAAGACAAAAAGTTTGTTTTTGTCCAGAATTGTTCAATATTTGGAAAGCTCAAATTTTGGATATTTTGATAAGAATATGGCTTCAGGGAAGAATGAAATTAATGCCCTAATAACTGAGTGGTTTTCTTTAAGGAATTCAGACTGCGTCCTAAGTGGATCTCAAAATGAAGCAGTGTGTTTGAAATACGAGTAATTGATTCGGGATATCAAGAGTCTTTTAATTTTCGCGCTATGCGTACGGTCCCGTACTTTCGAATAATTATGATATCTCGTGATTCATATTAAGGACATTTCGAATTATTAATTGTGAAGTTTCGACATTCAAAATCTTTAACTGTAATTATATCTTACAGTATGCGTAATTCTCGTAAAACAAATGAAGCAACAAAAAAAAGTGTTCTCGAGGAGAAGCTTGAGGCGAGCACACGATCAAAATTGGTGTCCCGATTCAGTACATTCAAAATCTTTATCATGTGCTTCCACCGGATATAAGTAATTCTCAATAAAAAAAGGGAGCGAAAAGCTCAATAAAAAAATGAGAGAAAGAGAAACAAAAATGCTCCCGAGAAGAAGCTTGAGGCGAAGATATAATCAAAATCGGTGTCTTAATCTTCCCGATTAATAAAACTCGAAGCGCAACCTTAAGTTTCTCCGATATTATGCTTCGAAAATAACCAAGTGATTCTACGACTTTGTCGGTCATTGATCGGTTCGTAAATATCTTCGTACAATGAAAAATATTTTGATCACATGATCTGAAATTCGAAATCTACTTATGCACAGAAAGAAAGAATTAAAGGAATGACGATGATATTAGCAATTAATGGAAATTACTATCGAAGTCGTATCTTTCGAATGTCCGAGAAATACAACTTCAACTTCAACTCGAAGAACGTCGGAAAATTTCTCAAGACAACTTCAACAACCTCTACGGAATCCAGCAACAAATCAAATGATGACTACTACAAACAAAGTTGTGATCACTTCACTATGGCAGTACTTCAGAGATAACACATCTCTATAAGTACTGTAAGAATATGATTCCGATAAGCACCTTAAAGAGTGAGTTATTTTCTAAAGACCTAGTTCTGACCGACAGACAATACTGTGAAGACGTTGTGTCTCGTGTTTCAAAGACAAAGACTCGTTCTTAGAAGCTCAGATGTCGCGCTTGTCTAAAACTGGGTCCAAATCCTAAAACAAATGCAACAAAATAAAAGTCAACATTCAAAAAAATTCTGCTTAAAAAAATTTTTTTCAAAAATCTCTGCACAGACTTTTCAGCAAATTTCTACACTGCACAAGTTGCATGAATTTCTCCTAAATTTAAATATCAAATCCCAAATCTGAATTCTCCAGCTCGAGTCACATGATTGATATCCTTCAATTCTCTCGTCGTTTTAGAAAGGATCGAGTCGATTCTATCGACACGAAGCCGCGAGTTTCGATCGGCTTCGTCAGCATGGAATCACATCCTTTCCCAAACAAGATCATTTTCGGTTAACTCTTCGAGTGGGATATGAAACACCCTCATATTCCCTCTTAATCTGTTTTTAGAGGTAGAGGATCCCAGCATCCGATGCCGCATTGCTTTGTAATGATCTCTTGATATATTTTAGAGGTAGAGGATCCCGTGATCCGACGCCGCATCGTTTCTGAATGATCTCCCTATCGCTTTGAGGGGTAGAGGATCCAACATCCGATACCGCATCGTCTTCAGAATGGCTTCACACTATATTTTAGTGGTAGAGGATCCCAAGCATCCGATACCGCATCTGCTTCGAACGATTCTCACGATATTTTGAAGTAGATGATTTCGAGCATCCGATACCGCATCGTTTCAGCAATGAGCTCCCCGATATTTTTTGAGGTGGAGGATCCCAGCATCCGATACCGCATTTCTTTGCAATGACTCTCACGATAGTTTAGAGGTAGAAGATCCCAGCATCTGATACCGCATTGCTTTGCAATGATCTCCTGATATATTTTAGAGGTAGAGGATCCCTGCATCCGATACCGTATCGCTTCGTAACGATCTCCTTCTATATTTTAGAGGTAGGGATCCCGACATCCGATACCGTATCGTTTCACGAATGATTCTCACGATATTTTAAAGGCAGAGGATCCCAAGCATCCGATACCGCATCGCTTCAGCAACGATCTCCGATATATTTTAGAGGTGGAGGATCCCGACATCCGATACCGCATTGCTTTCGCAATGATTCTCACGATATTTTCGAGGTAAAGGATCCCAAGTATCCGATACCGCATTGCTCTGCAATGATCTCCTGATATATTTTCGAGGTGGAGGATCCCTGCATCCGATACCGCATTGCTTTGCAATGATCTCCTTCTATATTTTAGATGTAGCGGATCCCAGCATCCTATACCACATTGTTTTGCAATGATTCTCACGATATTTTAGAGGTAGAGGATCCCAGTATCCGATACCGCATTGCTTTGCTATGATCTTCTGATATATTTTAGAGGTAAAGGATCCCTGCATCCGATACCGCATTGCTTTGCAATTATCTCCTTCTATATTTTAGAGGTAGAGGATCCCAGCATCCGATACCGGATCGCTTTGCAATGATCTCCTGATATATTTTAGAGGTGGAGGATCCCAACATCCGATACCGCATTGCTTTACAATGGTTCACACTATATTTTAAAGGAGGATCCCAAAGATCCGATACCGCATTGCTTTGCAATGATTCACACTATATTTTAGAGGTAGAAGATCCCAAAGATCCGATACCGCATTGCTTAGCAATGATTCACACTATATTTTCACACAATATTTTAGAGGATGAGGATTTCATATCCGATTCCGCATTGCTTTAGGAGCCCCTCCTATTGCAATCTTTCCTACGATATTCTAGAGGTTGAGAATTTCACATTCGATACCGCGTTGCTTTAGGATCTCCCCTATCCAATCTTTCAAATTAAATCCTATAATATTCTAGAGGATGAGGATTTTATATCCGATTCTGCGTTGCTTTAGGAGCCCCTCCTATTGCAATCTTTCAAACGACATTCCTGAGACTGAGGGAATAAGCCCTTCGATTAATTCAAGGCATCATATCCTCAATCTTCGAGATTGGTATAAGACCCCCTTAAATGGAATATTGCATCATTTCTCTTCCTTCCACCACAAATTTTACCTATACTTCGATCCACACCTCGGGATCAATACATGATATTATTTCTCATTCTCGATACACATCAGAAATTTGATAACTCCAAATCCACTCTCCAATCCTCAGCGAGAGTTTCCACTCCTCGATTTTGATCGAGTATTCACTTGCTAATTCCCCAGCGGAAATAGCTAGCACCTCACTCTACACTTCTTTCTAGGTCTGTCGACCTAGGAGTCCGTATTGGCTTTGTTGATCTCGTCAGTCAACGTCAATACGCGCGGTATGTCTGCCCAACACACCACACCTATTAGGGGTCCATTTGTTGACCTCGTTTTTTGTCGAGGTTTAGTCTTTCTCCGAGACTTAGAATTCTAGCCTCAGGAGCTTCCCCGATGATCTTAGTTTCCTAGTGATGGGACTCACCTCGTTTTAGAGTCTGGAACCACTTCGTTACTCTTTGAAATCCTGCACGAGATTCCGTACCGCTAGTCTCTAGCCGATCGAAGTTGACGTCAGGAATTCAAATTGAGTCCCTACAGGACCCTTGGACAATAAGATGACCCTCGTGCACGTCTTACACACCTGGACGCACAAATTCTCAGTTCGCGACCGTCAACGAGGTTGCCCAAACGACCTTGAATGACGAAATTGACTGCGCTGATGTGTCCGGAACGCCGATTTTACCTAAAATGGACGTTCACTTTGCGACGATGGCCTGTCGGGGGCAGAAGTTGTGAATTAGGGCTTAAAATATGATTATAATAATAATAATATTTATATATTTATAAATTAAAAGCCTCTGCCCTAGTTTCCCTTCTCCCATTGGATCGGCATTCGCCCATCCCGCACGAGCACGAAAGAAGCTTCGACGAGCCTTCTCCCGCGTTCAAGCGTTCTTCCTTTGCGGTTGTTTCCTCCTCGAGCCTCACACGATCACCCCTATCTGTATCCCTGTGCGAGCAAGTTGCCCCTGCAGCATTTCCTACGCGAGCGTTATCTCCCGCGGCATTTCCCAAGCGAGCAAGTGGCCCGATCCTCCTTGCGGCATTTTCCTCCATCTCCTCGTACCTTCCCCGTTCCTACTCGACTCTACAGGTAAGGAGCGGCACTCCTCTTCCCTCCTCTGCCTATAAATGCCCCATCTTGAGATGAGTTGAGGGCTGGCCGAATTTTTCTAGAGAGGGGGAGGTGCTGCTGGTTTGAAGCTTGGATTTCCTGCTTCCTTTGTGTATTCTACACTAGCTGGTACCACTTATCTCCTCTATCTATTTCTGGTTTGGCTCGTGGAGCCCGTGAGCTTGTTGTTGGATTCGATCCTTCCGTTTCATTGTTTTACTGCGGTGTTTATATGCTTATGGAATGATTTATTTAGTTGCAAAAATGATAATTTCTTGCTCCCCTCTCTAGTGGCATGCTTGAAGCTTCGCTTATTATAGTTTCATTTGGGAAAATCTATTACTTAAAGCGAGGATAAAGATTTAAATGTGAGCATGTTTTAAAGTTGGATTTGATTATTTGCTTAAAATGGTGAACGATTGACATGTTACTATCTTATTTCTTCTTTTATGCTTAAGGTGAAGTTCAAAATAAAAACAATTGTGGTTTTACATTTGGGCTTATCTAGCATGAAATATTAGAGAACTCATTTCGGACCTTCAAGCATGTGGTAAATTTGGTTTGGATGGTAAGTTACTTGTTCCCCTTTTGCTTCTTTTATATACATGCGGAGGCTTGATTTTTTTGGACTCCTTGTAGCCTAGTCCTCTATAAGAGCATGTTGTGAAATCTTTTAGTAGGTTGGGAAAGCTTAGTTTTAATGTCTTAAGTCTTCTTTGGCTTAAGAGTGCATGCTTAGATGGATTTGTAAAAAGTTCTATGTTTGTTCTCATGTGAAGCATGTGGAGGGTTTGGTTTCAATGCTTTAAGTTTCATTTGTTTCGAAAATATATGCTGGAGGTGGTTGAAAAAAGGATTCTATGTGGGTTCTTACATGAAATATCACTTTAAGCCTTGTTTGCGGCGAGCTGGATTTGATTCTTGTGTAGGGTTGTAGTCTCGGCCGAGTAGTGAGTGTTGTTGCACCTTGTGATTGGGGCTTGCTTCGGCTTGGTGTTAGCTTGGTTCCAGCCTTGTGGTGGCTCGGCCTCGCCCTTTTGCTTGGCTCGGTTTTACTTGATCTAGTGGCTAGGCTTACATGTGAAGTGAGGTGATTAATGATTGTATGTGGGGCATTCTCCCTATGTCTCCCTCGGTGAAGCTAAAAGATTGGTTTGGGTGGCTTTGTGAGAGGTTGTACTTTCATTTTCTTATGTGTCAAATGCTATATTTGGAGCAGCCCTCCTTTTGTACCTTGTGTTTATACCTTGGTCATGAACCTTAATGTGGTGGCTTGTGGCATGGTGGTCTTACCTCTTGCTGCCCTTGCCCGTGAAGTTGTTTGTGATGATTTGGAGCTCTCCTTGGTTTGCTTTTGGGAAGGAAATTGAGCACTATACTTGGGACATCCCTTAGATGCGATGGAATCGGAGCTAATTTAGAAGTTTACAGGAGATCTTTTGTGTGCGGTCGTCATGTCGATTCGGCCCTGTTTTCGATTTAAGATTTGGAAAGGCACCCTCTTTGGGTCGATCCAATTACAAAAAATGAGAAAATGATATCCTCGGGATTGATTCAAGGATCTTGGGCTTTGTTTTCAGTGTTCTACTCTTACTTATTTTAGGGGCGTTTTAGACTAACCCTCATTCCGCTTTGACTCTTCTCTAATTTGAAGGTGGTTTAGTCTCCTTTCCTTTCCCTCCCTGTTGATTGACATGTTTTCCCCGCTTCACTCGGAGTTGGTTTTGTTTTGTTTTGGGGCAGTGACGGTGTTGATGATAAAGGTACACCGGTGGTAGAGTAGAATGATATCCCATCCTACGACACCAGGACTCGCTACAGGACCCTGGTGAACCGTAGGATGACGATATCATTCACTGCTATAAAATTCGCGGGGCACCCATACCTTCTTAGGATCGTCAGTGATCCTAAACCCGATGAAGTAATCGACTCGTGGACAACCCCAATTTTCAAAAAATCTGATAAGAATATGATAGTACATTTTACGACAAAAACATATTTTCACTACAACCAAAACATCGACATAAACTCTCTTTTGTATGCCTGAAATCCACGTGCATGCTAAAAACATAAATTTTAAAAACTATATTATAAATACTGGTCATACACTGTCGATTATCGCTTGCGTTAGAAACACCTTCCCGAGCTAGTTTATAGAGACACCTTTCTACTGAGTGGCGGGTTCTATACACTCTGGTGATCGAGTAACCTTCGACGACCTCGAGCAAGATCTTCACGGTTTCGAGCCTAGCTCGACTCGAGTGCTTGCGATTTTCTTCGGATTTTCGTATGATTTTGATGAAGCACTCGTGGTCCTTTTTCCAGGACTTTCCCGAGGTTTTGATGATTTTATTTTGATTTTCGTTTACTTTCTCCGAGATTTTCTACCGTAAGTCATTCGTCGTCCCTTTTTGGGTCTTTTGGACGATGTTCCTACCCAGCTTTCATTTCATTCCAGCTTGCTGCATTTAAGAAAATAACGAATCTCCTGGATATACGCGTTTGATTATATTTACGATGTTTTACTTTTTTGCATGCACATCGTTCTTGTTAGGACGTTGTACCATACTCTACTGCATGCTTTACTGTTTTCCTATGTTATATATCATGCTACACACTGTACAACATTTTAAACATACTTGCATAGGATGTTTAGAGAACTCAACCATAGTACACTCGATTCGACATCGTAACTGCTACCTTAGAAAACTCAACCTCTTCACGGTGAAGGAGCTCTGGAACTAGCAATGGGCAGCATGGCCATCTTCAATAAGAAAACATGTCTTCACAACTAAACCATTCCTTAGTGATTAAACAACAATCCATAGTGATTTCGAGGTTGTTCGCTACAGTGCGACATAAATCCTCAACCTCTTTTGGGCCTTTGTATAGTTCTGTTGTACAATATAAACCCCAACTCGTTTTAGGATTCTGAGGTTGTCGTTCGTTATAACCTAAACCATCACATCTTTTAGGCTATTCGTGTGATCGTTTCACACAAATATAAGCTCTAATTAAATAAAATTGGCAGGATGAAACATTTAAATAATATCTCTCATAAATTCAAGCCAAACTATAAGATAGTTTGGGAAGTCACCGAGGTTCGCCTCCGGATCTTCGACATCCCCTAGCTCTTCCTCCTTTTGACTCTACAATAAAATGTTTCAAATTTGAGTCAATCCCCTTTCATACCTCTTTGTCTGATTTCGTTGAAAAGTCTCATCCTTTTGACCTCCTTGAAGATAATATTTCCTGATTTTTATCGAGAGTTTTCTTAAATGATTTCGGTCATTTAAGATGTAATTAACTATAGAGGTTTGCCCTTATAGGAAGCATTTCCGAACTCAGCTTCTTACGGGCACTCCACACCCAAAATAACGCCGACAGTGGCAGAAGTGTAACTTTGGATGATCAAATTATTAAAAAGTGTGAACGATTTAGATATCTCGGGTCTAATTTTCAAAGCGATGGTGATATAGATGGGGATGTTAATAGTAGAATTCAAGTTGGTTGGTTGAAGTGGAGGAATGCTTCGGGTGTTTTGTGTGATAGAAAAGTATTGCTTAGACTAAACGGAAAATTTTATAAGATGGTGGTGACACCTGCAATGATCTATGGCGTTGAATGTTGGCCTTTAAAAGAAAAGTATAATACTAAGTTTAAGTGTTGCCAAAATGAAAATGATTAGGTGGATGAGAGGCTTTACACTTGGAGACAAAATGCGAAATGAATATATCTGTGATAAGGTTGGTGTAGCTCCAGTGACGGACAAAATTAGAGAGTCGTCTTAGACGGTTTGGGCACATTAAACGCCAACCATCTGATAATCTGATTAGCATAGTAGATGTTTTAGATTCGACTTATGTTAAGAAAGTCAGAGGTAGACCAAGGAAGACTTGGCCTCATTGTATAAAAAAATGATCATAATTTATTAGAATTAAATGAAAATATGACACTAAATAGAACACAATGGAGAAAAAGGATTCATGTAGCCGATCCCACTTAGTGGGATTAAGGCTTTGTTGTTTTGGAGACTTAGTGAGAATCAGGTTGAAGAAAGAAAAATTTTCAGTGGGATCTTTCGAACAACTGAAACCCATAGTAGATGAGCCTTTCAAGATCCTCGAGAAATTGAACGACAATGCGTACAAGATTGACTTACCTAGAAATTATGAAATTACTACGAGAAAATAGAAGCTTCAACGCATGAGATTGAAGCTCCCCTAACCCTGGGAGACTAACACTGGCATTCAGCGCCCACACGACATTTGTTGTGTATTTCTTTACCTAGACCAATTCGATCCAGGCAAGGTAGGAATTGACTAATCCTTCCAAGCAATGGCTTCCCTCCTACTAGGAGTAGGAACAAGTCCTCATTACCCTAGGGCTAAAAATATGTTATTTTCATGTTTTAGGTCAGTTTCTTTTAGTTTTCTTTCAAGACAGCCGTCGGCATTCAGGTTTTCCCTTCTAGGGCTATATCTGAAGACGAGCAATTTACGGAAGCTACCGAAATTAACACAAACAATAATAGGAATACATATTATCATTAAAAATAAATATGTAATTACGACCACACAAGATTGAAAAAAAATACAACAAATATAAGCAAACATAGTTAAGTGTAGTTGTTGGTCCGTTTAGTGCAGAAGGATGGTGACGACGCGGTGGATGGATATATGAGGTGGAACGGAAAGTTGTGGTGGGTTGCGGTGCGGAAATGTAGAGGTTGGCCAGCTGAAAGATAGCAAGTAGGGGCTGGCTAGAGAGCTGAAACAGCACTTGAAAAGAAAATATAACAACAAAAATAAGCAAACATAGTTAAGTGTAGGTGCTAGTCGGTTTGGTGCAGACGGATGGTGACGACGTGGTGGATGGATATAGTAGGTGAAAAGGGAAGTTGTGGTGGCTGCAGTGCGAAAAAGTGGAGGTTGGTGAGCTGAAAAATAGCAAGTAGGGGCTGGCTGGAGAGCTGAAACAACCCAAACAATCCATAACAGCTATTCATAGTGGAGATAGCGAGCAGTAATGATGGCAACAACGGTGGAGAATGCATAAGTCCAGCTGAAAGATAGCAAGTAGGGGTTGGCTGGAGAGTTGAAACAGCACTTGAAAAGAAAATATAACAACAAAAATAAGCAAACATAGTTAAGTGTAGGTGCTAGTCGGTTTGGTGCAGAAGGATGGTGACGACGTGGTGGATGGATATAGTAGGTGAAAAGGGAAGTTGTGGTGGGCTGCAGTGCGAAAAAGTGGAGGTTGGTGAGCTGAAAAACAGCAAGTAGGGGCTGGCAGGAGTGCAGAAACAACACAAACAATCAGTAACAGCTATTCATAGTGGAGATAGCGAGCAGTAATGATGGCAACAATGGCGGAGAATGCATAAGACAGACTGCAAAAGGAGGGTTGTCAAGGGCTGCGACAGTAAGGTGGATGGCTAAACAGCGAAGAAGGGTGACTAGAATGAGTAGCAAAAAGGCAGGAGGTCGTCGGAAGGGATGGCAGCAAGTGGATGTGATGGTTGGTGACAAGAATTGCAAGAAGACAGTATGAGTGTTGTTCGATGGTTCCGAAAGCGGAGAAAGAATGCGGCAACGACGGCAAGGAGATTGTTGTGGAGAATAAGAAGTCGACGATAAATATTCCTTCGAAAATGAGATGCGGACGAAGCACCGCTCAACCCTTGGAAGAAGATCACCACCTCAGACGAACTACAGCAGGAGCACCATCCACCTTTAGAGACAGTTCTACAAGAGAGGAACTAAGATGCTAATGGTTTCCTAGAACAAAAACATGATAAAAACAAACCCTAAACTCTCTGAAACACAAATATATGATAATAGGATAAATAGGAGTGGGCCCCTCTACTTGAAAGAGGTGGTACTCCATCAGGAAGAGCCGACTAGCTCTCACATATGCTAGAACGAACCGACCCGAGCTGCAAAGTTAGTTACCGCATCCACCTCCCGCTCCTGCATCAGCCTCCCGCTCCCGCGCTCGTGTGTGTCTCATGTCAGTAGAGACACTTCCGTATAACCTGTTGCAACTCATCCAAGGTGGTGATTATCCTCAACCTTCCCACTCCTTCGCAACCTTCCAACCGTCGTCGTCGTCATAGTATTTGGTGCAGCCACCGAAAAACAGTCACTATTGTTTTCGTGCAGCCGACTAACAACTCTCCATCATTTATAGTCGGTTGCCCCTTGCCACCAAAGCCTCCTCTCTGTCATCAAACCGAGGTGTTGACCTCATTTTTGGTGAGATTTTTCTCTCTTTTGAGGCTTAGAATCTAGTCATAGGACTTTCCTTTTGACTATTCTACAGGACTAGATATGGGACTCACCTTATTTTAGAAACTCGAACTGCTTCTTTGCTCGTTTTGAAGTTCCACATGTATAGTTGCCGACCTCTAACATTTAGAAGGTCGAAACTAACATGACGGAACTCAAAATGAGTCCCTATAGGACCTTTAAGCCAAAGGGTTGTCCTGTGCGCAATTTTGCACATTCGCGTGCACAAATATCACAATTCGGATCGCCGACGCGTTCAAACACTGTAATTTGCATCACTCGAACATTTATTTGCTTTAAAATTTATCAGAACCAAAATTTTGAAACAATCGATCGCGAGACGAAATTTCGACGAAATTGAATTCAACGCGTTTTTTATTCGAACGTCGTCGAGGTTGTCCGAGCAACCCCGGATGACGAAATGGACTGCGCCGGTGTGTCCGGAACGTCGATTTTAGCTAGGAAGAACACCTATTTCAATATGATTCGATGCATGAGTGAATCACACGCGGATTGATGAATTTAAATGAAAATATAATAATAATAATATTATTATTGTTAATAAAAGAAAAAACTCGTTTAAAATCCCTTATTAAAGCCTCACAACGGCTCTCTCTCCTCAGGCTCCTCACCCATTAGATCAAGAGCCCTGGCCGTTACCCCTATTCGATCCATAGAGATGAAGCCCTAGCCGCTCCTCTCTAGCTCACGAGACCGAGAACTTCCCCTTTCTCCGCCTTCTTTCATGACCCCACCTGCCTCGCCGGCGAGGTCCATCGCCTCTTCTTCTTGCGTGTGAGCCGGCTAGGGAGTCGAACAGGGGTTTCAGCTTTTGCTTGTTTCCCCCGGTTTTGTCGTTTGTTTGCTTGATTTTCTTGCTCGATCTCATTGCTGGTTCACTCGATTTTACTGCTAGTTAAAATTATGGAGATTATAACCATATGCTTGGCTTGATTAAAAGGTCATAGAGCAGTTCAATTTTTTTTTAATATATTTGCATCAAATACGTATTTTTAATAATATATTTACTTCTTATAATACATATCTGCTCAATTAAATTAGTTAGATCTGCATATGGAAGTGACTTATTGCAAGTGAAAAGTCTATTGTTTTATTCCTGTCTTTTAATCTTTGAGAAATATCAGCACGATGACTTTTCCATATGATTTCTTTATTATATCAAAATGCTTATATGTTGGTATCAAGCATATCATTTTACCAAGGCATTTGAAATCAATATTTCACTGTGGCTGGAATAGATAGCTTGCTTGATACCTATTCATGAATATACTGCAGCAATGTTCTAGAGTAAAAAAAAATATACTTGTTCAATCTTCATTAGCCAAAATACTTTAAGAGCATTAGTAAGATGTTCACATATTTTATATACCACTCAATCCCAGCGTCTTTACATAATCCAATGCCTAGATTTCAATTTTTATATGAACACCATTTTACCTACGCATGAAGGAGCGACAGCTCTATTTAAAATTTAGAAAGTGGCATCTTTTTCCTATGATATAACAGATTTGGGTGGTATGTGTATAATTGCTCCTTTTATTTGAATTGAAAAGTTATCCCACTAGATTTACATTGACACTTTGGGGTGTTATAAATGCAGAAAGTAAGATTTAGGTGTGAGATACGTAAATACATATGAATTTGGTGGTCTATATGTAATTGCTCCTTCATTTATATATCTACCATCATTATGGTGATGGTTCAGGTGGTTATGATGAGAGAAAATTTTGCCTTCTCAATTCCTTTGTTAGCAAGAAACTTTAAAACGAAGTGAGAACATATCTTACGAATGATTGCTTGATCCTGAATATTTGTCACGAGTATTTCTGTGAAGTTTGGTTAAAATCTGATAGTTCATTCAAAAAAAAAAAAGAATTTTACAGGACTGAAGTCAGTTTTACTTGACCAAAATGATAAAGAACCTCTTATGACTGCTGGGACCTACGGTTGGTGAGTTTGCATGAATTTATTGAAGTTTATGAAGTGATTATCGTGCTATTTAAAGGTCGTTTGAACTCCCTTCTAGTGAACTCTCAAATACGAATGTGTACCCCCCTTTATTGCTTACTACTTGGGTACGTTATGCCATATTATATTCCACTTCTAGGCATTTTTGGTGTTATTGGGGATTAAAGCATCAAAATGCTATTCACGTGAATGTGAAAGCTTTAGTGTGGGGTGTGTAAATGCATGAGAATTACATTTGTGAATTTTCATTCTCTAATAGCATTGCTGGATATTAAAATCTGCTAGAATTTAGCATCTTTTGCAACTTCTTATAGAGTCTCATGTATACTTTATGGAATACCCTTCAAATCATGATGCTTGTAACAGTAATTCGATACAATCTGCATAAACGAGGTTAAATTGAAAGATCGACCTGCTGCTCAATGGCTATTTTGATTAGTCAAGCTTACTTGTGTAAGTTTTAAGAATATTTACATCCATACTAAAGTATGTCAAGTGTTTCCATGTATAACCTACATTGGTGCTCTTTTATTTTATGTTGTCAAATATTTGGGTGTTATAAATGTGAAAATAGGTGCATAATAAAAAATAAAAAAATCTGAGGAGTCCTTAAGCTCATATATGCCCAAGAATTATGATATAATTATTTGCCCAAGATCTGGGACTTTTATAGATTTATTTTTGTAATGAAATTTGAAAGTCTCTTATATATTTACTTGCTCAAAATCTGCAGTTTATATAAGTTAGTTCTATACAAGACCCGGAATTTATATGATTGAACATTGGTGGGCCGATTTAATTTTTATACTTATAAGCTTGCTGGAGTTAGACTTAATCATATAGAATCCGTGAGTTGGATTATTTAACGAGCAAAAATGGAATATCAGTTATCCTCATTGAATAATTTATGTTTGATAGCCAAGTATGATTATGCAAAGCGGCCTAGGTGCTTGTCTTATTGAATTTGAGATTGATGCTTTGTTTGCTGCAGTGGTGGTAAGATGAAAATTTAATTCATGGCTTGTGAGAATATATAGGAATGCAAGGTAAATTACTTCATAGTTACAGTTATATTTACCGACACACCATCTAATTTCTTAACAATTCTATGGATATGATACCAGAAATCCGTTACATACATATATAACATCTAAATTTCAATGTATAAATGCAGCTTCTGATTACTTAATTTTATTCTTGAGCTCACCTTGCAATTCTGAAACATTTATTCTCTCTATAATATTTAATTTCACTTGGATGAAGCATTCGGAAAATAAATACAATAGCGAGAATGCCGAGGGGTTTACTTTTGCATTGATAATCTACTTTCTTCCTCTAAATCTCTACGAACTTTGTGGTTTATATTTAAGTGCCTTCAATGAAGTTAAGTCCTTATACTGATCTCAAAATTGGAGGCTATTTGTTATGCAAAACCTGGAGTTTTACGGTTTGGGTTTATGCGAAATCTGAAATTATATGAGTTGATTTTATGCAATTTTGAAAGCATATGGAATATCAAAGTGGCCTATAAGTTGGGTATATGGGGCAAAGACGATGATGCAAAAATTACTCTCAGCTTTTCTTTATAGCTGAAATCTTTTAACCAATAATCAATTAAAGATGCCCTTTTCACCATTTGAGTCGTTGGTGATTCTATCCCTGCTCTTAAAAGATTTGTGAACCAACAACAGATACTAAACTTCTAAAAGTTCTGATACTACATACATCTACTACACGTTTAGAAGTTCAGATACTACGTACAGATACTACACTTCTAAATCTTCAGATACTACGTGTTGGTCCACTTATCAATTAAGTGGTAGGGATTAGAATTGCCCGATTCGAGAATGATTTATTGGTGACTTTTAATTGATATTGATATATATATACAAACTTTGACACTGTGGTTGCCTGTGGGATTATAGAGAATAGAAAGTCTACAGCTGAGTCTATCCCAACTTGAATTCTTATTTCTCCACTTTGATTTTCATATACTTATTGATTATTCTTTTATACTAAAATTTATTTGTCAATATCTGTACACTTGTAATATGCTAATTGCTATTTGTTTTGAAACATTAACAGAAGCGGACAGGTACACAACCCTTTCTTTCTCTTTACTCTACTACACAACTACGCTTTTTCTTTACTGTATGTTACTACCCAGCTCTTCCCTTTCTTTACTTTACTATACTGTATACATCCATCTGTACTTCTTGCTTTTCTTTCATGCAATTTTGATTCCCTACAAATTATCTACATATTTATTGTGAAAGCTAATCTTTCAGGTGGAGATACGAGAAGAACTGATAGATACGCTTTTATATTATTACATTGCAATTTACTTTTACTCCACTCTACTGCCATTACTTAGTTGTTTTTACTGTACAGCAATTTATGACGCCATGCACGTGAAAATCCAAGACCAAAATTAAAACAAAAACAAAACAAAACAAAGTTCATCAATTCACAACAACCAAAATATAAAACAACTCAAAATTTAATCACAAACAAAATAAAACTGCAATCATAACTAAATTAAAACGTCTCGTTGGATGATCGGGAATCCCTCGGAGGAGGTAACCTACGTGTTGCTAACGGGGTTTCCCACGGTCTAAATGAAAGTGTGGAACTCATTCAGTTGAGTTTAGCAAATTCATTTGGACTAAGTGAATTTGATGAAAATAGTGATGCCGGGATGATGGAACCGTGGGATCTTAACCGGTTCTGTTTAATCAATTTTAATATTTCCCCTAATTAAACTTAAGACATTGAATTTGACACACTAGAAAACTTGACCTCTGAACCATGACACTTCTCCCATCTCTTGATTGTCACCTCTTAAACTAAAACCTCTGCAACAACAAGGAGCTTGAAGCAAGCACGATGGGCAGCATGGCCATCTTCAACAGCAAAACTAATCTTCTTCAGCAGAACTTTTCTTTAGTCTAAATAACAATCCCATAGGACTTCGAGGTGGCTCCCATAGAGCGACGTAAATCCTCACTTCGTCTTTTAGGCTTTTGCACAATTCTGTTGTGCAATATAAGTCCTAACACTTTAGGATTCCGAGGTTGTCGTGCGGTACGGTGTAAATCCTCATATCTTCTTAGGTTATTCGTACGATCGGATATCGTGCGAATATAAGCCCTAAATAATAAAACAGACTGGATGAAACATTAAATAACACCTTCTCAAAATTAAAGCCAAACAATAGTATAGTTGGGAAGTCACCGAGATTCTCCTCGGATCAGTGAAATCTCCTACTTCGTTCCTTTATACTCCTAAAATAAACTGTTCCTATTTTGAGTCATTCCCTATTGACTTTCTTATGTTCAATCGTGAAAACTTGAACCTTGAAATTCTTGAAAGCAGAACCACTAATCTTAATCGAGAGTATTCTTAGAAGACTTCGGTCATCTAAGATGTAATTAACTATAGGAGCTTGCCTCTATAGGGAACTTGAGGATCCAGGTAATATAAACCCTATTTAATCATGTGTATTAAATAGGGAATTTGTCGGCTTATAAAACCTGGTTTCGCAGACTAAACAGATACCGTAGATTCTCTAGTTCATTTAGTTGAGTGTCACTATTTAAGTGATGTATTCACCCATCGGGATAAATGCATTACTTGTAGTGTTATACTCGATTAATCCAAACTATTGAATGTACGGTATCTTGTTTTATTTTTTTTTAATTATATTACTATTTTCCAAAAGTTATATCTCACCATTTTAAATTAAACTATTTTAAATCTAAACTATATTTTAAAATCACTTCTTTTCAAATTTTAACGGCCGACACGAGGGCAAGCCGCTTTCCGCCTTTCGGCAATCCACACCCTCCATACTTGTTGTCTTCCCCTAAACCGCAACCCACCAAGCTCTTTTAATGCTGTTGCCTCACATCAACACCCCATATCCTCATTCCAGCACTTTCCACCACTTCACACCTCCGTAGCTGATCACCACCTCCCTCGGACCTAACCCTAGTTTCAATTTATGTGTCGTGATTGTTGTTATTTCACATTTTCCTATGGTTGGTTGTGCTCCTTATTTGACTTCAGCAGTAAAATTTACATTTCCCGTTGTTTGGTTAACTCCAGTGTCACTGTGACTCAAAGAGTAAAGCGTAGGTCTTGTAAAAAAGTTTCAATTTATGTATCTTGACCTTAATCAGATACTACTCAGAACTAGATCTAATCGTATATAACTTAAAAACACATCCAGCAAAACCTAACCATATTAAGCCCCAAAGATCCGAATTTGCTTGAGGCCTAAGGCCATTATGAATCAAAAATTACTCTAAATAGTAGCATAAGAAGTGATTTGGAAAAAGAAAAATGTGTCTTACAGAAGGTTCAGAGCAGCAAAATAGTTTTGGCTTGAAGTGGGCAATGAACGTAGCAGCAGAAAACACTGCATCAGAGTAGCGGTCAAGATATAAGGACAAAAGAGCAATGTAAATAGGAGGAAGCAAGCAATGAAGCCATAAGAGATCGGCAAAAATGGGAATAAGCAAAGAAGGAAGCAATATGAGATTGGTGTGTCGATGACAACAGTCACAAAGCCTGAGTACAATAGTTAACAGTTGCAATGAAGTTGGGCACAGAAACAATGAAGACAACTAAATATGATAATGAAACTTCGATTTAAATAGTGGACCGAACACCATCTAGCAATCAAATAAGAAATAGAAGCAAGAGAGTGGAAATGAGTACAAATAGATGGGACAAGTGTGGGGTTTACAGAAAATATCAGAATAAAGTGAATTTCAAATAACTTGGTTGAACCTTTAATTTCAGATTTCAAAAATTCACCTAAACTCTTGAGTATATAATAGTCTGTAATTCATACACCCCTTATAACCCATTCCAACTTGAAATAACAAATTATCGGCTATTACATCAGAAGAGTAGACATTAGGAAACCATACATTCACCATACGCTCAAGTTTGGGCAAGGCCTCATTAGCTTATCTATGTTTCACTAGCACATCCATCACATATTCTATGTTCAAAAGTCTTTGATAAAGTTATATTTTACTTGACTCCATAAAATTTTATCCGATATCCATCCTCACATTCTTATTTACACTGCCTTCTACTTATTCGCTCTTTCTTTCTCGTTAGGCAATTAAGCGTCAAAAAATTAGCTGCTATTGTTTCCTTGTAATAGTAAGGAATGCTCATTACAAGTATTCAGCTCGGATTATGGAGGCTATCAGCATAAACTAGTGTAAAACTGCCAAACAAATCCTACTTGGAACAGCAGTCTAGTAGGAATAAAAACATCTCAAATTAATTCAATGAAATTTCCAAGCAACAGAAGTGAAAAGAAATTATTCCACAATTGAGATTTCTGAACAGCAATACACGCTCAAAAGGCTATTAAATAAAAACTTCTCCAAACATTGTTTGTCATTCATCAAACATATCAATCACTTGGACACCAAAAAGGAGTGAAGAATAACAACACGCCATCTGAACCACCAGCTTAACCTTCAAAATATCAGAAATGCACCAAACGAAAGCAGGATCATACTACAAAGAACCACTTGTGTGACAAATCGGGTGGAATTAACTCTAACAAGCCAGTAGTCCAAAAGGTAAACACAAATGAATAATGCCCAAATAAAAAAAGAAATTCTCTCCAGAAGTTTAGCCTCCATATTATGTATAGATAACAATTCCAGCATACAACAATATTCATTAGTGTTCTAAACTCTAAGAAGCAGGCAATTATAAATTGTCAACCAACATAGCAGTTAGATTATGCAACTACTTCAAGCAACTATTACAATAAAACCTGCTGAAAAGCAGTACAGGGCCACTAAAATTTGAACAAAACGGTATACCAAAGAATAAATCAAGTTGCAAAGGCTTCATAAAAAACATTTTGAGTAAGCAAATTGCACTGAGGACAAAGATCAATTAGCAACCCAGAATAATGTTATTGGGTGTTTAAAAAAATGGCCCCTCACCTCATTATAGATCTCAAGATATTAGAAATGCACCAAACGAAAGCAGAATCATACTACAAAGAACCACTTGTGTGACAAATCGGGTGGAATTAACTCTAACAAGCCAGTAGTCCAAAAGGTAAACACAAATGAATAATCCCCAAATAAAAAAAGAAATTCTCTCCAGAAGTTTAGCCTCCATATTATGTATAGATAACAATTCCAGCATACAACAATATTCATTAGTGTTCTAAACTCTAAGAAGCAGGCAATTATAAATTGTCAACCAACATAGCAGTTAGATTATGTAACTACTTCAAGCTACTATCACAATAAAACCTGCTGAAAAGCAGTACAGGGCCACTAAAATTTGAAAAAAACGGTATACCAAAAAATAAATCAAGTTGCAAAGGGCTTCATAAATACATTAAAAAAACATTTTGAGTAAACAAATTGCACTAAGGACAAAGATCAATTAGCAACCCAAAATAATGTTATTGGGTGTTTAAAAAAATGGCCCCTCACCTCATTATAGATCTCAAGATATGAAACACGAAGAAGAAATTCTCTGCCTGGGGTCTGAAGTAAAATATAAACGTTCAGTCATTCACACCATCTCATGGGATTAGATAAAAAAAAATAAAAAATTATTTCATGCAGAGTTGCATGAGTTACCTCTTGAATGATGCTGAACACATCCTTTATAGCCAATGGTATGATTCCAGGTGACTTTTGCTCTCCCTAGAAAAAGATAGTTTGAATATGCTAAGCTCAAAGCAAGAAGTAATTCAAATATCTGAAAGAAAAGGTTAAATTAATCCTATCAAAATGGGTACTTGAAATGATAATGACGTGTAATGACACAAAGTAACAAAGGGAAAGAAGAGATCCAGGTATTAAGAGGGAGATGATTTTTAGGGGGTGGGGGGCGAGGAAGGCCAGAGAGAGAATATATAGTAAAAAGAAGCATCAATTTTAATTGATCACCAATTAATTCAATTACTAGCAAGCAACCACGACTAATCCCAATATAAATATAGGGTTTACAAGAAAATGTCATATGAAATCCTAACCTAATTAACTTTTTTAAAACTAAATATTATCCAAGCTGATAGTCAATGCTAACTCAAATCTAACATACCTTTAAATTTTTAATAACCAAATTTCTTGTATTGCAACAATTCCCACAAGCTATACAAATCCCTTTTCTTGATGAATTACACTAAAGGCCTTTGGTAAGCAGCACAGTGGAGGTGGAGGAAACGCTTCATGAATACTCGCAGATCCTCAACATGTGCACATTGAACATAGAAATTAGGATGTGGAAGTTTTGGATCTTGACCTATTAATGCATCCGACATCTTCCTCAAAACAACCCCGAAGAATATCCCACAATCGCTTAACAGTGGGATCGATGGTAACAAAAATCAACACCCTAACAATGTACAACAAAGCAACCATATCTCCATATATTACAGTTGACAAGTGCCAATAAGGATTGGAGACTGCACAAACTCAGATGCAACAGCACCATTTGGCAACATTTATGGTTCAATCCCTAGTCCATGTTCATCTTCAAACATAAAATCATATAGTTCATAATTATGAACTCATATTAAATTAAATCATCTTGCTTAAGTTCAAGCAGAGGGTGCGACCATACTAGCACCAGTGCACCGGATCCCATCAAAACTCCGCTCTTAAGCGTACTTAAGCGAGAGTAGTACTAGGATGGGTGACCTCCTGGGAAGTCCTCGTGTTGCACCCCTCCCTTTAACACTGTCATTGCCGGTCCCAAGCCCGGATGTGAAAGTGGAGGGTTGCATCAGAAAGTCGACAGCCAGTGTAAAACTTATCGAAAAAATCATGACATGAATCCTTTTGATCATTGTGTTAGTGCTAAAACGTTTCCTGGAAGCGACGCGATGTATGGCCTAAATACAGTGAAAAGTGTGCAAGGGCTGCTACACCGCCGCCCGGGTCCAGTGTCAAATAAGCAAGGGTTCCCACATTACGGACGAATGCGGGTAAAGAAGTTAGTCCATGAAATTAATATTAGGATAGAATCTTGGAATATAGGTACTCTCAATGGTAAATTAATGGAATTAGTTGATATTATGATTCATAGAAAGATTAATATCTTATGAATTCAAGAAATTAAATGGGTTGGAGAAAAGGCTAAGGAGATTGATAACTTAGGTTTTAAACTTTGGTATCCTGGTAAAAGTCGCACTAGAAAAGGTGTAGGTGTAATTATAGACAAGAGTTTGAAAGATAATGTTGTAAAAATTAATAGAGTTAGAGATAGAATTATAGCCCTTAAGATTATTGTTGACACCAAAATTTTTAATATTATAAGTGCTTATTCTCCTCAAGTAGGTTTAGAGATAGGGTCTAAAGAGAAATTCTGGAATGACTTAGAAGACTTAATACAAATGATACCTCTCAAAGAAAAAAATTTTTATTGGAGGAGATTTAAATGTACATGTTGGTAATTTTATAGAAGATTTTAGAAATATTCATGGTGGCTACGGTTTTGGAGTGACTAATGAATAAGGTAGAGTCATTTTAGATTTTGCTTTAGTGCATGATTTTGCTAATACTAATACTTTATTCAGGAAAAGAGATGAGCATCTTATTATTTATAAGAATGGATCTAATAGAACACAAATTGATTATTTTCTTATGAGAATAAAAGATCGTCGAGGTTGTAAAGATTGTAAGGTCATTCCAAGTGAGGTTTTAAGTACCCAACATCGATTATTAGTTCTAGATTTTAAAATGAATATATGTAATATAAAGAATAAAAGGCCTAATCATCGTAGAATTAGATGGGGAAACCTAAAAGACACAAATAAGATTACTTTTATGAGTAAGATTCAGGATTTCAAAATTTTGGATGTTTATGAAGAAGCAAATGTTATGTGGGATAAAGTAACAAACACTAATAAACAAGTAACAAAAGATGTACTTGGATAATCAAAAGAAAAAATTTTTGTAAATAAAAATAGTTGGTGGTGGAATAAAAATGTG
This sequence comes from Papilionanthe hookeriana x Papilionanthe teres, assembly GCA_022702705.1. Lineage (NCBI taxonomy): Eukaryota > Viridiplantae > Streptophyta > Magnoliopsida > Asparagales > Orchidaceae > Papilionanthe > Papilionanthe hookeriana x Papilionanthe teres. The sequence goes on along the minus strand of CM040427.1, from coordinate 40,280,996 downwards.
CAAGAAAATATTAAATATAAGAAGTTATGTTATAAAAATTGATTTAAATGTAAAAGTTTAGAGAACTGGGATAAATATTAAATGGCCCATAGGGAGTCTAAAAGATAAATTTGTGACGCTAAAAATTTCGCTTTTAGTGATTTTTATAATAGATTAGATACCAAGGAAGGTGAAAAATATATGTATAAACTAGCAAAACAAAAAGAAAGGAAAAGTAAAGATTTAACACAAGTTAAGTGTATTAAAGATGAAAATCAATGTGTTTTTCTTAGAAAAATATATTCAACATAGGTGGGTGAGTTATTTTGATAAACTTTTAAATGAAGTTTCTGATAATACGATCAACCTTAGCGATCTTAATATTATTAATAATAATAAAACATTTCATTTTTACAATCGCATTAGCAAAAAAGAAGTTGAGGAAGTTTTAAAGAAAGCCAAGGTTGGAAAGTCTGTAGGACCTGATGATATCCCAATAGAAGTGTGGAAATATTTAGGAGATTTAGGAGTTTCTTGGCTTACCAAACTCTTTAATATTATTTTAAAAACTAAAAAGATGTATGAGGAGTGGAGGAAGAGTATATTGGTCCCCATTTTTAAGAATAAAGGGGATGCACAAGAGTGTGCAAATTATAGAGGAATTAAGTTGATGAGTCATACTTTAAAATTATGGGAGAGCGTAATTGAACATAGGTTAAGATGTATTACAAAGATTTTTAATAATCAATTTGGATTTATGCCGGGCAGGTCTACTATGGAAGCTATACATTTATTGAGGGGTTTGATGGAGAAGTTCAGAGATAATTAGGAGGATCTACATTTGATTTTTATTGATTTAGAAAAACCTTAGGATAAGATTCCAAGAGATATCCTTTGGAGAGTTATGGAGAAGAAAGGTGGTGATATGACTTATATTCAAGTCATTAAAGAATGTATGCTAAAGCTATTACTTGTGTTCGAACTGAAGGAGGATTGACAAAATATTTTCCTATTTCTGTTGGATTACATCAGGGATCGGCTTTAAGCCCATACTTTTTGCTTTAGTTATAGATGGTCTTACTGATCATTTACAAGAGGATGTACCATGGTGTATGCTTTTTACTGATGATATCCTTCTCGTGGATAAGACGAGAGAAAAAACTCAGGAGAAACTTGAATTATGGAGGTCTACATTGGAGTCTAAAGGGCTTCATTTGAGTAGAACTAAAACTAAATACATTGAATGTAATTTTAGTAGTAGTAGCTCTAGTGACAGAAGTGTAACTTTGAGTGAACAAATTATTAAAAGGTGTGAACGATTTAAATATCCCGGGTTTGTTATTCAAAGGAATGGTGATATAGATGCGGATGTTAATAGTAGAATTCAAGTTAATTGGCTGAAGTGGAGGAATGCTTCGGGTCTTTTGTGTGATAGAAAAGTACCACATAGACTGAAAGGAAAATTTTATAAGACTGTGATGAGACTTCAATGCTCTATGGCGTTGAATGTTGACCTTTAAAAGAGAAAAATAATACTAAGTGTTGTCGAGATGAGAATGATTAGGTGGATGAGTGGCTTTACACTTAGAGACAAAATGCGAAATGATTATATCCGTGATAGGGTTGGTGTATCTCCTGTGGCGGACAAAATTAGAGAGAGTCGTCTTAGATTGGTCACATTCAACGTCGACCATCTGACCATCCGATTAGGAGAGTAGATGTTTTAGAGTCGACTTATATTAAGAAAGGCAGAGGTAGACCGAGGAAGACTTGGGCTAATTGTATAAAAAATGATTTTAATATATTAGAACTAACTGAGAATATGACTTTAAAAAGGACACAATGGAGAAAAAGGATTCATGTTGCTGCCCCACATAGAGGGATTAAGGCTTTGTTGTTGTTGTTGCTCAAGTTCAAGCACATAAAGAGTTAAAGTTGGTGAAAAAATAGTCACTAGAATGATTAGCACAGATGTGAAAGAAGTTTATCAATTTTGCCACTAATAAATACATGAACTTTTTGAACCTCAAGAAACTATTCAACAATGGTTTCATGTGACTTAGAATGTAATGAAAACTTCCATCAGTGATTAAACATGGAGAAATCATTTGCATCCTCGCCTTGAGCATCTAGAACATTACAAGTAAAAACTCATCAAATAATCTCTAACCAGATCATAGTCATATGTCAAGATAATATTCTCTATGGAGGTGCTTATAATCTTCATGAAAAATGTCAAAAAATAAATGCCATTGATTCCATGAAGAATATCAACAATTTCAATACTCCATAAGCATGGTTTTATGCCATAGATCCTTCCCATATAATCTATGCATCTTGAACATTTGAATCTCTTTAGATGCACCAAATTATGATAACAAATAAAAAGATATATAAAAAGCTTGAATGTAGAGTAAAAGAAACTTATATTACCAAATTATTGTAGAAACAGAGTTGATTGTGCCAAATTGATAATTAAATAATGATTCCCTCCTCGATTGGATTTTGGCCACTTAGATCAAGGCCTCACAAAGAGCCTATTGCAACAGGAATAAACGTATAAGACTAGCCACATAAAGAGACTTGCTAGAAAAGATGTAAGCAAGGAAAGCCTATAAGTACTTGTTGAGGGGATTCGTTGGGTAGTTGATCGCAAAAAAGATGAGAGTGTTTGACGCAGAAAGCTGTAGGGAGTGGCATTTATCGAGGACACAAACTATGAAGAGATGCCAAATGCGATTGAATCGAGAGGCGCCAAAACAAAGCGAAGAAAATTTTACGTGAGTAAACAAGAAGGATGTGGAGGACATAGGATGTAGAAGATGGTTCCATGTACAGAAGGATAACAGCATAGCTAAGAAGTAAGTGAATGGCACAACAAATACATAATGCAGGGACTTCGCAAATTGGGAGCTTTTGCAGTAAGGCTTAACAGGGTGAATCGTTATGGACGTTTGCGGAAATTAGAATAGAATTGTGCAATGCTGCGGTGCATAAAGGAAGATGTCCAACAATTGTATAAAGAAAGAGTTGTGGTATGAGGCCACAATGAAAATTAAATTTGGAGCTGAATATTAAAAAATAAACAAAAATGAAAACAGAACATCTAAATTAAATTTGAAGCAGAATATTAAAAAATAAACTAAAATGAATACTAAACATTTAATGCAAAATGATGCAAAGTGGCGGAAAGATAGAAAAGAATCCAGTATAAGAACAAAGAACTCAAGAGAGAACAAAAGAGGGAAGAGAAGATAACAAAGCTTCAATCTTGCTGTTATCATATATCTTATTTGGTAAGTACTTGGAAGTTGTTGCCAATGTCCAAAGTTCAAAACGAGCCAACATCAAATTTGTGCCTTGGCATTCACCATTCCCAAAAAAATGCACAAGCTTCAATTCCCCATTCATCATCTATTGATTCAACTATATGCCAATTTATAGAAATAGATTTACATGATAATATGAAAGTCAATAACCCTATCTAAACCTACATAATTTATATGCCAAAATAAATTGTTATCAAAAAAGGTAATTAAAGTTTATTTCAACTTAAAATAATGTGTTCAACTCCAAATTAGTCCCCAACCACTCATATAGTAGCCAATTTAATTCCTAAATATGAAATTTCTCTAATTTATTCTTAACAAGATCCCTCAAAAAGTCGAGTAAGTTGGGATGAATTTAGTATGGTTGAGAGACAAAAATGGGATCAACTCTGTATCACAATTTCTACCAGATACACTATTTTGAATAAATTAGATAAAGTCGATGGAATAAATTTTTATAAATGTGATACTCAGAACTAATTTAGCTACGCATAAATATTTAATCTTTGAAATAAAAATTAAAATTATGATAAAGTAAAAATATATTCTTAAATTAATTTCTCATGTTGCATCACCTAGCAATTGAATGAGTACAAAAACCAAAGTTGTTCAAAATGTGCTACAAAAATTTATCTGGGAACTAAAATAAGTGATGTACTGGCCCAAAGCAATGTTTGCCAATGAAATACAAGCTCATAGCAAAGCATGTGTGTCGCATCACTTAGTCGCATCATTTTGTAGTGTTAAGCTCAACTCCTTCACATTTCAATGCTTTGTTCAATATTTACCATAATAATCAGGCATAAATGTGTGTTTCTCCTCGTTTTTTTCTCATAGTCACTTAGTATTTGCTCATTAGTTTTGCATTATTCGATTAGAGCTAGTTGCTTCATGGATGATCTTCTCTTCACAGTCAATCCCACACTAGTTCTTATATGCTCCTCAGAACTATTTTTTGCACTGATAGTTCCATGTTCACAAGCTTTTCTCAATAATGCTTATTCCTGTATCATCTTCACATATCTCGCTTCATGCAGCCTCTATTTTTCAATCTTTAGTTTGTCGTTCAATGTCACGAGCTTTTGATATTAAAGTATTACTATATCACTTCATTCTTTCTACCTTTAATTTTCTTTTGGCTTTCAAATAGCCAAAAATTACTCTCATCAAAATTATCATTATATTGCAGAAAGTCTAACCTTATGTGGCTTAAACTTGATTAATTAAACAACTATTATATACTCTCCATGCTTCCCCTAGCTGGCATACTCAAACTCAAGAGGCTTCGGCTTGCTTCCATATGCCCCCTTTGTAGGTCTTCTGAGGAAAACTATATACAAATATTCTTTGAATGTGCTTTTGCTGTGGAGGTTTGGAATTTATTTGCTATGCATGTTGATATAAAATGGACCCACATGGGCTCTATTGTAAACTTCTTTTGGGAATGGAAAAGCTTCTCTACTTTTGGCAAGCAGTTTAATTTCTTTCCTTTGGTTATATTTTGGTTCTTATAGTGTGCTAGAAATAGCCACAAATACAGTACCTCTCCTCCTACCCCCCTTATTACTACTTCCTACATTTTGGCGCATTTCTATAAAGCTCAGAGAGCTTCCTATGGTGCGATTACTCATCATGGAAATGTATGTCATCACATTTTAGTTAAATGGCAAACTCCTCCCCCCGGCTGGGTGAAGGTGAACATTGATGGAAGTTTGACCTCTTTGGCAGCTGGTGTTGATGGGCTTTTTAGAAATCCTGTTGTCCACCTACTGTGTTACTTTACATCCCCTGTTGTTGCGGATTTCCCACTTCAAACTGAATGTTGGGCTGCTCTTCTTGCATTGAAAACTGCAATTTCCTTTAGCTTCTTTTGTCTTTGCATAGAAATTGATTCCAAACTGCTTTGTAATATGTTGAATGGTAAATCTAAACCTCCTTGGGATCTTATGTGTTTGTATAAATGAATTAGGGATCTCATTTCTCATCATCGTTTGGAGGTGTCTTTCACTTATACACATAGAGAGGGGACATACCTACTATGGGGTTAACTCCCCCAAAATCACTCTGCCGGTTTCTTATTGGGGACTCCTTGGATTTACCCTATGTTATATGCTAAGTTCTTCTCTACTCATCACGTTATGCCGGTTTAACTTATTGGGGCACGTTGGCAGTTTTAGTTATTGGGTCCTATGCTTCGAGTTTTAATGTTTGCTACTTTCGGTTACAGTCTGCTTTGCTCACAGCTGCACCTATTTTCCAAGAATATTTTTTCTTTCTGCTGGTATACTGTGTTTCATGTTTTGTTCGGAAATCTCTTACTTTCTTTTTCTGTGGAGTTGTTATTGTGGAAAGAGGAACCTCTAGAGCACAATGTATTTTTTTTGTTTTTAGATGAGGATCCTACTTTCCCTCCACTAACTTTTGTAACTTTTTATCATATTAACACGTAGTAGCCACGAGCCTTCTCCTTCTCCCATATATATATACATATATATATATATATATATATATATATATATATATATATATATATAGCTTCCCGAAAAGGAACCCTTGTAGAATGCATTAAGCTTAGCACAATTAAAACATTCGCCAAAAATGATTGTCGATAAGCTAAAAAATATTCTCTATATAATAGAGAAAGATATATTGTTATAAAAATGTAATATTTAATTGAGACTTTATTAAGAGGATCAGCTTCTCATGATATGCTAAGCATATTAGTATATGCGCGAGGCTCCCAAAGGGGTTTGAACCGGCTAAACCAGATGAACTGATTCAGCTGAGAGAGGAGAGCAGTCGACTCACAGTAGTAGGTTAGGATTGTTGCCCAAGGGGAGGGGCCTTCCCCTCCTCCCTCTATCTCCCTCTTTATATATAAATATCTATATATAGATGTACATACATATATATAGATGTATGTGTAAATACAAATACATTTTTTTTTTTTTTTTTTGAGAAAAGCTCAAAGGACTAAATTTATTGAAAAGAATAGATACATCAAAGGTGTATAAGAGGAGCCACAAAAGAACCTACCCATTAGAAACTAACAGACCATAAAAACCCCAACAAAGGGGATACAGACTCAAGAAAATTCTAAAACATACAAAAAAAAACAAGAAGCTAGGGACGAGCCATTTTTGTCCTGCCTCTACCTCTAATTTTAGTGACAGCCAGATATCAAACTTTGAAATGTCGTATCATTATCAAGAGCAACGACAGTGTCATCCATTAAGTTTTCAAGCTGGAGTGCGCCCCCAGCCTTCTTCCGCTGGAAAATGTAAACATGCATTCTTCATCTGAAGATTGGCTCATGAGATCCTCGGTCTGATTAGATGGTAGAAACTCAGTAGAAGGAAAGTCAATCGTTGCAACAGCGGAAGGTTCAATGTGTAATGTCACATCTGCACCTGGTGCATCCTGAAGAGGAGCTGCAATACTATATTGATTTGCAATCCGAGCATTATCTCTTGCGTTAAGGTCAGAAGTAGGGACAATTGCTTCAGGTATCAACTCCGGTCTTGTGGTGAGTCCCTCCTCAGGTGGAACAAATGTGTCTAGAGAAATGGGGGGTTCCTAAACTACCTAAGATACCAGTTCCTTTCTTGTGGTGAGTCCCTCCTCTCTGGTCGGTCAGGCCGTGTCAAGAGCAAAGTGGGTCCTAGCTTTCGACTATAGTGTTCTCAACTGCGGCGCAATCCGAAACATTTCTCGGAGGTGTCCGAACATCTTGCAAATGTTTGCAGTAGTGAGGCTTTTATTTCATAATGATTTTTTGTCAATAACTATCTGCGAGCAGTAACTAAGCTAAATTTCTTCCGCATTCTAGTAATAGAATATCTCTTTCTACCAAAATCCTTATAGTGAAGGCGCTGAAGCAATGAATCAGAAAGTGTTCTACTTCGCATAGATTTTCCAAGAAAATTCTCAATCGCATATATCAGTAGGATAATCAAAGACCGTTCGAGTTTAGTGAATGAGAACCCGATATGCGCAAACGGTGTTCTTGATCGAGATCAAAATCGAAGTCCATTTCGAAGCAACTTCATAGGTTTTCCCTCAATTGTGATGAATTTCTTCGAGAAAATCCTGGTGTAGACTTCTTCTATACACAGCTGAATCAAAACATACCTTCCGTCAAGAAAGCCCACCTGCCAATCCCCAATTAGCTTGAAATCTTCAAAAACATTCCTGATATTCTCCATTTTAGGGCGACCTAATTGGAACTTGCCAACTAGTGTAAATTTATGTTTATCTGCAAGAGCTGAAATTTCAGAGATCGATGAAAAATAACGTTGGTTTGCCCGCTTTTTCCCTACTCTTTAATAAGATTGCAATCACCGTGTCCCGCAACGTAATCATGACACGACCGGGGAATATCGACTATCGCCGAGGCGGAGCGGAGCCGCGTTGCAGAGCCACTGTAGTATTGGAAGGTTCGGTGGAGTTGTCACCGACGAAGGCGGCGGCGTAGGAAATCCCCGATGCCATTAGCGTACTTCATAGAGGACACTGCAAGAGCAGAAACAGCTAGTTGTCGTGCAGCTGTCGAGCTCGCAGCAGGATCGCAGATGAAACCGGACTGCAGGATCTCGGTAGAGCTAGATCGACCTGCAGGATCGCAAGATCTAACCCACAAACACTGCGAGCGAAGCTCCGGACGAAGCTGAGGAGGGAGACGCAAGTGATGCGAGGCGAAGTTGTGCAGAAATCCGCGACCAAGGACGAAGGCTAGGGCAACAAAAAAAGCTGCACTGGATGCAATCGTGACGTAGATGACGACAGTGTGCGAATCTGTTGCAACCCAAGGAGACGACGGTGTGCGAGATACCGAACTCGATGCACTAGATGCATACCTCACGTAGCAGGTCGAAGAGGAATGACGGCTTGCGAGCCTGTAACTGAAGCCGACGAAGCAGTAGCCTTCGTCGTTGACGATGAAGACGATGTAGAAAACCCGAAGGTTAACGCTGGGTTTCACCATCAGGCGAAACACTAATAGAGCTCCCCGCCGCCATTTATATATATATATATATATATATAAGAGAAAAGCCCAAACGACTAATTTTATTGAAAAAGACAGGATACATCAAGGGTGTATGAGATGACCCAAAAGAGGCACCATACCCATAAGATAGCAACAAATAATAAAACTCCAACATTAGGACTCAAAAATTCTAAAACATACAAAACAAAACAAGAAGCTAGGGATCGGCCATTTTCGTCCCGCACTTCCTCTAGCTTTTAGGTGACAAAGTCGCATTTCAAACTTTAAAATGTCGTGTCATTGTAAGGAGTAATCAAAGTGTCATCCATTAAGTTTTCAAGTTGAAGTGTGCCCCCAGCCTTCTTCTTTCGCCGACAAGTGTAAACCTGTCATCCTTCATCTGAAGATTGACTCATGCGATCCCTCGGCCTAATTGCACTAGTAGAACCTCGCAGGACGGAAAGCCAACCGTCGTAACAATGGGAGGTTCAGATGTGTAACGTCACCTCCGCACCCGTGCTTCCCGAAGAGGAGTCGCTAGGACTATCCCGATTTGCAAGTCGAACATTATCTCTCGTAGTAAGGTCGAAGTAGGGCACGTTGCATTAGGTATAAACTCCGGTCTTGTGGTGAGTCTCTCCTCAGGTGGAGCCAATGTGTCCAGAGCAGTGGGGAGTTCCTGAATGACATCAGATACCAATTTCTTCCTTGTGGTGAGTCCCTCCTCTGGTGGAGCCAATGTGTCCATTGTAGTAGGGTCTTGATTTTGACTATAGGTTCTCAACTGTGGGTGTAATCTGAAACATTTCTCTTGCGGGTGTCCGAACATCTTGCAATGCTTGCATTAGTGAGGTTTTTGTTCCATAATGATTTTTTGTCAATAACCATCATGAAGTAGAACCAAACCAGATTTCTTTCATGCATCTCAGTAGTAGTAATATCTCTTTCAATCAAAATCCTTACAGCGAAGCGCCTTGAGCAATGAACTGTAGGTGTATACCTGCATAGGTTTTCCAAAAAAAAATTCAATTGCATATATGATAGGATAGTCAAAGAATTGAAGCTTAAGTTAAGGTAATGAGAATCAGATAAGCGCAAAGGGGGTTCTTGATTGAGATCAAAATCTGGAGTCCATTTAAGCAACTTCATAGGTTTGCCCTCAATTGTGATGAATTTCTTCGAGAAAATCCTTATGTAGTCTTCTTATATGCACAGCTGAATCAAAACGATATAAGATTATTAAGTACATAGAACAGGGATCCCACAAACTAGTTTCGTAGACAGTGTATAGACTGATAAAGGGTGAGATGGACTTGTAGAGAATCAAAATGGATAAGTTAAACCAAGACAAATACATTATACTGTCAAATAAGCAAGTACTAAGATTTATTTATTTTGTTAGAACATCAAATCCTGTCAGTTAGGCAAAGAATTTTTTGGACTTTTTTCTTCTGTTTGGATGATTTTCCTTTGGGTTGAAGAAACTCGATATAATGGTTTCTTTGCATTAAAGATATTTGATATAATTGCTTATCATGCAGTTCTTGGAGGTTATGTTATTTTGATGAAGGATATTTTTCTCCCATGTGTGTGAAGCACATGCCTTCTTCAAAGTGTGATGCCGAAAAAACATAATAAAAATTAAAGGAATTGCACCTAGCCATTTCTCTTCTTCTTAAGTTCTGTTTATGTGTTTCACCTTTTTATCTATTTATGGAATTTCTTGTCCAGACACCTAGTTAACCCACACTAGAAAATGATCTGGAACAAGATAAGAAGCTGCTTTATGATTTTGATTTATCATTTTCAACATTATTTTTCATGGATTAACTCAATGGTATACCTAACGACTCAGTAGACCAATTTACAGCACTGCAAGTACTATAATAATCTCCAGGGGATATCTATTTTACTAATTTGGTTTAGATTTTGGGATCATTTGGGCCGGCTACGATTTTTTATAAATATGTTCGTAAAGCTATTGTAGCAAAAGTAACTTTTTTAGAAAAATATTATAAGGATTAAAATTTTTTTTAGAAGGGAGGACAAACGTTTTTCTTAAGGCTACTGCACTTTAGCATATTTAATTGCAAAAATCAACTTCCCTCCACAAAAATATCCAGCAAGCAACAAGAAAGCAGTACTCAAACGTGGGTGTGTGGCAGCAGACTAAAAATCAAAGCAGTAAAAAAGATGGCCCTAACAAAACATGCATAAGTTTTCACTTTTTCCATTGCCTTCTTCCAGAGGTCGTGATTATGATTTATTAAAATTTAGTATTATTTTAACTTCATAATTAGGTTGCCATTTAACATCATACATTTCATTTACATGAAAAAAGAATTGACGGAGTTCTTTTTGGGCTGTTTGATAGGATGTAAAATGGGTACATAGCACTTGGAATGCAATGGTTTTGAGAATTTTAGTCTTTGGTTGGAACAATTTGAAATATTGAATAATATTTCAATGAATTCCAAACTCACCCAATAGTTCAACTGTGATGCATTCCAAATACATGTCAGATTCGGAGAATTTTCAAATACATTACAAAACTATCACCGAAGTTATTGAGCGCCACCGCCACCAATCGTTGGGCACTGCAGACCATCACCTGACCGTCGTTCCCGGCTAGCAGCTGGTGTTGGGCACTGCAGACCGTCACCTGACCGCCGTTGCTGGCTATCACCCAGTTACTAGCTACCAACCGCCAACACCTATTGAACGGTGCAGCTAGGACCTATCACATTCACCGCTGGCACCCGCTACTGGAGTTTACATTTATTTCATTTCACTTCAAACAAAATACACAAAAAAAAAAAAATCAACTTCTACAATTTTTTCACACCTAACCAAACAAATCCAAAATATTTAAATACACTGCATTTCAATTAGATTATATTCCTTTCTCAACAAACCAAATGCCCCCTTACCATTGCTTGCAAAATCCTCAAGTGTGAGTTTTCTTTCTTCCTTGTATTTAACAAAAACACCTTCAGAGAAATGCAGTAGATTTTTTGCTTTGTTGGATTGATTTCAAGAAAAGTTAAATTTTAGCCTTCCCTGAATGACCAAGCTAATAAATATGGAATAAGAAAAAAATATAAGGAATCATTTTTTCCAACAAACGGTCAAAACCCTACAACTAATCAATTGTAAAAATCATACAAGAAATTATCTTGCACAAACATTCAAATCCAGAGCACAAAGTGATTAATTAAGCATTAAAATAAAACAAAAAAAAACTGTCTTCTATGACATAAAAAGGATGTTTAGCAATGAAGAAATTACCCAAGCCTTACATGCATGGTATGAGTCTTTCCACTACTGGTAACACCATAAGCAAACACTGTGCCTACAATGCATCAGAAGAAGTAATTAGCAGTCAATTGCTTTTGTTAAATACATGAAAACCAAAAAGGCTTCACAAAAAGGACCGTTTCGGCATCATTATCGATTACAATCATACACATAGGAAAAAACTTTCCAACTATTAGTTAGACAGACTTTAGTAATATGTGTATAAGAATATTATATCAGACAAATCAAAAGTATATCTAAAATGCATAATCCAAATTTCACATAATCATAATCTTGAAAAGAATTTTTTTCAAGAATACATGCTTCGATAAAATTTGAGAAAGCACGAGCATAACTGTAAAACATAGCAAAAAAATCCATCAAGAAAAATGGGTCAAAACTGGAGTAATCATGTGTATAACCAGCATAATGAGCTCTAATAACAAAATAAAAAATACAGTGAGAAACTAAGAAAACAGCTGGGATGATTCAGCAAGAAAATGAAGATCAATAATCATGTAGTTCTTCAGCCAACAAAAACTTTGATGAGAAGTACAATCTATAAAACATTGTATGATAATTTTCAATACAATGTTGATCCAATCAAGTTCGGTTAGTTAGTATATTACGAAATTCAACAATTTTTTTGCAAAATACAATAGCTAAAAAAACTCAAAAATTTCACATCAAAATCACCCAAAAAAAAGCAAAAAAGGAGCAAAATAGTAAAACAACAGTAGCAATTACCATTAATTCCTTGCATAGCACCACTTACAACATGCTGTGCAGCCACATCATAAACATGGCGAGTGGTTGTTGCTGGCCCAAAAACTCTATCTGAAACACCAAAGAAAGTCATATGCTACACATGTTTACTATCTAACTAAAATGAGAAAAAATGCAAATCACAAGGCAGAAAAAAGTTGAATAGTTAGCAAAATAATATAGAGATGACCACAAAAGAAAATAACATAAGAGCGAGAAGAGAGAGAAATGCCGGGGTGGGGGCGTGCGAATTCTCACCACCCATGTTTTTGCACCCACACCCCAAACTTAAAAAACAAATAATTTAATATCAAATATGTTCTCAAACTAGTTATATTACACACACACACACATATACAAATACATATAGGAGGTTGTTTCTAGTAGGAAAGTTCCTCTACGGTAATCCTAAACTTGAACTGATCCTGAAGAAATTTGAACAAATGAAGCTGAATGGAAGTTGGAAGATTGGTAGACTGGATGGGAGGCACATTCTCATCCAATTAACGGATGATGGAGATTACACCCAAGTGTTTGCTAGAAGAATCCTTCGAATAGACAATCGGGTGATGAAGGTGCTAAAATGGACGGTGGATTTTGACCATCGTACTGAATCTCTCATCATTCATGTTTGGTTGCGCTTCCCCAGGTTCACCTTTACGATCAAGAGCTTCTATTTACTTTCATAAAGATATATGACACACCACTCCAAACTGATACGCCTACAGAGACTCTGACTCGACCTTCTGAGGCTAGAATATTGATAGAACAAGACATTACATTACATTTTCCGAGAGAGATATGGATTGTCACACAGCATCAGGGATTTTGGCAACCAGCTAAACTTGAACAAGTACCTCTTTACTGCACCTACTGTCGTATGTTTGGACACTCTCCTCATCAGTGTTACCACCTGCATCCAAATCTCAAACCTCCACGTACAAATGCTATTGAGCCACACATTCCTGCGACGGTTATACTCTCTTCCTCACTGTCTGTGATACCTACTGCAACGCCCACGTCGGATACGGTGCACAAGTCTACTGATACTGATTCAGAGCATGTTGATAAGGATCGATTGTTAGAGGAGTGTCAGGTGGTTGTACCTAGAAGGCAAGATGCGGTCACTGCCCCTTCTTCTCAGTCTTTAGCAACTACCGTGGAGGGTGCTCAGGCTTCCATCCCTGATGTGATTGAACATAGGAAAGAAACGAACATTCACATTCAGATGACGGAAAAGGTGCCTACTACCACCGAGGGAGAAGTACTGTCAAACAGTAGCCTTATTGCTGCTACTAATCAGTTGGTTGAACTACCCGTTCGTATAGTAGGAGACCCCAAATTTTGAAAGAATGTCCTACACAAACATTGGAACCTATCGTTGCAACTGTCTTTCCTTCTATGGATCAGACCAACCAGTCTTCAGAAGAAGAATGGCAAGTATACACTTCCCGGCGGAAAAAGAAGGTTGAGCGTACCATTCAACTTGGAAACTTAATGGATGATACATTGGTCTCTTCTTGTAATGGAACATCACTTTAGAATTTGATTTATGGATGCGCTACAAGAATCAGAGGAAGAGGAAGGCCTTGGCGACCTCGTCCATAGACAATGTTTATTTGCAAGCTTTTTCTTTTTTTTTATCTTTATATCCTTTTGTTTGAGCTATCTTCGCATTTTGTTTCTTATGAGTAGAGTTTCATCTATTAGGCCCTCTCATACTACTTGTTTTGTACCCTTTTATTACAATAAAATAGGCCCAAGGGCTTATCTTTAATATATATATATATATATATATATATATATATATATATATATATATATATATATATACACGATGAGGGCTCTGCTAGGGTTTCGCGATGGCGGTGATCTCCTTGCTCACTTTCGACGTCTCTTCGGGTCGCCGACAACTGCACGGCGGCATTTTCCTTCGTCGTTTTCGCATCGCATCGGGACGACGCTCCAGAGCGTCTTCGTGATGACGTCTCCGCCTCCAGAGCATCTTCGGGACGACGTCTTTGCTCGCCGACGGGTAAGAGGTCTCTCTCTCTCTCTCGCTCGCGTCCATGGCACGCAGCTACGCTGCCGCCGTTACGGCTGGCAGCACTAGTCCAACGCGACATTCCTGTGTCTTTCCGCAGGAGTTCCATGATGCCCTCGAACTTGGGAATAGAAACTACAAATTCATTCGCAAGTTAGGCCGTAAGAATGGCAAGCCCGCACTTTTTCTCACGGAAGAAGACAAATATTCTCGCCTCTTCGTGTCGTCTGGTTCTGGTGGGAAAATTCCTGTACGGACGTCCAAAAATGGACACTATACATCATTTTCTCGACACTTTGAAGCTTGCGAGACTCTGGAAAGTTGGCTCCCTTGATGATAGACATGTTCTGATTCATCTCACAACTGATACGGACTATACTTCTGTTTTCTCCCGCAAAATCATAAAAATTGACAACAGAATCATGAAGGTTCTCAAATGGACAGTTGATTTTGATCCAAAGGCTGAATCTTCTATTTTACCAGTATGGGTCACATTCCCTGGGCTTAAATATCACCACTTCAACTAGGAGATTCACTTCTCACTTGCCAAAGGGTTTGGAAAACCGTTACAAGTGGATAAACCGACCTTAGAAAACACTCGTCCATCGGATGCTTGCTTCCTGGTTGAACGTGATGTTACACAGTCGTATCCTGATGAGGTTTGGATTGGATCTAGGCATACAGGGTATTGGCAACCAGTGGAGATGGGTCCTCACCCTCCTTATTGTTCGCATTGTTCAATGTTTGGCCATAGTCTTACTACTTGTTATAGGCTACACCCAAATTTAAAGCCGCAAGCTCCTCGGTGAGAAACACTATCGGCTTGGCCTCCCACCCCTACCTCCCGAGGTTTCGTTGAAGTGCCACTGCAACGCCGCCTAACTCTTCTCGCCGATGTCCCACGGATCACCGAATACCGAGCGGAAAATCCGGAGGTCCCTCCAGTGATAATAGTTGATCCACAGGATGTTCATCTCATTCCTGACACTAGTGAGGCAACTGATGCGGATATTAATATTCAATCCAAAGAATCGACTTCTGTTTCGCCTTATGCTCCTTCTGTTCCTAAGACTATAGATCATACGCTCTCCATGAGTGGGGGGGACGTGGTTTCTCCTCCAGTTCTCCACCCACTTACAGAAGACCCACATCTTGGGGGAGAAGATAGCTCCTCCTATTTCACCTCGTGCAGTTGAACACGATCATCGTTGCCACTAAAGCTTTGGAGTTTGAACGGCTTGCGCACAAATTCAACAAGAAGAAAGGAATACCCCAAGTATTGAACAAATGACTTACGCAAGCAGTGGAACCCACAGTGACCTCTCCATTTCCTCTCATTGATGAGACAGGCTAGTCTTCAGATGAAGAATGGCAAGTTTACACTTCTCGAAAAAAACGAGGTGACTATTATATTCGGCTAGGAGACATAGCAGATGATACTCGGGCCTACAATGGCAATGGAACAATACTTCAAAACTTGTTTTCTGACTTCCACTCAAAATCCCAAGGAGGGGAAAGCCTAGGCGATCTCCTCCTTAATCTTTACTATTTGCATATTTGTATTTTATTTCTTTGATGTCTTATGTATCTTATTCACTTTAAGCTATCTTATAATTTGAAATTTAGGGGTAGAACTTCACCTGTTGGGTCCGCTCCTAAAAACTTTATGTTGTATCTTCCCTATTTCAATGAAATTGGTCTTAGGCCTTTCCTTTAAATATATGTGTGTGTGTGTGTTTATTTATTTATTAAAAAACAAATGATACAGATATATTGTATGAGAGGACCCAAGCATGGCACCCTACCCACACGGTAAAACACCACAAGCAAATGGTTCCAAAAAAATAAAATACAGAAAAATACATGAGAGCCCAAAAACCAAAAGTGCCAAAAGTCGCAGTATTAAGTAGCTAGAGAGTGACCCAATTTTACCATCTCTGCCTCTAGTTCTAGGAACGGGGCCAACTAACCAATTGATAAGATGAGTGTCATTGCCAGAAGTAACCAATGTATCGTCCATCAAGTTCATGAGTTCGAGTCGGCCTCCATTCTTTTTCTTCCTCCTAGAATAGACCTGACATTCCTCATCCGAAGACTGGCTCATCTGATCAGTGGATTGGTCTAAAGTGTGTCGGACATGTGTAGATTGTCGAACCTTGGCAGCTTCCACTTGTTGTATCTGTTGATCTTTTATTGGATCAAAGGAGCACTCTTGTGTGTCTTGGCATATAAGTGAGCCTTCTCCAATAACAATGAGTGGTATCGACGTGTTTGGATCAGTACTAGTAGTATGGGGAGGTGTGTCATGAGACTCCAGAGTGTCATGCTCCAATCTAGCAGCTAGAATAGACTGATCAAGAGCAGGAGCATCCAGGGATAGAACAGCTTGGGTATGGGGTGTTCTTCATTTAAGACAGCAAAGGTTTGAATAGGAGGGTCATCAGAAATTTTCCAATCAGGAATAGCGTCAGTCAGAAGAGTAGAAGTATATGCGGTGTTAGAAAGAGGGTCGGGTTGCACCTCCTCAGCAGGGATGGTATGTGGCAAGAGGTCCACCCCCAATTCAGTATGAATAGATTTTTGAACAGTTTGTTGATCTTTAGCAATATTCAGCCTTAAATGAGGATACAAACGATAGCAAGTAGTAGAGTTATGGCCAAACATACTACAATAAGAGCAATAATGAGTGCGTAGTTGTATTTCAACCTTTTGTCAATATCCATTGTGATTAGATCCAATCCATACCTCATCCGGAGCAGGTTGGGTGATCTCTCTCAATTAACACACAAGCCACAGAGGGTCTAGTGACAGCAAGCGTGGGAATATCAACTTTGAGAGACTTACCGTAAGCAATTACTAAGGAGTAGAGAATTTCATGATTGAAGTGTTATAGTTTTAAACCCAAGAACTTTATCCAAACAGGAATAAAACACCAAAGAAAGTCATATGTATGCACGGATGTATGTATGCACGGATGTATGTATGCACGGATGTATGTATGTATATATATATATATATAGTTTGGACATATAATCGGGATGATGGCGTCCCGAGCTTTGGGGTTTCGCCATGGCGATTCCCGGTGATTCGAGCGCGAGTGGTCGTCTTCGTCCATCGATCGGCCTCCAGCGTCGATCGACTTTCTCGTCATCGACATAGGGCTTTCGTGGCCAGCCTCGCACGCCGTCGTCGTCTTTCGTCGGCTTTGAATACAGTCTCGCACTCTGTCGTCGTCGTCGCAAAAGTGACGCGCTAACGGGTTCGTTTGTGTCGTCTGAAGCTTGCATCTTCGTTGCAGGCTGCGCGGCATCTTCGCTGCAGGCTGCTCGCGTTGTCTGTTGCACCTCCTGGAGCTCATCGTCTGCTGCAGTTGTCGCCTCGGTCCGGGTTACAGGCTAAGACTGAAGTGGGACTGCTCTTCCTGCGGTGCCGCTTCGTCGTTGGCTTCCGACAGAACGACGAGTTTCGTCGTTCTTCTGCACGACGACTCCACTGTAGGCGGGATCTGTGCTTGCAATTTTTCTCTGGGATTCTAGGCTCTGTGCGAGAAGAAAGCTTCAGCGGCTATCGTTGCTCCTCGTTATTCATCGCAGGGCCGTCTATGGCCGATTTCATCGCAGGCCGCTCGATTCGCGACCTCGTGTTCATGGTAGCTAAGTCATCTTATGCTTGGAGTCATAGGCAAGCAATTCACAAGAACTTGGATCATCTCTTCTTTCCACAAGAATTTCGACGACATCATGCTGGAAAAAGACAAGATGCTTTATCGAACCTATTAGTGTTAAAGATGGGAAACTCGTCGTTATCTTCACCACCCAAGAAAACGAAGATCTATCCGATGATGTTAAGTTCACTTTAATTTGAAATTTCAATTCGGTCACCCCAAAATGGATTTAGTCGTGAATTTTTTGAGAATCCGAAACTCATCGGAGGTTGGAAGTTGGGAGTTTTGGATGGCAGACACTTATTGAATTCGAGGCGAAGAAGATTATGCTGACATCTCGCTCAACAATCTGCTTTGTTGCTTAAGACTCTCATGAAGACTTATTAAATGGACTCCGATTTTGACTCATCTAACGAACCTCCTATCGTTCCTATGCGGTTCAAACTTCCGGACTCTATTTCATTTGTACAATCCACGCGCTTTGTACAACGTTAGCCAAGCTCTCGGTACACCTCTCGTAGTTGATTCACCTACATTCGATGGGTCTCGCCAGGATGGTGCAGGGTTCGTGTGGAGAGGGATTCGATCTTCCGGATGTGGATCGTTTTTGGATTACGTGACGGCCGACATGGGTTCGGCGGGAGGCCATGGTGGAGACCGGAGCCTCTCTTCTACAACGATTGTAAAATGTTCGGCACATCGTGGACACTCGCTATGAGCCGCATCCTCCCTCAGGAAAGGGCTTCTGAGTCTTCTGCTGCTGTTGGGATTTCCCAACGAAGAGTCGATGCTACCCTGGCTCAGGAGAATAGGGTAGTATCTGATGCTGATAACAGTTTAAACTCAGCTGACAAGGCTGTCGAGGAGACTCCTCAACCGGTTGTACAAATTGTCACTCCGGTGACTACAATGTTTACAGAACATGCTGGAAATGTGACTACAGTGTTTACAGAACATGCTGGAATCGAGGAGACTCCTCCTGTGGCGCAGGCCTCCGGGGGCTACTTTAGCCGTCCGGCTAACGGATACATCCAAACCTTCGACAGAAGAAGAAGAAATCCTCAACCCACCGCCGAACCCACCGGTATGAATCAAGCAGGATCGATCGATGAAGAGGAAGAAGCAGAGGAAGAAGCAGAAGAAGACGCTGACGAAGGACATTGGCAGGTTTATCATTCTCGATGGAAGAAGAAGCCTGGAGATACATTTCTAATTGATGATACATTGGTTATTCAGGGCAATGGTGTTGCTTTAAAGAGCTTACTTTATGGATCACCAAGACACAGAGCGAGAGTATCACGTTCTCATTCTTAGGCTTTATTTGTGTACTTTTTCCGTTACGATCTATAAGATCTCTTTGTTTGCATTAGTATCGTAGGGGTAGGGCTCCATTTATCGGGCTCTCCCCTCAAGCTTCTATGCATCGCTTTTAATTCAATCAATGTCGCCCTTGGGCTTTCCTAACTATATATATATATATATATATAGGTATGTATATATATATATAGGTATGTATGTATATCTATATATGTATGTAGGTATGTATGTATATCTATATACATACATATATATAAATATACATACATACATATATAGATTCAATGGAATCACAACTTACTAGCCTCCTTCCTGAACCAGGAGCAAATCTCTCTGGTGACAAATACTAACTTTTCTAGGGGTATCAGGGATAGGATCATCATCAAGCAGGGCCCCTCTCAAAAGCTTCCCTCATACATCTACTCACATATTGCTCACTGGGAATCTTTCAGTTGGTGTACTGTACTTTGGGGGAAGTTACTCATCCCCTCTATGTCATTCTTTTGTTAGAGACTTTGGCAAAGCCTGTTACTTACAGACGATATATTAAAGCTCAAGGGACTTAGAGGTCCTTCTTGCTGTTGCCTTTGTATGGAGGAGGAATCTTTGGCTCATTTGTTCTTCTCTTGCTCTTTCTCCCAAGGGGTTTGGACTGCTCTCCTAGGGAAATTGAAACTCAACACCCTTCACCTCAGCTGGAGATCTTTTGCTCATTGCTGGCAAGAATGGGTGGATGCTAAGCTGCTGGTCATTCCCTGTCTTGTCTCCTGATTCATTTGGATGTGTAGAAATCAAGTCGTATGAGAGCAAACTTCCCATGATCTCCAAGGTGGTTGTGAATTACATTTCCTATATCCAAAAGCTCATCAAGCATCACAAATTTCCCAACATCTGCAGGAATTGGCAGCCAACTCTTCCACTGCCCACTGTCTCCTTGGTGTCTTGGACTCCTCCCCCTGGCCCATGGCTAAAGGTAAACGCTGATGGCAGCTTTTGCTTAGACTCTGCTGGTTTTGGAGGGGTTTTTCAAAATGCTCAGGGGTCTGTTCTTCTCCTCTCCCACTGCTGCCTCTGAGGCATTGGAAGCTGAGATGATTGTCATTTATTGGGCAGTCTACATTGCTCACAAATGTAAAGTTGCAAAGTTGATGGTGGAATCGACTCACTAAATTGTATCGGGATCCCGCAAGCATTTGGAGCCTCCTCCATGGTACCTTCGAGATAGATACATAGGATGACACTTCTTCTACATACTCTCCAACTCAGCTTTGTTCATATTCCTAGAATTGCCAACAAGCCTGCCCATTGGCTTGCTGCCTTGGGTAGAGAGTCTGTTTCTGTTTCTCTTAGCCAATGCCCACCTTCTCATCTCTCTTTATTACTCCATGGAGATAAGCTTCTTCTCTCATATCTTCATACCATGTAACTGCTTTTTGTCACTTTTGGTTTAATGAATCGCTTGCCTATTTAGACAAGTTCATGGAAATATATATGTATATATATATGTATATATATATGTATATATATATATATATATATACTATATACATTCATACATATCAGTATGTATGTATGTATGTATGTATGCATCTATGTATATATATAAGTGTGTGCGTGTACAATATATATGTATATTTATTTATACTGTATTCATTATTGATAAATATTAAATAATATTATATAATTATAATCTATAATTCAACTTTTAATTTATTATGGAAATTAGAAAGTTACACATTAAACAAAGGCAAATGATTGCCCAGCAGTCCCCATGGAGTTGTCAATTGCAGAAATAACATGAAATTTAGGTTCATAATATCAATGTTAATGGTGTTTCAAATTGAATTTGTATTTTTTTTTATTCTTTTTCTTTTTTTTGGGTGCGGTTTACTCATTTCTTCATTGAAAGATCTCTCAATTTTTTAGAGAGAATTTATAAATGTCTAAGGTTTTGAGTTACTGATTAGTTCTAATATTATTCCTTTTCTTTGAATAGCATATTGAAATATAATGTGATGACAAATATGAGTCAACTACTCCAAATACTAATGATTGCCTTCATCCATTACGATAAAAACTATTTATAGATTGGTTTAAGACTCCTTTGAAACAAATCATGCACATCATCTTCCATACTTTCTTTTTACTAAGTTGAATGAAAATCCTGGACCAAATGCTTTTACAATTGATGAATGTTGGCTTTGAAATAAAATAAAAACGGTGAAAAATAACAATTTATAAAGCATGTAAATAAAAAACCGATTTCCTCATAATAACAAACTATAAATAATATCATGATATGACAAATTCATTATAATACATTGACAGAGTTTCCAAAAACTATCTTTCAAAGTAATTTAAATTTGAAGGTTATCTTCAAAGGTCATGATGAAAGTGAGGAATCAGAGAATAAGGGTAACAATAGCACAATTAAAATAAATAAGAAGCATTTTTATGACCGGTTGTTTATGATCAATATTTTACTAATTATTTTGTCTATAAAGATATACTTAATTTAAAAAAAAAATTAGCATTAAACCATGCTCTAGTTGATGAATAAACATACATAGTCTTGTGCGTTACATATTAAAAATAATTATATATGATTTAAAAAATAAATGATAAAGAAATTTGTGTTTCATTGGACTTGTGCTCAAGTTATTACCCTGGTGGTGGCTCTCACCTTAGTTTTAAGCTCTGAAACTGATAATACTTAACCACAATGTTACAAGTCCTCAAAAATTAAGCATTTTCAATCTTGTGCTGACGACATATAAACTCCAAATTATAGACTAGATGACAACTCGACAACAGCAACAAACCTTTATCCCACTTAGTGGGGTCAGCAACATGAATCTTTTTTCTCCATTGTGTCCTGTTGAGTATCATATTTCATTTAATTTTAATAAGTTAAGATCATTTTTATACAATATGCCCAAGTCTCTCTAGGTCTACCTCTGCTTTTTTGAACATAAGTTGAATCTAAAACATCTACTCTCCTAACAGGATCATCAAATGGCCAACATCTAATGTGACCAAACCATCTAAGATGAATCTGTCTAATTTTGTCTGCCACTAGAGCTACCAACCCTATCACGAATATATTCATTTCGCATTTTGTCTCTAAGTGTAAAGTCACTCATCCACATAATCATTCTCTTCTCGGCAACACTTAATTTAGTTTCATGCTTCTCCTTTTGTTGAGGAAGGTGGATACCCGGTCCACTGCATATTAGATAGCAACTAAAATTATTAATTATGCTTTATTCCTTTCCATGTTTGGTCTCCCGCTCAACTCTGCCTGCTTGCGAACAACTCTCCCGCCTCATCCTCTGGATTTCCCGAAATTCGGACCTTGCCTTAAATGGGCCGAAGAGCCGAAGGTTTAATGCTTCTTCTAATAGGAATTAAAAGGCATTGTGGCTGCTCTCATCAATTCCCTTTGGCGTGAAGCTTACATCAAGGAAAAATAAAACGATGCTGACCTATCGTGGGCTTTGCCTTATTGGGCTTAATAAGGAAAGAATTAATTCAATCGCTGCTACATAAGGAATTAGATGGTGGTGGGCTCCCCGTAATTAATTTGGTAATTGCTTACGAGTTGGGATTATATAGAGCCGCAAGGTTTCTCCTCCAGGATTTCACGGTACTCTTCTTCGTCTTTGGTGTGGATCTTTGGTAGAGATTGAAAGAGTAGAAGAGAGAGTGAGAGAGAAATTGAGAGACTCTTTCTTGTAAGTTTTCGTAATCGATAGTGTAATCCTCAAAGTAATAAAATCCTCTGCAGCTCTGTGGACGTAGGCAATTTGTCGAATCACATAAATTTGTGTGTTTCCGTATTCTCTGTTTTGCAAATTTCTCGTTCCAATTTTCATCTTATTGCCGTTATTTTTTCTTAACATAAGTTGAATCTAAAACATCTACTCTTCTAACCAGATCATCAGATAGTCAACATTTAATGTGACCAAACCATCTAAGATGACTGTCTAATTTTGGCTGTCACAAGAGCTACACCAACCCTATCGCAAATATATTCAATTCGAATTCTCTAACTGTAAAGTCACTCATTCACCTAATCATTCTCATCTCGACAACACTTAACTTAGTTTTATGCTTCTCTTTTAAAGGCCGACATTCTGCGTCATAGAGCATTACAGGTCTCACCACTATCTTATAAAATTTTCCTTGCAGTCTAAACAGTACTTTTCTATCACACAGTAAGCCGAAAGCATTCCTCCACCTCAACCAACCAACGCGAATTCTACTAATAACATCCCATCTATATCACCATCACGTTGAACAATAGACCCGAGATATCTAAAGCGTTCACAAATTTTAATAATTTGATCTCTCATAGTTACAACTCTATCACTAGAGCTACTACTACTAAAATTGCATTCCATGTATTTAGTTTTAGTTCTACTCAAGCGTATGTCTTTAGACTCCAATATAAACCTCCATAATTCAAGTTTTTTCTGAGCTCTTTCTCTAGTTTTTTATCCACAAGAAAGATATTTTCAGTGAAAAACATACACCAAGGTACATCCTCTTGTAAATGTCCAATAACAGCATTCATAACTAAAGCAAAATGAAATGGGCTTAAAGTCGATCTCTTAAGTAATCCAACTGAAATAGGAAAATATTTGGTCAATCCTCCTTTTGTTTGAACACACCAGCTCTAGCATACATATCTTTAATGACATGAATTTCTTCTCTAGAACTCTCCAAAGAATATCTCTTGGAACTTCATCATAAGTTTTCCTAAATCAATAAAATCAAATGTAGATCCTTCTTATTCTCTCTGTACTTCTCCAACAAACCTCTCAATAAATATATAGCTTTCATGGTAGACTTATCTGGCATAAATCCAAATTGATTATGGGATATCTTTGTAATACGTCTTAACACATGTTTAATTACCCTCTCTCACAATTTTAAAGTATGACACATCAACTTAATTCTTCTATAATTTGCACACTTTTGTACATCCCCTTTATTCTTAAAAATGTAACCAAAAATACTCTTCCTCCACTCCTCAGCCATATTTTTAGTTTTAAAAATAATATTAAAGAGTAGTAAGCCAAGAAACTCTAAAATCTCCAAAATATTTTCACATTTCAATTGGGATATCATCAGGTCCTACAGACTTTCTACTCTTGATTTTCTTTAAAGACAACTCAAATTCATTTTTACTAACGTAACGGTAAAAATGAAATATTTTATTATTATTAACGAAATTAAAATTACTAAGGTCGATCGTATTTTCAGAAACTTCATTGAAAAATTTAACAAACTAATCCACCAACCTATGTTGAACAACTTTTTCTAAGAAAAGAACTTTTAAATTTTCATATTTAATACAATTTACTTAATTTAAATCTTTACTTTTCTTTCCACTTTATTTGACTAGTTTATATATACATTTTTCACCCTCTTTAGTATCTAATCTATTATAAAGATCACTAAAAGACTATTCTAAAGTTGAATCGATATCAATCATTCTAAATTTATAATATTTGTCAATTTATTAATAAATTTTATCTTGTGCATTTCATGAATAAAGAAAATTTGAACTTAAAAATTAAATTGGATATGATTTTCTTGCAGCTTCATTAATAACATATAACTAGTAGGCAGAATTAAAATGCCTAACCATAATAGCTAGATTAAAAAGACCTTTTTTCTTTCTTTTTTTTACTGTAAGTTGCTCTTATTTATAAATTTTTTCTGTACTTATGTTAGCTCGGAAAGTTGACCTTCTAAATATGATTTATGTTAGATGATTTTTTGTTTTTCCATCTCTCTCTTTAAATTCTGGTTCTACCACTAACTAAACTAATGGCATACCTTCAAACCACATAATAAATTTAGCTTAAGGAAATCCCGCAACTGCTTCATGGCAAGTTTTTCTTGTTTTCTTCATATTTAGGCATCATTGGTATAGCTTTTCTTTCATTTACGTTTTTAAAAACTATTTTGGTTTAAGTGGGAAATATGCTTATGAAATCCCTATTTTGCATATGCATCATCTCTATGGCTTAATGTGTATGGACTAACTTATGGAACAGCTACTAATTCTACGTGAAAGCATGTTGACATTATCTCACACAGCCAGCACAAGCACAACATCAACATTATTGTACAAAATGAAGAATTAATCTACAAATATAATGTTGCACATAGAAATAAGATATTTAACATATACATATAGCTTTACGCCAGGCTGGATGAATTAACTAGCTTCAAATTAACTTACTTCAAAATTCTTATTTCTGAGTAGAACCTCTTTTAAAGTGTTATGGTAAAAGAGTTGAACAAATTCAAAGAAAAAACAAAAGGTTGTTACAACATTAAATATTGTATAAGTAGTTAACAAGGCAACAATTTAAACATGAAATTATCTAGTGAAAAGAGCATTACTCTTTGAAAAAAAATAAGAAGCCTGAGACTAATTCCATCATCTACTTTTTGGAGAGCTTTTTCTTAGGAGATAAAGTGATGGTTGCAAGTTATTGACACATTTTGAATGAAAAATTCCATACCAACTACAATGCTTGGTCGAATTCCTTGAAATTTTCACTAAGTTGACTTTATTTTCTAGCCGAAGAAGAAAGAAAATGACAAATTAGTATATCCGAAGCTCTGCCTGAAAATTCACCCAAACTTTTCTTTGTATTCAGCATTAGTGATTTTAAATTCATATTAGTTACAGGCCGTTAAACCCTGTCATTATTAACTGTTGCTTATTGGTGAATATGTATATCTCTAAAAGTAGAACTAAGAATGCTTTCCATTCTAACCACATCACCGTTTAAAATAAGAGCGTAAGAGCAATACATGCCATGATGTCGAGCATGGGTTAAATTAAAAAGAAAACAGAAACCTACCAAAGCCATAAGCAATGCTGGGATTAAAGTCATTCCGAACATTAAAGTCGCCGTCAGCATACCACGCTATCTCATCCCCTTTACTGATCTCTCGCGGACTTCCAGCACCCAAGTCGAAACGCCAACAGTTCAATACTCCCTAGTAAAGAACATTAACAAAAGCGATAGATAAATCAGCATAACTCTACCTGAGTGGCCGGAATCGGACCGTGACCGTGACATTCTCATCCGATTTGCGAAATTCGGGCTGCTCGATGCCCGGATACGAGAACGAAGAATTGGACCCAGACACGGGCGAGATCCTAGAGCTTGTCAGGCCCCGCGCTGGCGCAGCTAAGGACGCTGAAGAAGACGGCGTCGTCTGCCGACTAGTAGAAGAATACGTCGGCGTTGTGGGTCTGACGCCACCTGTGGAGGGGGTCGTCGGGCGAGCTCCAGGCTTTGGTCCGGGGGCCGATGAGGTCTTCCGCGATCGGAAGGGTGAGATGCTCGACCTCTGCAGTCGGGAAGACATCGAAGGCGTTCAAGACTTTACTACGGTTTCTCTACCGCTCCCGCGTTAGGGTTTTAAGGCCGGCGAAGGGAGAGGAAGAGAGCCGCCGGTGGCGCTCACATGAACTCTGCTGCATTCGGTCCCCCCATTTTCTATGAACTCTGCTGCATTTGGTCCCCCTTTTTTTCCCCTGAAATAAAAAAGTGACACTAACCTTCGGTACTTTGACCTGAAGTAGCTTAAACGCCTGACGATCAGAGCGTATTGCGTAGATTCCTGTAGTGGGGTCAGTGTAGACGAACTCGCCTTCCGCCATTTGTATCCGTCTCAATTTGGAGGGAGATTTCGAGTCGTTAATGGGCCCGAAATTTATCACGGGAGCCATAAAAATGCTCCTTTCAAGTTTGTTAGGATTGTAATGGGGCTGAGTTGAGTCTAGTGCATTATGATAAGGACTTGACTTCATATAATTATAAGTTATTGATGTTCGATTTAGGGTCCATTTGGGGTGGAGGTTTTCGCACGGCGCGGTGAGCGGCCGCCAACGGAGACTGTTTGGTTTGGCTTCTCAAGTGCTGCAGGACGCCTTTTTGGCAGAACGCGGGCCGCGGATCGAATCTCGCGGCCCGCGGTCAAGCGATGGATTATTACCTGCGTTACCCTTCGTTGCTGCAGAGATACGGGAGATGCCAGAGATGTCGGAGATGGGAGAGATGCGAGAGATGCGAGAAATGCCGGAGATGCGGGAGAATCCAGATGGCTCTGCTCCGTCGCCATTGCCCAGAACTCTCATTTTTTCCGTCATGGAAGGAGGCAGCAGGCAACATCACCTACGATCCACCATGTTTCCTCCTCCCATTACCTCTGTCGTGGGATAGGCATGCAATCCATGCATTTCCAACATCTTTGTTAGCAAACCTGGTGTTATTTTCTTCTCAATTGGCTTCATCGGCGCTTTGTTGCGAGTAGTTTATCTTGCATTTATAGGATTACAGTAATATAGGATTACAGTAATTTAGCTTGCAAATTACTCGTATACCTAAATATATACCCATGATTTAGCATCTATGACTGTAGGCTTTTACTGTGGATTTTCTTAGCATAACATTCTTTAGTGATGCCTTTTTTTTACTTCACATAAAATGCTTATGTGGTAAAACATGAGCTTGATATGTATGACCTTGAATTATTTGGCTATTTATTATTGAATTCTTGAAATATCAATGAATTACTATTTTTGAAAACGTGGCTTTTACCTAAATATATGAACTTATATTCTGTTTTGAAATGAATTTCTGCTTTTGAAGTTTAAAAAATGTGATTTTTACAATATTATTTTAAACAGTTTTACGAAATTGAGCGTGAATAGTCGTTTTTCGAAACAATGTTATGGATGTTTCAGATACTGCACTAAATAGAGTAATCATTTTCTGCATAATGCTTCTTCATAGACATTTCTCAGAAAGATAGCATAACTGAAAACTCGAGAAGTCTGAATTAGCGCAAACAGAGCCTTAAGCTTGTATCGAGCTTTTATATATTGTTCAAGTTTGACTTGTTTAAACTTTTTAATGTTTGAACTTGATTTGTTTATGAGAAGTGAACGAGCTAAAAATTTAAACGAATATCTAGATTTTCATATAAAAAAATCAATAAATAATTTTATAAATTTGATTATAACTATTAATTTTTTACTTAAAAACTCTAAACTCTACACTATCTTAAATCTTATTTCCCTCCATTTTATCATAAATTGCTCACTTAGGGATTGTTTAGTAAAATGATTAATGTAGCATTTAAGCATGATTCAACCTCAATCCTACGAAACAACTAAACATGATAATTTTAGAACCTACGTAAACTTAATATCTGAGTATTTATATATCATATATGATATGGATTATCATCTCGTTATTAACAAACGAGTTAATATATTTTATTTAATTAAATCTTATTTAAATGATATATCATATATGATACAAATTATCATCGACCTTAATATCTATTACTTTTACTTGTATATTTGCTAAATTGAAAGAATATTATCGAGTCTTAAATGAGCTGAATTCAAGTTGTTCATCGTGTACATTGGTTCATTTACGGCCCTATCGTTGGCGTAAACTTTTCTCTCGACAATGCTTACTGGTTTTGTTTTTTTTATGTTGCATTATGTAATTTATTTAGATTAAGAGTATTATATTTCTTTATGCAAGATAATTTAATTTTTTAAGAATAAAATAAGATTAATTTTGTATAATTAAAAATTAAATTAGGATTAAATTTGCATTATCATTTGTATTAGATATTATTTTAGATCAAATTTGTAAAATTAAATGAATAAATTTATCATATATAAATGGTAAGAAGATTATCTTAAAGTTTTATATGGAGTCCAATAAATTGAACCATAATTAAAACTAATTTGATAACTAGAAGTGTTAGCGGACTTGAATGTGAATCGCACAATGCTTAATAAAAAGCCACTCAGTCATTGAGCTGCCGTCTCTAGCAATATTATTGGCAAAAGTTAAGAAAGATTACACATACAATATTATCTATAGGTAGGGGTGTAAACGAACCGAACACGAACGAACAGAGCTAGTGTTTGTGTTCGAAATGTTCAAACACATCACTGTTCGTATTTGGTTCGTTTAACAAACTAAACTAAAAAAAATTGTTCGTGTTCGTCTCGTTTGCTTATCGAATGAATTGAACACGAACTTCCTGGCGAACTGAACACGAACTGTTCACGAACAACGAGTTTTTTTTACAGCCCTAGCTTTGATAGCAAACTTCCTCAAAATGAAACAAATTGATCAAGTATTTCGTACACATCAGGTAATCCATACTTCCTCAAAATGAAGCAAACCGAATAAGGCGTTTAGGGTTTTGTTTAGGGTTTTATTTTAATATATATTATAGTATATTAGATATAATATTATAATATTTATATTAACATAATTAATACTATAGAATTAGTATTGTTATTAATAATTTATCGTATATTATAATTTATAGAAGTTTAATTATTTAAAATATGATACATTTTTATAAAATATAATTATTTTTAAAATATCATCATTTTTTTATATATAATTATTTTAAATTATTTTATATTTCGAACAATAACGAACGAAACACAAACGAACACATCATCGTTCGTGTTTAGTTCGTTTAACAAACTGAACGAAAAAATTGTTTCGAACGAATCGAACATGAACTTCTTGGCAAACGGAACACGAACTGTTCGCGAACAACGAGCTTTTTTGACAGCCCTATCTATAGGCATGTTATGTGCTTTATATATTATAATTAATTATCTTAAGAAAACTTACAGTTCAAAATATTAACCCTTTTTTTAAACAATATAAATCTTTTCATTATAAAGGTTTATATTAATTAAATTTTAGATTTATCTAAGTAACTCCAAGGAAGAAGAAGGAAAAGTCATAAAGCTTGTAAATTTTCTTAATTTAAAATTTCTTAACTAATTCCTATAATTCTACATAAATTTGAAGTCAAATTCCTCAGGCTCAATGTCGTGCATGCTCATGTGCTAGTACTTTGAGTGCTCACTCTTTACTCTATTCCCGCTCTCATCCCTTTAGTGAACTCTCTCTCTCTCTCTCTCTCTCTCTCTCTCTCTCAATCTCATATGTTTTTCGTCGCTCATATTTTTTCTTTTTATCATCATTCCTCTTAAAGGTGAGTGGCATTAACCCTATTTTAGAGGTGCAATCCTCTTTCAACTATTATACATCAAAGCATTGATAGTTGACTGATCGGTGTCGGTGCACTGCCTCTAATGTAAATATTCAAAGGATAGTTTCAATTCAGTTTCATAATAAGATCAATTTAATAGTTAGGAAGTCACTCATATACACAGGTTTACGTATCGTTTAAGTAATATAGTGCTCTAGCGGAGTCCTGGTTATCAATCGCACGAGGAAGGCAAAAACTTATCAAAATATAATTATGATTTTAAATCCAATACTCAATTCACAATGCATGTTCAAGTACTATATAAGTTGCTAGTGTAAATAACTACGACTAAATTAACTAAAATTACTTTCAAAATTTCTAAACAAGACTAACTAACATACACTAAGTTTTGTATTGAAATGTTCTAATATGGAAAAGTATCATTCCTCTTACAATGATTTTGTGATGAGTAATTGATATAGATTGATAATAAAATTGTATTGTGTCAAATATGAGCAATTATATTTTTTACCCTTGTCAGAATACCCCCTCTTCCAAGTATGAAAAGAACATTGGTAAATTCTAGGCTTAGTCATTAAATATAAGGTTAGGCTGGGAGGATACTGACTCTCACTTCAAAGCTTCCACTTACCTTCACCTGAAGGCTAACCCTAGCTTTAGTTACCAAATTTTAGGAACGAATTGGGGATTTCTGCCTATCACTCTAAAATCTCCAATTCGACGTCCATCAAACCATATTTCCCTATTTATTTGCACTCAATTCCAATGAACTATGCAACTCATTCATGGACAATGAATGGATTCTCCACTATTATTGTAGAACACTTAGTCCTTTCGGATTAAATGTTTCACAACAAGTTTTAACAATACAATTGGCTAAATCGAAAAGTAAATAAAGTTCAAAGTGAAAAACGATCACAATTTCTTAATAGTTTTATGGCACATCAAATCTACATCAACACTTCACCACATCACATTGCAAGAAGAAAGACAAAGAAATATACTCAGAATTCATGAGGAAGATACAACAAAACATGGATTTTATATATAAAAGCAAATTTATACAAACCACAAAAGTAAATACAACTTATCTCAGTTTCTTCCCCAAGTAAATCCCTTGAAGCTCTTTTGAATCTTTTTCTCTCTTCTCTACAACACTCGATTCTCTATTTAGAATAGTAAGGAAGGAGCGAACTTTCACTTCTTCATTCTCCTACACTCTTTAGAGAAGAATCCGTCACAAAACAACATTTCTACACAGTTACCACACTCTCTCCACAAACCTAACACACTTCTCTCCCTCTCCTCTCTCTCTTTGGGTGTCCATAACTATCTATAAGAGTCTATAAATGAATTTCCCAAGAGTTTCCTCAAGCAACCCTTCAAAAAGCGTCCAAATACATTGAATTTGACTTCCAACGACATTGAGCGTCAGTTGCGCTGGATAGGGCAGCAACGGTGCTGGGCCACTATTTAATATCTGAACTCTCTGGAATTAGGTGTCGGCGGCGCCAGAAGGCTGTTTTCTCCATTTTGCTTCTTTTTACTTCAAATTTGTTTCTTTTCACTTCATTTTGCTCCAATCATCTAAAATCTTCATACATGCAGCAAAATACGAAGAATACCTTCCTTCAAAGTGCAATATCATAAAAAATGAGTACAAATTATATATAAAAAATCTAACATATTTTTGGTGCATCAATAGTGAAATACTCTTTCGACTATTGCCACACATTACCATCATGTGTGGCAGTAACTCGCATGTGAAGAAGATGAGATCTCCAAGACAATTCGATATAGTTCAAATGAATTCACCCTCTCCTTTAATGTACAAACAATGATGTTATATAAATGTCTTTGACTTTGTTGGAAAAGGCAATCCATTTGCCTATAAATTATTATTTTAGTAAAATTGGTCTTCAATTAAGCCCCCTCGAGTTACTTCAAATCCATGTTTTGCGTCAAATTTATGATCAAAGAGATTTAATTTTTATGAATCCAACAACATTAAATCTTGTGATATATAAAATTAAATCATTTACTCGTATTTTTTTTAGTGTATGGCCATTCTACGTAAGTTCATTTTATGAATCAGTTTTTTTAATTCATTCATTAATATTAAAATAAGAAACATCTCTCTCTCTCTCTCTCTCAACACACACAAATAGAAATATGTCTGAAAGTTTATTCTTTGTCAAAACATCTCTATTTTTTAATATCTCGCTTGTTAGAACTGTGAGAACTCCCATTGAATAGTTGTATGGCATCTCAATAGTACAAGATCATTGATCATTTCTCTTATGAGTACCTTCTCTATTTAATGTGTGTGTATTCGAGCCAAAGTGAAAATTAAGTGCAGTTTTTTCATTCATCATTTATGAAGTTTAACTAATGATGTTTTAATTATTTTATTTTTAATTGAATGCAAATATACCTTAGGCATGATTGAGATCGCCTAAATTAGAACACTTGTAAGATATCAAATTTGTTGTTAAGAGCATGATCGAATAGTAATCAAATCATATTTGAATCAACTTCAGACAATGATCAAAATATGATAAAAAAAGAGAATATGATATATTGCAATTAAAATACAAGTGCAATTAGTTAAAAAATATATGAAAAATATGAATAGAGTTAAAATAAGGATCCACGGGCTTGGCTTGGTATCTGATAAAGAGTGAGAATTTATGAAACATTCATTCCTTCAACTTTTTTATGTCAATTTCAATTACATCAATTATGAATTAATGTGTGGTTCATGCAAACTGCTCAAAAGTTCAAGTTCAGTAATATTGACCCCGAGCTTGAAGAAAAGTTGAATTGTATGTTTAGTGGAGTTATGAACACGAGTGATCATGCATGGACAACAAGCAAGAGAGGGACGTTTGGCAGAGCCGAGTATAAGGATGCTGAGCAAACTGCTGACTCCAATGAAGAGTCCAGCCCAACCTAAATGAAGTTGGATCTACTAGTCGTTCAAAATGCCAAAAGGATGAGAAAAAGAAAAAAAAAGATGTTACAGGTCTCATTAGAAGTCAGATTTCACAGTTAGTAGCTTCATGCACCAATGAGCCTAGCACATCATAAGCACCTTCTATTCAACAAGTTATGAGAATTCTGGAAAAAACTCCTATAATTTAAGAAGACATGTCATTTTTCTTATTTTTTATGAAGTTGTTAGAAGACCCGACCATGAGAGAGTTTCTTATGTCGATGAAACATGACCGAACTGTTAACCGTTTACATTATTTTCACGACAATTGGGATTCGTGAATTTTATTTTATACATTGGACATCATTATATTTGACTGTTATGGGGGACATTATCTATGCTACATGATGGACATTATTTATGCTAGCCCGAGTTTTATTTTTTTTCATTGTTTGACATATTTTATTATGTTTGGAATATTCATCGTCATTATTTTTGTTTAATGCATCACTTGCCAATTTAGTGTCATTTATATGTGTTAGCTTTATAAAAAGAAATAACATGGATAAAGTAAGTTGAAAAGAAAAATTACAGCTACAATATATTTAATGTATGAGTATTACAAGTCATACATTACTCGATCTCATTGCATGACATTCACTTTAAAGAGTTGCTTGCGGGTCACCCCATAAGATTTAACAACAGGTTTCATATAACACAACCCATATTTATTAATCTATTTAAGGAATTATTACAGAAAGAAGATTTTTAACAAAAGGCACTCATCTTTACGTTGTGTTGTTGAAAGGACATTTAAGATATGAAAAAATGGGTTATTTTACATATGCCCGTCTATCCTTTTATCAAACAAGTGGTCAGCTCTCAACTACTACATCAGTCGGCATCATTTACGTAGTAATATGATTTCAATACTGTAGATGAGGACCAATCACATGTCCTCGCCGAGGCATACGAATAACACCTTGGCGATTCAATATCACAAGCTGAACCAGATTTACATGACTCTTGTACAAGGGATGGGTCAGGTGTTGGGTGGATGATGGAGTTGTGAGAACAAATTATAAGTGCAATAGTTAATGGGTAAAAGGATTTTGTGAACTGCATGTTTTTTATATATGTAATGTGTTGCAAAAGCAACTATTACTTATTGTAATGATGCTATTTACAATAATGTTAATATGGAATTTTGATTCGGTGCAAATAATTTTTTCATTCTTCTCCTGCATAGATTGCCTCTAGTATACCGTGAGTTTAATTAGATTTTTTTCTTGCATGTTTTTTTTTAGGTTTATGATAATTTAAATGACCTCTGGATGGTCTTTGTGGTAATATGCTTTGTAACACATACGACCTCGGTTTTACATGGTTTAAAGGCAATCAACAACCCCTTATTTTTCAGTCAAATGACTATTGGTTTCTTTTGAATGACATTTGTGGTAATATGCTCATGTGACACATACGAGCTTGGTATTACGTGGTTTAACGACAATCAATAACCTTTATTTTTTAAAAGGTCTATTGTCTACTTGTAGTGACATATTCTTTGTTGGTCTATACTTTGTGCTCTAACACCTCACAACTTTATAAAACTTTCTTTATGTATTTATGTTATTCTTTTTTGTCTAATGTTACATTTAAGGGTTTTTTATTTGTGGTTTTAAACCTTTAGAAAAGATGAGTTTGAGTTATACAATGATATAAATGACCTTAGAGGTTCTTCTGGATGATCTTTAAGGCATTATATTTTTGTGACACACGAGCTTGATATTGCATTGTTTAAATGCAACCACAAGCGTTTTTGTTTAAGGTATGCTATCTTCTTGTAATGATATATTATTTGTTGGTTTATACTGTCAGCCGTTAAAGATTTGGAAATGGTCGGTCGCCGGAAAGAGTTTCTCGACACCCGACTTTAAAATAGATTTAATTTGATATGTATATATATTTTGGGAAAAATATCATTTTTAATTTAAAAAATATGAAATCAAACTGATCTCATATAAATAATAGTTTAAATAATCAAGCACTACGCCACAAGCCACGTATCTATCCCGAAGGATAGATACAATACTTGATGGTGAGACTTGATCAAATAAACTAAAGAATTTGTGACATCTGTTTGGTGTGCAAACTTTTTATGTTGACCGACAACTTCCCCTATCTAATATGAAGCAATTAGATATGGTTTATATTAATCTAGGGTCTTTAAGTTTCCTATAAGGGCAAGTCCTATAGTTAATTACATCTTAGATAATCGAGGTCACCGAAGAAAACTCTTGATTTAGATCAAAAAATATTTTTTTCATGACTTCCAAAAGGTATGATCTTTAAGAAAATGTGGTAATAGGAAATCTATTAGGTGAATGACTCAAGTTTGGAACAATTATTATAGGAATCCAAAGAAAGAGAGAGCTAGGAGAAAATACAGCTCCAAGAAGAATATTTGTGATTTCCCAAACTATCCTATTGTTTGGCTCTAATTTAAGATATTTATTTAATGTTTCATCCTTCCAATTTTATTACATAGGGATTATATTCACTTGATATTGATCATGTGAATGGCCTGGAAGATAGGAGAATTTATGTCATATCAGAAAACAACCACAGAATCATAAGACGAGTTAGGGCTTATATTGCATGAGGTGCAAAGGCATAAGGAGATAAAGTGAGGGTTTATGTTGCACTAGTCAAACTACCTCGAAGTCCTATGACTTATTGTTTAATTCTAAGGAATTTTGTTGTTGAAGATGGCCGTGTTGCCCACAATTATTCGCTCCAAGTGCCTCATCGTAGCAATTTTAGTTTTAGAAGTGTCAAATGTAGGGGATGAAAGAAGTAATGTGTTTTAGAAATGTTTAAATTGAGGTGTCTTAATGTCTTATTAGGGGAGTATTTAAGTTGATTATGACGACACCGGTTAGGAATTCAGTATTTTCATTTAGACTGTGGGAAATCTCGTCAGCAGACGTAAGTTGCCTCCTCCGAGGGATTCTCGATCATCCAAAGAGACGTTTTAATTTAGTTTCTATTGTAATTTTATTTTGTTTGTGATTAAGTTTTGAGTTGTCTTATATTTTTACTGTTGTGACGGTGAATTTTATCTTTGTTTTGTTTTAATTTTAATTTTGGTTTTGATTTTGTGGTTATCCTAAAAAGTTTTAGTTTTGACATGCAGGGTGACCTTGTTGTTTATCATGAAATTTCACAAGCAAAAAATGTACGAGAAAGTAAATGGAAGTAAATTGCAGTGCAATAAAATAAAAGCGTACCTGACATTTCTTCTCGTTCCTTCACCTGAAAGTTTAGCCTTACAATGCATATATATAATTTTACGGGAATTGAAGCATGCTAGAAAGCAGGAAAACATGTTTGAAGCGTACCCATCAAATCTTATAACTTGGTGGGTCCTATTTTAAATGTATAGATGACTCCTTAAACAAGGCATAATAAGTTTAATCATCCTCCAAGGTATCCAAAAGAGTATGAGAAAGGTCCAGGGGTTGGGCCTCAGACTTCTCACAATCCTATGAAACGTCTCAAGCTCATTCAAACTTATTATGTTGCCTAATGATTCATCTCTATCATTCCCTTATGCTAAATGATCTGAAGTTTTGATCATCCCTAAGAATGAGGTAATTATCATTTGATATTTTATTTATAAATTATGTGAGTTGGGCTTTTAGGGGCACATTGACTTAATTAAGAAGCTTAGCCGATTTGATTTTAAAGTTGGGCTTATAGTGTTTCAAATATGTTCACAATTAATTTTATTGTTTTTTCTAATCCATATTAGTCAAGTTTGATTAAGCCTAGCTCACTATCAAGCCCTTAAAACTTAATGGGTGTGTTTGCAATTTTTGGAAAAGTTAACTTATATAATCATGTTCTTATTAAAGTTCTGAATTATCATTAAACACCAACTAGGGATACTAGATTGATGAATTATAACTTCCAAAGTCAAACCCCTAACCTTGGGATCATTTATTTTTTATGATCTTCCAAATTAAAATAATTAATGAAATTGCAAATTTATCTTTTATGTGACAACGGTAAAGTTAGTTTCTACCATTTAAATCCCTTGTATTTCAATCATTTAAAAATGCCAATTAAGATAATTTATTGCTTATTGTACTCTTTGGTTAGGCCTAAATATTAATTAAAGATTAAACACTTTAATCACAACTTTACCCTTTAATGCCTATCACCTCATAATTCATTAACTCAAATAACCTTGAAATCATTTATGTTACCCCACTCATGGGTCAACTAAAACATTAGTGGAGAAAAATGTAATTTCTCTAATTTATTTAATTTATATAATTATTTACATTCAAAAAGGGGATTTTCAAAGATAATTCAATAACTTAATCAAAACACAATATTTATTCATAAGAAAATTACTTAAGGTTCACCTAGACTAGTGGACCACTTGGACCAATTTTCATGATTTTTTTATTTATATTTAATTATTATAATTATTTTAAATTCCAGAGTATTAATTAAATATAAAATATTATTTATGTTGAAAAATTAATTTTGGTATTTTTCATAAATCTCTCTAAGGTCAGGGGGCTCAGAGAAATAAAATTTATTTTTTTTTCAATTTATATTTTAATTATTATAATTATTTTTAGTGAGAAATTAGGAAAAATTCATTTTTAAGCTTAAAAATTGTTTTGAGCCTTTTAAAATTAAAATTTTCACTTAGAAAATTAGGAAAATTATTTTAATTATTCTCAAATGATTAAGAATCTAAATGTGACATTTTGGTGGATTTTAATATTTTAGTGATTTTTGTGATTTTTGATTAATTTTAATAATTTTTAATAATTATTAAAATAAAAAAAAGCCTAAAAGTGAAGTGTTTATTTTAATTAACATTTTATTTTTATTAAATTCTCCTAGTCATAAGGAACTTCCAAAACTAATTTAATAAATTTCCAACTTATCTTTTAATTATTATAATTATGTTAATGCCAAAAATGTTACTTAACTTAGAAAATCAAATTAGGTGGTCAAATTAACTCCAAATGACTTGAAATTTTTTACAGGAGCTCCTTTGACCCTAATCCACAGTGGAGAATCAAAATTAAGTTATTTACATTTATATTTAACCCACTTTAATTTTCTTTCATGGTAGAAGTTTAATTACCATTAGGGAGATATTTAATTAGTTAGACCAAATTTATATTTTTTCACTAGTCCTCTTGTCACAATGAGCCTTCCAAAATTTATTTGTATTTTTCTAATTAATATTTTAAGTATTATAATTTTTATACCAAAGCAGAGGGGATTAAGTTAAAAATTAGGGATCTCTAGCTAAAGATGGCCCTTGACCTTAGAAAAATCAGGAAAGATCCCTAACCATAGAGCCCTTAAGCCCTTCAAACATCACGCCATGGTGAAATGTCTAGAGCTAATTAGGCTTGAAATATAATTTATTATATTTAATTAATTAAAAATATAATATACATCAAATAAATACCAAACATTTCCACATTGTTCACCTCTATTGACCGAGCAAGTGGGTCTTTTTATTTCATTTTTAGGATTTTCCTACACCAAGTTATGAATTTTTATAGGTTTCTAAATTAAATAAATACATTTAATCCATATTTTCTCACTTATACATGCGGCGCCGAGTTAGCCTCGTGCTTGTGAAAACCACACCTGTCGCCTTCTGGTTGGACGTCACCATCTGGTTGGACGTCACCATCTGAGTCAGTCGCGCTCTTTATGAATCAAAAGTCAGTCTGGCGTGATTCTGACCATTCAAGCGATACATGCTCGATCCAACGGCTCCGCGTCATCGTCTCCAACTGACCTAACCTGTAAACCATCCAACTTCTAACCTAAGATCTCAGCCTA
Source organism: Papilionanthe hookeriana x Papilionanthe teres (assembly GCA_022702705.1). Taxonomy (NCBI): domain Eukaryota; kingdom Viridiplantae; phylum Streptophyta; class Magnoliopsida; order Asparagales; family Orchidaceae; genus Papilionanthe; species Papilionanthe hookeriana x Papilionanthe teres. The sequence goes on along the minus strand of CM040427.1, from coordinate 40,241,687 downwards.
GACTCAACCAAATCACTTCGGGTTTGATCCTATAGACTCATCTAGTCGAGACGAATATTTCCATACAGTTCATATGGTATTAAATACAATATTCAAGCATGGAGAAAGAAAATATGCTTAGGTTAAAGTGAGAACTCTATACCTTGGTCTGAGAGGGGAGGCCTCAGTTAGAATAGTTTCACACCTTTGTAGCGACCTCGTGAAGCTCCTAACAACAGTAATTTGAGCTCTTGTTGGGCCTACCCCAAAGTTCGATTAGAGGGGAAATTTGGGTCTGAGGGAAGTCTAGGTTAGAGTGGCTCTGGGATGGGGCTTATGTGGGGAATCTTCCTCATTTGGTGAGGAGATGGTGAGAGGCAAATCAATTTAGAGCTTGGTGTAGTGTAGGGTTGTGACAGTGAGTGCCCTGGTTTTGGCTGATTTTGAGCTTAAAAATTGAGCTCAGGCAGTGGAGGAGATAGCTGGGAATTGGTTGGGCTGAGCTTAGGAAGGCTGAGAGAAGCTCTGGAAGCAGTTGGGCAGAGTTTCCCTTAGTTTCAGTGTATATCCTCCTTTTGGCAGTGAGAGGTGATGGCTTAAATAGCCATGTCTATGTTGGAGCTCAAGGCTTGCTGGTGGGTATAATCATCTGCTTACGTGGAAAGCAGTAAGGCACCAGTGAATAAATAGGATTGGACAGCTTGGATGGGTGAATTTGGGTTTTTTTACATGGGAGGTGGCTATCAGTTATGGCTCCTCCGGCGACTAGGCCGGTCGGCCAGGCCAGAGGGAGGTGGCCATAGGTTAGGTGAGTCAGTGGGGAGGTTTAATGGTGGTTAGCTTAAGTGGTTGATGGCTGATGGCAAATCTCCCTTTGGTTTAGCCATTTAAAGGAAAAGATCCCCTAATTTGGGGAACCCTTGATGCATGGCTCCACTAGGTTGGGCTGGGTGGATCTAGACCAGTCCCTAGGATTCATTTGATGGTTGTGGTGGACTTGGGTTGGTCACATTTGGCTTGATTTGGTCACATTGGGTCATAGGTTCAACTTAGGTCACTTGGGTTCAAGTTTGGCTAGGATGGGTTCAAGCTTGGGTTAGGTCCAATTGATTGATCAATATTGTGTGGATGATTGTCATGAAGTATTTGTAAATATTTTAAAGTGATTTTAAATTGGCTTGGGGGTCAATTTGGCTTCATTTGGTTATTTGGTTAATTTTGGGTCATTTGGGCTAGCTTGGGTTTGGGTTAAAATTAGGCATGCAATTGGGTCAAATTGGACTTGAATTTAGTTTGAATTGGATTTGGGTATGATGAATTTGAGTTTGGAATTAAAATTGGGGAGGATGGATGTCCATTGGGTGTACATGGGAGGTGATTGAGACTTTTAGGCTTATAGGGACAATTTTGGGCTTTTGGTCAAAATGGGTCAATTTGGTGAAATGTGTTCAATGAAGTGGTTTTAATTGGTTTTGGAGACATTTGGGATGATTTTGGAAATTTTGGGAATTTTTGGAATTTTTAAATTTGGAGGGGCATTTAGGTAATTTTGGGTATTTTGAGGGTTTTTTTGGAAATTTTGGTAAATTTGATGTGTTTTGGGATGATTTTGAGTCGTGAGGAATGCTTTGGGATGATTTTTTGGGGTAATTTGGGCAATTTTTGGATTTTTGGTCAAAATTAGGATTTAGGGGCAATTTAGTAATTTGATGGAGTTTAGGGATAAAATGGTCAAAGGTTGCAATTTTTGCAAAATTGGGGTTAAATGAGAATTTCAACCTATTTGAGCCATGGACTAAGAGAAATCCCACTTTGGCTCCTCCACGTATTAGCTCTAAGAAAACCCTAGCCTGGGGGCAAGAGCTTGGGGAACCACCCTCATGGGTTTCCAAAAGAGTAAAAGGTCAAGTATAGGCATGTCTGGTTTAGAGTTGTGAGGTAGTGAGTGTAAGTGTAGAGTGGGTGTGAGTAACTATATGAGCCTGACCCAGACCAGACTTCTTAAGGTGAGTCCTAAGGCTTGACCATCTTATAGGGAACTCCTCTTAAGCTTCCTTATGCTCTGTCTCATCCTCCTAAGTACTTAGAGGTTAGTCTTTAAGCATTTGAAACTCCAAGTGAAGCAAAGAAGTGTTTTGAATTTTTATGGGGTAAGGGTCCCATTGTCTTCTAAGATAGTCACCAGGAAAGTCCTATGTCCAGATCCTAGGCTATTCAAAAGAAAGACTAGACTTCAACAAAAGTGAGGTCAACATATATTTGTGCTCCGAGACCTTACAACTTTATAAAATTTTATTTGTGTATTTTTATTATTCTTTTTTTACTAATTTTGCATCTAAAGGTATGTGTTCTGTAGTTTTAAACCTTTAAAAAAGATGTGCTCAAAGTCTTCTCGTGTCTCTATAGTATTGCACTGCTACTGTAGACTATCATGTTCTTTACCTACTTTACAATAAGAGAATATCTGTGAGAGACAAATTTATAGGTGTCTAAGGAATAAACTAGAGAAGTGTGAATTCTTCTCGTGGGTAGATAAGTTCAATGATTTCTCCTCAAATAGTGATCATGCATGAAGAGTTTCATCGGATAAGAGATTATCTTCCTGAATTAATCATCTGCAATTTAATCTTAACATTATGATAATATTAATTGTTATTTTAATAATTTTATTTTTAATTTGTATTGTTCTCTTACCCACTATTTAGTGATGCGTCGGTTTTATTATGTAATATTTAAACTTGATATCTGTTTTCATATATGAAACGTGCAACCATGATTGATTCTATTATAAACAACACAATAAATAATGACCAAAATATATTTTTACCATAAACAGCTGTAGCACAGCTCCTATACAACAGCAGAAAACAAATAGATACACAGCTTCCCCACAACAGCTTCTATGCAGTAGCATCCTGGCATAGCTGTTGCGCAGCAGCTTTTTAATAAGCTGCAGCTGCCCTAAATCGACCATAATCCAGAGTGTTGTACATAATGAAGAGCAAACAAGAAGGTGATTGGTATTGACCTAATTAATCCAGGGGCCATGTTATAAAGACAGAAGGTTGCAAAAGCATGTACAAGAGGAAAAAGGGTGAAGAGATATAGGATCAATCCTCAAACATTACATTAACATATAGAAGATTAAGAGGAGGGGATGTCAACCCATCCCTTAATAATATGAATAAAAGCGATATAGAATTGATAATGTTCAAAATAAGGAAACAAATTTGTAAGAATTATTCAACTAGGTTCAAAATTATGCTAGGGAACAAATACTGACGCATAGATATGAGTCATTTATACCATCAATTCTATTGATGAGTAGTTGTACTTTAATACTTTGCTTAGATAGTTAGGTAACAAAAATTTAACTTCATTAAAAATATAATAACTTTAATCATCTTTATAGTAACTCCAATTTGTATTTATTTCAATATATTAATTATTTATATTTCTTAACAAATAAGGAGCTATGAATCTACCTAAAGTCCTCTGAATCTATCATGTTTGTTAGATGAAGATAGATAAAACATCTTCATCCATAATTTGTTGGAGAAAGGATTCATTCAAGTGGCTCAAAAATTTCATCACGTATCCTATTAGAGACGTGAAACTTTTGAAGTCATTGATTAATAATATTGCAAGATTTTGCTTTATCAGATACCTTAACACAAATCTTGCATTCAGTGACGTTTTCATTCTACAAGTGCTTTTATATGTTGCCTGAGCAATCAAAATTGTTTGATAATAAAAAGAAACTTTTTTATTCCCATAAATCTTTTTAAATTGAAGGAGGGTGTCAGTACAAAAGATAATCCCAACGCTATCATAAGATACAAATTTTAATATAATAATCTAATGAGTCTTTTGTGTCTTCCATATATCAATAACTATAGAGTGTTTGCAATATAATATGTCATATACAAAATTTATAGAAAATTTGTTAAGAAGTTAAATCTCATCACATATAATTCCATAGTAATTATTTATGCACTGTTTTATTTCATAATAATGTAAATTCATCAGTTCATTGATCCTTATATTGTAACACTTCAGTGCATACTTATTTTACTACCAATGCATTACACATGTCTTTATATATGTCACGTTATCAATGTTGTATTTTAGCTTTACAATAATAACCTTATTATATGAATATATTTCATCGATGTAATGTTTTTTAATGTAATTTGTTAAAGCCTTTTTCAACTCACTTTCAAAATATATTATTGCCATTTGTTATGGTTTTTTTATTATAAAATAATATATTTAATAACTGATTTAATAGTTCTTGATGTCTTACACTATTATTTAAAATGTTATATCAATCACTATTATAATTATTAAAACATACTATGTTGTTTCTGACATGACCAAATCATATTAAAATTTTATTTGAATGTTATTTGAATCATATTCAAGCATAGTTCAAACATTACTCGAATCTTCGTTGAATCTTGTATGGGCCTTGCTTAAACTATGCATCAATCCTATTTAAATCTTCTTTGAACATCATTCAAACAATGTTAAAACTTTGCTTAAACCATCTTCAATCTTTGTTTGAATCATACTCGAAACTTGGTTGATTCATATTTGAATCATGTTCAAATATTGTTGTGATAATATTAAGAAAGGCTAGATCATTGTTGCATGAATTTTGAACAAAGTTCAAATACTGTTTCAATAAGTTTCAATTAATGTTTGATCATGATTCATATACATACATAAACCATGAAATACTATTAAGACATCTCATTGTTTGGCACAAAACTCAAGGGGTGGCACAAATCTCGAGATATTTTTTTGTAATAAACACTCAAGCTCAAATTAAAAATAATGTATAACTCTTATTTCAACATTAGTTATAGTAAAAAAGACCATCTTGATAAGATAGACTCAATGACATCAAAACTAATCCAATTTGAGTATGATCAAGCCTAAATCAAGCTGTAAAACTATTTTTAAAAAGTTTGGGTGTGTAATTGAAATGTTAAATTGATTCTAAATCTGACAAGCTCATAGTCACATTGATCGTCTCGATGATACAAATCCAACGAGCCCAATATTACTCAATTTTGACATTAAAACACTCAAATGTCCATAAATATCACCATATCGAGGGCATCTATATTTGTCGTCTAATGGAGTGGCCTCAATTCCTTCCTTATTTGCAAGGAGGCCACTCCTAGACTCTATAAATAGAGCCCCACCCACTCATGATGGAAGGAGGAAGAGTTGGACCTAGAGCTAGAGCTCGACCGGGAGGAGTTGAATTCCAGTGCGGTTCTAGACCAAAGGTTCGAGGAATGTTTCCCGCTCCCGCAGCCGCCGACCATCATCTATCACAACCGTCGACCATCATCGGCTGCCTCCTGCTCGTTGCAATGAACCCTCTTGATGAGCCATATCGTATTTGCCAAATAATGAAGCACTCTATGAAGCAGTGCACCGTCTGAACACGGTGTAACAACACACCTTGAATACTACCAATCTCAAAGACACCGACATCTTAGCTATTTTACATATATAAAAATAAATAAACAACTGGAGGATAAAAAAATATAAGATTTTGGGATGACCAAAGACAAAATCAACACGCACAATTTGCGTTTTCAACAATTAAAGGATTTCAGATTTGCAGCACAATGTAATTTAGAACCACACAAGTCTCTTTCCATCTTTATACATTTTTGGTATGCATTTAAGCTGCCAGCATGTTCGAGGAACCTGACGTTGATGAGCTTTAGAGAGAAGTATAAATGACATTAAATATGCATGATGTTTCAAAAAATCATTTATACAACTATGATTACACATGTATAGAAATTTTATTTTCTTGGCTAAATAAAACCCAAACTTCAATTTTTATATACGTGCCATCATACAAGGTGAATTTCACTATTGGGGTTATTTTGATGTGATATTAAAGATTTGGGTGGTAATGTAAAAAAAAAGTAGGATTTGGGTGTTAGATATGTAAATACATAAAAATTGGGTGGTATGTATGTAAATGCCCTCTTTTATTTTCTATTTGAATATGAACTACCAAATAATAAAATTTGCAGAGTGAAATAAAGTAAAACAAAGGCATACCCCTTCATTGCATACTATTCGAATGTGCAATAAAGTAAAACTGACATTACAATCTGTTCAATGCAATTAGACATTTACAGCCTCGATGAAAAAGTTTATGTGATTGTGTAATTTGCAGTCATTTTGATCGACTTTGACGGGCTGATGCTGTTGATTTGAGATGAAAGATTTAGGTGGTATAAATGTAAAGATTAAAATTTAGGAGTTAGATATGTAAATACATAAAAACTGGGTAATATATAGGTAAATGTCCCTTGTTAATATTGTGCATTGCAGTTAGTCCCCCAATATTCTTATTTGTTGAATTATCAGTTTCAACTATTGTCCTAGGCCCTTCGGAGACCCATGAATATCAACGTCATTTGATAACTCTCAAGAAACCTGATGAAGTGGTTGGTCTTCATCTCTAAATTACGAAAAATTATTACGTCCGGACTCCGGACGTAGATATACATCCGGAGTCTAATAAAACCACGCCACGTGTTGGTGGCAGAAAAAAAAAATTTCTTGTGATCCGGGTAATACAGTGGAATATTCCACCCGTGTTATTCCACGTTATTTAGGTGTTATTGTGTGGTATTGATGTGTTATTGTGTTATGAGAATATTCCTGGTGTTATAATAACACAATAACACATCAATACCACCGCAATAACACCTGAATAACACAAAATAACACAGGGGGAATATTGCCAATGTGTTACTGACTGATTTTTTTTTTCTATCATTCCACGGGGTGTGATTTTATTGGACTCCGAACATATCTCTACGTCCGGAGTCCGGACAGAATACACGTTCCTAAAGGTGTTCAAGTCATATGGCTACTTGCTCTCTGCCATCATTGCATGGGCAATCTGCTATTTTCTTTCCAAAAGTTTTCCCTTTCCTTGGATCATGGATTAAAATACCACACTGGCAAAGCATACTCAATGCTTATGAGTAAGGGCGGGGCCGAAGGAGTAGGTTAAGAGTTTTTGTATGTCGTGATCCAGTCGCTAACTTCCCAATTAGGAGCAGGGCCAAAGAAAGAGAAAGATAAGAGTTTCAGAGGTTTCCGTGCGCCACGATCCCATGAATTACTATCTTTCAGTTGCAGGAGCGGCAGAATGACGTGACAGAAGAGAGTTTCGGAGCACGTTAAGTACACCTTGCATGGCCGGTAGCTACCTCATTCACATATGAGATGATGTATATGTCAAGCTGTCACCGGCCAGTCGTCATCTGTAGGTACAAACCACTGATGCAATATTTTCTCTTTAGAGTTTATAGAGTTTATAAAACTATTTGTAGAACTATTATTTAAAAAAAAAAATTTTTTTCCTTTTTTTCTCATTTTACCATTGCGTTCTTATAAATTTGCTTTTAAAAAGTTGCTTCTCATTTTTAGAAGCAACAACAAAGTTAAAGTGAAATAGAGCAATCACAATTGTCTGAAAACAAACTGTAAATATGTAACATTCTAAACATAATATACGTTATTTTCTTAAATATTTTTTTCTCTTTTCAGGAATTTCTTCTCAGTTCCGGAGCGATGAAGCAAGTGAAGTATGATGAAATTGAAGGCTGAAATAAGAAGTAAAATATAACAATAAATTAAATTATAAAGCGTACCATGATATTGAGAAATGATGTGTACAAATCTAAGAAATATTAATGTATACACATGAAAAAGCCTTTTAAGGTGCCTAATTGTTAAATTGTAGAATTGATGAATTGTTGAATTGCTCCATAGAAGAACTTGTTGAACTATGCATAGTTATATATATATATATATATAATTATGAGAAAATGACACCCCAGACTTATAAATAGGGGTCAAATGTAAAAACAAATGAGGGAGTGGTTGCAGTTTTCTCTCTCATTCTCTCTTTTACTTAATTTTTGTATGATTTGGGCATAGCTCACGAACAACACGGGACCCTACTTCCCAAAATGATTTAACATCATAAAATGTGCAGTGAGCATGAACCTATGCCTTGAATCTCAAGTTACACCGATTCCAAAAGGACAACAAAAAACACTCTAAAGGATTCTTCGCCATATTAGAAGATATTCTATCATTAAATCTTTCATTTTTATATCCTTTAAACTATATTATAGAGATGAGCAATTTATAGTTTAATTATTGTTTTTCATTTTCTTATTCTGTTTGCATTTGTCTGCCAAAGAGATGAGAGAATCAGGGAATTATATGTATACACCTAAAATTGCCTACCAAGCTACCCAATTACTAAATTGATGAATTGTTGAATTGATTACTAGAATAATTGGTTGCACTGCCCAGCTGGAGAATTAGTTGAACTACATGGCTAGACAAAAGAACTGATTGGATTGCCCATCAAAAGAACTAGTTGAACTGGCCAACCATGCAGGTGAACTGTTTGAACTATATGACCTAATAGGATAACTGGTTGAACTACCCAACCCATCAGAAGAACTAGTGAACTACCGAGCCTATCAGAACTAGTTGAACTGCGAAGCCGAGCAGAAGAACTGGTTGAAATGGCTAATAGGAGAACTGGTTGAGCTGCCTAGCATGAAAACTATTTGAAATAGCATAGCCAGAGAACTAGTCAAACTATAAGACATGACATAAAACTGCTGAAAATGACAAAGTTGTACCTTCATATACCCCAAGGCTTATAAATATAGGTCAAATGTAAAAACAAAAGACCATGGTAGTATGATTTTGAGCAAAACTCACAAACAACATAGGACCCGACGACCCAAAAGAATTCACACTTAAAAACTACGGAATGTGTCATTGTTTAAGTCTATTTTACATGGCATGTGAAAGGTGTCATTGCATGAAATATATATATATATATATATATATATATATATATATATATATATATATATATATATATATATATATATATATATAATACTAAACTTATGGTAGACAATTATGTGATTAGAGAGATTTTTTTTATATGAAATACAATGATGATCTGGTTGGATAATAGATTAACACATGTTTAGTTTATTCTTAAGGAAAATTTGAAATTTGACAAAATTTTGGTTAAGATGAATTTTAAATTAGATTTATTTCAAGATAAGTATAAAATTAATTTTATATTTATATTAATTTTTCTTAAGGTAAATTCAATGATTACAAACTTCAATTTGAACAAAAATGATTAGAAAATTTTAAGGCAGTTTTGTATCAAGTGGTATGTATTAACAAATGGTTTCATGCATAAGTAAGATGGTATATATATAAAAATTAAAGTCTTGGGTGTTAGATATGTAAATCCTCTTTTAAAATAAAATTACAGTCCGAATGTCACATCATTAAATCGAGAAAATTCTTAAGCCAAATCATAAGGATAATCCCACAAGAAATAATGATCAATAATTTTATATAATCACATGCCAGGGCTGTTTGGTCTGCAGACATGCACTGTAATTGTTTAGCGTAGGTATTTCTATAAAATTTTACGTTTAGACCCAAGAATTATTGATGCAATGTTAAATACGGCCGAATTTCTATATTTGGAACTTGGTCATTTGATCAATTTTCAAATTCACACAACTATGTAAAGCAGTCTTAAACAAACTATGTAAAGTGCTCCTGCCAGCCATCGACTAGCCACCGCCGACCTTAGTCTTTGACTAGCCACCGCAGGACTTAGCCGTTGGTTGTCCCACTAGCCGGATGCTAGCAATTTCCATCGCCTGCCATTGCCAACCAACACAGCCTGCCACCACTAGTCACCGCCACAATCAACGCTTGCCGTCTATCTACACCGTCGATCTACCAACGCATTACTTCTTAAATATCTTATTTTTCATTTTACCAAATCAAATAAAAAAATAAAAAATAAAAAAAAAAATAAATAGTAATAATAAAAAAAACAATCAAGCCTTCTACATGAATAGATTGGGCCTGGAAGCTTTAAAGGTAGTCTTCAGCTTCCTGGATGGCGGCCTCCTTCTTGAACACAAGAGGGAACATAATCTTCGAGTCATGGAGCTGCTTCGTACTCTCGCGCTTGCAGAGGTTCGAGGGATTAGTTGAAGTCTTTATAATCTGAATGCACGGGAAACGAACCCGCTGGCGAGATGCCATCTCGTTGTACATTTTCTCGACGCCGCCGTTCAGCGTCTTATCCCTGTACTCCTTGTACATGTTGTGGTAGCCGGTCCTGCTCTGGTAGCGGAGCCAAATGCCGTAGTTCTTGATTTTGGTTGGATATTTTTCAAATATATAAAAGTTGAAGGGTTAGCAAAATCAATGTTTTAAAGGAAAATCTACGTAAAGACCATACAATTTTTATGTATTTAGATGCCTAATACTTGGAATTTGATATTTATACGTGAAACACGGTGTTATAAATCTACGTATGAAAATGTGTATTTCAGTTTTAAAAAGATAATAATGTGTGTTAAAGATTTGAGTGATGTGCACGTAATATGAATGTTTACGTAAATACATAATTCAATGGCATGTATGTAAATGCTTCTATTATAAAAGGCCTGAGAAATGCAAATGGACAATATTAAGTTTTAAGCTGAGATATTCTAATCAGAGTTTTAAAAAATTTCCAAGTCCAATAATTTTTATTACCAAATCGTTCTACACTAAGTCTATTGCCCTTCTAGTAGTAGGTATATTTACCACCCTCGAGCTACTATAAAAAAGATCTTCATTACAAAAATTAACGACTATAATATCATTGACACCAAGAAAATAACTTCACAAGACATTGGCCACTAAAATTATTCCCATCATGTTCATTAAAACAGTTAAGGAATCCATTATTGATGTATCATTCGTTATTATTATTATCAATGGTGAGTTCAAGGTACATGGACTCAAAACATAACATTAGACAAAGATATACCTTATCCCCCCTTCCTATTTAGATTTCCTCTAGGTATTTTTTCCTACTTACTGATAAATATTGATATAAAAATCTTCAATGAAAATACATCAAAAGAGATATTAACATCAATCCTCTTAAAGTTTACTTACTTTTGGCAAATCTAAACCTAAGCCATTGGAGATCCTTCATAAATTCTTAGGGCACATTATTCTTAAGCTTGCATCCAAATTCAACTAGGTTAAAATATGCTTTGCGAAGTGTAACTATAACCCCTTAATCAAATGAACAGTTCTCACCTTAAATTATTAGGTCTCCCTCTTTCCTCTTCCAAATCCCTTATTAAGGATTGCAATCACCTACTTAGTAGGCTATGTCATTGACTCTCTTAACTGAAAATACTACGATATAATTTGTGGGAATGCTCCAACTTACCAAATCTATTAGTTGAATTCATTTAGCCATCCAATGCATATCCTTAACAAGAAATTGTATCGCCTAACAATTATGATTATCTTATTTCACCATTGAATGGAGAGAAATAATAATATTCATAACTTAAATGATCACGTGCGATGTGTACATTGAACACAACAAAGAAATGAAACCCAACTTGGATACCTTAGAAAAATGTCAATTTTGAATTGGATAAAATATTAGCTGATTTTATTTGTCCCTTTGGATGACCTAAAAAAAGCTCCTCTTTCTTCGCAGCTTTTCATTGGTGTCCTTTTTTTTCTTCATGTTGTTCATATTCAATTCTTTTTATGATACCTATGCCTCTATAGTTCACATTGTATACATGATTACCTTTTAAGATGGTTCCATTGGATGTTGTTATTGGTTTTGTGATTTCTATCTGCTCTTATGGCAGCTAGTATTTGTTAAATAATGTATATTTTGTTCTTATATTTCCCTTCAAGTTAGTGATGAGAATAGTAACTTGATTTTGAGCTCTGAGTATTCAGAACAGCTACTCAAGCCTCAACAGAGTCCTTTAAAATAGTTAAATAGAAAATTAAAAAAAAAAGTCCTTTAAATCACTATTTGTGTTCCTTTTTTGGGCTATTGCTTGATGTCCTCGAGAATCATCTAACCATAGCATATGTATTTCTTGTAAATTCAATTTATTAAGCTCTGCTCACAGCCTCACTATTTCCAAAAAATAATTGTTGTAGTTGTTCCTATCAATATTATAGGCTGAGATAAAATTTATAAGAAGAAACTTCTTAGGTTAACTCACTTGTAAGAGAATAAAAATGAACATTTATACAGAGCATGGCAGGTTCACACTAGTAGTAATATATAGAAACATGAGGCAATTAAGAATCAAACAGAAATTTTAAAACAATGAATGAATTAAGAATTATTAAAAAAAGGACATTTACATACATACCTCCTAATTTCTATGTATTTCCAAATCTAACCCTAAATTTTGTTTCCTTTTTCATTTATACCACCCAAATCTTTCATATCACATAAAAAACATCTTCATTTTAACCTTTAGGTAAGTTGGTGTGTATGTAAAAATTGAAGCTTAGATGTTAGATATATAAATACATAAGAATTGAGTGATATGTATATAAATCTTTGGGTTGGAAATAATCTTATGGCCTGTATTCTCTCAAAAGGCAGAATAACTACCATATTGTTTTCAAATCAGCCAACATACTAAAACGATTTAAGAAATCCAATCAACATGTAATTAATATGTGCTTCCCAACTCCGGCATATTACCAATGGATAAATAAAATAATAAAACTATACTATTTAAAAAAAGTAAATAAATGAATAAACAATCGATCATCACATGTAAAGCAATTGTTATAGTTTATAGTAACGTTAAAAGTAAGCATACTTCATCTACTAATTTAAAGTATCAGTCAACTTCTACCAAATCATCTCATTTCAAAAACATGAAGCTTATCATCATATAACGAAAAAAAGTAAATTAAATTTGTCGACAGTACAAATAAATTTAGTATTTCAATGCTACAATTAATCTGAGATCATCAGACAAAAATGAACCTCGTTAACAGCTAGAACTTGGCCGTTGCTTTTCTTTATTTTCTTCAATTTTTCTCAGGAAGTACCTATTTCAAGGAAAGACAAGAACAGAATCAACGCAAAAATTATTAAATATCCACTAGACAATAAGGCGGGTCTGCCTACCAGAACTTGGATTGAGCCCTAACTTCATTAATAGCCCATAACTTCATGCGATAAATCTTTGGATGTTCATTACTTGGCGTCGGTAGGGCACGACCAACCACTTGGTACTGATGAAACTGCAATCAAAAGCAAAATGGATAAATTTCAATGTCAAAAAATAAAATACGCTTAAAGAATCTTATTGATGAAGAGAAAGATGAGAATATTTTTGGAAAATAAGAACACTTAGAAAAAATTCTGGTGGGTGGCAAGCCGAAAAAGATGTTACCGTGGAGAAGGCTCAGAAGGGAGATTGTTACTCATTGTCTTTGGCTTACCCTAAAACCACCCATCGATCCTCCGAGATGTCGACGTTAATCTACCTCCTTGCAGCTGTTTACTACACATTGATAAAATAAAAATATGGGCTGCAGCAGTTTACTGAATAATATGATGATAAATTAGATGCGGTGGCTATTATAAATTTTTAATTTTTTTTGAAAAAGTCAGATCGTCAACTAGAAAGCTGCCACCGTATCTAGATAGGTGCGGTGTGAAAATGTTGTTTTCAGCGTTTTGAAGACGCATAAGCTGTCAAAACGCAGTTTACTCAAACAGACCTGATATGTTTTCAAAACACCACTACACTAAATAAACTCCCCAAAACGGGCCCAAATATATTATTTGAAGCCCACTACAACAATAAATAGGTAAAGAGAATATAAATATTCATGCCAATATAACATGAAATCAACAAGAAAATGTAATTAAATGTAGCATAATCAATTTTAATAAATCAAAATTATATCCAACCAAAATTCATGAACTACCAATGAATCAAGTAGTTATAAAATTAACTTTTAAAATTCTTAAGATAACTACTAAAGATATCATATCAAAAATCGAGTAATTATAAGTAAATCAAAATACTATATAAGCAGTGATTATTAGCACGCTGAAAAAAAAACATCCTTAACTTCCAGGAAATGGGAGCCCAAAAGAATGTCTTGTTCAAATAAATTTGTATTGGTTATTATGTTAAAAATATAAGCTAATTATATATATATGTGTGTGTGTGTGTGTGTGTGTGTGTGTGTGAGTGTGTGTGTGTGTCTATATATATATATATATATATATATATATATATATATATATATATATATATATATATATATATATATATATATATTTGTAATGATTACGATAGGACCGGTCGATGATTTAAAATTTTTTATGGTTGTTACTAGTAGATCGGAAGAAAAGTGCCTTGACATTGGAAATGATTGTGAAGATTAGTCGACAAAGGATGTTCCGCCAGAGTTTGAGGAGGAAATCACAACAACAATGGATGAATTAAAGGAAATCAACCTCGGGACTGAGGAGTAGCCCCGACCCACCTTCATAATTTCTCTACTTAGTAAAGAAGAGTCTACAAATCTGATTAAACCATTGTCAGAATTCAAGGATTGCTTCACTTGGAGCTATCACGAAATGTCAGAATTATCTCAAGAAGTCGCAGTTCATCGCCTTGGAGTGCATCAAAGTATAACCTCAGTAAAATAAGATCCCTGAAGAATACGCCTCAAAATAGAACAACAAGTCATTACTCAGATGAAGAAGCTAATAGACGCTAACTTTGTGCAGAAGAGCAGTATTTGACATGGTTAGCTAACATTGTCCTAGTTAAGAAAGAGAATGAACAAATGCGAGTGTGTGTCGACTTCAGGGACTTAAACAAAGCACGTCTAAAGGATGAGTTTCCGCTACCGTCCAGAATTAATGACGGACATCGCTTTGTCACATGAGATTTTCTCTTTCAAGGATGGATCATCCGGTTACAATCAGATCAAGATGGCTTCAGAAGATGCGATGCTTACGACATTCAGAACACTGATCAGTATTTACTACTATGTAGAGATGTCATTTAGGTTAAAGAACGCCGGAGCAACCTACCAGCGAGCAATGACGAGGATCTTAAATGACTTATCCATAACCAAGTAGAGTGCTATGTAGATGATTTGGTCATCAAGAGCAGATAAATGAATGACTATTTGTATGATTTGAGGATTGTATTTAAACGATTACGACAATACAATCTTAAGTTGAATCTCTTGAAGTGTGCCTTCGGCGTTTCCTCCGAGAAATTTCTAGGATTCATTGTCTTTCATCAGGAAATCAAAATCAACCCGGAGAAGATTAAAGCTATTTTAGAAAGGTCGCATCCTAAAACCTTGAAACAACTACAATCTTTCCAAGGGAAATTAACACACCTAAGACCCTTTATATATAATATGTCAGGCATGTGTTAGCCCTTTTCGGCATTAATAAAAAAAGATGACAAGTTTGTTTAAGACGAGAAATGTTAATGGTCCTTCGAAGATATTAAGTAATATCTGATGACACCTTATGTTTTAGTAGCTCATATCCCTGGTCGACCGTTGATACTTTATATCTCGGCCTTAAACGACTCCATCAGAGCTCTACTAGCTCAAGTTAATGATGAGAGTGAGGAAAATGTACTCTACTATTTGAGTCATCTAATATCGATGGAGGAAAAGTATCTTCTTATTGAGAAACATTGCTTAGCTTTGATTTTCATCACTCAGAAGCTTAAACATTACATGCTTTCTAATAAGGTCAATCTGATTTAGAAGGTTAATCTGTTGTAAAATTTGATGACCCGACCAACACTTTCCGGGTGTTTAACAAGATGGTCGATGATTTTATTTCAATTCGATATAACTTTTGTGCCTCTTCGCTCTATCAAAGGGCAAATTTTAGTAGACTTTCTCGTAGTGTACTCACTACCAGCTGAGTCTCCTCTAAATGACGACATGTCAGATGAATAGATACTACATGTGAAACAGTCACGTACCAGACATTAGGAAATTTACTTTGATGGAGCTTCATTAGTCAGGAAAGCTAATGAATCATGAACAGTTATACCCGGTAAAGCAGGGATTTATTTGATTCTCGTCACACCGGATCATGGGATGTTGAGATTTTCTTACCACTTAATGGAGCCGTGTACAAAAAATAGGGCAGAACATGAGGCTTTGATAACTGGTTTAGAATTAGTAATATTAATGAAAATAATGGAAATTACCATCTCTGGCAACTCGCAACTCGTCATTTAGCAAGAGGCCAGAGAGTATAGGATTTTAAAGCCAAAATTTTGGAAATATCACCAGTACACATTGTAGTTGCTGGAACATATCCCTAGCGTGACACTATACAGAATCCCTCGAGGAGATAATAGCCACACATACGCTTTAGCTAAGCTTGCTAAAGTATTTGCATGTAAGCAGGAAGATTTCGTAGATATTATGATACAAGTAAGTAAGGTTCTGTCACAGATTGTCCTAAAAAATTTATACAAGCGGGGAAAGGAGATAACACCTACTGTGACTGAGGATACTGAAGATTGGCACAAGCCATTTGTCAAGTACTTACATATTGGGAAATTACCACAAGATAAGTCAGTGGCGCATCAGATTAAAAAGAGGGCATTGTCATATGATTTGATCAACAATGTTCTGTACAGAAGATCGTTACCATATGTGGACGAGATGTGGTTAAAGAGGCACATGTCGAGCTATGTGGTGCTCATTAGTCAGGGCTGAAGATGAAAATAAAGATCAAGAGACTTTGATACTATTGGCCGATAATGATGACCGATTGTATGGAAATGCTAAGAGGTGTTACCAATGCCAGGTGCATGGAGTGGTCTTGCACCAACCTCTGAATGTGCTACACCCCACGATTGTATCGTGGCCATTCAAATGTAGGGGTACAAACACAGTAGGACCTATAGACCCTCCATCTTTGAAAGGCACAGATTTGTTCTCGCAGCAACCAATTATTTATCCAAGTGGGCTGAGGCAGTGTCGTTGTGGGAATTTACAATGCATCACGTTCTTTTTTCAAGACTAACATTGTCTACCTTTTCGGTGTTCCGTGCAAGATCAATTCAGATAATGGGTCTACCTTCATAAGTACCGAGATCAATAATTTTGTCAGACAACATGAGATAGATTGAAGGTTTTTCCATGATTTACTACCCTAAAATGAACATCTTGGCAGAAGCCTTCAACATGACGCTCGTGCAAATTTAAAAAAATATATTGGATGACAATAAAAGAGGATTGCTCGAGAAATTGTTGGAAGCTTTATGGGCATACCAAATGACAATAAGAACTTTGACACACTCGTGTATGGGTCCGAGGCAGTGCTCTCGTTAGAAGTTCTGCTACCTTCCTTCAGAACCCCTGTCGCCAACCATATTACAGTGGAAGACAAAGCCAAACTTTGACTTAAAGAATTGGAGAGCCTCGAGGGGAAACGATTACTGACACAACAAAATTTGGATATTTATCAGGTAAGGATGATCCAGGCCCACAACAAGCTGGTCTGCCCGAGGACGTTCAAAGTAGGTGACCTCGTACTTGTTCTCAGGAAGCCTATACTTGCACACTGCAAGATAGGTGGAAAGTTTGAACCAACTTGGGAGGGACCATTTGTGGTAGAGAAAATTTATTCCGGAGTATCGTATCAGCTAGTTGATTCCTAAGGCGAAATGCCTATGTTGCTGATTAATGGACGATACCTGAAGAATACTACGCAACATGATATTTCAAAGATGAATTTTGAGGACAATATTCATTCCGAGAGATAGCCATATGGCCAGTGTCTTTGACTAGGTCCCAAAGAAAGTTTGTAATGATAAAAATTTTTAATGAAGTAAAGTGAAATTTTTATAAAATAAAATATATGTGAATCTTGAATTTTGTTAAATCTTAAAAATTATCAAATTTTAAGTAAAATAAAATTCATAATTAAACATTAAAATCCATTTGATAATAAATTGTTATTGTTTTTGTTCGTTCGAACTTCAACGCCCTTATGTTTCTCCTGTCTTCTACAGGAAAATGTCAGGTCAAAAGCTGATTTTCACTTTCAAAGACGGCTTGAGTCTCGTACTCAATGAGGAGAAACTGGCAAAAGGAGGAGTCATAAATTTTCACTTGGATTTTGGACAGGTCAATGTGGATTATGAGGGCCCCTTAATGAACATGGTTAGTCGTAAGGAGGCTTAAGGGTTAAAGTCATTGTTAAAGATCAGCTCTAAATAAGGAAGTAGTCAAAGAGAAAGAAGGCAGGGGAAGTTTCAGATACATACGACCTGATAGAGAGGGTGAAGCAGATACCATCGATGGTCATGACGTCGACGAGAGAGTTAGTCAGTGGCTCTTCAGGGAGAATGCCAGAGATTATACAAGAGAACGGACTTTTGCTAAGATGGATGCAGCGTTAGAAAGCAAACCGTCGTAAGCACAAAGCACTGAACAGAGTTGAGAGGAGATAAGCTAGAGAGGTAGCTGCAGCCCCCGTTTTAGTTTCTGAGGAGCAGATCCACGTACAGCCACAAATCAGAGCAAGATTTAGTCACCACAAGGAACTCCTGTAAGTTTATTAAACAGTCAGGATGAGCCTGCATCACTAGAAGGCCCGCCGGAGGAACTTTGTGCAAGATGTTCGAAATGTAATCTTGATATACCAAGACAATTGTCACCAGCAAGATTATTTGCAGAGTACCCAAAGTGTAAATTTATCCTCATGGAGCGTTAAGGGACTTGGGAGGGGTACATGGCAGCCTCTATGGTGTTCAAGAGCAAATAATACCCCGATGTAGAGACGTACATACCACAGTTCATTGAGCCACACCAATCATAGGTTGTTTCTTGAAAAGATCAGGAGGATGAGCCTCGATGACTTTCACAGGTCATCCCTAGGTATGAGTTGTAAAAAATGCAAAGGATCAAAAAGCGAGAGTTCGAGCATTTTATGGATATCCAGAGAAAGTATATCAATATCCTGGAGAGACTTGAGTTGCATACCAGAATATTTTATGAAAGGAAGATTCTTAACTGTTTTTTGATTTAAGAGATAGAGGTCATGCAGGACTTCTCAAACCATGGACCAACTCAGAGCCACAGAAATGGATGCGAGGAAAAGATATAATTATCATCAAGTGTTGTTGCTAGAAATTTTCTAAGGATAAGGAAGGCAATCCCTCAGGCATCCTGAGACTTGATGAAGTGGATCTCATGCCAACGATTATAAAGAAGATGGTTAAGAGGATGGTGGCATGGTGCATATTATTAGTGGATTGTGTTCCAAATAATTGTATCATCAAAATTTATAAGTAAGGAGATTGTATTCCACCACACATTGATTATCATGATTTCGTTAGAATGTTTTGCACAATGTCATTTGTTAATAAGTGCAACATTTTATTTGAAAAAGAGATACAGATTGTCGGCCCTGGAGAATTTTAAGGACTTGTGGAGATTCCACTACCAGTCGGGTTAGTACTGATTTTGAAAGCAAATGGAGCAGTATTAGTAAAGCATTGTTTCCTTGGAGTGCCACGCAGAAGATTTTCAGTTACCTTCCAGAGAATGGACAAAAGTAAGGTGTCGTATGGATATCAGCCCGACCCGGACTTGGAGAGACTTCGACCTCTTGAGTTGTGATACGACCCTACCTTTAATTATACGTAAGGGGACTTTTGTTCTAGACCTGGCTTAGGAGGTTAGCTTGATTGCAGAATAATCTTAGAGGATAGACATATGTTTATTATTTTTGCACTGCACTAAAACAGGGAAGACATAACATAGGAGATTACAATTTCCACATGGATGTACTCATGATAATGTCTTCAACATATGTTCAGTTGTACTGAATTTCAGAACATAATTAACAAAGATCATTTCTTTTGGCTTTAGCATGTGTTCTTGAATTGTCATGTTTGTGCAATTGATAAAAGCCGCAGGACCATGCATTGGTCTCAAATCATAACAATCAAAGAATGATACAAAGAAAATCTAGGAATGAATGAAATTAAAATTTGAATTTAAAAAAGAATGAAAGAAAATAAAATTTGAAAAATATCTTAATATAAGAGAAAATGATAAGCAAATTCTTTCACAATCCCGAGTTCTTCACTTAAACCACAATTCTGTGTTCTTCATTCATTTGGCGAGTTCCACACTTTTCGCTCACTTTGCTTTTCACAATACCACTTCCCACAAATTCCAATTCCCACAACCTTCTACAAATCTTCACAACGTCGCAGTACCTTCCCACAAATCATAAAATCTATGCGGAACCATGACTCTACAAACTCTTACACTCATAAATCTATAAGCTCAACACTATCACTAACTCTTAGATTGGATGTGAGCCCTTGTGCTCTTTCCTTCCCAATGTAGCTCATCACCTCTTAGGTTGGATGCGAGTCCCCATGCTTTCCTTCCTAATGTGACATACTCAACACTTTGAAATAGGTGTAAGATCCCCTTAAATTGAGCAAGGCATCCTATTCTCATCTCAACACTCAACACCTCTTAGGTTGGATGTGAGTCCCTGTGCTTTCCTTCATAATGTGAGATTCTCAGCACTTCAAGGCAGATATGAGACCCCCTTATATGGAACAAGGCATCTCAGTCCTCTTCTCAGCACATTAAGATTGGTGTAAGACCCCCTTAAATAGAGCAAGACATCCTTTTCTCTTCTTAACACTCGTCACCTCTTAGGTTGGATGTGAGTCATTGTGCTTTCCTTTTTAAAGTGGAATTCTCGGCACTTTGAGATCGGTGTGGAGTTCCCTTAAATGGAGCAAGGCATCTGATTCTCATTTCAACACTTCGAGATCAATTTGAGGACCCTTAAATTGAGCAAGGCGTTCGACTCTCTTCTTAGCACTCAAATAGGTATGGGACCCCCTTTAATGAAGCAAGACGTCCTATTCTCATATCTATATTGCCCGTCACCTCTTAGGTTGGATGCAAGTCTCCGTGCTTTCCTTCCTAATGTGACATTTTCCACACTTTTTGCTACCTCTTGGGCTGGATGTGAGTCTCTGTACTTTTCTTCCTAGTGTAACACTCCCTTTCTGATCGACTCTTGAGTTGGATGTGAGTCCCTGTGCTTTCCTTTCTAATGTGACATTTTTTGCACTTTTTGCTACCTCTTCGGTTGGATTTGAGTCCTTGTGTTTTCCTTCCCAATGTAGCATCCTCTTTCCGATCGGCTCTTGAGTGAATGTGCATCCCTGTGCTTTACTTCCCAATGTAGCACACTATTTTCGATCGGCTCTTGAGTTGAATGTGAGTCCCTGTGTTTTCCTTCTCAGTTCGTTCATCTCTGCACCACCTGTCACCTCTTATGTTGGAAGCGAGTCCTCGTGCTTTCCTTCTTAATGTGATATTTTTTGCACATTTTGCTATCTCTTGGGCTAGATGTGAGTCCCTATGCTTTTCTTCCCAATGTAGCACCCCATTTCTGATTAGCTCTTGAGTTGGATGTGAGTCTCTATGCTTTCCTTCTCACTCTGGTCGCTTCTGCACCACCCGTCATGTCTTAGGTTGGATGCGAGTCCCCGTGCTTTCCTTTAAAATGTGACATTTTCTACACTTTTTGCTACCTCGTGGGTTGGATGTGAATCCCTGTGCTTTCTTTCCCAAAACAGCGCCCCCTAGTTTTTGATCGATCCTTGAGTTGGATGTGAGTCCTCGTGCCTTCCATCTTCAAGTTTACTTGGACTTGCACACACACTTTAATTCACCACAATTTCACACATAAACCTAAAGCCCTAAAATCACTTACACTTAACCCATTCCTCGACTCTTATGGAAACTCATGTGGGTGGTCCCCAAGCCTTTAGCCCATGGCTAGGATGGCTAGAACCAATACATGGAGGATCCAAAATGGGCTCTCATTGGTCTCATGACACCAAAGGGGTAACATCATGATTAGCATCTTCAATGAATTCCATTTCTACCAAATACCCAATTTTGACCTCCTGCCCCCAAACTCTCTAAAACTACCAAAATACCCCTAAAACCCTAATTTTCCAAAGTTTCCCAAACATTCTCACCCAAAAATCATAATAAACCACTCAAAAAATTCAAATTGTCTAAAATACCCCATTTTCCTCAAAATCCCAAAAATACCCCCAAATTATCCAAAATTACCAAAATGCCCCTCATATTTCAAAAATTCCCAAAACCTTCAAATTCACTCCAAACATCCCCAAGATCAATCCTAACCACCCAATGACCTCAATTGCACCCAAAATCCCCTTAATCCACCAAAATTGGTCAAATTTCCTAAATTGCCCCTAAATGCTCAAAGTCCCCAAATCACCCCAAATTTCCACTAAATTGATTTCAAACTCCACAAATTTCAAATCCACATCAAAATTCATCACGTCTAAGCTCAATTGAAACCAAATTAAAGGCCAATTAAGCCTAAATTTAAGCCTAAATTCCAAGCCCAAATCGTATACCCCAAAATTGATCCAACTCCAAATCTCATTAAGTTAACCCATGTGACCAATTCAATTCCAACAAATGCACTTCCAAAACTCTTCATGACATTCTCCTAGACCATTTTGACAACTCAATTGATTTTTAAACCAAACGAAAGTCAATTAAAAATCCAATTTTTAGCTTAAACCCTAATTTTAAGCCTAAAATTCAAATTAGCCTAAACCTTTTGGATTAACCAAGCCTAATCATCCATGCCATTTCTAAGCCTCCTAAGATGCTAATACAATTACCCTAGGACCTAATTTGGTTCCATGGACCAAGGGTCCCTCAAAATGGGGAAACCATCCTATAAAATTGGTTAACTCTCTAACCCATGCAACCAACCTTCCCAAGCCCCAAGATAAACACCATTAAGCCTCCTGACCTCCCTGAGCCAGCTAGCAACCTTCCCTGGCCCGACCGGCCAGCCTAGTGGCTGGAAAACCCAAAATTGAGAAGCTTCACCCATGGTTTGAACCTCAAATTGAACCCATCTATTTTGGCATTCCTCAAATAGTTAATTGCGCCGCTCAACCCTCCACCTAGGCTTAATGGCACCAGCCAATGGTAGCCTGAAGCTCCACCTTGGCCGAAATTATAAATAGCCCCCTTCAAGACCATAATAAGAGAGTGATCAAATCCTTAGAGAAACTCTGCCAAATTATTTTCAGAGTTTCCTACAGCCTTCCTAAGTGCAATCCCACTGTTCTCAGCCCCTCATTTCCACCGCATGAGCTCAATTTCATCACCCAAAACCAGGGCATTTTCCAGCCATCCCCTCAAACTCCACTAAACTCTAAATTGATTGGCTCATAAGCTTCCACAGAGCCTACAAAGAAGTTCATCATTGAAATTGGTACTTCCTGAGCTCCCCAACCTAAACTTCCACATAGCCCGTGCCACCCTCTGATCGTACTCCAACACAGACCTAACCACACATTAAATTGATGCTTGAAGGACGTTTGCAAGACCAAGATGAAGCTCAGGAACCAATTCAATTGAGACTATACCTCTTGGACCAAGGTACGACTCAGTTTTTTCCATTTTGCTCTTGATTTAAGCCTTTGTGAAATGAACATGTATTTTATAATTTTTTAACCATATAGATAGGTTTGTTTCACCTAGATGAAGGTGTAGGAACAAACCCCATGTGATTTGGTTAAGGATTGAGTGAGATCTTAGAGTTTGTAAACGTTTAGTTCTCAGGTTTGGAAGACTGGGGACGATGAACAGGAGTTATCGAATTGAGTGTGAATCTAAAGATGAGCCAGATCAAACAGACGAGGAGATGTTACGTGAACCACGGGCCGCGTGGCAAGCTTACATGTGAAGTGCAACCAATCGCGAGACGATGCATAGTGCTTCAGAGATGTCGAGGTTGACGTGGATGTTGCTTGGATAAGTAGAAAACTAGGGTATTTTCTAATTTAAATAATTACTGAAAATTTAATAATGTATATCTTTGTGTAGAAAAATTCTAAAAATAAAATAAAAAAATCTTTGTGCTCAGTGAATAGAGGAGAATTTATTAAACAAAAAATTAAAGATATTTATAAAATTATTTTATTATAAATAAAAGTAAATACTCCAGAAAGTAATTAATTCATAATTAATTAAATAATTGTCCAAATAAAATGAAATTTTAAGGATTATTTCTAGTACCTTAGGAGCCTTCTCTGATTTTCTTTGGTCAAATGACTCTCCTAATACTAAAAACCCTAATTTCCTAGGGTTTTTAGCATTATTTTAAATAAAAAAATTATAAAAAATGAAATAAAAACTGAAAAAATATTAAAACTTGTTTGGTAGGTTCACTGTGATCAGATGACTCTAAGAAAAAAATAAAAATCAAATTTTAAAAGATAAAAATGTATTTTTTTCAATTAAATAATTATTAAAATTTTTTAAAAATTTGAAATAATTCAAATAACCACCAAATTGGACCAAATTGAGGCTAACCACCTCAAGAACCAGCTTTAAAAATTTATAAGCCATAAAAATTATTTTTGATGTAAAAATGAATTTCTTAAGTAAATATGAAATTTTATTTAAAATAAATATATAAGTAAAAATAAAGATTTGAAAATCATTAAAAGTAGTTTGGGTGGTCCTTGTGATCAGAGGCACCTATGAAAAATAAAATTGAAGTCAAAATAAAAATTTTATTCTTAGCCTATTTTCTCAATTTAAAAATTATAAAAAATAAAATAAATATTAAAAAAATATAAAATAAAATTTTCTGGGTTTCATGAAGGCTAAAAGGTTAATGAAAAATATAAAAAAACTTTTAAAATAAAAATGTAGTTTCTATTTATTTATTCATTAAAATCAATTAAAATTTATAAAAATTAAAATATAATTAAAAAATTGACAAAATTTTTTCAAAGTGGTCTTCTGACCTAGGTGAAACTCCTAAAGATTTCCTAGGAATATAAATTATGTATTAATTAGTTAAATTAAACATCATTGCAACTTTTTATTTTTAAACTAAAATAATTGTTAATTAATAAATAAAAATCAGAAAATTATAAATTCTTCTCTGATGTTTTAATTGACCTAAGGGGGTAATAATAATTTTTTAAAGTCATTTGAGTTGAACTGAAAGAATTGTGAGGTAGGGGATATTAAGGGGTGATATGGTAATGTGAAATTTCTTACCTTAATTAAGATTTAGAATTAAATCAAAGGGGAAGTGGGTAATGTTGATGCTAATTAACTTCTTGGGATGATTAAAACATAAAGGGTTAAGTGGTAGGAACTAACTCACACTATCCTCTATCAAAGGGTATAATTGTAAATAACCAAATTATTAAGGATTAGAAGATGGATAATCTTGGATGATTCAAGCGTAAGAGGCTTAATTCACTAATTAAGAGCCCAAAGCTAATGGTTAAAGGATAATTCATGTTCTTTAATAAGAATCCATGCATCATATGAAGCATTTTCAAAATTATAAATTTACCCTTAAGAGATTTAAGAGCTTGGTTTTGAATTAGGATTGATCTAAAATCAATTATTGAGGATTAAAAAAGTGAACAAAATCGATTATAGCCCTCATTAAAACACAACTAGCTCAACCTCCATTGAAATAAGTAATGGTTCCTTATTGACCTAAGTTGCCCTTAAGGGTGTTCACTGATATACCTATAATATATAATATTTTTTGTACACATTTTTATACATATTTTTTATGATATTGCACTTTAAAAGAAGTTATTTGTGTTTTTTTCTTTTAGGTAAAATTAAATGAACTATATATGTCAAAAGGAGTGAAAATGAATCAAATTTGGAGCAAAAATGAAAAAGGTGATAAAATGAAATGGGGCGCCTAAGCGCTCAGATCTGACGCCTAAGTGCCAGCACATATAGAAGGCCGCGTCTAAGCGCCTGAAGCCCCGCACTTAAGCGCAGGGTAGTTACTTTGCAATTTCAAAGAATTTTTGACGACTTTTGATAATGTGTTCAAGGAACCCTTTGATACAAACATGGGTAACTGATCAAGGGCGCCAAAAGACATTCAAATTTTACTTGAAAGAACACATCTCTTGGGTAGATTCATTGAATATAGATACATCTTGATGAGACACCAAAGCACCTTTTGAGAAAGTATAAAAGAAAGAACTTGAAAAAGAATTAGGAGAGAGTTTTAGAGTTAGTTTTTACGAAGCTTTTAGAGTAATTAGAGAGTAGTTATAGTAAGATGTTGTAGGATTCTTACTTATGGTTATTTCACACTTATCTCATTCCTAGTGAAAGGGAATGTGAGTAGGGATTTCTAAGTGAAATCCATTGTTTAAAAGAGATTTAAACACTCTTAGGTGGGTGACTAGTCCTAGGGAGTCTTGTAAGAGAAATGAAGAGATTCAAAGGAACTTCAAGAGTTTGGTGGAGAGGAACTTGAGATAAGTTTTTTATCTTTGTACTTCATTTGGTTTTAATTGAGACTTCCTATGTTTTCTACATGATTTATACTTTTAAAATTACTTGTTGATTTGTTTTCTCTATGGATTCTGAGTAGTTTTGTTTATCTTTTTCCTTAAAATGAAAAGTAATTAATTGTTGGATAGAAGTTGTGAAAGTATTGATCTTTAATGTTGGAAGAAGTTGTGTTGATTTAATTCTTGCATTTCACTTACTTCTTGATTTGACCAATTAAGATGTTAACATTTGTTGTGAGAACATGTAAGATTTTAGTAGGTATTGTCTCAATAAACAATTGGTAGAAATCACATGAGATTGTATGGATGAGAAAGTAATTCATATAATTTTATGCAAATAAATAGGGAAATATACTTTAATGAGTGCATAATTAGAGGACTTTAGGATGATAGACTAAAGCCCACAATCTGGTTTATTTTTTCAGTTTTTGATGTGAGATGTTAGCCCTCAGGTAGAGGAAAAGGAGGGAACTCTAGAGTGAGAGCTAGTATCTTCCCTACCTAACACGTCTTCAAAACTATTCAAACTTTAAACTGTCAATGTTCTTTATAGCATCACTAGTAAGGGTAAAGAATATTATTGCTCCTATTTGGCACAACACATTTTGAATACTTCTACAACAGAACTCCTGTATATATTAATTATTCATGATAAAAAAAATATAATTTCATCTATACTTCTTTATACTTACAAAAGTCTCGTTATAGTTAGTTAATTGTTTACCTTATTTCAAAATTTAAGAAAGTACCAAAAAAATCGCATTTTGAAGTTTTCTATTATCTAAAACTATTTAGGTGTCTTCTTCTAAATATATTTTATGATCTAAAATCTCTTTATCCTTTAAATATAAAAAACTTTTCCCCGTGGGATCGATATTTTGAGGCTTAATAAAAAAGTTCTCCATTACTTGATAACAATACGTATAATTTCGTAGAATCCCTAAATTTAAATATAATTGTTGAAATCTTATTTACATTCAAAATCAAGTTCTTGGTGTCATTCTAAAGAAGGAAATTTTATATCATAAATATAATTATAATCTTATTACCACAAGTATAAATATACCAGTATTCATATAGTGAGGATCAAGTTTTCGGCGTTATTGCCGGAGAATCGAATTTTCTTTGGATTTGAATTTAAAAGAAAAATTAAAAAGAATTTTTAGAATAACAAAATTTTTATTTTTAGAAAGTTTTATACACAACTCATCTGTTTATGTGTGTTTTATTTTTATTTTCATTGTTTTGTTGTAATAGTTTATGCAAAGTTCAAGTTCTAAAAGACTTGTGCCCTACGATTCTGAATCGGAATAAATTATTACAAAAATAAAAAAAAATAAAACTACAGAAAAAATTCAAAATTTTCAAGAAATGACAATTCAAAATAATCAAAATACTGAAATTCATCATGAATTAAGACCTTTAAGAGATTATGCAAACTTTACAGTGGATGAATTTCATGGTAGTATTCAAAATCATGTTGTAGCTGCTAATTCATTTGAACTTAAACCTGTGTCGGTCGTTAAATTCTCTTGTTTGGGGGTATATATATATATATATATATATATATATATATATATATATATATATATATATATATTTATTTTTATTTTTTTGAGGTTTGATATTTTTTTGAATAAGTTTGAAATATAGTTTCATAAAGAAAATAGGAATTTGATTTAATTATATATATATATATATATATATATATATATAGGGATTTTGAAAATAATATTTAATTTTGAAGAATACGAAATCAAACTGATCTCATATAAATAATAGTTTAGATAATCAAGCGCTTCATCACAAAACATGTATCTATCCCGAAGAATAGTTATATGATTTGGGATGAGGCTTGATCAAACAAACTAAAGAATTCATGACATCCATTTGATCTTTGAACCAATTTTGACCGCCAATTTCTGTTTTATTTTTGATGAGGTCTTCTCTTCTTCTTTTTAGTACTTAGGATCTAGCCTTAGGCTTTTCCTTTGACTATCCTAGAGGATTAGAATTGGGACCCACCACCTAGAAATTCAAACCACTTCTTAACTCCCTCGCAAACTCCACAAACTTGATTGTAGACCCCTAATCACCTAGAGGGTCGAAATCAAATGTGGAAGTTTAAAGGATGAGTTCCTATAGGACTCTTTGGCCTTAGGATCGCCCCGGGTGGCCCGGTCCGGTGAGGGTCGACTTACACACACACTACACTTATACACTACACTTTCACACACCTCCTAAAACCACACCCATACCCAACTTGACCTCCCGACTCATGCAGGTGATTCACATGGATGGTCCTTAACCCCTAAGCCCTCGGCTAAGAGGTTAGGAACAACATAAGTAAATGCCTCAAATGAGTCCCTCCATGGCTCATCTAGGCTTGATATGGCTTCATGGCTCAACCCAAAATGGTTCCATTCCACTTACATTTACCCAATCTTCAATTTTCCAAATTTTCAATTTTTGACCCCGGGGAACCTACACCCCCGCCTAGCCTACCCAAAACCCTTGAAATTACCCAAATTTTCCAAAAAATCTCCAAATCACCCAAAATTCCTCAAAACCAATCCCAAACATTCCCACATTACTCAAATTGATCATTCATAGCCAAAAATACCAAAAATTCCAAAAATACCCCCAATACCCTCCAAATACCCAAAATGCCCCTCTTGACCCAAAAATCCAAAAATTCAGAAAATTCCTAGAATATTCCAGCAAATCCCAAATATTTCCAATTTCATTTTGTTCAACTACACCATCGGCCAATTTTGTCAATTTACCCTACTTTTGTCAAAATCTCCAATTTGACCCATTTTAACCCAAAGTGAACCCAATGTCAAACCAAACCTACCCAATTGACCCAAATTCTGGTCCAATTCAATTCTAAACTTCAATTCAACATCCCCAACACCAATCTAGACCCAATCCAAGCCCAATTTGATTGGCATTTGAATCCAATTTCACTTTTGACCTTAAAGCCCAATTTGGACCCATGACCCAAACTTAGCCCAAACCAAACCAATTCAACTCCAATTAACCCCAAATCTTTTCTAAACCTTCCCTAACATCCCCACAAACAAAACACTAACATAATTTGCCCAAAATTTGGACCCAAACCCCACTCAAATTCAACCCAAAGCCAAAACTCTTTACATGGGCCTACACCTAAACCTAACCCAAATAGGCCCAAACCCCAAAATCCAAACCCAACCAAAGCTGAAACCTCTTTGAAACAGCCCTACAAACATTTCCCAACATTAATTTTACACCAATCTCAACATTATCCCAACATTAGCCCAAGTTAACCCAATTTGGCCTACTATTGGTTACTTTACCAAAAAGCCCAAATTTAACCCAATTCAAACCCAAACCACCTCAAATTTGTTTCAAACTACTCATGACACATGCCTAAACCAATTGCAACATTTATTTGACATGGTCCTTCACAAAAATTTCATCCCAAAAGCCCATTTTAAAATCCAAAAGCCCACTTCCATGAAGCCTTTAAAAGCCCACTTCCACCAAATCCAAAAGCCCAAAAATTCATCCAAAGTCCATATGACACTCTTCTTCATCATGCATTCAATTAAAATCATCCCTAAGTCCTAATCCAATGATCAAATAATTCTAAATAAAGCTTCATCCAAATTTCCACCAAAATATCCAAAATCCTTAAAATCCATTTTTATGAAGTTGACTAAACTTTTCCCAAGGCAAATGGAGCCATGAACAAGCCATTCTCAAGCTACATGAAGCCATGAGGGCTTTGACTTGTCATTAGTCCATTTATGGCAAGAAGAGGGGGTTCTTTCTTAAACCTCCCTTAAACCTTTTTTACCTTAAGCATGTCACACACTATACCATGCTTAGCCACCTCACCATGGATTGGGGACTTCACTACCCCAATTCGACCGACCCAAATGATTCTCCCTCAGCCCAAGGTCAAGCCTCGATGGTGAACCTAGCCCAAATTCATGAGTTGAACCAAACCAAGCCAAAATGAGCCTTCTCCCATTCCATTTAAATCAAACTCCTTTACACATGTCCATGGCCAATCGACTACACTAAACCCCACCTCGACCCACTCGAACAAGATGGTGACCAGCTGCTCGGCCGCCACCACCGAGCCGCCGGAAAACACCATGGCCGAGACCTTAGGAGGAGCCGAAAAATTCAATTCTCCCTCGCCGACTTGTCTCAACCCAAATGGACAACATAGCTCTTCTTCTCCTCACTGTAGCAGATCGATCCCCACCTTAAACCCCCCGGAGGCCCTCCACCCTCTCCTATTTAAACACCACCTCCTCTCGGCCATGAGGGGTGCCGAACAGTACCTTACCGAAACCCCGCCAAAATTGCTCCAGACCACTCTCCACACTTAGAGCAGTTGATTCCCAGTGACAATTTGCCCTAATCCCCACCAACAGAGCCCAATTTCTCAGCCAAAATTCCACCCAAAACCAGGACATCTCCCAATTCTCCACCAAATTCACATTAAACTCACCCACACCTGCACAAGGTCAAGAGAAGGAGTTCCCGACGGAAAGCCCCCTCTCCGTGCCACCCATCCGTTCCGTACTCCAAGCTTTGTAATCGGCCGTGGTCGTCATACCTGGACAATTCACCAGCCCAAGGGACTTCATTTGGAGCTTGCTTGGACCCAATCAAAGGTGACACAACTCTCAGATCGAAGCTTCACTTCTCTGAGCAAAGGTATGGACTCACTCTTCTTCCCGAGCTTACAGAGATTCTTTATTTAATTTGAGTCAATTTCAATACATGTTTACCGTATGGATGTGTTATTCTCCTCAAGACGAATCCATAGAGCATAAGAACACGAAAATCCGTTGAGAATCGAGTGAGAAATTAGTGGTTAGAAGGTCGACGGTCACGGTGCACACCCGCCGTAGACGATGACTCGGAGCCGTCGGATCGAGCGTGTATCGAGCGGACGGTCCGGATCGAGCCGGACAGCCGCGATGGTGCATGAACCGCCGGCCCCCGGAGCGCCGAGTCGGATGGCGACGCCGAATCGAAGACGACGCGCGGCCTTCGAAGCCGCCGAGGATGGCGTGGCGCCGCGTGGATAAGTAGGAAATTAGGATATTTTTGATTTATTTAATTCCCTAAACTTCAAAAATGCATAACTTTGTGTAGGAAAATCAGAAAAATAAAATAAAAATACCCTCTTGCTCAGTAAATAGAGGAGAATAATGTGGAAAAGGAATCATGTAATTTCATCAAGTATTTTATTTTTAATTATTTATTTACTCTCTGCACTATTTCAATTCTCCATGCATGTATACAATTCACCATGGCTTGAAACCATAGGGCTTTTGAAGCCTCTAAATTTGGGAACATTCCCCGAATTTTCCAAAGTCGAGGCCACCCCTACGAAGAGTTATTGATTTTTCAATTCTAGGTCACTATTCTGAGTATTTTAATTCCAATAATTAGCATGTTGTGAAATAAATTCTAGGAAAATTTGGTGATGTTTCTTATGACAAGAGGACCCTAGGGAAAATGGTTTTTGAGTTAACTCACTTGTAATAACCCTAATTTGCTTAAACACCCAAAATGGAACTTTAATTAATTAGAGCTAATCATACATCAAATTGACTTAAAATCAATTCTCCACTGACCTTTAGGATCAGAGGAACCCACCATAAAAGTTTGAAGTCAATTGGACTTGGTTAGCCCTATCAAATGGGTTGATTAAGCCATTTAACCAAATTAAACTTAAAAAAATTCATAACTTTCAAAATACTTTTAAAAAATTCACCAAATTGGTTTTGGAGCCTCTCTGATATCAAGGGAATTTAAGAAAATTAAAATTGCAATTTTCTAAAAAGTTGATTTTTTGCATTATTTTAATATTTTTAATAATTAAAAAATAATAAAAATCACAAAAATAATAAAATTCACCAAAATGTCACATTTTGAATTTTAATCACTTAGGAACAAACCCCATGATTTTTTTAAGTCTCTATGATGAGATATTAAATTTTAAAGCCCTAAGGTAATTTTAAAATCAAAAAAATGCATTTTCTAGCATTTCCACTAAAATAATTCTAATAAATCAAAGAAAAATCAGAAAATTGTAAAAATTAGTTCTCTGATTTCTTTGATATCAGAGAGATTTTTAAAAAATATAAAATTCACTTTTCAACCTTTATTTTATTTTTGAATTAATTAATACTCCAAAACTCAAAATAATTATAATAAAAAGAATATAATTCAAAAAATCACCAAAATTGGTCCAAGTGGTCCTCTGATCATTAAGAATGTCCCATAATTTTCTTAAGGACAGAAACTTTCCCTTGGTCATGTTATTAAATTTTCCTTGAAAATTCTTATTTTCCAACAAAAATAATTATATAAATAAATTAAATACAGAAAAATCACATTTTCTCATCTAATGTCTTGATTGATACATGAGTGAAGTCACATAAAAAAATTTAAAATTCATTTAAGCTCAATTTAGTGAGTTATGAAATTAGTAAGTTTAAAGGGCAAAATGGTAATTAAAATTTTAACCTATAATTAAATTTTTTTGGTTTAATAAAAATAAAAGAGTAAAATATTTGATCCTAATCTGATTTGGATGATTGAAATTTAAATAATTAAAGGGTAGAAACCTACAAAATAATTTATAAAATAATTAAAATAAACCTTAATTAAATAATTAATTAAATTTGGAAGAACAATGAAGAAATTGGAATTATTAAAATAGGGATATTATTAGGAAGAGATTTATTCTTTAATTCAAGAATCCCTAAATTAATCACCTCAATAATATTTAATTCCTAATTAAAATGATAATCCAAATTCAAAATTTAAAATGCTAAAAGACTTAATCATTAAATTAAATTAAAATTAAAACATTTAAATTAAATCCTTTTAAAATTTCAATTAAATTAATACTTTAACAATTAAAATTAAATCATCCTTAAAGCATAAAAAAATAAAATATTAAATTAAAATTAAAAAAAAAATTAAATTAAAATTTAAATTAAAATTAAAAATAAACCAAATTAAAATTTAAATTAAATTAAATTAAATTAAAATTTAATTTAACTTAAATTAAATTAAATTAAATTAAATCACATTAAATTAAATTAAATTAAATTAAATTAAATTAAATTAAATTAAATTAAATTAAAACATATTAAATTAAATTAAATTAAATAAAAAATAAAATCAAGTTAAAATAAAATTAAAATTAAATTATATAAATAAAATTAAATTAAAATTAAAACTAAACCAAATTAAATTAAATTAAAATTAAATTAAATTAAATTGAATTAAATATAACATCACTTAAGACATAAAGAATTCAAAATAAATCTAAAACAACTCGAACACTATTCCAAACTTAAACCCATCGATTAGAATTAAATTAAAATCACAAATCACTTGAACATCGATTCGCCCTCAAAAGCTCTTGTTGTCATAACTCCTAAACAGAGTGTTAAGTGAAGTGTTACTTCACTCATAGTGATATTCAAATGTCCTAGTTCACCGAGCAAGATAACAAAACTCGAACTCCCGAATGATCGATTCATTGTATAATTAAATTCTCTTGGACTTAAAATAATCCTAGAGGTATTGAAAAGATGTTTAAGACTCGTCTTAAGCACTTCCTCAGCATGATAGGATATTTATAAGAACAATCGGACTTAATTGTTCTTCGATGAAGAAAATCGTCCTCAAACCAAAGCACAAGAACCTAGACGTCATAGGAGATGACTAGCTATAGGAGTAGGACCTCGTGTAGAAAACCATAACCCTTCCCTTAGCTTTACCTAGGAACTTCGCTTTAAATGCTTAAATATTCTAAATTGTGTTTAAGTGCAGCTTGGGATGACGGGAAGACCCTCCAGTGTACGCTTTTATTTTCTTGCAATTTACCTTCTTGCAATTTACCTTATTACAAATGCACTTACTTTTCTTGCATGATAAACAACTGTTGCATGAAAACCCACACCTTTAGGATAGTCCCTAAAATTGAAACCAAACTAAACTAAAAGTTATTAGAAGATAAAATTCACCGCCACAACATTTCAAAATATAAAACAACTCAAAATTTAATCACAAACAAAACAACAAAACTACAACTACAACAAAATTAAAACGTCTTGTTGGATGATCGGGAATACCTCGGATGATGTAACCTACGTGTTGCTAACGGGATTTCCCACGGTCTAAATGAAAGTGTGGAACTCATTTAGTTGAGTTTAGCAAATTCATACTAAGTGAATCCGATAAAAATAACGATGCCGAAGGATGGAACCGTGGGATCTTAACCGGTGTTGTTATAATCAACTTTAAGATTTGTTTTAATTAAAACATAAAAACACTTCGAAACTAAGACTTTCTCTAAACCAGAACACTTCTCTCATCTCCTGATTTATAACTTCTAAAACTAAACCTCTGCAACAAGGAGCTCGGAGCATGGTGGGCAGCACGGCCATCGTCATCAGCAAAACTGGAATCTACATCAACAAAACTTTCTTAAGAATTAAATAACCAAGCCATAGGATTTCGAGGTAGTTTGCCTAGTGCAACATAAATCCTCAATCTCTTGTTAGGCATTTGCATCGCAAATTAAGCCCTAACCGGTCTTAGGATTCCGAGGTAGTTGTCCGATACGACATAAACCCTCACATCTTCGAGGCCGTTTCGTATGATTGTGTCATACGAATATAAGTCCTAATTAATTAAAATCGGCAAGATCAAAACGTTAAATAAACATTAGGGCTTTCCTAAATTCGAGCCAAACAATAGGATAGTCGGAAATTACCGAAGTTCGCTTCGAATCCGTGATTTCTCCTACCTTTCTTCCTTTCGAATTCCCAAAATAAAATGTTCCAAATTTGATCCATTCCCTATCGAAATTCCAAAATTCAATCCTCGAAAACTTAAACTTTGAAATTCTCGAGAGCAGAACTACCGATTATTATCGAGAGTTTTCTTAGGTGATTCTTGTCACTTAAGATGTAATTAACTATGGGGCTCGCCCTTATAGGGAATTTTAAGAACCTGTGTAATATAAACCCCGTTTAATTCATTTATATTAAGCTGGGGAACTCGTCGAGCTTATAAAATTGGTTCGCGACCAAACGGATGTCATAAATCTCCTAATTTATTTAATCGAGCCCCATCATCAAGCAACGGTGTCTATTCTTAGGGATAGATACACGGTTCATGGTGCGGTGCTCGTTTATATAAACTATTCGGGATGCGAGATCGGTTCGATTTCATATCTTAAAACTTTTAAACTTAAAATTACTTTTAAAAATCAAATGTTATCTTTTAAACTATATATATATTTAAATTAAATTTAAAATATGAAAATTCACCGACAATTTCTGTAGGCGACCCCCTTTTCAAAATACAACACATAACCTAAAATATGTCGACAACTTCTGGCGACTCCGCTGGGGAAAATTCCTCTCTCCATTTTTAATCAGATAGTTCTGCTTCCCAAAATCGGTAGTGTATCCATGTCTCTATTGGATCAAACTACCCTTCTTTCCGTTGGAATACTATGTTCATTTCTACCTTGAACGAGTATAGCCAACATTCTCTCGGATTTAGGAGCCACCGTTTAAACACCCCTAAACGAGAGAGGTTCCGAGATCCTTTTGCCTCTTTTCGAGGTGGGGTGGACCCCCAATAAGTGTTAGTTTAGGAGCGGTCCTTCGAGTCGAGAGGTCTTGCATAAGACTTTCTTTTCCTTTCCAATTCCGAATCGGATTCCTTACCTTCTCTACACCTTCGAACATTCCGTTCCTAATAAACAAACCCTCTAATGAATGACTCTTTTAACAAATAACTCCTTTTACAAATACATGAACAAATGTGTGTTCGAACTCTTTTCGATTCCTTTCTTTTCGTCCCGATGAGAAGAAGCATAACTCGGGATCGACAATCGAATCTACCTTGCGAAGATGTCTACCCCAAAGCCGATTTTTTCCTTCACCAATGGACCGGACTTCGCCGTTTACAAGGATGAGTCGCCCGACAATGGGATCATCCGGTTTCGACAAGGATTCGAGAACACAAATGTCAAGATCACCGATGTTACCCTTTTCGCACCGACGTACAAAGTATCCGAAACCGAAAGACCTTCGATCGAGTTCAACCTTAAGTCAACCCAAGAGTTCCCTCCCCCGCAAAGGGTTCCACTCGAGAGGAATACTACCGTCCATAGGAGGACCGTTATCTCTACCCCCACCGGTCTAGTCGTCTCCGCACCTACCCCGGCTTCCGCCAAACTAAAAGGGAAGGAAGTTCAAATTTGTATCGAGCATGTTACCGCGGAGGGTGCAGATTTCCGCGCAAGACCTTCTCGTTTTTGAAATTGGGTCCAGCTCAAGGGTTCCACCCCTAACACGGACTCGCAGAAGAAACAGAGGTAGAAGATCGCCGTAAAGGCCGTAGCCGCCGAAGTCGCTTTCTTGAAGAAATCCCCGAGTACACACCACTACCCGAGTACATACCATCGCTCGAGTATACACCGCTTTTGGAAGGAAGTAGATTCCATCCCCTTTCCGCCGCGAACTCGACGAGGAAAATGTCCGCAGGATTGCTTCCACATTACCTCGACCCGCATACTATAGCGACGACTCGTAAGAAAAGGGCTAGAATTACGCCATTTGCTCGACTGCAGACCCTGATAGAGAAGTTAGCAAAGAAAGAAAAATGCCCTGTATCAGAGATTTTAAGAAGGGTAGGGCGGGTGCCGGCCAAATCCCGTCTTGGGCAGCGAATAGTAACCTCGCTATCGCCGCGTAAAAGCCGAATAAGAGAATGAAAGCTAGTCCACTCGTCGTTGTTTCGAGACTACAAATTAGGGAGGATACCACCTTCCAAAGATTTGGTCGACGGACCATCCGGTCCCGGACCTTCCGCCGCTAGAAGGATGGTATGGCGTCCCACTACCGGACAATTAAGATTAAAACAACAACTCGAGAAGGAAAGTCTCGTCAGGAGACTTGAGTCCGAAGAAAGTGCTACCGCAATGAAGGGGACTCATGAGAAGGAAACCCGACAGCTATCACATGACAACTGCAAGGATGTACAGAAAAGACCATTAGAAGATGTTATGGAAAAGCTAAGAACTGATATTCAGCGATTAGCAAGAGAAAGAGAAGAAAAATTCGGAGATGAAGTCGACTCGTCAGAGTTCATGGATGATGAATATGCAGAAATTAACATGGTTGAAACACGAGCTTCGTCGACTTCACAAGGTGCTCCCGTAGCCACGTAAAGAGAGGAGCCGGAAGTGGTGAGGATGCGACTTCAAGAGAAAGATGATACGATTTCCCAAATGGCAAAGAGGATAGAAGAGATGGCTGCAGCCCCTAGCCACTCTCCGCAGTCGAGTTCAACCCCAAAGAGAAACACCCCAGAAGTTATTCACATTGTAGACGGAGGAAAGGAGATTACATCCGTCAACGGGGATGATCAGCTAAAAAAGGATGCAATACAAAGCATGATTCCGGAAAAGGATATCAAGAGCATGGTGGAACAACAGGTGCGAGAAGCCTTAGCACAATCAAAGAGCGGGACATCCATTCGGACGGGTAGGCCTTACCCCGAAGAATTCGACGCTGTCCAATATCCGAAAGGCTTCGTACCACCTCTGTTCAAGACCTTTGATGGAACCGGAAACCCCAGCGAAGATGTTGCACATTTTCGTGCCGCTTGTTGCAATGCCGGCTGAAGTGATGCTTTACTCTTCGTACAATTTGTCGACGACTCGTCGTGGATCTCCTTTGATTGGTATGCGGAATTACCAAACGGTTCGGTGAAGACATTTTCGAATTAGAGAACCTCTTCATCAAGCGATTTGCCGGAG
Source organism: Papilionanthe hookeriana x Papilionanthe teres (assembly GCA_022702705.1). Taxonomy (NCBI): domain Eukaryota; kingdom Viridiplantae; phylum Streptophyta; class Magnoliopsida; order Asparagales; family Orchidaceae; genus Papilionanthe; species Papilionanthe hookeriana x Papilionanthe teres. The sequence goes on along the minus strand of CM040427.1, from coordinate 40,203,449 downwards.
CTCGGCACCACATCACTATAGGTGATTTAGTGGTAGAAGCAGAAGCCGAACGAAACTTTGGTGGACTACATACTTCGATGGAGGAATCCGAGTATGAAGTGTGAGCCACAGCCTACAAGAACAAAGCATGCGATCGGCATTTTACTTAAGAGCATTCATGGCTCGATAAAGCACTTCTCCTCAAGGGATTTACTATTAAGACTTTCGAGAAGTTGTTAAGCAAGGCCGGAAGCTTGCAAGAGGAGGCGAAACAATTAAGTTTCACCGACAAAACATACAAACAAAAGCCCGTGAAAACTTTTGAAAAGAAGTCCGGGATCGTCGCAAAGAATCGATAAAGGCAAGCAATCGATACAAATACCGTCGAACGGCCGCAACAAATTCAACGAATTACCAAAGAACTCCGACCCGGCTATCAGCTCATCTCAACAAGTATGAACAACCGCCTCGTCCACAACGATACGTTAAGGGAACTTCGAGCAGGGAATATCCGTTCAAGAATGAGGCGATGCCGAAAATGTTCCGCAATCGGATGAAGACTCCGCATTTCTAACTGCCGGAGCCTAAGAGACCGAAGAAGTCGACAAGAAAGGTGATCCCAACTTTTGCCCTTACCACCGGATGCTTGGGCACAAGATAGTAAGATTGTATTACCTTCAAAAGTCGGCTCAACGACAATCTTCGAAAAGGGAACATAACGATCCCGAAGGAATACATGAAGGAATCCCAGAAAGGAGGTTCCGTCAATGTTATCTCGACGGATCTCATTGTTCCGATAAATCCCTATGCGACTGATGATGGATGGACTACCACTTGGACAAAGTCTTCAAAGAAGATTTTGGATCGCATCCAAACCACTTCGGTGCGAGCCTCAATTCAGAGTTCGAAACCTGTCAAGTCGGCACTATCACTTGCGATAGAAGAACCACATCAACAAGAGACGATCGAAGAAAAGAAGAAAATTGATGAAGAAGAAAAGACCGAGGCTCTTAAGGCTGACTCAGGGGCTACTTATCCTAGGATGGTTGTTTCCGATTCGGGGAGAAATCCCTCGAACCTCTCGACTCGTATGATTATTTGCTCACTCCGGTGGGATCTTATAATGATAAGGGTTATGGCGTTGGCTACGTTTTCGATCGTTTCCAACGATTACGTAACTAGCGACAACCAACCTAATCCGGACGTCGATTCCGATACAAATAACAATTCTCAAATCATACACAATCTCGATGATCACAATGACAAAGAAGACATCCACCAAGGAGGCTACGAGAGTTCAACAAGAAACTAATCTATTTGCGAGTTTCGAGGAGCTCCAGTCACAATAGAGTTAGAGCCTTCAGCTAATCCAGAAGAACCTGTCATTCCGATTCAGCAGGAGATACCAACAAACTCAATACTAGATTCAGAAGAAATTACAGAAGTCAACTTAAGTGGAAGAGTTCTACCTCCGAGAATGGGTCCAAAGGACAAAGGAAAGGTGTGGTTGTTCAAGAAGAACCAACCCCACAGAAGAAATACCCATTCGAGAAGAAATCGAGACACATGAAAATAAAGTGGACTACAACGTGCTAGCCCATCTTAGGAAACTACTGTACCAAACCGAGCATCTACGACGCTCTCATCTTATCAAAGGAAATGAGAGAAGCTCGATCAAGGCCTTACTTGATCCGTAAATTTACTTAGCTCAAATGACCGGGAGATTCCTTAGATGAGGTTAGCTCGTTAAAGGAACAATGGGTGTTACCTTCACGGACAATGACCTACTACTTGGAATGACAGACCACAACCGACCGTTGTACATTTCGACTCACAATCGGGAAGTTTACACTCTCTGCAGTATTGGTGGATCCGAAGCATCAATCAATATAATGAATCTTCGAACGCTAAGCATACTTGAAATCGATGCTCGCGAGCTCGAAGCGGACAAAATGTTATTAAGAGGATTCAACCGTAAAGGAGAAAGAGCCCTCGGATCAATAACACTGCTAATGAAGGCCGGTGACTTAGCAAAGACAACCGCAAAATTTCACATAATCGATTCGTAAACATCATTCAACGCTCTACTGGGCCGACCATGGATACATGAAAACCGGATGGTACCATCATCTCTACATCAGTGCATCAAATACTACGATGGAGGGGAACAATGCATCAAAGGTGACTTACAACCATTCTCCGTACAAGAAATTGGAATCCATGAAGATGCAGCTTATTACGCACCCCCGAAGAAAACAATCTTCTCCAGAGATACCATAACGAATGAAGCAAAGGAAGTTCGGGACGACGAAGAACCTGAAGTTCTAGTCCAACAATCACTCACCACTCCCTTACAGCGAGATGGTGAAGGTTTCTCCACAACTCGCATCCAAGGTCGAGGCCGGGGACGAGGTCGTGCGCAGACGTTAGGACAATCGGACGAGAGGAAACCAGCCCATCAATGTTGATCGGGAAGACAGTTTCGAAGAAGAAAAAGAAATCAAGCAAGAAGCAGCGACAATAAGTAGGAAGAAGCCGCAATTCAGGATCTCTCTCGAAGATGAAAAGAACGAGGAATATAAATCGATGTACGAGAAGATTAACCACTATGTACATACTATGACCCTAACCCCGATCCATTCTAATAAGATCGAGGGTATGGTGGTCAAAGAGGTACGTAGCGGCGGTGCAAAGCCCATCAAATTCTACCGTGGTGCTCCTTCCTCCAAAACTCGAAAATAATGTACAACTCAAGATGCTACTTCATCGAATTAATGGAATTGCCTTTCGAGTGGTATTCCCCCGTGTCCAAAATTTAATTCAGCGTGGTTTCTTACCTCGACAATGGACAAAAGGTCAATCACAACATTTTGAAAATTTATGGAATAACTCCGGTCGTCCACCTAATTCAAGGCATGGTCTCGTATTCAGCACGCAGGATCGGTCGACGATACCGAATTTTGCATGGTTGTCACTTGCGAGTCTAATGAAAACCGCCCTGGAAGCTACGAAGAACTCGAAGATTTACAAATTGGAAACGCTCCACCGTAGTTCGAAGAAGAGATCAAATCTACAATAGATGAGTTAACTGAAGTTAACTTAGGTACTAAGCAAAGAGCCTAGTACCTACCTTTGTTAGCTCCTTACTCAATAAAGAAGACTCCGAAGAAATAATCAAGTTATTAATGGAATTTAAAGACTCGTTTTGCTTGGAGCTACGATGAGATGCCGTGATTAGCTCCGCAGGTCGCAATCCATAAGCTAGAGTGGATCCTACTTCGTTCCAGTCGTACAAGGTTCCGGAAGAATGCGTCTAGAAATCGAACAACAAGTCATAACTGAAGTTAAAAAGCTAATAGACGCTAAATTTGTCCGTGAAGAACAATACCCGACTTGGCTAGCCAATGTGGTACCAACAGGAAGAAGAATGGTCGATCAGGATTTGTGTAGATTTCGGAGATTTAAACAAGGCATGTCCAAAAGATGAATTCCCTCTACCGATCCCGTAATTAATGATCGACATTGCTTCAACACATGAAATATTCTCATTCATGGATGGATCTTCGGATACAACTAGATAAAAATGGCTCCGTAAGATGAAAAACTTACGACGATTCGTAACGCCGATCGGAGTATATTGCTACACAAGTAATGCCATTCGGATCGAAGAACGCAGGAGCAACCTACCGTAGAGCGATGACAAGAATTTTTGATGATCTCACCCACAATCAAGTCGAATGCTACGTGGATGATGTGGTCATCAAAAGCAAAGTAAATGAAAACCACTCGTATGATTTCGAGGATTGTTTTCGAACGATTAAGACAATTTAACCTTAAGATGAATCCCTTAAAATGCGCCTTCGGCGTCACCTCCGGAAGTTCTTAGATTCGTTATCCGACATCGTGGAATTGAAATCGACCCGGAAAAGATTAAAGCTATCTTAGAAATGCCACCTCCCAAAACCTTAAAACAACTACGATCTTTTCAAGGGAAGTTGGCATATCTTCGACGCTTTATCTCGAACTTGTCAGGTAGGTGTCAGCCTTTCTCGGATTAGTTAAAAAGGACGCCAAATTTATTCGGGAAGAGAAATGCCGTAGGGCCTTCGAGGACATTAAACAATATTTAATGACACCTCCTGTCTTAGCAGACCTCGGCCTCGTGTAGACGTTGATACTTTATACCGCGGCTTTAGACGACTCTCTCGGAGCCTTGTTAGCCCAAGTCAATGATGAGAGTAAAGAAAATGCTCTTTACTACCTAAGCCGTCGTTTACTTCCAACGGAAATAAAGTATCCCACAATTGAAAAGCACTATTTGGCCCTGATCTTCGCCGCTCAAAAGCTCGTGCACTACATGCTTTCTCATAAAGTCAACTCCGATCTCGAAATTTAATCCATTGCAATATTCGATGACCCGTCCAACGCTTTCCGGCGTACTCGCAAGGTGGTCAATGATATTATCGCAATTCGATATAACTTTCGTGCCTCTTCATGCCGTAAAGGGACAAGTCCTAGCAGACTTCCTCGCAAAGACACCCTTTACCGGCAGAATCTCCTCTCAATGATGACTTGCCGCATGAACAAATAATGAGCTTAGAAGACCCCGATGATCGACGTTGGGAATTATATTTCGACGGAGCATCTTCAAGCACACAAAGACGAAGAATCGCAAGTGATAGTGCCCGGTAAGGCAGGAATCAGACTAATCTTTATAACACCGGAGCGGGGGATGTTAAGATACTCCTACCACTTAACCGAGTCGTGTATTAATAACGAAGAAGAATATGAAGCTCTGATAACAGGACTGGAATTAACTATTCAAATGGGGATAACAAACATCAACATCTATGGGGATTCGCAGTTAATCATTCAACAGATCGCCGGACAGTACAAAATTTTAAAGCCAAGACTCGAGCAATACTTCCAATATGCCATACAAGCTTGTTGGAACAGATTCCGAATGTGACGATCTACAAAATTCCCGTAAAAGAAAATGCTTTAGCAGATGCATTAGCCCGCCTCGCAAAAGAATTTGCCTCGCTCGCAAGATGAATCGATGGAAGTATCGCCTCACGGACGTCAGGTCCTATCACAGCTCGACATAGTACACAATACACAAATCGAAAAAGAAGAAGAATCAACTGCAGAAGAAGATGTAAAAACACAAAAGATTGGCAACAACCATTAATCGACTACCCGCAAACAGGAAAACTACCGTGACGATAGGTCGTTAGCCCATCGTATCAAGAAAAGAACTCCGTCCTACGCATTAATAAATAACACGTTATACGAAGGTCTTTCGATCAAATGCGGCTAAGGTGCATAAGCGGGTCCGAGGCCCGTGAAATTGTTAAAGAGGTGCATTCGAGACTCGTGGCGCTCACCGCCGGGTCCGAAAATGAAAATGAAAATTAAAAGACTAGTGGTACTACCGGCCCTCGATGATGACCGACCGCATGAAAATCGCCAAGAGCCGTCACCAATGCCAAGTGCACGGAGTGGTTCTACACCAACCTCCAAATGTGCTACATCCGACAATTGCGTCATGGCCATTCGAATGTCGGGGCACGTATATAGTGGGTCCAATAGAACCACCATCTTCAAAAGGACATCGCTTCATTCTTGCGGCTACAAATTACTTTTCCAAGCGCGAGGCGGCTCCACTCGTAGAAGTGAAAGCACACCACGTGCTACAGCTTTTCAAGAACTAAGTTGTCTACCGTTTCGGAGTGCCGCGCAGGATCATCTCGTATAACTGGCCGCATTCGAAGCACACAAATCAACAATTTTGTCGGAGACACGGAATCGACCGGCGGTATTCAAAAATTTACTACCCAAGAGCAAACGGCCTCGTCGAGGCTTTTAATAAAACTCTCGTTCAAATTTTAAAGAAAACTTTGGACGATAATAAGAGAAATTGGCACGAGAAGTTATTAGAAGCCTTATCGGCCTACCGGACAACCTTCGAACTCCTACCCAAGCTACACCTTACGCTCCGGTGTATGGGTCCGAGGCAAGTGTTACCCTTAGAGGTCCAGCCTTCCATCACTCGAATTGCAGCTTGCAAACAAAATCACGACGTAAGAGAATGCCAAATTACGACTAGAGGAATTGGAAAGCCTGGAAGGGAAAAGACTTACAACGCAACAGAATTTAGAACTATACCAAGCTAAGATGGTTCAAGCCCATGACAGACTGGTCCGCCCAAGAACCTTCAAAGTTGGTGACTTAGTTCTCGTTCTCAAGAGACCTATCCTTGCACACCGCAAGATAGGAGGAAAATTTGAACCCAACCTGGAAGGGCCGTTTGTGGTCGAGGCAGCCTACTCGGGAGGCTCCTATCGCCCAGTGAATTGCCAAGGAGAACGACATATGCTTCCGATCAACGGACGATACTCGAAGAAGTATTACGCTACCCGATGTTTCAAGGAATGAATTTTTTTTCATCCCTAGAAGCACGGGTGAAGTAATTACTTATGACTCGGGTCCGAACCCAAAAATAATAAAAAATGTGCTAAAATAAATAAAATCGTGATAATAAAGTTTTCCTTGTTCTCTCTTCCAAATCAAAATCTTTTTCCCGATCTTTTCCCACTTCATTCCTGTTGAATTTAAAAATATAAAAGGAATAATAATAATAATAATAATAAAGAAAAAAAGAAAACTTTGTCTCTAATAAACATTTTCTTAATGTTCTTGTTCTTAAGATAGCACTCTCGATCCTTTTCCTTGTCTTTTCGCAGGAAATGTCGAACGGCGGTCGGTCCCGAACTTTAGAAATGGCGTAAGTCTCGCACTCGACGAAAAGAGGGTGAAAGATGGAGCGATAATGGAGATCGACTCGTACTTCGCACCGACGAGCCTACAATACGAGGAAGGTGACTGGGTCCCGCTGATCGAGAGGAACCGCCCACCGACAAGAATGAAAGTGGGTGGCCCAAGCCACCACCCCAAGAAGAAGAAAAGGAAAACAAACACCGAGGAAGACAAGAGAATCAAGTCCGTAGTCGCTACAGCAGAGGGCGGCTTGCTCGCCGCCGCGCCCACGTAAATTCAGAAGTACGAAGAGCTACTCTCACAAGCAACTCAGCGAAGAAATAAAAATCTCCGTATCCGTAAGATGTTAACTAAACTAGCAGTGGACCAGCGCGACGAGGCAATCGCTACTACCAGTGCATATACTTCAAGGATACCTGTTCGCCAGGAACCTGAAGAAAGGTGGCCAGCTCCGAAGATAACAGAAGAAACCAGGGAAATCTCAAGAAGATCAGAAGAAGGAAGGCTACCACGCCACCAGATAAAACCACCAGTAATGCATGACCTTGTTGCAGAAGCAACCCCGGAGGATGTCCCGACGGAGACCATCCCCGAGGAGCCGAGGTATGCAGGAGAACGCGAAGGGATTGAGCCATATATCCCACAAGACGTCACTGTGCCTCGCCATTTGCGGACTATTCCGTAATACGAGCTAGAAAGAATGCGTAATGTCGAGAAGCAAACTTTCGAATACTTCGAGAGAATTAGGGCAGGAGGATCAATATACTGAAGGCCTCGAGTTACATACGTACGTGTTCTCGAATACGAACAACAACAAATCGTGGATCGCATCCGGATTTGAAAAGAATGGGCGGAGCAGGCCGCCTAAGAGAAAACACTTACTCGGAACCCCGAGATGGATGCCGTGGAAAGGGAGAATTACAATACAATGCGGATGCCGCTACAACTTCGCGTAAGACAGAAAGGAACCCACCGGGATACTCCGTCATGGCAAGGTAGATCCAATGCCATTAGTCATCAAAAGGATGGTAAAGAGAATGATAACGTGGAGGGTACCGCCAGCGATTGCATACCCAACAAGCTTGCATCATTAACATTTACAAGGAGGGTGACCGCATACCCCCGCACATGCATCACCACGACTTTGTCGACCTTTCGCACAGCTTCTTTTCTCGAACGAGTGTAATATCATGTTCGAATCCGACCTTCCGGATAGCAGGCCCGAGTGAGTTCCGAGGGCCAATAAAGATACCATTACCGTAGGTTCCGTCATGATACTAAAGGGCAACGGAGCGTATGTCGCTAAACATCGCATACCGGGAGTACCAATGAAGCGGATCTCGCTACTTTCGAAGGATGGATGACAGAAAGCACCTTACCACTTCCAACCGCACCCGCAGCTCGAGAGCCTCCGGCCTTACGAGCCGTGAGTTACATGGAAAATATCACACCTCCAACGTACATCCATATGACATCCTCGCCAAGGATGGCTTGGAAGGTGATGTTATCGACCATGTACCTCACTATTCGTACATGGATTTTTGACGTATGCCTTTTTGGATGGATCGACAAAGATCATACATAGTCCATTTCGAGTCTACATGGATTGTATGAGATGTATTCCGTATCGAGTTGTATGATGTATCTTCAACATGATCGGAATGAAAGCGACCATGTCACATTTTTCGCCTTCACCTCTTTATGCAAGTCGATCGGGTAACGCCATTAAACTTAAATGAACTTCGAACAAAGAACGTAAAAGAAACAAAAGAATAAAAGAAAACTTTCCTTAAAAATCTAAAAAAAAAATGATCGAACGCCAAATTCACATGAACATTAAATGAACGATAAAATAAATTTGAATTGTTAAAGGACAAACAAAATGAACACAAATTTTAAATCAAATCTCAATCGAATTCAAATTCAACCTTCCGTATCTCAAATCGATCTCAATCAAATTCAAATTCAACTTTCCGTATCTCAAATCAAATCTCAATCAAATTCAAACTCAACCTTCCAAATCCGAAATCCAATCCGTTCTACTCTCTCCCTCGTCCGAGATGGAAGCGGTCGATTCCATCGACACGGAGCTACGAGGTTTTCGATTCGGATCTAGTGGTGAGGAATTGTATCCAATCCAAACCAAAGAACTTTCGGTAAACTCCTTCGAATGGGATATGTAGCATCTACATATTCCCTCCTAACTGCTTCTTTCCACAAAAATCTTTTACAACTTTCATGAAATTCTCGAAACACCAAAATTCCACACTTTTCAAATCAACACTACAAATCTTTGCAAAATCAATTACCATCAAAATCAAATTCTCGGGATCGAGGATTTTACATCCGAGACCGCATCGCTTTAGGTTCTTTCCCTATCGCAATGAAATACATCAAAATCAAATTCTCGGGGTCGAGGATTTTACATCCGATACCGCATTGCTTTAGGTTCTTTTCCTATCGCAATGAAATACATCAAAATCAAATTCTTGGGGTTGAGGATTTTACATCCGAGACTGCATTGCTTTAGGATTCTTTCCTCGTCGCAATGAAATACATCAAAATCAAACTTTTGGGGTTGAGGATTTTACATCCGAGACTGCATTGCTTTAGGTTCTCTCCCTATTGCAATGAAGCACACCAAATCAAACTTTCGAGGTTAAGGATTTTACATCCGAGACCGCATCGCTTTAGGTTCTTTCCCTATCGCAATGAAATACATCAAAATCAAACTTTTGGGGTTAAGGATTTTACATCCGAGACCGCATTGCTTTAGGTTCTTTCCCTATTGCAATGAAGCACACCAAATCAAACTTTTCGAGGTTAAGGATTTTACATCCGAGATCGTATCGCTGTAGGTTCTTTCCCTATCGCAATGAAATACATCAAAATCAAACTTTTGGGTCGAGGACTTTACATCCGAGATCGCATTGCTTTAGGTTCTCTCCCTATTGCAATGAAGCACACCAAATCAAACTTTCGAGGTTAAGGATTTTACATCCGAGACCGCATCGCTTTAGGTTCTTTCCCTATCGCAATGAAATACATCGAAATCAAACTTTCGAGGTTAAGGATTTTACATCCGAGATCGCATTGCTTTAGGTTCTTTCCCTATCGCAATGAAATACATCAAAATCAAACTTCGAGGTTAAGGATTTTACATCCGAGACCGTATTGCTTTAGGTTCTTTCCCTATCGCAATGAAATACATCAAAATCAAACTCTTGAGGTTAAGGATTTTACATCCAATACCGAATTGCTTTAGGTTCTCTCCCTATTGCAATGAAGCACATCAAATCAAGTTGTTGAGGTTAAGGATTTTACATCCAATACCGCATTGCTCCGAGTTCTTTCCTCATTGTAATGGTTCAATCCAATCAATTCAAATTTCATTTTCGAGGTCAAGATGTTACATCTAAAACCACAAAATTCCAAATTTTCATTTCAAGTTCAAATCCCTTCAAATTAATCTTAACAAAACTTCAATCTAAATTGAAACTCAAACTAAAATCTGAACTTACACATCAAAACTTAAACTGAAACAAAATGAAATCTAAATCAAAATTTCCCCAGATCATGTGATTTAGGATTCACCTCCTTTTCCTTTCCCCAGCGAGAGTTCAGGAATCTTCAGTCTCAGAGATATCCTTGACACTCTCCAGTGGAAATTCTTTAATTTCGTCCTAAGTTTGTCATTCAAACCACTTCTTAACTCCCTGCAAACTCCACAAACTTGATTGTAGACCCCTAATCACCTAGAGGGTTGAAATCAAATGTGGAAGTTTAAAGGATGAGTTCCTATAGGACTCTTTGGCCTTAGGACTGCCCTGGGTGGCCTGGTCTGGTGAGGGTTGACTTACACACACACTACACTTATACACTACACTTTCACACACCTCCTAAAAACCCGCCTAGCCTACCCAAAACCCTTGAAATTACCCAAATTTTCCAAAAAATCTCCAAATCATCCAAAATTCCTCAAAACCAATCCCAAAAATTCCCACATTACTCAAATTGATCATTCATAGCCAAAAATACCAAAAATTCCAAAAATACCCCCCATACCCTCCAAATACCCAAAATGCCCCTCTTGACCCAAAAATCCAAAAATTCAGAAAATTCCCAGAAAATTCCAAAAACTCCAAAATATTCCCAATTTCATTTTGTTCAACTACACCATGGGCCAATTTTGTCAATTTACCCTACTTTTGTCAAAATCCCCAATTTGACCCATTTTAACCCAAAGTGAACCCAATGTCAAACCAAACCTACCCAATTGACCCAAATTCTGGTCCAATTCAATTCTAAACTTCAATTCAACATCCCCAACACCAATCTAGACCCAATCCAAGCCCAATTTGATTGGCATTTGAATCCAATTTCACTTTTGACCTTAAAGCCCAATTTGGACCCATGACCCAAACTTAGCCCAAACCAAACCAATTCAACTCCAATTAACCCCAAATCTTTTCTAAACCTTCCCTAACATCCCCAAAAATAAAACACTAACATAATATGCCCAAAATTTGGACCCAAACCCCACTCAAATTCAACCCAAAGCCAAAACGCTTTACATGGGCCTACACCTAAACCTAACCCAAATAGGCCCAAACCCCAAAATCCAAACCCAACCAAAGTTGAAACCTCTTTGAAACAGCCCTGCAAACATTTCCCAACATTAATTTTACACCAATCTCAACATTAGCCCAACATTAGCCCAAGTAAACCCAATTTGGCCTACTATTGGCCACTTTACCAAAAAGCCCAAATTCAACCCAATTCAAACCCAAACCACCTCAAATTTGTTTCAAACCACTCATGACACATGCCTAAACCAATTGCAACATTTATTCGACATGGTCCTTCACAAAACTTTCATCCCAAAAGCCCATTTTAAAATCCAAAAGCCCACTTCCATGAAGCCTTTAAAAGCCCACTTCCACCAAATCCAAAAGCCCAAAAATTCATCCAAAGTCCATATGACACTCTTCTTCATCATGCATTCAATTAAAATCATCCCTAAGTCCTAATCCAATGATCAAATAATTCTAAATAAAGCTTCATCCAACTTTCCACCAAAATATCCAAAATCCTTAAAATCCATTTTTATGAAGTCGATTAAACTTTTCCCAAGCCAAATGGAGCCATGAACAAGCCATTCTCAAGCCACATGAAGCCATGAGGGCTTTGACTTGTCATTAGTCCATTTATGGCAAGAAGAGGGGGTTCTTTCTTAAACCTCTCTTAAACCTTTTTACCTTAAGCATGTCACACACTATACCATGCTTAGCCACCTCACCATGGATGGGGACTTCACTACCCCAATTCAAATCGACCCAAATGATTCTCCCTCAGCCCAAGGTCAAGCCTTGGATGGTGAACCTAGCCCAAATGCATGAGTTGAACCAAACCAAGCCAAAATTAGCCTTCTCCCATTCCATTTAAATCAAACTCCTTTACACATGTCCATGGCCAATCGACTGCACTAAACCCCAGCCCTGACCCACCTGAACAAGATGGTGACCAAGTGCTCGGCCGGCCACCATCGAGCCGCCGGAAAACACCATGGCGGAGACCTCGGGAGGAGCCAAAAATTCAATTCTCCTCGTTGACTTGTCTCAACCCAAATGGACAAGCATAGCTCTTCTTCTCCTCACCGCAGCAGCTCGATCCCCACCTTAAACCCCCTGGAGGCCCTCCACCCTCTCCTATTTAAACACCACCTCCTCTCGGCCATGAGGGGTGCTAAACCGTACCTTACCGAAACCCCGCCAAAATTGCTCCGTACCACTCTCCACACTTAGAGCAGCTTGATTCCCAGGGACAATTTGCCCTAATCCCCACCAACAGAGCCCAATTTCTCACCAAAATTCCACCCAAAACCAGGACATCTCCCAATTCTCCACCAAATTCAAATTAAACTCACCCACACTCGCACAAGGTCAAGAGAAGGAGTTCCCCGATGAAAGCCCCCTCTCCGTGCCACCCATCCGTTCCGTACTCCAAGCTTTGTAATCGGCTGTGGTCGAAATCATTCCTAAACAATTCACCAGCCCAAGGGACTTCATCTGGAGCTTGCTTGGACCCAATCAAAGGTGACACAACTCTCAGATCGAAGCTTCACTTCTCTAAGCAAAGGTATGGACCCACTCTTCTTCCCGAGCTTACAGAGATTCTCTATTTAATTTGAGTCAATTTAAATACATGTTTACCGTATGGATGTGTTCGTCTCCTCAAGACGAATCCATAGAAGCATAAGAACACGAAAATCCGTCGAGAATCGAGTGAGAAATTGTGGTTAGAAGGTCGACGGTCACGGTGCACACCAGCCGTAGACGATGACCGGGAGCCGCTCGGATCGAGCGTGTATCGAGCGGACGGCCCGGATCGAGCCGGACAGCCGCGATGGTGCATGAACCGCGGGCCCCCGGAGCGCCGAGCTCGGATGGCGGCGCCGAATCGAAGACGACGCGCGGCCTTTTGGAACCGCCGAGGATGGCGTGGCGCCGCGTGGATAAGTAGGAAATTAGGGTATTTTTGATTTATTTAATTCCCTAAACTTCAAAAATGCATAACTTTGTGTAGGAAAATCGAAAAATAAAATAAAAATACCCTCTCGCTCGCAAATAGAGGAGAATAATGTGGAAAAGGAATCATGTAATTTCATCAAGTATTTTATTTTTAATTATTTATTTACTCTCTGCACTATTTCAATTCTCCATGCATGTATACAATTCACCATGGCATGAGACCATAGGGCTTTTGAAGCCTCTGAATTTGGGAACATTCCCTGAATTTTCCAAAGTCAGAGGCCACCCCTATGAAGAGTTATTGATTTTTCAATTCTAGGTCACTATTCTGAGTATTTTAATTCCAATAATTAGCTTGTTGTTAAATAAATTCTAGGAAAATTTGGTAATATTTCTTATGACCAGAGGACCCTAGGGAAAATGGTTTTTGAGTTAACTCACTTGTAATAACCCTAATTGGCTTAAACACCCAAAATGGAGCTTTAATTAATTAGAGCTAATCATACATCAAATTGACTTGAAATCAATTCTCCACTGACCTTTAGGATCAGAGGAACCCACCATAAAAGTTTGAAGTCAATTGGACTTGGTTAGCCCTATCAAATGGGTTGATTAAGCCATTTAGCCAAATTAAACTTAAAAAAATTCATAACTTTCAAAATACTTTTCAAAAATTCACCAAATTGGTTTTGGAGCCTCTCTGATATCAAGGAAATTTAAAAAAATTAAAATTGCAATTTTCTAAAAAAGTTGATTTTTTGCATTATTTTAATATTTTTAATAATTAAAAAATAATAAAAATCACAAAAATAATAAAATTCACCAAAATGTCACATTTTGAATTTTAATCACTTAGGAACAAACCCCATGTTTTTGTTAAGTCTCTATGATGAGATATTAAATTTTAAAGCCCTAAGGTAATTTTAAAATCAAAAAAATGCATTTTCTAGTATTTCCACTAAAATAATTCTAATAAATCAAAGAAAAATCAGAAAATTGTAAAAATTAGTTCTCTGATTTCCTTGATATCAGAGAGATTTTTGAAAAATATAAAATTCACTTTTCAACCTTTATTTTATTTTTGAATTAATTAATACTCCAAAACTCAAAATAATTATAATAAAAAGAATATAATTCAAAAAATCACGAAAATTGGTCCAAGTGGTTCTCTGGTCATTAGGAATGTCCCATAATTTTCTTAAGGACAGAAACTTTACCTTGGTCTTGTTATTAAATTTTCCTTGAAAATTCTTATTTTCCACCAAAAATAATTATATAAATAAATTAAATACAGAAAAATCACATTTTCTCCTCTAATGTCTTGATTGATACATGAGTGAAGTCACATAAAAAAATTTCAAATTCATTTAAGCTCAATTTAGTGAGTTATGAAATTAGTAAGTTTAAAGGGCAAAATGGTAATTAAAATTTTAACCTATAATTAAAATTTTTTGGTTTAATAAAAATAAAAGAGTAAAATATTTGATCCTAATCTGATTTGGATGATTGAAATTTAAATAATTAAAGGGTAGAAACCTACCAAATAATTTATAAAATAATTAAAATAAACCTTAATTAAATAATTAATTAAATTCGGAAGAATAATGAAGAAATTGGAATTATTAAAATAGAGATATTATTAGGAAGAGATTTATTCTTTAATTCAAGAATCCCTAAATTAATCACCTCAATAATATTTAATTCCTAATTAAAATGATAATCCAAATTCAAAATTTAAAATACTAAAAGACTTAATCATTAAATTAAATTAAAATTAAAACATTTAAATTAAATCCTTTTAAAATTTCAATTAAATTAATACTTTAACAATTAAAATTAAATCATCCTTAAAGCATAAAAAATAAAATATTAAATTAAAATTAAAAAATAAAATTAAATTAAAATTTAAATTAAAATTTAAAATAAACCAAATTAAAATTTAATTTAAATTAAAATTTAAATTAAATTAAATTAAATTAAATTAAATTAAAATTTAAATTAAATTAAATTAAATTAAATTAAATTAAATCACATTAAATTAAATTAAAACATATTAAATTAAATTAAATTAAATTAAAAATAAAATCAAGTTAAAATAAAATTAAAATTAAATTATATAGATAAAATTAAATTAAAATTAAAACTAAACCAAATTAAATTAAATTAAAATTAAATTAAATTAAATTGAATTAAATATAACATCACTTAAGACATATAGAATTCAAAATAAATCTAAAACAACTTGAACACTATTCCAAACTTAAACCTATCGATTAGAATTAAATTAAAATCACAAATCACTTAACATCGATTCGCCCTCAAAAGCTCTTCGTTGTCATAACTCCTAAACAGAGTGTTAAGTGAAGTGTTACTTCACTCATAGTGATATTCAAATGTCCTAGTTCACCGAGCAAGATAACAAAACTTGAACTCCCGGATGATCGATTCATCGTATAATTAAATTCTCTTGACTTAAAATAATCCTAGAGGTATTGAAAAGATGTTTAAGACTCGTCTTAAGCACTTCCTCGCATGATAGGATATTTATAGAACAATTGGACTTAATTGTTCTTCGATGAAGAAAATCGTCCTCAAACCAAAGCACAAGAACCTAGACGTCATAAGAGATGACTAGCTATATGAGTAGGACCTCGGTAGAAAACCATAACCCTTCCCTTAGCCTTTACCTAGAACTTTCTTTAAATGCTTAAATATTCTAAATTGTGTTTAAGTGCAGCTTGGGATGACGGGAAGACCCTCCAGGTACGCTTTTATTTTTTTGCAATTTACCTTCTTGCAATTTACCTTATTGCAAATGCAGTTACTTTTCTTGCATGATAAACAACTGTTGCATGAAAACCCACACCTTAGGATAGTCCCTAAAATTGAAACCAAACTAAACTAAATGTTATTACAAGATAAAATTCACCGCCACAACATTTCAAAATATAAAACAACTCAAAATTTAATCACAAACAAAACAACAAAACTACAACTACAACTAAATTAAAACGTCTTGTTGGATGATCGGGAATACGTCGGATGATGTAACCTACGTGTTACTAACGGGATTTCCCACGGTTTAAATGAAAGTGTGGAACTCATTTAGTTGAGTTTAGTAAATTCATCTGGACTAAGTGAATCCGATAAAAATAACGATGCCGGAAGGATGGAACCGTGGGATCTTAACCGGTGTTGTTATAATCAACTTTAAGATTTGTTTTAATTAAAACATAAAAACACTCGGAAACTAAGACTTTCTCTAAACCGAACACTTCTCTCATCTCCCGATTTATAACTTCTAAAACTAAACCTCTCGCAACAAGGAGCTCGGAGCATGGTGGGCAAGCACGGCCATCGTCATCGCAAAACTCGGAATCTACATCAACAAAACTTTCTTAAGAATTAAATAACCAAGCCATAGGATTTCGAGGTAGTTTGCCTAGTGCAACATAAATCCTCAATCTCTTGTTAGGCATTTGCATTGCAAATAAAGCCCTAACCGGTCTTAGAATTCCGAGGTAGTTGTCTGATACGACATAAACCCTCACATCTTCGAGGCTGTTTGTATGATTGTGTCATACGAATATACGTCCTAATTAATTAAAATTGGCAAGATCAAAAAGTTAAATAAACATTAGGGCTTTCCTAAATTCGAGACAAACAATAGGATAGTCGGGAAATTACCGAAGTTCGCTTCGAATCTGTGATTTCTCCTACCTTTCTTCCTTTGAATTCCCAAAATAAAATGTTCCAAATTCGATCCATTCCCTATCGAAATTCCAAAATTCAATCCTCGAAAACTTAAACTTTGAAATTCTCGAGAGCAGTAACTACCGATTATTATCGAGAGTTTTCTTAGGTGATTCCCGTCACTTAAGATGTAATTAACTATGTGGGCTTGCCCTTATAGGGAATTTTAAGAACCTGTGTAATATAAACCCCGTTTAATTCATTTATATTAAGCAGTGGAACTTGTCGGCTTATAAAATTGGTTCGCGGACCAAACGGATGTCATAAATCTCCTAGTTTATTTAATCGAGCCCCATCATCAAGCAAAGGTGTCTATTCTTCGGGATAGATACACTGGCTTAGTGGTGCGGTGCTCGTTTATATAAACTATTTGGGATGCGAGATCGGTTCGATTTCATATCTTAAAACTTTTAAACTTAAAATTACTTTCAAAAATCAAATGTTATCTTTTAAACTATATATATATATTTAAATTAAATTTAAAATATGAAAATTCGCCGACAATTTCTGTAGGCGACCCCCTTTTCAAAATACAACACATAACCTAAAATATGCCGACAATTTCCCCCATATAATATGAAGGAATTAGATAGGTTTTATATTTCTGGGGTCTTTAAGTTTCCCATAAGGGCAAGCCCCTATAATTAATTACATCTTAGATAACCGAAGTCACCTAAGAAAACTCTTGATATATATCAGGAAACATTTATATTCATGACTTCCAAGGGTAAGATTTTCAAAGAAAATGTGATAGTCGAAAGTTCAATAGGTGAATGGCTTAAGTTTTGGAACATTTCATTTCATCAAAATCCAAAGGAGAGAAGGCTAGTGGAAGAACATAGATTCAAGAAAAAACTTGATGTCTTCCCAAACTATCCTATAGTTTGGCTTTGCTTTAGGATATTTATTTGGTGTTTCATCTTGTCAATTTTATTAGTTAGGACTTATATTCACTTAATATTGATCATATGAATGACTTGGAAGATAGGATTTATGTCATACCTCATGACAACCTCAAAATCCTAGGACGAGTTAGGGCTTATGTTACACAACATGGTTATGCAAGGGCCTAAAGAAAAGATAAGGATTTATGTTGCACTAAATAGGCTACCTCGAAGTCCTATCGCTTATTGTTTGAACTATGGGAAGGTTTTGCTGATGTAGGCAAGTTCTGCTGTTGAAGATGGTTGTGCTGCCCACTATGCATGCTCCAAGCTTCTTGTCGTAGCAGGTTTAGTTTAAAGAAGTGTCAATTGAGGAGAAAATAGAAGTGTTATGTTTTGGACATATTTAAATTGAGATGTCTTAGTATTTTATTAGGGAAACATTAAAGTTGATTATAGCAACACCGGTTAAGATCCCACGGTTCCATCATCCCGACATCAGTATTTTCATCAGATTCACTTAAATGAATTTACTAAACCCAACTTAATGAGTTCCATACTTTCATTTAGACCGTGGGAAAACACTGTTAGCAATACGTAGGTTATCTCCTCCAAGGGATTCCCGATCATCCAACGAAACGTTTTAATTTAGTTGTAATTGTGGTTTTTGTTTTGTTTGTGATTAAATCTTGAGTTGTTTTATACATTTGAATGTTGTGGCGGTGAATTTTATCTTTTCTTGATTTTTAATTTTGATTTTTGTCTCAGTTTTATGTCTATCCTAAAGGTTTCAGTTTTCATGCAGGGTGTCATTGTTGTTTAACATGCAAATTTGCAAAAAAGGAAAGTACAGTAGAGTGCAGGTAAGTAGATTGCATTAAAATAAAAGCATACCTGGTAGGTCTTCCCATCATCTCCACCTGAAACTTTAGTATTCTGACAATAAACATTTATATTTTGCAGGGAAGTAAAGTCCTTTGGATAGTTTCGTCACAGGTCTACCAAGCTCTATGTCATAACCGGTGGTCTCCTATTCATTTTTTGAGAGATACTTTCATTTAAAAAATATAATGGGTGCAATAGTCCTAGAAGGTGTCCAAAAGATTTATGAAACGATCCAGGAGAAACCCAAATATTCCACAATACTTTTGAACTTCCTTGAGGTCCTTTTGAACTTATTATAGTTATTAAATGATTTTATCTACTTCATACCCCTATGCTCAGTGAGCCAATGTTTTAGTTATCCCGAAAGGAGGGGTAAATTTCACTTAGTGCTTTACCTAGGAATTATGTGAGTGGGTCTTTAGAGGCAAAATTTAACTTATAGAAGAATTTACCAAATTTTGATGGACTTGTAAAGTTTTAAAAGGTAGTTTTAAGATTAAACATCTTTTCTTTTCGAACTCTTGTTATTTAATTCTTTGATGGAACTTAGCTCATTACTAAGCCCTTAAGATTTAGTGGGTATTTTTATGTCTTTAGAAAAGGAAATTTCGTGATTTTCATGATTAAGATTCTTATCAAAATATTGATTTATCATTTGAACATCAAATAAATAGGAATTAAATTAGTGGAAAATGGGTTTCTACCATTTGTCCCTTATTGTTTCAATCATCCAACATAATAATTAAGATCATTTATTGCCCTTTTCCCATTTTTATTAAGCCTAAATATTAACTAAGGCTAAATTTTCCAAAATTACAATTTTACCCCTAAAGGCTTTTATCACTTCATAATTCATTAAATTTAGCTCAAATGACTTTGAAATTTTTATGTGACACCACTCATGAGTTAATTAAAATATCAAAGGAGGAAGTGTCATTTTTTAAATTTTAATTTAATTTATATATTTATTTTTAATGCAAAATGAGGGTTTTTAATGAAAATTCAATAACTTGTGCAAAACAAAACATATGACTTTGAAATTTTTATGGGAGGTAAACCTAGACTATAGGATCAGTTAAACCAAATCTCACAATTTTTTGAGTTTTAATTTAAATATTGGAATTACTTTAAGTTTTGGAGTTTTAGTTAATTATAAAATATTTTTAAAGTTTAAAATTCAATTTCATATTTTTCTTGAGTCCCTCTGAGGTCAGGGAACTCAGAGAAATAAATTTTATATTTTTATTATTAGAATTATTTTAGTGAAAGATTAAGAAAATTCATTTTTACACTTTTAAAAATTGACTTAAGCCTTTAAAAATTAATATTTTAATTTTGAAACTTAGGAAAATTATGGGAATGGTTCCTAAGTGATTAGGAGACCAAAAGTGACAATTTGGTGATTTTTAATATTTTTGTGATTTTTATTATTATTTAATTATTTAAATATTAAAAATATGATTAAAAATGAAAATTTTGTAAAAATCTCAATTTTATTTTTAAAAGAATCCTCTGATCACAGAGAATACCCAAAACTAACTTTACAATTTTTTGAGTTGTATTTTAATTATTAAAATTAGTTTAATGTTCAAATTTATCATTTCACTTAGAAAATTCATTTAAGTAACCAAATGAATTTCAAATACCATTAAATTTTTATTGGGAGTTCTATGACCTTTAAAATATAGTGGAGAATTATTTTTTGGGTGATTTCCATATTTAATGAACTCAAATTAATTTAAATTCAGTTTTAAGTCAAGTTGATAATTAGGCTATTTGTTAATGATTTAACCTATGAAAATTTTATCCTAGGGTCCTCTGGTCATAAGAAACATATCATGATTTTTCTGAATTTTTATAATAACCATGCTAATTATTAGAATTAATTTATGAAAACAGATACCTAAACTTGAAAAATATAGAACTCTTCATAGAGGTCTCCTCTGACCTTAGAAAAATCATGAAAGATCCCCCTTGATAAAGGCTATCATATGCTAAAATGGTAAGCCATGGTGAGATGTCTTAATGAATAGACAATTAAAATACTACTGGCAGTATTTGATTAATTAAAAATCATACATGCATGAAATAAATTTCAAATTTCCACATTATTCTCCTCTATTCACTGAGTAAGAGAGTATTTTTCTTTTATTTTTATGATTTTTTAGGCTAAGATATGAATTTTTAAAGTTCACTGATTTAAATACTTCAAAAATATCCCTAATTTCCTACTTAAACACGCGGCGTCATGTCATCCTCGGCAGCTTCGAAGTCTGCACGCGTTACTCTGTCATTTGACGCTGCCTTCTGACTCAGCTGCCACGCGGTCGTGCTTTATGTATCGAGAACTCGTCTGGCACAATCCTAGCCATCCGTTAATTACACGTGCGATCCAACGGCTCCTGATCATCGTCTTCACCTGGTTTAATCCGTGAGCCGTCCATCTTCTAGACCTAATAACTCGAGCTAGACTCAACCAAATCGCATGGGGTTTGTTCTTAGAGCTTCATCTAGCCTAGACGAACCTATCCATATAGTTTATACGGTATGAAATACAATGTAAAATTATGGGGGATGAAGAAAAGCTCGGGAGGAAGAGTGAGTCTAATACCTTTGTCTGAGAGGGGATGCCTCAATCAGATGATTGTGGTAATTTCGATTGGTCCCAATAAACCTCCAGATCCTTTTGCCCTGGTGAATTGTCTAGACCCAAACTCGACCAGGCCCGATTTCAGGTGTTGATGGAAGTCTAGTGCAGAGGCCTTCTGTGATGGGCTTTGATGGGGGATCCTCTTCTTTCACTGTTGTGAAGGTGTGGGTGCAGTTAATTGCAATTTGGTGCACTGTGGAGCTATGGGGAAATATTTCCTGGTTTCCGGCCAAATTTCAGTGGTGAAATTGTTCTCAGACAGAGGGAATCAATGGCTGAAGACGGTGGGATCACACTTAGGACCTCTCAGGGAAGCTCTGGAAGAAATTTGGTGAAGTTTCCTTGAGAAATATTCAGCACCTGGTTTTGGCCGTGAAGAGGTCTATTTATGGTCATGGCCATTGGGCCGAGCTCAGGGGCTGGTGATGGGTGAATTCAACTGCCTAGGTGGAGGGCAGATGAGCTCCAATGGCAATTTTAAGCTGACTTGGCCATAGGGTGGAGTTTGGGTTTGCTTGGCTTGAATGTGGCTCTCGGTTTGGGCTCCTCCGGTGACTAGGCCGGCCGGCAAGGACAGGGGAGCTGGCCATGGGTCAGGTGAGTCAGTGGTCAGGTGAGCCAGGCCATCAAGTGGGAGCAATTAAGTTTGGTGAGAAAATTTGGCAAGGATCCATATGGTTTAAGAAAATATGGAAGGGGATCCCCCAAATTGAGGATCCCTTGGTCCATGGTTCACTAGCTTGAGCTAAGAGCATCTAGGATGGTTCCTAGGACCAGTTTGGTGGTTGTGGAGGAGTTGGTTTGGTCACATTTGGTTCAACTTGATTAAATTGGGTCATTGGTTCACTTGGGCCACTTTAGGTTCACTTTGGGATAACTTGGGTTTGATTTTGGATTGAGCCAAAATGATTGAGCAATATTATGTGTATAATTGTCATGAAGTGTTTAGAAAAGGATTGGAGTGGTTTTGAGTTCAAATGAGGGGTTAATTTGGCTTGATTTAGTGTTTTAGTCAATTTGGGGCAAGTTGGGTTAAATTAGGTTTAGGTTGGGCTAAGGTTGGATCCAAGTCCAATTGAAGGTTCTAAATGGTCTAAAGGGATGTCATAAAGAGATCCCAACACTAATTGAGTGGAAATTTTGGGAGTAGGGCATCAATTTGGGAGATTTTGGGCATATGGTATATTTGGGTCAAAATTGAGCAAGCTTGGTTCAAGTGGATTTGGGTGAGACTTGGGCTTAAATTGGGGGAAATTGATGGTTCAATTCAATTTAAGGAAGTGTTATGAAGGGTTTATAACTAAAATTAGGGAGAATTTGAATGGTGTTAGGTCAATTTGGGGGATTTGGGTCACTTAGGCAAAATTGGGGATTATGGATTTTAAGTGAAATTAAAATCAAATAAGGGTCAAATTGAGCTTGGATTTGGTTTAGATTGGTATTAGAGATATTTAATTAAAGTTTGAAATTGAAATTGGGAAAGATTGAGATCAATTGGGTGGACATTGGATTTAATTTGGGCACTTTTGGGTTAAGTGGGTAAGATTGAGGCTTTTGGTTAAATTGTGCTAAATTGGCCAAATTGAGTCATGTGGTAGTTGAGAGAAATGAAATTGGGAATATTTGAGAGGTTTTGAGAATTTATGGGAATTTATGAAATTTTTGGAAATTTGGACTAAGAGGGGTATTTTGGTCATTTTGGTGATTTTTGGATTTTTTTGTAATTTTGGGTAATTTTGGTTAATGTGAGTGGTAGGAAGTATTTTGGGATGATTTTTAGAGAATTATGGGTAATTTTGGTAATTTTGGAAATTTTGGGGGATGTTAGGGTTTTGAGGGTATTTTGGGTATTTTAGGAATTTTCGGTATTTTGGGGCTAAGGAGTTAGAAATTTGGAATGTTTGGGAAAATTGGGATTGGTTGAAAGTGAGTAATATGGAAATATTTAGGTTAAACCATGGACCAAGGGTCACCCTCATTTGATCCTCTATGTGTTGGTACTAGCCAAACCCTAGCCTTAGGCTAATGGCTTGGGAAAACCACTTACATGAGTTTCCAAAGTGTTAGAGGATCAAATGTGATGTGCCTTATTTAGGGTTGTGAGTGTATAGTGTGAGTGTAGTGCAAGTTCTAGACCTCCCAGAGTAGATCCTATGGTCTGACCACCTATAGGAGACTTCCCTTGGGCTTCCTTATGCTTGGTCTCTTCCTCCAAAAACTGGAGATTAGGCCATAAGCATATGAAAACTCCCAGTGAAGTATAAAAAGTTTGAATTTCTATGGAGAGGGTTCCATGACTAGTCTTCTAAAAAAGTCACCAGGAGAGTCCTATGGCTAGTCCCTGTTGACCTCATTTTTGATGAGGTCTTCTCTTCTTCTCTTTAGTACTTAGGATCTAGCCTTAGGCTTTTCCTTTGACTATCTTAGAGGATTAGAATTGGGACCCACCACTTAGAAATTCAAACCACTTCTTAACTCCCTGCAAACTCCACAAACTTGATTGTAGACCCCTAATCACCTAGAGGGTTGAAATCAAATGAGGAAGTTTAAAGGATGAGTTCCTATAGGACTCTTCGGCCTTAGGACCGCTCAGGTGGCCCTGGTCTGGTGAGGAGGCTGACTTACACACACACTAAACTTGTACACTACACTTTCACACACCTCCTAAAAACACACCCATACCTAACTTGACCTCCTGACTTATGAAGGTGATTCACATGGATGGTCCTTAACCCCTAAGCCCTCGCGTAGAGGGTTAGGAACAACATAGTGGATGCCTCAAATGAGTCCCTTTCATGGCTCATGTGGGCTTGATATGGCTTCATGGCTCAACCAAAATGATTTCATTCCACTTACATTCACCCAATCTTCAATTTTACAAATTTTCAATTTTCGACCCCCGAACCCTACACCCACTTACATCTACCCAAAACCCTCGAAACCCTCCAAAATTTGCAAAATCACCTAAACTACCCAAAATTCTCCAAAATCATTCCTAATCATGTCCTCACCAATCAAATTGATCATCCATACCCAAAAATACCAAAATTCCAAAAATACCTCCCAATACCCTCCAAATACCCAAAATACCCCTCTTAGCCAAAAAATCCAAAAATTCAGAAAATTCCCAGAAAATTCCAGAAAATCCCAAATATTCCCAATTTCATTTTGTTCAACTAAATCATGGGCCAATTTTGTCAATTTACCCCACTTTTATCAAAACCCCCAATTTGACCCATTTTAACCCAAAGTAAACCCAATGTCAAACTAAACCTACCCAATTGACCCAAATTCTGGTCCAATTCAATTCTAAACTTCAATTCAACATCCCCAACACCAATCTAGACCAAATCCAAGCCCAATTTGATTGGCATTGGGATCCAATTTCACTTTTGGCCTTAAAGCCCAATTTGGACCCATGACCCAAACTTAGCCCAAACTCACCCAATTCAACTCCAATTAACCCCAAATCTTTTCTAAATCTTCCTTAACATCCCCATAAACAAAACACTAACATGATTTGCCCAAGATTTCGACCCAAACCCCACTCAAATTCAACCTAAAATCAAAAAGCCCAATTTTGACCTAAAACCAAACCTAGCCCAAATAGACCCAAACCCCAAAATCAAAACCCAAACAAAGCCAAAACCTCTTTGAAACACTCCCATAAACATTTCCCAACATTTATTTTACATCAATTTCAACCCTAGCCCAACATTGGCCCAAGTTAGCCCAATTTGACCTATATTGGCCCATTCACCAAATAAACCCAAATTCAACCCAATCCAAATCCAAACCACCTTAAATTTATTTCAAATTACTCATGAAACATCCCTAAACCAAAACCAACAACTATTTGGCCCAACCTTTTACAAAAATTCCCATCCATGAACACATTCTTAAACTTAAAAGCCCACTTCCCTTAAACCTTCCTAAAAGCCCATTTCCTTCAAAATTCAAAAGCCCAAATCATCCTAAAGCCCACATGACACTTCCCCTCATCATCCATTTGATCAAAATCACCCCTAAGTTTCAAAATCATCAATTAAACCATTCCAAATCAAGCCACATGTCAAATTACCCCTAAATGCCAAATATTTCTAAACCCTTTTCATGAAACAAGTCAACCTTTTCCCAAGCCAAATGGAGCCATGAACAAGCCATTCTCAAGCCACATGAAGCCATGAGGGCTTTGACTTGTCATTAGTCCATTTATGGCAAGAAGAGGGGGTTCTTTCTTAAACCTCCTTTAACCC
Source organism: Papilionanthe hookeriana x Papilionanthe teres (assembly GCA_022702705.1). Taxonomy (NCBI): domain Eukaryota; kingdom Viridiplantae; phylum Streptophyta; class Magnoliopsida; order Asparagales; family Orchidaceae; genus Papilionanthe; species Papilionanthe hookeriana x Papilionanthe teres. Next base: position 40,177,732 of record CM040427.1, on the reverse strand, counting down.
TTTTTCGCCTTAATCATGTCACACACTAAACCATGTTTAGCCACCTCATCATGGATGGGGACTTCACCACTCCCTCTAAGCCGACCTAAATGATTCTCTCGACTCAAAATCGAGCTTGGAAGGGTGCACCAAGCCCAAAATGGTGGGTTGACCCAAACCAAGCCAAAGTGAGCCTTCTCCCATTCCATTTAAATCAAACTCCTTTACACATGTCCATGGCCAATTGATCGCACTAAACCCCGACCCCGACCCACCCGAACAAGATGGTGACCGGTGCTCAGCCGGCCACCACCAGGCCGCCGGAAAACACCATGGCCGAAACCTTGGGAGGAGCAAAAAAAAATTCAATTCTCCATCGCTCGAAGTGTCCCAGCCAATTGGATAGCATGGTCGTTCTTCTCTTGCATGGAGCAGCTCGATCCCAAGCCTTAAACCCCACAGGAGGCCCTCTACCCTCTCCTATTTAAACACCACCTCCTCTCGGCCATGAGAGGTGGCTGAACCAGTACCATACCAAAACTCGCCAAAATCACTCCTCACTCCCCTCCGGACTTAGAGCAATTGATCCCTATCGTTCTCCCGCTCTAATCCCCATTGATTGAGCTCAATTTTGGAGCTCGATTCTCGAGCCGAACGAGACACTCCCGAATCCTTCACCAAAATCAAATTAAACTCACATACACCTTCACCGAGCCAAGAGAAGAAGTTTTCCAGGTGAAAGCCCCCTCTCCGGGCCACCCGGCTTGTTCTAGACTCCAAAGGTTGTGATCGGCCTTGGTGGAAATCACACCTGAGCAATTCACCACATCCCCGAGGCTTCATCCCTAGCCTCCCGCAGGCTCCAACGAACGTGCTCGAGCATCTCTAATCGAGGCTTCACCTCTCGCAGCCAAGGTATGGATCAATTCTTCATCCCGAGCTTCGAACATTCTCCATTTCAAATGAGTCAATTTCAATGAGCATTAGCCGTATAGATGTGTTCGTCTCTTCAAGACGAATCCATAGAGCATAAGAACATAAAAATCCATGGAGAATCGAGTGAGATCTTGGGGCTAGAAGGTAGACGGCTCTCGAGTTAGGACGCTCGGGGACGATGAACGGATGTCGTTCATTCAATACACGCGCGGACGGACGGCTCGAATGGCGTCGGACCAGGAGACGGTACGCGAACCGCGGGCCGCGTGGCTGCGAGTCGAAGGCGACGTCGAATGGGAGCGCGCCGCGTGTGCATTCGGAGCTGCCGAGGTTGACGCGGCGCCGCGTCACTTAAGTAGAAAAATAGGATTTTTTTTTTATTTATTTAAATCCCAGAACTTCAAAAAACCATATCTTTGTGTATAAAAATCACAAAAATAAAATAAAAATACCCTCTTGCTCAGTGAACAGAGGAGAATAATGTGGAAAAGAAATTAATTAATTTTGCCCAGTACTTTATTTTTAATTAATTATTTACTCCCTGCATTGTTTTAATTCTCCATGCATTCATACAATTCACCATGGCATGAGACCATAGGGCTTTTGAAGCCTCTGAACTTGGGAACATTCCCTGAATTTTCCAGGGTCAGAGGCCATCTCTGTGGAAAGTTATTGATTTTTCAAATACATGTGGCTGTTTTGAGTATTTTAATTCCAAAAATTAGCATGTTGTGAAATAAATTCTAGGAAAATTTGGTGATGTTCCTCATGACTAGAGAACCCTAGGAAAAATAGGACTTGAGTTAATTCACTCAAAACAACCCTAATTGGCTTAAACACCCAAAATAGACCCCTAATTAATTAGAGTTGACCATAGATCAAATTGACTTGAAATCAATTCTCCACTGACCTTTAGGATCAGAGGAACCCACCATAAAAATTTGAAGTCAATTGGGTTGGGTTAACCCTACTAAATGGGTTGATTAAGTCATTTAGTCATTTTAAACTTTAAAAATTCATAACTTTCAAAATACCTTTCAAAAATTCACCAAATTGGTTTTGGAGCCTCTCTGATATCAGGGGAATTTAAGAAAATTAAAATTTCAATTTTCTAAAAAAGTTAATTTTTTAATATTATTTTAATATTTTAATAATTAAAAAAATAAAAAAAATCACAAAAATAATAAAATTCACCAAAATGTCATATTTTGAAGTTTAATCACTTAGGAACAAACCCCATATTTTTCTCAGGTCTATTTAATGAGATATTAAATTTTAAAGCCCTAGGGTAATTTTAAAATTAAAAAAATGTATTTTCTAGCATTTTCACTAAAATAATTATAATAAATCAAGGAAAAATCAGAAAATTGTAAAATTTGGTTCTCTGGAATCCTTGATATTAGAGAGAATTTTAAAAATTATAAAATTCATTTTTCAACTTATATTCTATTTTTAAATTAATTAATACTCCAGAACTTAAAATAATTTTAATAAATAAAATATAATTTAAAAAATCACAAAAATTAGTCTAAGTGGTCCTCTGGTCATTAGGAATGCCCCATAATTTTCTTAAGGACAGAAACTTTCCCTTGGTCATATTATTGAATTTTCCTTGGAAATCCTTATTTTCCACCAAAAATAAATATATAAATAAATTAAATACAGAAAAATCACATTTTCTCCTCTAATGTCTTTATTGACATATGAGTGAAGTCACATAAAAATTTCAAATTCATTTGAGCTCAATTTAGTGAGTTATGAAATTATTAGGCTTGAAGGGCAAAATGGTAATTAAAATTTTTAACCCTTAATTAAAACTTTAGGCTTAATAAAATTAATAAGTAAAATATTTGATTTTAATCTGATTTGGATGATTGAAATTTAGATAATTAAAGGGTAGAAACCTACTAAACAATTTAAAATAATTGAAATAAACCTTAATTAAATAATTGATTAAATTTGGAAGAATAATAAAATTGGAATTATTAAAATAGGGGTATTATTAGGAAGAGGTTTATTCTTTAATCTAAGGATCCCTAAATTAATCATCTCAATAATATTTAATTCTTAATTAAAAAGGTAATCCAAATTTAAGTCTTAAAGTATTAAAAGATTCAATCATTTAAATTGAATTAAAGGTAAATTATTAAACTCTTTTTAAAAAGTTTCAATTAAAATTAAAATTAAAAATAAAATTAAATTAAAAAAAAATTAAATTAAATTAAATTAAATCAAGAAAATATAATAATAATAAAACTAAATTGAATTAAATTGAATAAATAAATTAAATTAAATTAAGTAATTAAATTAAATTAAGTTAAGTTAAATAAATAAATTAAATTAAATTAAATTAAATTAAATTAAATTAAATTAAAAAAAATATTAAATTAAATTAAATTAAATTAAATTAAATTAAATTAAATTAAAAAAATATATATTAAATTAAATTAAATTAAATTAAAACAAATTAAATCAAATCAAATAAATTAAATTAAATCAAGTTAAATTAAATTGAATTAAATATAACATCACCTAAGACATGAAGAATTCAAAATAAATCTAAAATAACTTGAACACTATTCTAAACTTAAATCATTAATTTGAATTTAAATTCGAATCACAAATCATTAAATGTCATTTTGCCCTTAGGAGCCCTCACTAGTATAACTCCTAAATGGAGTATCAAGTGAAATGACACTTCACTTATAGGATATTCAAATGTCCCAATTCACTGAGCAAGACAACAAAACTTAAACTCTCGGACGATTAATTCATTTGTATAATTAAATTCATTTGGACTTAAAACAATCCTAGAAATATTGAAAAGATGTTTAAGATTCGTCTTAAGCACTTCATCAATATGATAGGATATTTATAAGAACAATTGGACTTAGTTGTTCTTTGATGAAGAAAATCGTCCTCAAACTAAAACACAAGAACCTAGACGTCATAGGAGATGACTAAGCTATAGGATTAGGAACTTGGTAGAAAACCATAACCCTTCCCTTAGCTTTACCTAGGAACTTACTTTAAATGCTTAAATATTCTAACCGTGTTTTAAGTGCGGCTTGGGATGACGGGAAGACCCTCCGGTACGCTTTTATTTTATTGCGATTTACTTTACTTGCAATTTATTTAATCGCGTTGCACTTTACCTTTCTTGCATGATAAACAACGATTGCATGAAAACCTACACCTTTAGGACGAAACCAAAACCGAAACCCATAACTAAATTAAAAGACACTACAAGATAAAATTCACCTCCACAACATTTCAAAATATAAGACAACTCAAAATTTAATCACAAACGAACAACAAAACTACAACTACAACTAAATTAAAACGTCTCATTGAATGATCGGGAATACCTCGAATGATGTAACCCACGTGTTGCTAACGGGATTTCCACGGTCTAAATGAAAGTGCGGAACTCATTTAGTTGAGTTTAGCAAATTCATCTGGACTAAGTGAATTCGATGAAAATAACGGTGCCGGGATGACGGAACCGTGGGATCTTAATCGGTTCTGTTTAATCAACTTTAAGATTTGTTTTAATTAAAACATAAAAAAAAACACTTGGAAATTAAGACTTTCTTTAAACCAGAACACTTCTCTCATCTCCTGATTTATGATTTCTAAAACTAAACCTCTGCAACAACAAGGAGCTCGGAGCATGGTGGGCAGCACGGCCATCGTCATCGGCGAAAATGCGAGTCTACTTCAACAAAAATTTCCTTAGAACTAAATAACCAAGCCATAGGACTTCGAGGTAGTTTGCACTAGTGCAACATAAATCCTCAACTCTTCGCTAGTGCATTTGCATGATCATGTCATGTAAATTAAGCCCTAACCTGGTCTTAGGACTCGAGGTAGTCGTCCGATATGACATAAACCCTCACATCTTCGAGGCTATTGGTATGATTTTATCATACTAATATAAGTCCCAATTAATTAAAATTGGCAAGATCAAAACATTAAATAAACATTAGGACTTTCCTAAATTCAAGCCAAACAATAGGATAGTCGGGAAGTTACCGAAGTTCGCTTCGAATCTGTGATTTCTCCTACCTTTCTTCTTTTGGATTCCCAAAATAAAATGTCCCAAATTTGATCCATTCCCTATTGAAATCCCAAAATTCAATCCTTTGAAAACTTAAACTTTGAAATTCTTGAGAGCAGAACTACTGATTATTATCGAGAGCTTTCTTAGGTGATTCTTGTCACTTAAGATGTAATTAACTATAGGGGCTTGCCCTTATAGGGAATTTTAAGAACCCAGGTAATATAAACCCTGTTTAATGTTTTCATATTAAGCGAGGGAACTTGTCGGCTTATAAAATTGGTTCACGGACCAAACGGATGTCACAAATCTTCTAGTTTATTTAATCGAGCCCCATCATCAAACAATGTGTCTATTCTTCGGGATAGATACATGGTTTGTGATGTGGTGCTCGTTTACATAAACTATTTGGGATGTGAGATCGGTTTGATTTCATATCTTAAAACTTTTAAACTTAAAATTACTTTCAAAATCAAATGTTATCTTTTAAACTATATATATTTAAATTAAATTTAAAATATGAAAATTCGCCGACAATTTACGTAGGCGACCCCTTTTCAAAACACATAACCTAAAAATATGCCGACAGTCCCTAGGCTATTCTAAAGAGAGACTAGACCTCAACTAAAAGTGAGCTCAACAACCTACTATTTTACAAATGGTATCTAATAATCAATTTAGGGGAGCACCAACTGAAGATCCAAATTTTTATCTTGACAATTTTCTAGAATTGTGTGCAACATTTAAATATGATGGTGTTTTTGATGATGATATTAGACTTAGGGTTTTTTCCATTCTCTCTATGGGATAAGGCTAAGATATAGTTGAATTCGTTAGCACCTGGATCTATCATAACTTGGGGTGATTTAGCACATTAATTCCTTGCTAAATATTCTCCACTATAAAAAATTGTGAAGCTTAGAAAAGAGATTACATCTTTTTGTCAATTTGAAGGGGAATCTATTTATGAAGCTCGAAAACGATTTAAAGAAATCCTAATGTGTCCACACCATGTTGTGCCAGATTGGTTAATTATTCAAACCTTTTATTATGGATTAGTTGAATCTCTTAGATCTATTATTGATGCCACTGCTGGTGGTTCATTGATGTCAAAACCATTTCATGAAGCTTATGATTTAATTGAAGAAATGTCTACTAATACTTTTCAATGGCCTTTTGAAAGGGTACATCCTAAAAATGTAGCCAATATTCATGAATATAATACTTTTGCAATGTAAGCAAATCAAGTTGCTACAATTTCAAGGAAGATGATCAATTTGGAATGAATTTTTCTCAACCAATTCCAATGATTAAAGAGAATTCATTAGTCCAAATGATAGATTCACAAACATCAATTGAGACTTTAAATGCTATAAATAACAAGTCAAATAACCCATATTCAAACTACTATAACCTAGGTTGAAAAAATCATCCTAACTTTAACTAGAATAAAAATTTGGGTGATACTAATCTGCAATGGGGGAGAACCCAAGTAAACCTATTGGGGAACTGGAACAACCAAGGTAATATTTACTATATACGTACTTATCCTCCAGGTTTTAATAATAATCCACAATTTAAGGATAATAAGTTGTCTATAGAAGAAGTTGTGTTACGAATGGGAAATCAGTTACAAAGTCAAGGAGCTGCTATAAGAAATATTGAGAATTAGTTGGGCCAAATTCCAAATTCATTAAGTATTAGAATCCGAAGAACACTTCCTAGTAATACATAAGTAAATCTAATAAACCTGAATAAAGAGTAAGTAAAGGCTGTTCAACTTGGAAGTGAAAGAGAGTTGGAAGGTAGAGTTCAAAAAGAGATTGAAGTAGAGAAAGACGAAATTGAAGAACCTAAAGAGGACGCTCTAGAAGGTTTTGAGAGACCTATTTCTCCACTTAAGATTGATTTTGAAAAACTGTCACCATCTCCATTTCCTTAGAGACTTCGTCAACAAAAATTGGATAAACAATTTTTAAAATTTCTAGAAATCTTTAAAAAGCTTACAATTAATATTCCTTTTGCTGAACCTTTAAAACAAATGTAAAGCTATGTGAAGTTTACGAAGGATTATCTTAACAGAAAAATGATGTTTGAAGATAATGAGACGGTTGCACTTAGTGAGGAGTGTAGTGCTATAATTCAGAAAAAACTTCCTAAAAAGCTTAAAGATCCTGGTAGCTCAATAATTCCATGTGCGATTGGAGAGAGATTTTTTAGGAAAGCTTTATGTGATTTGGGTGCAAGCATTAACCTTGTGTCATTATCTATATTTAAAAGACTGGGATTAGGATAAATATCTCCTATAACTGTAACCTTGCAATTAGCAGATCATTTTATAATGTATCTTAAGGGAGTTGTAGAAGATGTTTTGGTGAAAGCGGATCGATTTATCTTTCCTGTTGATTTCATTGTGCTAGATATGAAGGAAAATAAAGAGATACCTATCATTTTAGGGAGATCATTCCTAGAAACAGGAAGAGTGAACCGACCTTTATGAATGTAAGAATTTATGAATTTATATTTAAATATTTATATTAATTATTGTAAAAGTCACAATTTCAAATGCAAGTATACGTATCGTTTCAAGTAATACAGGGCTCTATTGGAGTCCTGGTTATCGATCCCACAGGGAAGATTATGAGAAAATTAAGAAATATTTTACATTTTTCAAATTAAAAGTAATTATTATTTTTATTTCTTTTCAAAATTCAGATTTTAAATTTAATAAAATTTTTACTAAATGTAAGTAAGCAGTAATTAAAATAAAGATTAATGCAGATATAAATAAAACAACTTTCTTCTTTTCAACTAATCCAAGATTTTTAGAATAATTATCATTTATGGAGAATTTAGATTATGGTATTGTGTCATATAGAAGCATTCCTATTCTTTACCTTCACTCGATAGTATAAAGAAAATTGGCTAATCTATAGATCGGTTCAGGACATTTTATTAGAAGAATGAGTTAATTTAGGCTCACACTACTAGATGTCCAAGGGTGGCTATAGTCGGCCCTACCAGTGACCCGTTCCCTTTCTATGGATCAAATTATTAGAATTTAGTCTGTCACTCTAAAACTAATTAATTCTCTGCCCAATAAATAATATCTTACTATTTGTTTGCACTTCACCTTGAATAACCCGCATAAAGCCTTCGATTCCCCAAGGATTCATGCGATATCTACTAGTTAAGAACTCATCTCCGTATAGGTCTCAAAATTATTCAACAGGTTTTAACAATTTAAATGGCCAGTTTAAAAAGTAAACTAAGATCAGGTATTAATATCATCACAATTTTTATAAATATTTTAAGTTAAATTCTCCAACAAAATTCAATTATCTTATTATCTTTTCATAGTTGAAAGGAGAAAGAAAACTAACTACTCAGAACACATTGAATTCACACAACAAAACATATTTATAAAACTTTGAACCAAGTTACAAATATTTATCTGGAATGTTTCTTCAAGTGATCCGCTGATTGTTACTGACTCCAATGCATGGTACAAAACTTCAACAGCAACAATACTTGAAAACTCACACTTACTACTCAAGGAATTGAGTAGTAATACTCTAAATAAACTCACTAAATGAAAAATAAAGTGGCTCCCTAAAATGATTTAATGCTAGAGGGGGGTATATGGCTATAGAATGCTAAAAGGAGGTTAATAGGGGCGCTTTTCTCTGTAGAATTGACTCTTATTTATAGAGCTCCAAATTTGATTAGGGGTTGCTTAAGGCACCTCTAGAAGGTAAATACAATGTATCTTCTAGAAGGTAACTGTCGCGCTTAGGCGCCAGGATCTGGCGCCTAGGCGCTGGAGTCTGTGACCAGGTCTTAGCACCTCTTCACTTTGGATCACACCTCTTCGCGATTAAAACCGTTTTCCTGTGTACAGATGCATTGTATCACATGTCATATATATTAGGAGTAACTTTCAGTCTTCTAGAAGGTCTGATAACCGCTTAACACCATCAAAATAACTGCCCAAAGCCGTCAAAAATATTATCTGTTTCTGTATCAAACTGGCGCTTAGGCGCCAGATTCTGGCGCCTAGGCGCCAGACCTATAATTTCAATATCTTTGCTCTTTAAGCTCCATTTTTGCTCTTTTTTTCTCCTTTTTCCTTCTTGAACTCTTTTTTTATCACCTACATCCAAAAACATAGAAATACCTTTGATTAAACATAATATCCTTAAGAATTGAATCATAAATAAGGCATAAAAATAAGTATTTTTAAAGTGGATCAAAGAGCAGTGATAGATGTGCAAAAAGAGAAATTAACTATGCGTGTTAATGATCAAACGATATTTTTAATATTTTAAAATTAATGAAATACCATGCAAAAGGTAAAGATGATGAATGATTCAGGATGGATGTAATGACATATCTTAGTGAATTCCATTTCAAAACAACTTATGAAGAGAATTCAGAAAAGAAAGAATTGGAATACGAGGAAGAACAGGAGTTAGAACATCTTAATGGTTTTATTGAAGAAGATTCAAATTTTATTCAAAAAGTTTTAAAGTTTTGGACATGACAAAAAAAGACAAGTCTTTTTGTCTATCAATTGAGAAACATTATGAACTTGAATTAAAGTTACTTCTGAAACATTTAAAATATGCTTTTTTAGGTGATTTCTCAACTTTGTCGTTTATAATTTACTCAAACTTAACTTCAGAAGTTGAGTGTTTACTGAAAATTTTGAAGAAATACAAGAAAGCCATGGGATGGACAATTTCTGATATTAAAGGAATCAATCCTTCAAATTGTATGCATAGAATTCTGATGGAAGAAAACTGTAAACTTAGTGCTAATCCTCAAAGAAGATTAAATCCCATTATGAAAGAAGTTGTTAATAAAGATATTATAAAGTTGTTAGATGCTGAGATTATCTATCATTTTTCAGATAGTGCAAGGGTTAGTCGAATACACTGTGTTCCTAAGAAATGATGAGTAATTGTACCTGTTAATGAACAGAATGATTTAATATCAACAAGATAAGTTACATATGATGAATATGTATTGATTATAAAAAATTAATCCTTGCCACGAGGAAAGATTATTTTCCGTAACACTTTCTTGATCAAATGCTGGATACACTAGCTGAGCATAAATACTTTTGTTTTCTCGACGGATATACTGGTTATCTCCAAAAAATAAATTATTTCAGAGGATCAAGAGAAAATAATGTTTATCAGTCTTTATGGTACTTTTGCTTTTAGAAGAATGTCCTTTGATTTATGTAATGCCCCTGCTATATTTCAAAGTTGTATGATAGATATTTTTTGTGATTTAATTGAAAAAGGAATTGAAGTTTTTATGGTTGATTTTTCAGTGTTTGGAACATCATTTGAATTATTTTTAGAACATTTATTACGAGTTCTTAAACGCTGTGAAGAAACAAATTTAGTCCTTAATTGAGAAAAATATCAGTTTATGGTACCAGGAGGAATTGTTTTAGGACATCACATTTCAGAGAAAGGTATAAAAGTGGATCCTACTAAAATTCAAGTGATCACTAATTTACCTCACCTAACCAATGTCAGGCAAATTAGGAATTTTTTAGAATATGCTGAATTCTTCATGCAATATATTAAAGACTTTTAAAAAATTGCTAAGTCACTATGTTATTTACTCGAAAAAGATGTGATTTTTAATTTTGATAAGAACTGTCAAAAAGCTTTTGAACTTTTAAAAGAAATAATAATCACTGCACCAGTTATTGTTTCACCTGATTAGAAAAAAATCATAATTAATGTGTGATGCAAATGATTATGCTACTGTAGCTGTTTTAGGACAGAAATATGATGAAATTTTTAAAGTATTTTGCTATGCTAGTAAAACTCTTAATGAAGCTCAAATTAATTATACCACAACTGAGAAAGAATTATTAGCAATAGTATTTGCCTTTGAATTCAGATCATATTTCATTGGAAATAAATGTGTGGTGCATACAGATCATTCTATTATTAAGTATTTAATGAAAAAGAAGGATGCAAAACTCAGGCTGATAAGATAGATTCTCCTTTTGCAATAATTTGATTTTAAAATAGTAGATATAAAGGAAGCTGATAATCAAATTGCTGATCATCTATCCAGGTTTAATTCTAGAAATCACTTTCTTCTGAAAAAGAAATTAATGAACATTTTCCAGATGAAATTTATTCAATATTAATGAATGGTTTGTTCCATGGTATGCAAACATTTTAAACTTTATTATTAGTAACATTTTACCTTATGGTCTGACACACAAACAAAAGAGAAAATTTTTATCTAAAGCTAAGTCTTTTTTTGGGACGACCCATTTCTATATAAACGGGGGAAAGATCTAATTATTCGAAGATGTGTGCTTTTAGAAGACTCTTTTGAAATTATCAAAAAATATCATGATTCTGATTTTGGAGGGAATTTTGGCGTTGATAAAACAACATACAAATTCTTGCAATTTGGATTTTATTGGCCTACTATCTTTAAAGATGTTAATGCTTATATTAAAAATTTGATCGGTGTCAACGTGTATGCAATATTTTTAGAAGAAATGTGATACCCCTTAATTATATTTTGGAAGTTGAAAAATTTGACCTTTGGGGATTAGATTTCATGGGACCATTTAAACTATATTTCAGAAATTTATATATACTATTAGTAGTAGACTATGTGTCTAAATAGATAGAAGCTGTTGCTTTACCTTGATGTGATGCTCAAAGTGTTACAAAGTTTCTAAAAATGAATAGATTTTTCAGATTTGGAATGTTGAGAGTTATCATAATGGATGGGGTAAGTCATTTTAAAAACGCGATAATTGAAAAACTATTGAAGAAATATCATATCAATCATCGTATTTCTACTACTTATCATGCTTAAACAAGTAGTTTAGCTAAAATTTCTAATTGATAAATCAAAAGAATTTTATAAAAATCTATAAATACAAAAAAATGGATTGGTCAATCAAACTTAAATATGCTTTGTGAAAGCTTTTCATCTACCATTATGACTGCATATAGAACTTCTATAGGAATGTCACCATTTAGGTTAATTTTTGGGAAAGCTTGTCATTGAGCAGTGGAACTTAAGCATAAGGCTTATTAGGCTATTAAGGAATTTTATTATATTTTGAAGGATGATGATAAACAAAGATTATTGTAATTAATTTTTGAGAATGCTAAGATGTATAAAGATATGATCAAAAAGTGGAATGATCGGAAGATTCTTACTAAAAATTTTGAGCAAGAGCAATAAGTTTTGCTTTATAATGCAATATTGATGTTATTTTCAGGAAAACTTATGTCCAGGTGAATGGGCCCATTTATTGTGATAAAATTTTATCCTTATGGAGCTGTGGATATCAAAGATCCTAAAACCTTGAAAATTTTTAAAGTGAATGAGCATAGGCTGAACCCCTATTTCTTAGGGGATTAGACTAAATTGAATGATGTTATGATGTTGGGTAACTGAACCGACTTTTACGAGTATCTGTATATGCAAGAATTTATGAATTTATATTTAAATATTTATAATAATTTCGTAAAGTCTAAATTTTAAACGCAATTATACGTATCATTTCAAGTAATACAGGGCTTTATTGGAGTCCTGGTTATCGATCCCACAGGGAAGATTAACGAAAGATTAATTGAAGAAATTTAATAAATAGATTTTCAAATTAAAAGTAATTTTAATTTTTTATTTCTTTTCAAAATTCAGATTTTAAGTTTAATGAAATTTATACTAAATGTAAGTGAAGCAATAAAGTAAAGGTTAATGCAAGTATAAATAAAACAACTTTCTCCTTTTCAACTATTGCAAGATTTTTCGGAATAATTATCATTTATGGAGAACTTGAGATTATGGTATTGCGCCAAATAGAAGCATTCCTATTCTTTACCTTCGCTCGATAGTATAAAGAATATTGGCTAATCTATAGATCGGTTCAGGATATATTATTAGTAGAATGGGTTAATCTAGGCTCACACTTTTAGATGTCCAAGGGTGGCTATGGTCGGCCCTACTAGTGACCCGTTCCCTTTCTATAAACCAAATTATTAGAATTTAGTCTGTCACTCTAAAAACTAATCAATTCTACGCCTAATAAATAGTATCTCCCTATTTATTTGCGCTTCACCTTGAATAACCCGCTCAAGGCCTTTGATTACCCAAGGATTCATGTGATATCTTCTAGTTAAGAACTCATCTCCCAATAGGTCTCATAATTCTTCAACTGGTTTTAACAATTCAAATGGTCAGTTTAAAAAGTAAATTAAGATCAGGTATGAATATCATCACAATAATTTTAAATGTTTTAAGTTAAGTTCTCCAACAAAATCAAATTATCTTATTATCTTTTCATAGTTGAAAGGAGAAAGAAAAGTAACTACTCAGAACACATTGAATTCACACAACAAAATATATTTATAAAACTTTGAACCAAGTTACAAATACTTATCTGGATTGTTCCTTCAAGTGATCCTTTGACTCCTACTGACTCCAATGCAAGGTATAAGACTTCAATCAACAACAACACTTACAAACTCTCACTTACTACTCAAGGAATTGAGTAGTAACACTCAAAATAACTAAAATAAACTCACTAAATACTTAAGAGGAAAATATGGTGGCTCTCTAAATCTATCTCTGGATACTGGAGATCTAGGGGTGGCACCGTTCTCTGTAGAAATGTCTCCTATTTATAGAGCTTCGAAAATGGCCAGGGGTTGCTTAAGGCACCTCTTAAAATTCATCCAAATTCAATGAATCTTCTAGAAAGAGTTCTTCATCATCGTCTATTTTATCAAATCTATGTGTTAAATGCTTCAAAAGGAACAAATGAAGGCCAGAGATATGTTCTACCTAATGGAGAATGGAATTAAGTTCTATGTTTAGTTTTTTTGCTTGTTTGTTTGTGTTTGATTGTTTTAAGTGTTTATGAAAGTTTGTCTTGTAGTGTGATGAATTTAGATGTTATCTCATCCAAAACTTTTTGAAGTAGAGATTAGATATGTGATGTGTGTTTGTATTTGTTGAATATACTAAAGAAAGGGTTTTGTTATTTATGGTTGTGGTGAACATTGTTGTTATGGTTCATTGTTATGTGTATTTATGTGATGTTGATGTGGTAGTAAGTATGTGAACTTTGTTATTTTAAATGTTCTTTATTTGTTTTGTTGAACTTATTCCTACTACTTTAGGAGGTTTAGAATAGAGCTAACCTCATTTAAAATTTTATGTTTAAGTTTCAATTTACTACCATGAATTATTTTTTTTTGTGATAGCGCTATTATGTTAGTTTGTGTGATTTGCTTTTATGTTAGCCTCTACTGCAAAAAAGTCTTTTGAATCTCATATATGCTAAAATCATAATAAAATCTGATCATTTTTACTCATGTCATTAATTTTTTTTTGTACTTGTATACTTAGGATATGAAAATTTTTGTAAGTATAATGTTTTAGTTTTTGATTCTTGTCTTTATATATGATATGCTAAAATATTTAATCTTTGTAAAAATTAAGTTTTGGGGGGGAGGAGGGTGAAAAAAATAATCAATTTTCAAAACTTGAAATTTATTTGTTCTCAAACATACTAAAAATAAATTTGATTTTTAATTTGAAAAATAATTATGTGTATGAAGTTATATTAAGGTAATAAAATTTTAAATATAAAAATGTGTAAGAGAATTTGGATAAAACTTTATAGTGATGAAGAAAAAATTTAAGTTAAAAATTTTCTAGTGAAGAGATGTTAAATATGGTGTAACAATCTTTAGTGAGAGATATTGTATTTTTGAAAAATATAGAAGAATTAGACTCTTATTTTCAATACTTAAATTTCTTTAATTAAAAGTAGTTCTCAAAACTATTATTATATTTTAAGCAAAGGATATATATCAGACCTTTTCTTTAGGAAAGGAAGAGTGGAATTCAAAATCATTAAAGGCCTATCCAGATATATTAATCATTTCTAAAAAAAAGGGAGGAGAAACTTGAGGATTAGTGCCTAATAAAAAATTAGTTCCACATATGATCTTTTTAATGCATAAGATATGAGAAACTCCTAAGCTTAGGGATATAATATACTGAGTATAATTATTTTTAATGAAAAACTCTTAAGTAAAGAAGATAGAATGCCTAAACTCTATATTTGGAAAATCTAGAAGGAATTCTGAATTAAACATGAGCTCATATTTTCATACTTTTTCACTTTAGAAAATTTCTAAACTTTAAATCGGTCTCATTCACCAAAGGTTTTTCTAAATCGAAGTACTACATTTCTAGAACAAAATTTTAGAATCTTCTAAGGAAACTCATTCACATAATTTGCTTATGTTGGATTTGAAAGATTGTAGTGTCACTTGAGGACAAATAACATTTTAAGTTTGGGGGAATTTGATATACCTATAATATATAATATTTTTTGTACACTTTTTATACTTATTTTTGATGATAATGCACTTTAATGGAAGATATTTATGTGATTTTCTTTTGGGTGCAATTAAATGGACTAAATATGTCAAAAGGAGTGAAAAATGATCAAATTTGGAGCAAAAATGAAAATATATTAAAATGAACTGGGGCGCCTAAGTGCCCAAATCTGGTACCTAAGCGCCAGCAGACAGAGAAGGCTGCACCTAAGTGTTAGAAGCCCCGCTGCTTAAGCGCAGAGTAGTTACTTAGCAATTTCAAAGAGTTTTTGGTAAATTTTGAAGAGGTGTCTGAGGCACCCTTTTGGTACAAACGTGGGTAACTGATCAAAAGCGCCAAAAGACATTCAAATTTCACTTGAAAGGATACATCTCCTGGGTAGATTCATTGAATATGGACATATTTTGAAGAGACACCAAAGCACCTTTTTCAGAAAGTATAAAAGAAAGGACTTGAAGAAGAATTAGGAGAGAGTTTTAAAGTTAGTTTTTACAGAGTTTTTAACCTAATTAGAGATTAGTTATAGTAAGAAGTTATATGACTCTTAATTAGGGTTTCTTCACACTTATCTCATTCCTAGTGAAAGGGAATGCGAGTAGAAATTTCCAAGTAAAAATCCATTGTTTTAGAGAGATTTAAGTCCTCTTGGGTTGGGCGACCAGTCATAGGGAGTCTTGTAAGAGATAGAAAAATATTCAAGGGAACTTTAAAAGTTTGGTGGAGAGGAACTTGAGATAAGTTTTTATCTTTGTACTTCATTTGGTTTTAATTGGGACTTCTTGTGTTTTCTACATGATTTTTTCTTTTAAACTTACTTGTTGTTGTGTTTTTTCCATTGATTCTGAGTAGTTTTCTTTATCTTTTTCCTTAAAATGAAAAGTATTTAAGTCTTTGATAGAAGTTGTGGAAGTATTTATATTTAATGTTGGAAGAAGTTGTGCTGATTTAATCCTTGTACTTCATTTACTTCATGATTTGGCCAATTAAGATGTTAATATTTGTTGTGAGAACATGTAAGATCCTAGTAGGTATTGTGTTAATCTACAATAGGTAGAAATCACATGAGATTTTATGGATGAGGAAGTAATTCATATAATTTTGTGCAAATAAATAGGGAAATATACTTTTATCGGTGTAGAATTAGAGGACTCTAGAGTGACAGACTAAAGCCCCTAATTTCGTTTATTATTTTAGGTTTTGATACGAGATGTTAGCCCCCAGATGGAGGAAAAAGAGGGGACTTTATAGTGAGAGCTATTATCTCCCTACCTAACCCGTCTTCAAAACTATTCACATTTTAAACTAGTCAATGTTCTTTATAGCATCTCTAGTAAGTGTAAAGAATATTACTGCTCATATTGGCACAACACATTTTCAATACATTCACAACAGAACTCCTGTATTTATTACTTATTCATGATAAGGAAAAAGATAATTTTATCTATACTTCTTTAATCTTACAAAAATCTTGTTATTGTTAGTTAATTGTTTACTTTATTCCAAAATTTAAGAAAATGCAAAAAGAATCAAAATTTCAACTTTTCTATTATCTAAAATTGTTTAAGTGTCTTTTTCTAAATATATTTTATGATCTAAAACCTTTTTATCTTTTAAATATCCAAAACTTTTCCCCGTGGTATCGATATTTTGAGGCTTAATCAGAAATTTCTATATTACTTGATAACGATACATATACTTTTGTAGAATCCCTAAATTTAAATATTAACGGTTGAATTCTTATTTAGATTCAAAATTAAGTTCTTGGTGTCGTTGTAAAGAAGGAAATTTTATATCATAAATATAATTATATTTTTATTACCACAAGTATAAATATACTAGTATTCGTGTAGTGGGGATCATTCACCCAGATAATTACTAAACTTTACATCAAATGAATGATTAGTTACCCTACTCATGAGATAATTTGAACTTTATATGTTTACTAAGCACATATTAAATCAATATAATTAAAATGAGGGAAGAATAATTCAATGACATGGTAAGATTCAATGAACTCTAAATACTTCAGAGGGTCTTAAAAGTTGTTTTGGGTTATGCCTCGAATACTTTTGTGATCTTTTGGATAATTTGAAGGACACTTGAACTTATCATGCTTTGATGAAGAAAATCATCTTTAAACAAAAACATATGGGTCCACCAAGATATGACTTGGGACTTCTTAATTCACCAGATCAATAAAAATACCATGCACTACTTATCCTATATTAATAATATAATGCTCAAGGATTTGAGTATACTTTAAGGTATTTAAGTCCTTGTGAGCAATCAAGGACAATTGTATTTGCCACAAATGGATCATCAGCCTTGTATACGTCTGAGGTCTAGGTGGCGAGGGCGATGAAAACATTGCTTATGTGTGCTTAAGTGAGTTATACGATGTGGGATTTTTTTTAGAATATAATTGCCACCTCGAGGACCTTCAATGAGGGGAGAGGATAAGGACCGATGATACCATTCATCGACTCTTGATAAGATTGTTTCCCCCGACACTCTTAGGTTGCCTATAGTCCTAGCTTGATTAGAGTAATTAGCCTATGGACTACGCTAATTTACAAAAATATTTACAAAAATAAAATATTTTTTTTCCTTGTTAAAGTGAACTCTGCATGAAAATTTAAACAATAACTTTTGCTTGAAAAATTAAAGAATTTTGATGAAAACTTACAAAGGTCCACAAACAATCACTCAGATTGAGGTTAGGAATTACCATCTGTAAATTGCTGAACTGGTTGTTCTTGTTCAATGTTGGGAAGCACACAGTCCAGCTTTGAGCCTCCACCTTCACCGATGTCTTATACCTGATCTCGTTCTTTCATATGTGACTACAGAATTCGTTTTGATCACTCGTGTCTTCTACGACTTGTTCTTCTTGACTTTTGCACCGGGCTTTTGTGCTTTCCTCACTTTTCTTAGTTTTCCTGCAGTTTCACTTAAATTTCTTGCAAATTTTATTATGCCTTGTGATACTAACCATGTAGCAGTAGCAGAGGCCCACCTGCACGTTTACAATTTATTGCAAATTTTATCATTTTCTCTTTACAATATTTTCTTATTAATGCATGCTTTACTTTTAATGCTTATAGAACAAAACAACAAAAAATGTTTTCAAAAATTAAATACACATTTAAACCTAGTGAACGCCCTTAAATCACTCTTTTTTGATTTACGAGAATCTCTTAGATGAGGTAACCCACGGTTGCTAATGAGAAATCTTCAATCTAAATAAGCCTAACAACTCATTTAGACTAAGTAGATTCAAAAGAAAATAGTGATCCTGGAATGAGGGAACTGTGGGATTATAACTGGTGTCGTTCAAATTAAGTTAAAATTGCCCCAAATAATACATTTGAACAACAACAACAACAACAAAACCAAAACATTGACACATAAATTTTAAAACCATAAAACCATAGATCTTGGAGC
Source organism: Papilionanthe hookeriana x Papilionanthe teres (assembly GCA_022702705.1). NCBI lineage: Eukaryota > Viridiplantae > Streptophyta > Magnoliopsida > Asparagales > Orchidaceae > Papilionanthe > Papilionanthe hookeriana x Papilionanthe teres. The sequence goes on along the minus strand of CM040427.1, from coordinate 40,158,894 downwards.
TGCCTCTTCAACGAGAAAATTAGAGCAAATACCATGGGTAGCACGACGAGGACATATTGAAGAACATCCTCGAGAGAGCAAACAGGGCTACATCAGCAAATCTTTTCTTAGAATTAAAAAATAAGTCATAGAACTTCAAGGTAGTCTGTCTAGTGCGACGTAAATCCTCAATCTATTTTTAGGCTTTTGCACTATCATGTTGTATTCCATAAGTCTTAACTCTCTTTAGGCTTTGAGGTAGTTGTTCGGTACAACGTAAGCCCTCTTATCTTTGTAAGCTATTTGCATTATCAGGATCATGTGAATGTGAGCCCTAAATAATAAAATCAACAAGATAAAACATCTAATAATATCTTTTTAGAATTGAAGCAAAATCATATGATAGTTTGAGAATTCACCGAGGCTCGCCTCAGAATCTATGAATCCTCTACATTTCTTTCTTCGGATTCCATAATAACTATTCCTAATTGATATTTCCCATTTGATTTTCCATGTCCGACCTTGAGACCCTAAAATTTGAAATTCTTGAAGACAAGTGCCTTTGGTATAAATCTAGAGTTTTGTTAAGTGACTTCTGTCATTTAATATGTCATTATAGGAAACTTTAAAACCCACTTTAATATAAACCATATCTAATTTTTCATATTAGATAAAGGAATTTGTTGGTCAACATAAGAGTTTCGCCGACTAAAACGGACGTCATATATTTTTTAACTTATTAATCGAGCATCATTATCAAGTGATGTGTCTATTCCTTGGGATAGGTGCATGACTTGTAGTGTGGTGCTCAATTATTTAAATTATTAAATATATGAGATCGGTTCGGTTTTGTATTTTCAAAATTAAAATACAACTTTTCATAAATATATATATTTTTATGTTATTCTTTTTTATCTATCATAGATTTATACATGAGAAATGTAGTTTTCTTCATGTTGTGCAAGATGCATGAAGGGAATACGAATAAGTTGGAACAAGAAAATCCAACGGAAAAGTAACCAGAAGCTGCGTGACCATGCCACTTACCAAGTATGGCCGGCTTGACCATGTCATATGGTGTAGTAGGGCAGCGAGACCACACCACAATCGAACGTGACCACACGGCCCAGACAATTTTGCTGCGTGATCACGTCAAAAAAGGGAGTGACCACACCGACGAGCGAGAAACACTTTAGGAAGAAATTTTGTTGACCAAAACTATGATTCTTGCTATAAAATTAAATCTTAGGGTTTCTAGTAAGAAATTGTGCATCAGAGAATCCTTTGAGGTTGAATGAAGATAGTTTGAGAGAGATTTTTGAGGGATCTCTTGAGGGTTGTGTTCCACCTTTAAGTAAGTTTTTATTTACTTGGTGAGTCGTGAGAGAATCCGCATGACATGAAAATGTGTTGGTTTTGTAGAAAAAACAATTTCTTGTAAGATTTTCATATTTATATCAGCTCAATTTTTTCGTATCACATAAAAAAATCACTATTTTAACTTAAATAAGTGAATTACTTTGCATGATGATTTGTATGTAAAAATTAAAATTTAGATATTAGATGTGTAAATACATAGAAATTGAGTGAAATATTTGTAAATCTTTCAAAAAATTAAAATAAAACTTAGTTTACATTTCATCCCAAAATAATTTGACACGAATTGAAGTAAAAGGTAACAAAAAGTAAGCCGCACGACAAGAATAGTTTACAGCCAGATTCTACATTTCTACTCCTCGATCGAAGCATCGAAATACACTATGGAATTCCCAAAACCAGTCCAAGATCCAAAGTCTCAACGGCTCTACCTCACACGACTATTAGCAATTATTCAATTAATGCTTTTGTGTCTTTCCTAAGGCATGTGAAAGTTGATACGCAACGCAATATAAGGAAGATGTCAATCGGTTTGAATACCGAACGAGCTTTTCTCTTTCCTTCCTCCTTTCCTCCAACAAAGAACAACTCCTCCTCTGTTGACTATTATCTATTTCGGGTGTTCGTGTGAGGGTGGAGAGATGGGCGAGCAAATTCAACGACCAGCCGGCGAGGTGGGCGCTGATGATGTGGTGGCGAAGCTGCGCGAGAGCTTTTCGTCGGGGAAGACGAGGAGCTATGAGTGGAGGGCGGCTCAGTTGAAGGGCATCATCAGGATGATCGAGGAGAAGGAGGAAAACATCATGGAAGCGCTGAAAGCTGATCTATCCAAGCCAAAGCTTGAATCTTTTGTCCACGAGGTCGAGTTGTGCTTCCTCTCTTTACTCCTGTCTTCATTTTTATCTGTTTTTGGATGGCATGAACTATATTAGGACGAAGGCTTTTTCCTAGATTGCAAGTTTTGTTTCTGGTTTTTGAGAACTTATCTTCTAATCTGGATCACAAATAACTTTTATAGGAAAAAACAATATTACTCTGTTGAGTTTTGATTCTCCTCACTTCATTTTATTTTGCTTTGGCTGTTTGAATCATCCTCACAATGTTCCCTTTACTGCAGATTTCATTGGCGAAGTCTTCATGTGGATTGGCTTTAAAGGAGTTGAAGCGCTGGATGAAGCCTGAGAAGGTAACGGGCTCTGAGATTAGGGCTAGCGTTTCTTAATGAGAGAAAAATTGTTTCTTTGTTTTCTCCTTTTTATCTGACACTGAATCCTAAAGTTATAATGAATTTAGGTGTCAAGCATGCTAACAGCATTCCCCTCATCAGCAGAGATTGTGCCAGAGCCCCTTGGTGTTGTGCTGGTTATTTCTGCTTGGAATTATCCATTTTGTATGTAAATTGGTCCACTTTTTAATATCTAAATCGAATTAAATTGGTTATGGAATTATAACATTTCACAGTTTATGATTCTTTTTAGTTTTGACCATAGCTTGGTTTTCTTCTTATCTTCCTACTCAAAAGCATATTTATCTATTTCTTGCATTGCAACTTATTAATATAGATCAGTCTTAGTATTACATGCATATAATAGGTATACTTCTGATAGAATTTCTGATCTTCATCATATTTCATATTTTTGTTATCGGGGAGTCAATAACTTAATACTAATTTTTGCATCTTGGAATAATTACTTCTTAAAAATTCAGATGTGGGATTACAGTCCCGAATTATCTTGATATCGTGTTCGTTTGTAAGCATACTTTTTATGTAGTGTTTTTGTGTATTAATGAAATGAAAATGATAGTTTTATTACAGCATCTAGTTGGCTTCAGGAAAAAAATAATAACCTGTATTGTAATTCAAATGTTGATTTCTTACATACCATTGAAGAGAACATGGTAGACAATTTTGTTATGTGGATTTTTTTTTTCTTTCACATGCTCTAGCAGATGTGTTTATGTTTTATTTCATGGTGGTGGGGTCCAGAGAGGGGGTTTGCATCTATTCATTCACCCATAAGGACAATTTTAATGTAAAGTGTAGTATAGTAGACCATAGATTTTTTACTTCACTCTTTAATATCATATAATATAGTAAAATTTTATCTTCCCAAAAATAAATATGTAATTATTATTTAATATTAATTATATTTTAATTTGATAATTAAGTTTATGATAATTTTTAAAAAAATTGAGGAGATGAAAATTTTAAACTTAAGTAATAATCACCCTTTGATTTATTTATTTTGCCACATCTTTTCTTAAGTTTTGGTTTTGCCAGTAGTTTATCATCTTTATTGAGATACTTAGTGTAGCTTAAAGCTTCATTTAGCACGGTTCATCAATGCCATCCACATGTTAAAAATTAATTTTATTGGCTGATTTTGACAATATCTTTTTTTACAAATATAAAAAAAGTAAACTCGAATGATTTTATCTGATTGATTGGTTTGGTTGTTAAAGTGTTGGTTCATTTATTGGTTGTGATCTTTTTTTTTTAATTATTTTTTATTTTTTTATGGATTTGGGTTATAGATCCAATTTTTATTTTTGTAATGTTTTTTTTAAACTAAAAATTGAATTAGAAAAATTTATTTAAATATTGAATTAACAAAGCCTTCACATGTAAATAAATTACATATAGATCAACATGAATATTATTTATGTTATGTGGCAACGTCATGAAAATTAAGCAAATATTACTTAGTAATCTTTTTAACACATGTAATTTAAGATATATGTAATTAAATTTATTGTTAAATTCAATTACATTCTGTTTCATCTAAAACCAAACCAAAGTGACAAATAAAGTTTGTTTTGCTTTAGTTTGACTTGGAAAGTAGTTTGGTTGTTTTTTTCCTTTCTATATTTTAGAACCGAAATCAATCAGTTTAGTAAATTTGTAGATCAAACAACTATGACCAAATGCACACCCCTGGAAATCAGTTATATTCAACATGAGGCCTAAGAGGAGTCCAAGTAACTTGCATGATGTTGACTTGCTCATGTTTTCTTATTGGGACTTGAGTGGACTTGTCCGACAATTTGGAGGTTTTATCCTAAATTTTTTCTTCTTATAAGCTAGTCGGATCATCCACTAGTCACTGATGAGATCCATATCGGCATGCTCACCCAGAAATATTTGGTTTATCTTGATTGAATATATTTCTTAAAATCCAAAAAATTTTACATTTTGGTTTTTATGCAACTAATGTTGTTGTTGGCTTGTCTAACCACTGAAGAAGTGCCACATGGTCACTTTCTATGTGGAATAACTATGTTAGGAATAATTTTTATAGCATCATGCCATTTCTCTATTATTAGTCCCCATTGCACTTAAGTTTTAGGTTGCTCGCCATTCATTGGGTTCTTCAATATCGCTACTTGGCATGTCTCCTATGACTGATATGTTTTCCACCTCAAAAGTAACTCAAGGCAAGATGTTGCTAGTAAATAACTCCTCTTTGGCTTTTCTAAGAATCTTTTTTTGCTCGAACTACCCAATATAATGAGGACAACAACAACAACAAGCCTTTATCCCATTACGTGAGGTAGGCTAAATGAAACCTTTTTCTCTATTGCTTCTTATTGAGTGTCATATTTTCATTTAATTCTAATAGATTAAGATCATTTTTAATACTATATACCCAAGTTTTTTAGATCTACCTCTACCTTTCTTAACATAATTTAAATCTAAAACATCGACTCTCCTAACCAGATTATCAGATAGTCGATGTTTATTGTGACTAAACCATCTAAGATGACTCTCTAATCTTGGCGCCACTAGAGCTACACCAACCCTATCATAGATATATTCATTTTGCAAGTGTCAAGCTACTCATCCACCTAAGCACTCATCTCAACAACACTTAACATTGTTTTATGCTTCTCTTTTAAAGGCAAACATTATGTGTCCTAGAGCATCTCACCACCATCTTACAAAAATTTTCCTTTAAGTTTAAGCTGTACTTTTCTATCACACTAGGCCCGATGCATTCCTCCACTTCAACCAACCAACTTAAATTATACTAATAACATCCCCATCTATATCACCATCACTTTGAACAATAGACTTGAGATAGCTAAAACATTCACATCTTTTAATGATTTGATCACCCAACGGTACAACTCTGCCACTAGAGGTACTACTACTACTAAAATTACATTTAATGTATTCAATTTTAGATCTACTCAAATGAAAGCCTTTGGACGCGAATGTTGATCTCTATAATTCAAGTTTTTTCTGAACTCTTTCTCTAGTTTTATCCACAAAAAGGATATCATCAGCGAAAAGCATACACTAAGGCACACTTCCCTGTAAATATCCAGTAAGGGCATCCAGAACTAAAACAAAAAAGATATGGGCTTAAAACTATTCTCCGTTCCAATTGAAATAGAAAAATACTTGATCAATCCTCCTTCTCTTCGAACACAAGTAACAACTCTAGTATACATATCTTTAATGATTGGAATATAAGTCATATCAACATCTTTCTTCTCTTGAACTCTCCAAAGAGCTATCTTGGAATCTTATCATAAGCTTTTTCTAAATCAATAAAAATGACATGTAGATCCTCCTTACTCTCTTTGTAATTCTCCATCAAACCCCTCGATAAATGTATAACATCCATACTGTACCTGTCCGACATAAATCCAAATTGGTTATTAGAAATTTTTGAATCATATCTTAAAATATGTTCAATTACTCTCTCATTATTTTAAAGTAGGGCACATCAACTTAATTCCTCTATAATTTGCACACTCTTGTGCATCCCTATTATTCTTAAAAATGTGGACCAAAATATTCTTCCTCCACTTCTCATGTTTTTTTTTTAGTTTTTAAAATAATATTAAAGAGTTCAATAAGTCAAGAAACTCCCAAACCTCCTAAATACATCCACACTTCAATTGGGATATCATCAAGACCTATTGATTTTCCACATGTGGTTTTCTTTAGAGCCTCATCAACTTCTTTTTTACTAATGTGATGGCAAACACGACAAACTTATAATATATTTTTTCTACAAGATTGTAGCAAAAAAAAAAAAAAAGAGAGCTTGGAGATCTATAGACTATCATTTTTTTTTTGTACGAAGTTGTGAAATATTCTCTTTTTATGGTGGTTTTAGGCCACTATTGTCAAATCACTTAAAAATCTTGTGTTTTGTCTCCTTTTACTCTCCTCTTTTTTTTTTCCTCTCTCTTAATAGTGGGACTTATCTCACCAGCAAGTAGTAAAACAACTCAAGCGCTTAACTCTCCCTTGTTTATCCATAGTGAACTGATCAGAACTTGGGATAAGTCCTTCCTCAAACACTTCCTTCAGTTAACAAATTGTTAGGTGATCTTGTTGAGACTTTGTTAATAGTTTGAACTTTGTTTGATAGTTTGAACTTTGTTTTCTGAAAAATGCAAATGAAAGATTTATTATATCAAAATAATTTGTATTTATCATTGAATGAAATCACCAAAAAGCTCGAATCAATGACTTTGAAAGAATGAGAAGTTTTTGATCGAATAACACTAGGTCTGATCCGACTTTCAATTTCCTCATCTATTGCTTTCAACATTGTTAATTAGAAGACTATTGTTGATCTTATGGCTGTACTAACAAAAATGTATGAGAATCCTTTAGCTTTAAACAAAATATTTCTAATGAAGAGGTTATTCAATATGGAGATGGTGGATGATAGCTCAATGATTGAGCACTTGAATAACATCAACATTGTGACTAACTAGTTGTGTTATGTTGGCATTAAGTTTGATGATGAGGTTAGGATCCTATTACTCTTTATCTTCATTGCTAGATAGCTGAGATGGACTAGTTACTGTGGTGAGTAACTCTTCAAGTACATGATATTAAACTTTGATGATGTTGCGAGTTAATATTAAATGAATAAATTTGCAAGGTGAAAATTTAAATTTTGCTTTGAATGTTGATACTGGAGCAAAGAATCTTGATAGAAAAACAGAGAGGAAAATCCAAGCTTAGGAGTGGAAAGTCCAGGTTAGAGAGAGAAAAAGCAAATGTGAATACTGAAACTACTGGAAGACATGTCACTTTAAGAAAGACTGCAAAGCTCTGAAGAAGGCTGGTAGTGGAGGTCAAAATAGAAAATTCTTTAAACATATTTCCACAGATGAAATCCAAGGTGATTCCTTTATTTTATCCCTAAATAGTACTGAATCATGGATAGTTGATTCAAGTGTCTCTTTTCATACTTGATCGAATAAAGAAATATTAAAAATATACACTTTAGGTGATCTAGAGAAGGTGTATTTGAGAGATAATAATGCTTGTAATATTGTAGGAAAGGATGATGCTGATATTAGATTGCTAAATAGACCCGTTTGAAAGCTCAATGAAGTTAGACATATTCCCTGTTTGCAGAGAAAATTGATCTTTGTGAGTTAGCTTGCAAGGTCAGGGTATGTGACTACTTTCACAAATGATTCATCGAATTTGGCCAAATGAGCATTGGTGATAGGTCGAGGCAACATTTATTGCACCTTTTACCTGATCAATGAGATATTTGAATCCACTAGAGTTGTTGGAACAAAGGTAATGCATGTCTTTGACATCGTAGGTTTAGTCGTATGAGTGATAAAAGTATGAAGTCCCTTCTCTTTAAGAACAAACTTCATGGTTTAAATTCTATAAATTTAAATTTTTGCGAAGATTGTGTATATGACAAACAAATAAGATCAATTTCTTTAAAAGTGTGTCAAAGTTGAAGTCTAAAAAGCTGGAGTTAGTGTATATTGATTTATGGGGGTTCTGCTCTAGTTCAATCTATTAGAAGTTTTTGATATTTTGTCACTTTCATTGATGATCACACCAGAAATTTATGGGTGTACTTCAAACATAAATCTAATGTATTTGATATGTTTAAGAATTGAAATGTTATAATTGAGAATGAAATATGTTTGTGGTTAAAGTATCTCATATCAGATAATGGTGACGAGTATCGTGTTTAGACTTTCAATAGTTATTATGCTTCAAGGGGAATTATACATGAGTTCACCGTTTAAAGGACACCATTAAAAAATAGTGTTATTGAGCGCATAAATAAAACCATCATATATAGCATGTCGGGAGCATAAGGCTGCATTTAGCTTGCTAAAATAATTTTGGGCAAAAGAATTAAATATTATAATTTATCTGATGAATTTTGGTCTGTCTATATTTTTGATTAAAAGCTTACTTGAAGTAGCTTAGAGCGACAAAAAAGCAACTCTATCTCATATGAAAGTATTTGTTTGTTCATTATATGGTCATGTTGATGCAAGACTCAAAAGCAAGTTGATTTAAAATATATCAAGTTCTCTTTTATTAGATGTCTCATATGAATTTGGTTATAAATTTTGAGACTATCAGAATCATAAATTTATTAGGAGCAGAGATGTTACTTTCAATGAAATGAAGATGTACAAGAATAGAAACAAAACTCAGAATTGTTCATCAGTTACTTTTGAAGACTCCGCCAAATGTCTTGAGATAAAAGATAATGGTGATCGAGAAGGTGGAGAGGAAAAATGCTCATTCCAAGTGCATGAAATTTCTCGGACATCTGCTATGAAAGTCAGGAGGTCCATCAAAATCACACAACTGGTACAAATGTATCCTCTTTTTTTGTACTTTATATTACTAATTGATAGTGACGAATCCGAGTTCTATAATAAGGATGAAGACTCAGAAGCATGGGAGCTTGTCATGGATGACGAGACGTGGTCATTAATATCAAATCCGATATGAGAATTGACATAATTATGAGATGACACAAAATTCACTACATAACAAAAGGATTTACAGGGCGAAAGAAGAATCAAATGGTAGCATAAACTACAATAAGAGACTTGTTATGAATGGATTTTAGCAAAAGTAAAGAATTGGCTATACTGATATGTTTCCTTCTGTAGTTAAGATGGCAATCATTATAGTTATGCTGAACTTAGGGACCATTTGGCTGGACAAATTAGGGGTGTGTTGTATGCCAAGTTCCTAAATTTTGAAAATCTAGTTGTTTGTTCCAAAAAAATTTAAATCCAATGTAAAATAGTATTGTATTTGAAATTCAACCCTTCGTTCATTTTCCAAGAATTTGGAATTTGGCCGATTTGGTCAAGAGTTTAAAACACATTGCTTAATGTGAGTATCGCTGTTAGCTTGTCGTCCCCGCCACTGCCGCCTGGTGCCTTTTTCACCTCTTGCGATCATTCCGCCAACACCATTGTCCTCGTTGTCATCCCGCCGGCGCCGCAGTCCTCACAGTCTTCCCTGTCCCTACAACCATCGTCGCCTACCACTCGTAGCCCAACGCTTGTCTGCCATTGCTCTCTGCTTGCCGTCCGTAACTTGTTGCCGCTGACTGTGATGGTTGGCTGGCTTGGGCAGGCGTCGGTGGACCCAGCGAGCCGCGTGCAGCCCATAGAGCGGTAGCCGCCGGCTACCGACCACCGCCTCCAATATTTTAATTTTATATTAACATATTTATTTTTATTTTACTTCACACCAAACAAAAGAGTTGCCCGTTTATTTTACAATAAACCAAATAACTTCAAATTATTTCAAATAAAATACAGTACTTCTGCATTATTTTTGTTTTACATTAAATTACTTTTTTTGTCGACCAGACAACTCCTTAGCAGTAGAGGAAAATTTTTGTTTGGATTAGATGGATGTAAATAAAACATTCTTATCTGATGATTTAGAAGAATTGTATATGGTACAACTACAGAGATATGAAGCTCTTGGAAAAGAATATATGGTCTGTAGATTGAAGAAGAGCCTTTATGATTTGGCAGATTTATGCAAGATAGTAGATACACGAAGTTTCAAGCAGATAATTATTGCTTCATTAAACAGTTTGATAACATGTTGATTGTAAGAGCAAATATAGAGATGACCAGAGACTTGAAAGAGCATTATCAAATAGAGTTTGAAATGAAGGATTTATGTCAACTATGATAATCATTTGTATGAGAATCAACAGGGACAGAAGTACAGATATATTGAAGTTGTTTCAGAAAGAATATATTGAGAAAGTCTTACAGAGATTCAACCTGAGTAAGATAAAACTAGTTTGCACTCCCTTAGTCAGTCACTTTAGACTATATAAGGAACAATCACCTAATTTGAAGCTGAGCAAGCACATATGAAAAGAACCCTTTATGCTTCAACTGTTGGAAGTTTGTGTATGTGATGATATGTACAAGATTAGATATTACACATGCAGTTAGAGTGATTAGTAGATATATGAATAATACATAGGACAATCATTGGGAAGAGTTGAAGTGGATTTTCAGATACTTTAGAGGAATAATTAACAAAATACTTTGTTTTGGAAGTGCATAGATTGATGTATAAGAATATATAGATTCAAATTTGGAAGGAGATATTGATGTTAGCAGAAGTACAATATTGTACATCTTCATTTTGAGACCACAATAGTGAGTTATATTTCCATGTTACAGAAGATTGTTGGACTATGAACTACATACGTTGAGTATATTGTTATTATTGCGGCTAGCAAGAAATGATTTAGTTATAGAGTTTTATGACAGAAATCTGGGCAAAGGGCAAGGGAATAAAAAATTTCATAATGACAATATGAGTGTCATTCATCTAGCCAAGAGCGTCGCATTTCATGTAAAGATGAAACACATTCAACTAAGGTATTATTTCATTCGTTCACTCCTAGAAGGTGACCAATATCTTTGGAGAAGATTCACACGATACAAAATCTTGCAGATATGTTTGACTGAGTATTAAAATTGAGAAATTAAAGCTATGCTTGACTTTAGTTGGGAGTTCAGGATGGTTTAGATCGGGGCTGAGCCTCACTACAGTACATCTCTATGAAGATGGTACATATTTGGATAGGAATTGATTACAATCAATCTCTAAGTGGGAGATTGTTATATATGGAGCTTGATTGTGGAATGTTTGGGCTTCCCAGCGACTAGAGTTGTGCCCTAACGCTAGTGGGGGGCATAAGTGCCCGACAACGTGCTTACGGAACAGAGAGCCGGCCTCCAGAAGGGGCACAGGCACACTCAAACCGATCCTGAATCCGAGCACCTAGAAATCCGGTGCTTAGGGGTTGAACCCGACACCATCAACTATTTTTAGCAGTTCGGGACTTAAGTCTTCGGTTTTGCTGTGGAAGTTTGTCTGTCAACACATCGAAGTGTTGGATTTCAAAGTTTTGTGTGAGGAAGAAGAGTAGTGTTCTTGACTTACACTGTGTGAAAAGACTTGAGTGTAGTGTAATTTGTACATTTCTTCTCATTTTTCATAGTGAATTTCTCGGTGTGGTATGGATCAGTATTTTTTTTCCCATTTTTGGGGTAATTTCATGTTAAATCCTGGTGTTCATTGTATTTTATGTGATTTCTTGTTTTGTACGCTTCTGTTTAAACTTTTGCTTCAGATCTCTCGAATCGGTTTCCGAGCTATCTATCTCACTGGACAACATTTATAATGGTATTGTTATATGACCTATATCCACTGTAATAATGCAATACACTATTAGAGAAATATTTGTATAAATTACAATAGCATAGATTCTGTTCTAAGACCACTGAAAAAATTACCTTTGTGAGCTAGAGATCCTATTGTAATTGCGTTGAAAGCAATATAATATATATCAATAATGCAGTCAATTTTTTTCCTTGGAGAATAATTATCTTTCTTTTAAATTGAGCAATTCACTTGTTATATTGGTGCCATACTGAACTTGTTTGATTGATTTGCCTCCTTCCCAGTACTTTCTATTGATCCAGTCATAGGAGCTATTGCAGCGGGTAACGCTGTTGTTCTGAAGCCATCAGAAATTTCTCCATCCACAGCAGCTTTCTTTTCTAGTACATTGCCGAATTATGTTGATGCTTCTTGTATTAAAGTTGTTGAGGGATCTGTTCCTATAACCACTGCACTTCTGGAGCAGAAGTTTGATAAAATACTCTATACAGGTAAGTGCACTATTTTCTGCAATACGCATTTGGAGGTGTTCTCCATACTATATGAATTATTTGGTAGCTTTATTCTTGGATTAGCTTACCCTCTTCTTCTTAAAGTAGGATTCACTGAGAATATCTGCATATTCAAATCTTTGATTATGAAATAATTAATATATATATATATATATGATTAAATTTCAAAATACTCCCCGGTTACTCTTGGGTATCTAATTTAGTCCCAAAATATCATATTTCTCAAATTTAGACTCCGACTATCTAAAATAATTTGTCAAATACTAAATCAGAATCAATTTTCTATGGTCAATGATATATATCTATATGTATATATGATTTATTTTCTTATTTCTTATCTTTGTTCGAATTTGTTTATTACTGAAATTTTTTCTTTAGTTCTTCATTCTTTTTAATGCTGGGCTATTATACTTTTGAGCTTTCTATCAATTATGATAGTTTGAAAAATTTTCAGGAAATGCAAGAGTTGGTCGCATTGTTATGGCTGCTGCTGCAAAGCACTTAACACCAGTAGTTTTGGAACTTGGTGGAAAAAGTCCTGTTGTTGTGGACTCAGATGTTAACCTGAAAGTATATTCATAAATAAAATTTCTGTTTCTTTATTAGTTTACATAAATGCTCTTATAATACTAAAAATTATATCTTTTCTTTTATTTTAGGCTGCGTCGAGAAGAATTGTTGTTGGCAAATGGGGATCCAATAATGGACAAGCTTGTTTGGCACCAGATTATATTATAACAACAAAATCATTCGCTCCAAAATTGGTGAGAATTTTTGTCTAGTTTGGTGCTTTTATGCTATGCCCTCTTGTTGTTCTTGGATTGTTGGACTCTTACTTTCATTTCCCATGTCTTAGGTTGATGCTCTAAAAGTTTCTATTGAGAAGTTTTATGGAGAGGATCCTTTGCAGTCTGAGGACCTATCTCGTGTGGTGAATTCAAATCATTTTGCACGCCTATGTCGACTCCTGGACGACGAAAAAGTTTCAGGGAAGATCGTTCATGGAGGAAAAAGAGACGAGAAGCTTCTGTAAGTTTTTTTTTTCACATGAAATTTTAATATTTTTCTGAAATTCTAAGTGTAATATACTATAATTATGTGAACTTGCCACCTTTTTTTCTTTGACATGACAGAAAGATTGTTCCTACTCTGTTGTTAGACGTTCCACATGATTCTTTGATAATGCAGGAGGAGATTTTTGGCCCTTTGCTTCCTATTGTCACTGTAAGAATGTATTTTCATAATCAAACATTTTTATTTTCTCGCTAGAAAATTACTTTTTGAATTTGTCTACTGATTTTTGTATGGGGCTATTTTCGTCATAGAGTTTATAAAAGTGTCAAATTAATCCTTAAATTTTCTTAGTAGTGTCCGAAACAATCCCACTAAGCATATGCGTGGGGTGCTAATTTGACATTTTTATGAATTTTGGAGCTAAAATGGCTCATGCAAAGAGCCGGGGATCATTTGGCAAAGAGATTGGGGATCATTTTAGCACTTCCTCCCTTGTCTTATTTTTCTCTAAAAAAGGGGCATTTACATACATACCACACAAATCTTATGTAACATAAAAAATATAACCATAACTATTTTCTTAAAAGTGAAGTACACCTTTTCATCTGTAGGCTTATGGCAGCACCTTGTTATAAGTGTAAATATCAAACTTTGGGTATTAGATATGTAAATACATAAAAATTGCACGGTATGTATGTAAATGTCACAAAAGAAATATCCATCTGATGCACATTGGCTAGCATTATCACTGCATTAGTAATTTATTTTGTGTGTTATCCATCCATGATCTGGAAAGGTTGACAACATGGAGGAATGTTTTGATGTGATAAACTCAAAGCCAAAGCCTCTTGCCGCTTATCTCTTCTCCCAGAACAAGAAATTTGAGGAAAATTTTGTCAGAACTATCTCTGCTGGTGGAATTCTTATCAATGACACAACCATGCATGTAAGCATTTTGGTTTTCTTCTTTCACTTCATATTAATTCATATTAGTCCCTCTGGTTCTGCTTGCCATTTCTTAACCTGCAAAAGGACTCAAGGAGAGTTATTTATGAAATTCTGTGCATTCAATTGAGATTGATCATATCTGTACAACTTTACACTTATAAGGCAAAGTAATCACAGAATATCAATCAATAACTCAACTAATATTTTGAAAATAATCATGGCTTGATTTTTTCTTGTTGATTTATCAGTGAGGTGGTGAAAATCAGACAGATTATCGAATCGGAAGAAGAAGAGGTTCAAAGCCAGAAGTTGAATCGGATGATGCGATAAATATTTAAATTTATTTAATATAATACAAATAATAGAAAAACTTATGCAATAATTTTATTCCTAGTCATTCAATTAATAATAGTTTAATTTAAGACGCTCAACTTTTGAATGTTTTGAATAATATTCTAAATCAAAATTTTGAGATACCATATTTTCTCTATTTTTTAATTTAAATATTTTATTTCTTGTTATTCAATCAAAATCAAAAAGTTAAAATCGGTCGGTACTTTTAAAATCGAACTAGTTTGTCAGTTCGATCTTGGTTCTGACATGTTCTATGCAGAAATGATTGTGACCTTGGACCAAACCGGTCAAATGACCTGTTCACAGTTAAACCGGTCGAATCGACCAGTCCGTTTTTGTATTTAAAAACATGATGGCGACTCATTTTCCTTGAGCTTAAATTCTCATAAGTTTGCCATTGAATTGCTGCAGTTTGCTAACCCAAATCTGCCATTTGGGGGAGTAGGAGAGAGTGGAGTGGGCTCATATCATGGAAAATTTTCTTTTGATGCCTTCAGCCACAAGAAGGCTGTTCTACGCAGGAGCTTTGGTGGAGAAGTATCTGCAAGATATCCACCATATACACCACAGAAGCAGAAGTTTTTGAGGGCTCTTCTTAATGGCGACATTGTTGGCCTGATTCTAGCCATGTTTGGTTGGCCCAGGTCTTGATTATTAAACTGCAACAGCTTTTTGTTCTTCTATGAACAAATATAGAGGGTGCAAAATATAAATTATATTCTGAGTGGAACTACACAATAATATGTAAGATAATAAAATTTTCTATGTGGATTGTTGATTTTTTATTGTTTAATATATTCATGTCTTTTCAGAACTGTGAGTTATTGTTTAAGTGTTGATTGTTTTGAAAAAGTGGGTGACTTTATGATTAACTAAATGTTTAAGATTTTGGTCTTTCTAGTAGAAAATTAAGAAAAAAAGAAGGCAAGAACTGTGGCTATTTTGAATTACTGATTTTAATTTTTTATTTAGATATCATGTTGAATTTAAATTTTTCCATAGATGATATGTAGATCTTACTAATAAGAATATTTAAAAGAGAAATAAAAAATAGAGAAAGAGAACTGATCAAGATGAGAGGCTCTTAGATATAATTAGATTACTATAAGTATAAATTGATACTTGTGATTGAATTTGTGAGACTTGTACTTTGTCCTCAGATTTATAAGTTTGTCTCTAGATTTTGTAGAAAAAATTACGTGATTAAAGTAAAATATTAGATTCAGCACGGTCACTGCCAAGATTGAAGAAAACTACACCAAGAAGGCTATGATGACTCTGGGGCGATTTTAAGGTTTCATCGAGAGAGGCCTCTTTCCCTTTCCTGGGAAAGTTTTCTCTTGTTTATTTTTCTTTTCCATTTCTTTCATTTTGTTTTTCTTTAAGTTCTCGGAACGGAGCACTGGCAATTTTGTGGCTCCTTCTTGGATTTGGCTTTTCATTCTCTCTTTTTCCTCTTATTGTGGAAAAGGCTACGAGGGTTTCTCCTTTTCTCGGATTCTAGGGGCTTTTGCCCATTACTTTTACATGGATCTAAGTTCTTTTCCCACTCTTTTTTCCTTGAACTTGAAAAACAATAAAGTTCTATTCCCTTTATTGTTGATTCTTTAATGGCCAATGGATCTAGATTAACTTTTGCTCGTGTTAATATTCACATGAATATTGATTTTACTTTTCCCGAAGTTATTTCTTTAAATTTGAATGGTCATGGCATTATTCAGCAAGTTGTTTATGAATGAGGCCTAATATTTGTAAAACATGCTCTACATTTGGGCATGATTCTGGTATTTCCCTAATAGTGTTTATATTTCTCAAGTGAATGTGATTCCTGCTTTTAGGAGTAATAATAAGAATTATAACAATAATTTTTAGAGATTAGAATTAATCCTCTTTTGGTTGATTCTACTATAATTGCTCCTTCAGTATTATCTGTTTCTAATACTTTAAGTATCATACATCTGAAACTTAATATCATGTGAATATATCTAAAAGTCACATAGAGATTGAGGAAGAAGAGGGTGAAATTCTTCTTATTAATAATATTTCTCTTATTATTTTGCATAAATATAGTAGTAATCAAGATCTCATAGTGTCTAATGACTCTATAATAAATTGTCATGAGGATTTACATTCTGATAATGTTAATGATAATACTAATGTGAATGTTCCTATGAGTTTGACTATTGATTCTAATATTACAGTCAGAGATTCTCATTTGGAGAGTTCTACTTTGATCCAAAATTATGGAAGATGAAATAATTATAATAGGCCATCTACTTTGATTAAATTTGGGATTTCATTTAATGTGCATTTTGTGGGTAGCTCCTCGGTATTTATCCCTAAGCTTAGAAAATGGAGAACAAAGGAGCTGGTTCTTCTCATTAACTTTGATTTATTTATTTTCTATGTTTATTGCTTTTTCCTAAATTTATGTGTTGGAATGTTAGGGGTCTTAATAATGTTGCTCATGCTTCTGGCTGTATGCATCTTTTTATGAATTTTAACTTAGATATTTTCAGCTTATTGGAAATCAAAAATTCTTCTGCAATGTATTTTGATCCTTTTCTTTCAAATAATTTATTTTATTCCCTTTTCAAAAGAGTGTTAATTTTTATTTGTTTGATTTTAGTAGAATTTGGATTAAATGGAATTCTACTAGTGTTAGTTTTATTCTTTTGAACTATCATGCTCCATTTATTTCATGGTATTATTTCATTCTCTTCATTTATTAACTTTATTGTTACATTTATTTATGCTGATAATAGTGTCATTTTTAGAAAAGATCTTTGTATTTCTATATCTTCTTTAGATGATAACATTCATGAAATTTGGATTATTTTGTGTGATTTTAATTGCATTCGAAAAGTTGATGAAAAAATTAAAGGTTTTCCTCCATTACCATGCAAACTTGATGATTTTAATAACTTTATTTTTAACTTTTAGTTGGTTTAATCAACAAAAAGATTTTCCTAAAATAGTTTGTTGGATATAGCTTTTTACAATGATTTTTGGATAAAAAGGTTATCTGCTTTTTTTTTTTTAAGATTTTGTAATATTTAATTTTGGATCATTCTCGTATTGCTATTTATTTTGATAATTCTCATAAGTTAATTTATAGATTTATGTATAAAAATTATTGGACTTATTATTATAATTTTACTTCTTTTGTGAATTTTGCTTGGGTATTAAAGTGAAGGGAGACCTTCTCTTTACTCTTTGTAATAAGTTGAAAAATATTAAAATTATTTTGAAAATTTTTTCTTGGGCTTCTAACAGTTTTATTTCTAATATTATCAGTTATTTAAAGAATCAACAACTTAAGTTTATGTCCCTTTTGGATAACAATCTGGATGATAATTCTATTTTTGAATAGGTGCCTATTATTCAATACTAATTAGCTGATGATTTACATTATAAACATAAATGGCTAAAACAAATAGTGAAATGCTTTTTAAAGGTGATGTTGATGTTCAATTTTTATATCAAAAAAAATTAAAGGGGCGTTTACATATATAACACTAAAAACTTTCATCTTTACCTCTCCCAACTAAATTTTCGTAATTACAAACATCATATGAAAAGTAGCACTAATTATCTTCTTTTCATAGTCAAATCCATCTTTTCATCCACAGGTAAAGTGAAATGCGTGAAAAAATGATTGTTTAGGTGTGAGATTGATAAATACATAAGAATTGGGTTTTCCCAAAATTAAAATTAATAGTTGTCAAAATTTTATTTAGAAATTTTTTATCAATCATTCGGTTTTCAATACTCAAGATAATATTTCTAAAGAAGTTTTATCACTTTTTTATGAGGCTTTCAATTGTCTTGTTAATAATTATGCCTATGACTAATGTTTTTTCGGTTAATCTTATTTTAAATTATGAAGAATGCTCTTATCTTACTATGAATTTTTTGGATGTTGATATTAGGGAAGTTTTTTCTCTATTGGGTTTAATAAGAACCCCAGTCTTGATGGTTTTACGGCTAACTTTTTTAAAGATATTTGGGAGATTTATGGTGTTAATTGTATTGCTGCAATTAAGTATTTTTTATTTCTTTCATCTAATATTCCTAATAGAATTAATCTTACCGTTATAACTCTAATTTCCAAAATAGTCAAGCTCATGTTGTATTTTTTTTTCTTTCTAATTTTAGGCATATTTCTCTTTGTAAAACAGTTTATAGCGTTATTTCGAAGTTTATTGCAAATAGACTTAAAAGTTTAATCTCTTGTATTATTTATCTTGCTCAAGTTGTTTTCATTTTTAGTCATGATATTACGGATAAATAATTTTGGCTAATGGACTCTTATTTTCTTGCAATTCTATTAATGCTAATAAATATTTTTGTGCCAAAATTAGTATTAAAAAAGCTTTTAATAATATTAAACATCAATTTATTTTTGATAAATTAATTAATTTGGGGTATTCTACTACTTTTATTAATTGGATTAAATCTTGCATCACTAATGTTTTCTTTTCTCTTATCATTAATAATGAGATGAAGAGTTTTTTGCCCTTTATCTCCTTAAGTTTTTATTATTATTAAGGATTTTTTATTTTTCTTTATTGATGCTCATTATTTATTAATGTTTGGTAAAGCTAATGTTAATTTTATTAATAATATTAATGATATTAATAATTATTTTTATATATCTACTAACTAAGTGCTAATAAAGATAAATATGTTATTTATCCTCTAATTTTTTTTATTATAACATACAAAATTACTTATGTCAAGTTAGTCGGTTCTCTTTAAAACCTCTACAGTGGTATTATTTAGGCATTCCTATCAATTCTTCTAAGCTTATTGTTGCAGATTGTTCTAAGTTATTAGATAAGCTTCAAAATTTTCTTGCTGGTTGGAAGCTTAATTTCTTATCTTTTGTCGGTGATTTTAACTTTTGAAGCATACTCTTCAGAGTTATTTGCACTATTAGTTTCATGTTATTAATATCCCTAAAAGTTTAATAGAGAAAAATTTCTTCTTTATGCCAAAATTTTCATTATAATAACGATGTTAACTCTAAGTTTCATAGTATCTCTTGGCTTAATACTACCAATCCTTAGATTTATGCTGACATTGATTTGCATTTGTAGACATGCTCAACTTAATATGCAAATCCAAAATTATTTGGAGACATTTTAATTTATGTTCTCTTTTAGCCATTAGTGTTTTAATCATTATGGTACTCTATAGATTAAGCATAGGAGCGCCTTGTCTTCATTTTGAAAAGTAATTCAAGTGGTTTTGAAGATTAGGAGTACTTTTCAATTTTAAATTAATTATGATAGTTAATTTTTATACTATTTTGATCCTAGGTTAAATGATACTTCTTTTTTAGAAAATTTTGGTAATGTTGTTTTTATTTGGTTTAATCTTCCAAATTTCACTAAATATCTTTTTTTATTTGATTTAGCTACTTGAGTATCTTCTCTTCTTTCTATATTTTTGCTTCTTTGTTTTTCAGGATTTTTTTTCTCTTCTCTTTGGTTCATTGGTTGTTTTGTTTAACTCAGGTTCTATTATGGGTTTTGCTTTTGGGATTTTGATATGTTGATATGATACCTAACTCTGAGAGATTATATTCTAATTGATCCAATTTAATTTGTTTTACTTGATTTAATTGGATGGATCTTTACAACTATTTAATGAATTTTAAACCCTTTATGAGATTTTTTTCTTTTGGATAATTCTTAGTTGTCTTTTTTTAGATTGCTTTTACATTATTTTTTTTCTGGTTTATATTTGAAAGTTGTTGTGGCTTTCATTTTCTTGATAGATGTTTGGTTTGTTGTTTTTTGCATATTTCTTGGTTATTGTTTTCTTCAAGATATTATTATTCTTCTGATTTGTTTTTCCTTTTTTGTTGTTACTATTCCGGTGATGTTATTGTTTTATCAACCTTTTTCAAATTTATTCTTGATGATGTTGATGCTTGGCATTATTCTATTTTGGAGTTGCTTTTTAATATTTATTTTATGGGAATAGTTGTTTTCGTTCATTGGTCTTTTTTTGTCGTTATTATGTTTGGGTTTCAATGGTCTTGAGTTGTTGTTGTGTTTATTTTTTTATTTTTGGGTTATTTTTTTCTCTTTTTTTATTTCAAATATTTTACTGATAATTGGGTACTACTCTTGGTTCTTTGTTCTTTTTGCTACTTTTAGTTGATCTATGATGAACCCTAACCTTTCTCACAGTGTTAGCTGTTCTTGAAATATTGTCTCTTTTGTTGTAATACATTAAATTTGGATGAAATTATTTTTCAACATTTTAATGTAGTTTACATTATATTAGGGTTTTTTATAGTTACTTTCTTTGTTCTCACTTATGTCTTTTGGAGGTTTTCTATTATTGAAATTACTGGGGTTGTAATATCTATTGTTATTTTGGATGTCCTATATTAAGTTAGCCTGCGTAGTTTGATGGTTGTTTCATTCCACCAAGATTTTTTCATTGAATTTGGATGGATTCTCTGGGTTCTGGTTTTGGGTTTGGCCGAGCTCTCTTTATGTTTGATCTTTTCGCTTTTGATTTTTTTTTTCCTTTTTTTTCTTTTTTTTCTTTTTTTTTTGTATTTTTGAGCTTTGTTTTTGTTTGTTTCGGTTTTATAGGTTATGTAGATACTGGTGTAGGTTGTTGCTGTTTTTTTCCTTAATG
The DNA here is from genome assembly GCA_022702705.1 of Papilionanthe hookeriana x Papilionanthe teres. Taxonomy (NCBI): domain Eukaryota; kingdom Viridiplantae; phylum Streptophyta; class Magnoliopsida; order Asparagales; family Orchidaceae; genus Papilionanthe; species Papilionanthe hookeriana x Papilionanthe teres. The sequence goes on along the minus strand of CM040427.1, from coordinate 40,137,564 downwards.
ATCGTCTTCAAATATGTTGATTGGTGAGTTGTCTCATCGTTTAATGGTTGTTGTTTTACATTAAGAAGTTCCCACTTTGTTGTTTGACTATAACATGTTTATGTGGTTGTCGTTCTGGTGTTGTCACTGTTTAGATGTCTTTTTGTTGTTATTATTTAGTGTGGTTGATGGTTGGTGTGTAGCAATCTGCATTGTTCAAGTGTTCCTCTTATGTTATTTATTGTCTTGAGCTGAATTTTCTATTTTGAATTTTCTTATTTTGGATTGTGTAGTACCTTCCTTTTTCTATAATAAAGCTAGGCGCGGCCCTCAGTTTTCTCAAAAAAAAATACATAAAAGTAAAATAATATAACAAAATTGAATAAATGTTTGTAGTAAAATAAATGACCTCAATTTATTTGTGATAATATAAGTACTAGTGAGATTAGAACTAAGTTCTAATTATATTACAAGCTCAAAATAGGGTTGTTAATAGCTTAAGTTTAATAAGGCAGGTAATCTCGAGTATTCATGTGCTTCAATGCGTAGCTTATTAATCGAATATGAAATAAATAGTTCTAATTCATTAGGTTCAAGCACACATTTTGCCAAAAAAAATAAAAAAAGAAGACTCGATTTACATACATACCACTCCAATCCTATGTATTTAAATATCTAACGCTTAAATTTGAATTTTTATCATCTTACTTATGCATGAAAAAGATATATTCATTTATAAAAATTAAATAGCAATATGTAGGCTGTTATATGAAAATTATTGGTGGTATAAGTTTAAAAAATAAAGTATAAGGGCTAGATTGTAAATACATAGGAATTCGGTGATATGAATTTAAATGCTCGAAGATTAGCCTATACGAGACATATTACTATCTTTTACACACACACACACACAAACACACACACACACACACACACACACACACACGTATACATATAGGTATATGTATATGTATATGTATATGTGTATTCATATATGTATACGTGTGTGGGGGGGGTAGATATATACGTATATGTATAATTGTACCGACAGCTATGAACTGTAGGTAGAACAATCTCTTTGAAGGTCGTAAGTCTTCTCGGATCACAAATTCGAATCCCCTTCTGGCCAGCGTACCAGTAGTGAGAGCGGTCCTCAAATGATTGAACACATAAATGTAATTGAGAGTTCGAATAATAGTCTCTGACCATTCTTTTAATATATAAAGATCTGACCAAAAAAAAAAACAACCAGCGATCAAATAATTTCTGAGCTAAAATCCTAAAATCTTAAAAAAAAATAATAATAATAAATAAAAAACCTAAAATCTCTTTAATTATGTAGCAACGGACATAAGTAAATTCTCTGACATCAACGTACAGTTTTATGACGACAAATGACTTGTAAAAATAGAATTTTGAACAAGTTCTGAACCTTTCCAATACCATCAGTCTTATCAACTGACAGAAGGCTTTTTCATCTCATCATTCTTAGAAGAATAGTACACAGGGCAAAATTTTCGATTTTATTGTGTTCCAAAGCAAAATTTAATGAAATATAAAATGAAAAATTGGACCAACCCTTTATTCTCTAATCATGGCATCGATTAGCAAGTTCTTTTATTAGTTTATGCTATTTTAGATTTAATTGCCTTTTTAAAGATAATGTAAAACAATTTTTTATTTTTACATGTATTTATTTTTAGATATTGTAATCTTGATATTTTGATTGACAAAACCCCAATAATAAGTAGATAACTAGCATGAGTCAAGGCTGATACACATCTAATAAAGTTTCATCATTTGTCACAAATTTAAAGGTATGACATGAATTTTGATATATTTTTTAACATGAAATGTTCAAATTTTGATTAAAAGTTATCTATAAATCCGATTTTAGTAAACTTAAAGTCAAACTGACAATCTCAGTAAGGTGGACCCAATGGTATTGAAATTGGTCTAAGTCAAATCAAGACCAAATCAAACCATTACATCACTTTTAGGAGCTTTTCGGGCATAATTGGAAAGTAAACAGATTCACTATCTAGCATGCTTAACATCAATCTGAGCTTCTTGGCGAGAGGAATTCAATGAGTCCAAGGTCACTCAATTCTGACATCATTAAGAAACTCCAATTTTTATCGAACATCGTCCGATCGAGGGGATCTTTCATGGTCGTCAGATAAAAGTGGTCTAAATTTCCTTCTTATTTGCAATCTAGACACTATAAATAGAGCGTTATACTCTTTTTGAGAAGGAGACTAGACCCTGAGCAGGATGAAAGACAAAGCCCTGGAGAAGAGGGAGGTAGAGCCCGGGACCATGCACTGACGATCTAACGAACATCTTCTTCTCATATAGCTGTCGATGTGGTCGGCCTCCTTCTCCCACAACTCACCAACCATATTCAACCATCGCTCATTAGTCGATGCCGTTAAGTCTGACCAACATGGCAGACCAACTCTGATTCCCCACTACCCGTCCTCTTCGCCTCCAACCAACTTGTTAGTCACAACCAACATAGCTGACCAACTCGTTAGTCACTGCTGTCAAGAGTAAACTTCAATGTGCTATTAGTGGTTGGTAAAAAATTAATTATGTGTAGTACAAGATTGTTAACTCCAACAAGAATCGGCTAACAATCATTTGTTCTCAATACAAACTAATAATTTTATTTTATTTGGAACATGCTTAATTTATGATCTTTTTTGTAACTTATTCAATCTATGATATTTTAGTATCTCTTAGCTCATTATTTTGTACTTCTCAGTTGGATTGTTAGTGTGATGATTTTTAGCTTATTTTACATTAGTACTGAATCATTTCATTTTCACTTTCATTACTTAATAAATCTTTCTATATTAGTGTCTTTTGTTCATATGTTCTATATCTAAATTTTATATGTACATTACATGGTCCAAGAATAACCTAGACATTATTGTGGGCAACGGGTTAGTGCTACTTAGGGTCCCCTACTTACAGTTGTTCACCCTATGGTGGCATCTGGAGTCGTTGAGATTTTCTCGTGTCGTTGTGGATGTCAGAATGTTTGGAGTTGCCACTCTGTTTATCTATCATATCTCCCTAGTCTTCAAGAGATCTTATTTCTTCAAATCATGTAAATGATCATCAGATAATAAGAAATATGAAGAAAATAAGGGCTGATAAAATAGAAAACAGTAGAATAAGAAATATTGGTGATAATCTTTACAAAAAGAGATTCTAGAATGCCTTATTCTAGAAATCCTTATATAAGGAATATCACATATAAAATTTTGAAAAACTGAGATTTCTATGTGTGATACCTATTCTGAGTTCTTAAATCTCCTATAGAAGCAAACTTTTATAGTTAATTACATCTTAGACAATTATGATTGTCTAAGAAAACTTCTGATTAATGTCAATCACTTGTTTTCTAAGAAATGCCAATGTTCTATCCTAGGGGAAATATGTTTCTAAATGTTACGTACTACCCTAAAGGTTTGATTTTGTCAATGTCATTTGTTATGTCGATTTTATTTTTATTTTGTTATTTGTCATTTTATTGTCGTATTGTCTTGTAGTTTGTCATTTGATTGGTGGTTGTCCTAAAAGTTTTATGTTTTGTTTTGTTGTTTGTCATTTTGATTTTGTTTTGTTAATTTTGTTTTATTTTGTTTTGTTAATTTCATTGTTTTGTTTAGAAGTTCACTGTCCCGTCTTCAGAATGTCGCCCTGCAAAACAGAGTTAGCACATCCTAATAACATGCAAAGTAAATCTAAAACAGAACTTATCTTCAACCTGCAAGGAAAACAGTGTCAGAGTTATTCTTACAAAAGAAATAATGTCGATTTTTTTAATTTAGTTGGTTGAATTTTTAGACAACCCGGTCAAGATGTCCATGGCTCCGTCGTCCCAAGGTCATCAGATGCCTTGATCTGCTTAGTTCGAAAAGCAGTTAAACTAGGAACAGAATACTCTTGTCAACAACCAGGATGACATCGTCCAAAACTGGTGTTCAAGTTGCATTGGTGATCTTTGTTCATTAAGGTTTCATTTAAGTTTTAATGTCTTTTCAGATTTTATGTTGGAAAATTTTAAGTTGTTTACGATTTATTAACCAATTAAAAATTTTCATGTGTCATTTTGATTGGTTTTTATATGTCGAGTTTGATTTGTTTATTTAAGTCTAATATTATTTAGACCTAGAGAAAGGAGTTAAGTTTATTTAGATCTAATGTCTGTAAGATCTAATTAAACTTGGGAATTTTAGATTTAGTGTCGTTTGAATCTAATGATTTCGAGTTAAATCTAATATGAATTAGGAATTTAGATTCAATGTCTTTTGAATCTAAAAAGTTTTGAATTAAGTCTAATATAAAATAGACTTGGGATTTTAGATTCAGTGTCGTATGAATCTAATATTTTTGATTTAAATCTAATATGTAATAAATTTAAGAATTTAGATTCAATGTCTTTTGAATCTAAAGTTTTAAGTCTAATATAGGTTAGACCTAAATTAAGTAAAATCTAAAATAATTTAGACTTTAAAATTTTAGATTCGATGTCTCTTGAATCAAAAAGTTTTAAGTCTAATATAGATTAGACTTAAATTAAGTATAATCTAACATAAGTTAGACTTTCAATTTTAGATTTAAATTTTAGTTTGAGGTTCAGACTAATTTTAAATTGATCATGAAGTTTTGGTTAAGTTCAACTTAAGTTGAACTTAAAGTTTGATTGGGTTAAGTTCAATATAAATTGAACTTAGAGATTTGGTTGACTTGAGTTCAAGTTTAAGTTAGAATCTTTGACTTAAGTTCATTATTGGTTGAACTTAAGTTTAAGTTAACTTGGGTTCAAGTTAGGTTAAAACTAAGTTAGAAGTTTTGATTTAAGTTCAATATCGGTTGAACTTAAGTTTGAGTTAACTTGGGTTCAAGTTAGGTTGAACCTAAGTTATTGACTTAAGTTCAATATGGGTTGAACTTAAGTTTGAGTTAACTTGGATTTAAATTGAGTTAGACCATAGTATAGGTTAAGGTTAGGTTCAATGTATGTCGAATCTTGAAGGTTTGAGTTTGACTTAGGTTTAAGTTGCATTAAACCTAAGTATAAATTAAAATTAGGTTCAATATATGTCAAACCTAAAAAGTTTAAATTTGGCTTAGGTTTAAGTTGGGTTGAACCTAAGTATAGGTTAAGGTTAGGTTCAATGTATGTTGAACTTAAAAGGTTTAAGTTTTACTTAGGTTCAAGTTGGGTCGAACCTAAGTATACGTTAATGTTAGGTTCAATGTATGTTGAACCTAGAAGGTTTATGTTTGTCTTAGGTTCAAGTTGGGTTGAACCTAAGTATAAGTTAATTAATCCAAGTTGGGTAAGGTTTAATTGGTTAATCAAACTTAATTATGGTTAAGTCTAATTAGATTAAGGTTAATTAAACCTAATTCAGATAAGGTTTAATTGACTAAATAGACTTAATTGTGGTTAAGTCTCATTAGGTTATCGTTTATTAAACCTAATTTAGGTAAGGTTTATTTACTAATTAGACTTAATTGTGGTTAAGTTTAATTAGGTTAAGGTTAATTAAACCTAATTTGGGTAAGGTTTAATTGATTAATTAGACTTAATTGTGGTTAAGTCTAATTAGGTTATGGTTAATTAAACCTAATTTAGGTAAGGTTTAATTGATTGATTAGAATTAATTGTGGTTAAGTCTAATTAGGTTAAGGTTAATTAAACCTAATTTAGGTAAGGTTTAATTGATTAATTATACTTAATTGTGGTTAAGTCTAATTAGGTTACGGTTAATTAAACTTAATTTGAGTAAGGTTTAGTTGATTAGTTAGACTTAATTTTGGTTAAGTCAATTTGGTTAAGCTTAATTAAACCTAATTTGGGTAAGGTTTAATTAATAAATTATACCTAATTATGGTTAAGTCTAATTAGGTTTTATGATTAAACTTAATTAAACCTAATGTAAGTAAGGTTTAAGATAATTAATAAAGTCTAATGAGGGTTTAGAACTAATCAGGGTTTATTAAGTTAAACATAATGTGATTAAGGCTTAACTTGATTTAATTAAGTCTAATTAGTGTCTTAGACCTAATTAGGGTTTATTAAGTTAAACCTAATGTGATTAAAGCTTAAGTTGATTTAATTAAGTCTAATTTGTATCTTCGACCTAATTAGGGTTTATTAAGTTAAACCTAATGTGATTAAGGCTTAAGTTGATTTAATTAAGCCTAATTAGTGTCTTAGACCTAATTAGGATTTATTATGTTAAACCAAATGTGATTAAGGCTAACTTAATTTAATTAGGTCTAATTGGTGTCTTAGACCTAATTAGGATTTGATTTGTCTTAAACCTGATGTAATTAAGGTTTAATGAAAGTGATTATGTTTAATTAGATTTTTAAATGTTTAAGTTGTATTTAAACCTAACCTAATTAAGACTTAAGGGTTCATCTAAGTTTAAAATAGTTTAAACTTAAATATTAAGATTTTGTTAATCTTAATTATATCTTTCATGAAATGAATAAGTGTTTAGGATTTAATTTATAATTTTCAATTTTTATAAAATTTACCCTAAAAGTAAAAAATGTCATTTCAAATTTTCATGAGTTATAAAATGACATTTTTAAGATCCAAATTCATCACCCTAAAGTTTCTGAGAATTTCCAAATTTATTTTTCAAATTTCTAATTAATGTAATTATTTTTTAAAATAATCACAAAATAAGGTTGAAAATTGTATATTTCATCCTAGAGACTTCCCCTAAACTTAGAAAAATCATAGAATGTTCCTAAGGATAAAATGATCATTCTGAGGAAATTTCATAATTTTGGATTTATAATTAATTTTTAATAATTAAAATACTCTAACGAGTATTTAATTAATTAAAATTAAATATAACTCCTTAATTCATGATTTCATTTCCAAATTATTCCTCTCATTGCCCTGAGTTCAGGGGTATTTTTGTCATATTTTTATGATTTTTCTATGCAAAGATATGGATTTTTTATTAATTTAAGGTTAATCTAGATTTACTTAAATCCAAATTAACCATAAATTATCAGACGGCTTCGCGTGTCCTCATACTCATCGAAACGCGGCTAATTCGCAACGGGATTCAGAACGGCGGATCGGCTGGGATTTAATCAGGGTCGTCCATTTCCAAAACACGGAAATGGACGACATCCGTTCATCTCCCTCCGACTAGTTCTTTCTGCGAACCGTCCATGATTTAAGAACATAATATCGCTCTATTCTTGATGGATTCGAGTGATTTTTGTTTCTATAGCTTCATCTGAAGATGAAGAACACATATATACAGTGATGTATGGATTGTGAATTAGTTTCCTTCACAAAGTACCAAACCAGAACCTAAGCTAGGTTGAATGAGCCATACCTCGACCTCGGTGGATGAAACTTCAATTGTATTGATTCTACAGCTCCATCTTGACCTCAGAAAACTTGCCTCCAACTCAATTTGAAGTGAAATTAAGTTTAAGTATACGTTTGATCACAGTGGCTCACAGCTTTGAAAATGAAGATGGAACAGTGGGTTAGAGCTTATTGGAAGGGTCAATTTTGATTGTGCTTGTCTTCGTAAGGCTCTAGGAAGCTTATAGAAGCTTAACTTGAAGTTTTGAGAGACTTCATTTCATACCCGAAAATTGTCCTATTTTAGGTAGGGAAATTGGGGCAAACCAGTGGGTTTCAAGACCTAATTTTATGGATATCAGTTGCTCAGGCCCTAAGGAGAAATTTGGTATTCAAAGTTTTTAAAATTAAGCAGTGGAAATAGGTTTTCTCTCTTCTCCTAGGGCTCTCGAGTTATGCTCTATTATAGCCATGGAGATCATGGAGAAGCTTGAGCTGGCTTGGGTTCACCTAGGGGAGGTTCTATCAGGTTAATAATGGCTATGGATAAGTCTCTTGGCTGAGAATTATCACATTGTAGCATCCCCAAGCATATCCATGTTTAATTTACCCATGGTGGATTTTTAACTGAAGGCTTTGGCTTCTCTTTATTGGACACTCTATGAGGTGTTTTTGGTTTTTTTTATTTGTGTTGAATTTAACTTCCCTAAGTAAATTATCCAGCTCATTCAGAGGATTGTTGATAAGGTGACACTTAAGCCTAATTTCCATCATTCCTACGGCATAGTCGTGATGGTCCTTAACCATGGTAATGGGGGTGGTTAAGGTGATGTTTCACTTTCATTGGCGAGTCCATGAAATTCTTGAAGTGTTCCATAAGTTAGTCGGCCACCTCATTCCATGTAGACAAATGATTCATGCTTTATATTTAGAGCATGGTGACACCTAGTTTCTTCTTAGTCTCACTTCCTTGATTAGCCATGTTGAACTCTCCATTTAAAGAATGGATTTGGTTCAAGTCCATTGGGTGGGGATGAGGTGTATGTTGATTCATTCCAAGAGTCCACGAGGGAATGACACCTCTTTCTTCCCTTTATGATGGTTTCATGATTAACTTTAACCCTAGGGTTACTGATCCATAAAAAAAATACCTATTTTTATGCCTTGTTTTTTATCAAATTTTTAAGGATATTATGCTTTAATGAAAGGTATTTTTGTGTTTTGGATGTAGGTGATGCAAAAATGTTCAAGAAGGAAAAAAAGGATGAAAAAGGAGCAAAAATGGAGCCAAAATGCAAAGTTGTCAAAATAATTAGCCTGACGCCTAGGCGCCAGAATCCGGCGCCTAAGCGCCAGTTCGATACAGAATTCTGTAAGATTTTTGACGACTTTTGGACGGTTATTTTGACGGTGTTAGCGGTTATTGGACCATCTAGAAGATTGACAGTTATTCCTGGATTATAGGACATGTGATACATTGTATTTGGACGCTTGGAAACGGTTAGGATCGCGAAGAGGTGCGATCTAAAGTGAAGAGGTGCGAAGAACTGGACGCAGAGTCCGGCGCCTAGGTGCCAGATACACCTTCTAGAAGATTCATTGAACATGGACACATTTTGAAGAGGTGCCTCAAGGCAACCCTTGAAGCCTATAAATAGGAGGCTACTCCTTCAGAGAAAAAGGCCCACAAACCACCAACGCCCAACCTAGTCCCCTAGCCCCATAGTTCCATTTAGAGAGAGAAATTAGAGAAATATTTTAAGGGCCATATTTATAGTTTCTTTTATTAATTAGTGAGTTTATTTTAGAGTTTGTATTAAGAGTATTTGAAGAGTCGGTGCTTTTGAAGTCTATTTACTTTGGAGTCAGAAGGATTTAAAGGTTTAGTTGGAGAAACACTTGAGATAAGTATTTGTATTTTGATTCAAAGTTTTATTTATATGTTTTGTTGTTTAAATTCAATGTTCTGAGTAGTTACTTTACTTTCTCCTTTCAATTATGAAAAGATAAATAAGATAATATAAATTTGTTGGAGAATTAAAAACTATATATATATTTTAAACATTGTGATGATATTAATATCGGATTTTAATTTACTATTTAAATTGGCCATTTAAATTGTTAAAATCTGTTGAAGAGTTTTGAGACCTAGAAGGAGATGAATTCTTAACTAGTAGATACGCGGGTTATTCAAGGTGAAATGCAAATAAATAGGAAGATATTATTTAATGGGCGTAGAATTGATAAGTTTTTAGAGTGACAGGCTAAATTCTTGTAATTTAGTTTATAGAGAAGGAAAGGGTCACTAGTAGGGCCGACCATAGCCACCCTTGGACATCTAGTAGTGTGAGCCTAGATTAACCCATTCTACTAACAATACATCCAGACCTGATCTATAGATTACCTAATGTTCTTTATACTTATCGAGCGAAGGTAAGGAATAGGAATGCATCTATTTGGCACAATACCATAAATTTATATTCTCCACGAATATTACATTATCTAAAAAGTCTTGGATTAATTGAAAGGAAGAAAGTTGTTTGCTTATTTTTATTTACATCAATCATTACTTTATTATTGCTTTATTTCTGCATCTAGTAAATTAAATATCAACTTTTTAACTTTAAAAGAAATACATAAAAATAAAATAAAAATATTTTAAAAAAAATCTATAATCCTCCTCGTGGGATCGATACTGGGGTCTTTATTTAAAGCCCTATATTACTTGAAGCGATACGTATACTTGCGTAGTACCCCTAGTGTGTAAAATATTTTCCATAAAATTATATTTATATAAACTAGCCGCTATTATTATTTGAGTCAAAGTATTGGCTATAACATATTTTTGATAGCATAAATTACTGCATTGTTTGTCGATTACAAACCAAGTTTTTGGTGCATTGTTGCAGATCGAGAGTCAAGTTTTTGGCGCCGTTACCGGGGAGGTAAAATTTATAGATTTTAAATATTTTATTTTATTTATTTCTTTTATTGTCAAAAATATAAAATACAAAAATATTTATTTAAAAAAAACAAACAAAAACAAAAATAAAAAAATAATAATAATTTTATTTCTTGCTATTTTACTTTTTATTTACTTTTTATGCGTAGTTCTGGATCTGAAGGATTATTACCTTTAGATTCTGCATTAGAAAGAACTGTTAGAAGAATTAAAAAAGGAAAACAAATTCAAAAATATCAAGAGATAGCTAATTTACATAATAATTTACAAAATCCAATTGAAATTAATGAACAAAATGTTTACAAACCATCAAGGGATTATGCTAACCCTACAGTTGATGAACTTCATAGTAGTATTCCTATACCTAATGTAGATGCTAATTCTTTTGAGCTTAAACCGTCTATTATTCAAATGGTTCAAAATAATCAATTTGGGGGAACACCAAATGAGGATTCAAATTTACACCTTGCTAGTTTTTTAGAACTTTGTGCTACCTTTAAATATAACAATGTTTCGATGATGCTTATTAGACTTAGACTCTTTCCTTTTCCTTTAAGAGATAAAGTAAAGATGTGGTTGAACTCATTAGCAACAGGTTCTATTAAAACATGGGCTGAAATGACACAAAAATTCTTTGCTAAATATTTTCCTCATTCTAAAACTGCTAAATTAAGAAATGATATTACTTCATTTAGTCAATTTGATGGGGAGACAATTTATGAAACTTGGGAAAGATTTAAAGAACTATTAAGAAAATTTCCTCATCATGCTTTACCTGATTAGTTAATTATTCAAACATTTTATAACGGACTAATTGGATCACTTAAATCAATTATTGATGCTGCTGCTGGAGGTTCTTTAATGGCTAAATCATTTAAAGAAGCTTATACTTTAATTGAAGAAATGGCTAACAATAATTTTCAGTGGCCTTCTCAAAGGATTAATCCTAAAAGAATGGCAAGTATTCATGATAATGAAGCCTTTTCTATCTTAGCTTCATAAGTAGCTGCAATATCTAAGAAATTAGATAATTTTGCTATCAATATATCACATAACAACTCTGCTAATATTGAAGATTCTCAAACTATTGAAACTTTACAAGTTATTCCTAGTAAAAATAACCCTTATTCCAATTACTATAATCCTGGATGGAAAAATAACTCTAATTTTAACTGGAATAATTACCAACAACAATGGGGTAATAATCAATCCCATCCAACTAGAAACTGGAACAATCAAGTAAATTCAAACTATAAACCACCTGGATTTAATAATCAACAAAAAAAGTTATCTATAGAAGAATTAATTTTACAACTAAGTAATCAATTACAAAATAAAAACACTACTATTCGTAATATTGAGAATCAAATGGGACAAATCGCTAATTTAATTAATTACAGACCTCCAGGAACATTTCCTAGTAATGTTGAAGTCAATCCAAAAGAAACTGGAAAAGAACATGAACATTTTAAAGCTGTGCAACTTAGAAGTGAAAAGGAATTAAAAGAAAGAATGCATAATGAAATTGAAAATGAGATTGAGGTTGAAAAGATTGAAAAACCTAAAGAAACTCCTTCTCCTAGTCAAGATCAGACTGTTATTCCTATTAATGTGGAAGTTGAAAAACCACCACCACCTTTTCCTCAAAGACTAAAACAGCAGAAGCTTGATCATCAATTTTCTAAGTTCTTTGAAATTTTTAAGAAACTTACCATTAACATACCTTTTGATGAAGCTTTGGAACAGATATCAACTTATGAAAAATTTATGAAGGATATTTTAAGTAAGAAACAAAAATTTGAAGCTTTTGAAACTGTTGCATTAAGTGAAGAATATAGTGCAACAATTCAAAAGAAATTACCTCAGAAAATTAAAGATCCTAGAAGTTTCACTATACCTTGTGCTATTGGAGAAAAATTTTGTGGAAAAGCTTTATGTGATTTAGGAGCAAGTATTAATCTCATGTCATTTTCTATTTTTCGAAGGTTAAATTTAGGAGAGATTACTCCCACCACTATAACCCTTCATTTAGCTGATAGATCTATCACCTACCCTAAAAGAGTTATAGAGGATGTTCTTATTAAAGTGGATAAATTTATTTTCCCCGTGGATTTCATTGTACTTGATATGGAAGAAGATAAAGAAATACCAATTATTTTAGGGAGACCTTTTCTAGCTACCGGACGAGCTATGATTGATGTGCAAGAAGGAGAATTAACCATGAGAGTTAATGATCAAGAGATTAAATTCAATGTTCTTAAATCAATGAAGTACCCTGATAAAGAAAAATGTTATCGAATGGATATTATTGATTATATAATTGAAAAACATTATCAATAAAGATGTAAAGTCATGTCTAAAGAAAAAAATGAATTATTAACTGATGAAAATGAGAACTTAAAGAAGAAGAAATATTTAAGGAAACTCATTATATTAAAGATAATTGGGAAACTTTGGACATAACACAAAATGATATACTTTCACCCTCAATTAAAAAAGCCCCTGAACTGGAATTAAAAATGTTACCTGCACATTTAAAGTATGTTTTTCTTGGAAATTCATTAACGTTACCTGTTATTATTTCTTTTAAACTAAGTTTAGATCAAGAAGAAAAACTAATATGAGTGTTAAAGAATTATAAGAAAGCTTTTGGATGGACTATTGCTGATATAAGAGGAATAAGCTTTTCCATCTGTATGCATAGAATTTTAATGGAAGAAGATTTTAAACCTACTATTGAACCTCAAAGAAGATTAAATCCTATCATGAAAGAGGTTGTTAAAAAATAAATTTTAAAATGGTTAGATGCTGAAATTATTTATCCTATTTCGGATAGCCAATGGGTAAGTCCTATTCATTGTGTTTCGAAGAAAGGGGGAGTAACTGTCATTGTCAATGATAAAAATGAACTAATTCCTACAAGACAAATTATTGGATGATGAATTTGTATTGATTATCAGAAATTAAATGATGCCACTAGAAAGGATCATTTTCCTTTACCTTTCTTGGATCAAATGCTTGATAAATTAGTTGGACACTCATATTTCTGTTTTCTAGATGGATATTTTGGTTATCATCAATTACCTGTCGCTCCTGAGGACCAAGAGAAAACAACATTTACAAGTCGTTATGGAACATTTGTGTTTAGAAGAATGTCTTTCGGTTTATGTAATGCACCTGCAACTTTTCAAAGATGTATGATGTCAATATTTTGTGATTTGATTGACAATGGAATTGAAATATTTATGAACGATTTTACAGTCTTTGGAACTTCTTTTGAATCTTGTTTGGAAAATATTTCCAAAGTTATGAAAAGATGTGAATAAACAAATTTAGTTCTGAACTGGGAAAAACGTCAATTTATGGTCACAGAAGGCATTGTACTTGGTCACAAAATTTCACAAAAAGGGATGGAAGTTGATCAAACAAAAGTGAAAATTATTCGTTGAACTGCAACCACCTACTATCATTATCGATGTGAGAAGTTTTCACGAGTCATGCTGGATTTTATAGAAGATATATAAAGGATTTTTCTAAAATTGCTAAACCTCTTAGTGATTTATTAGAAAAAGAAGCTAAATTTGAAATTAATGAAGACTGTATTAATGCTTTCAATATTTTAAAAGAAAAATTAATAACTGCACCTATAATTATTGCATCTAATTGGAATAAACCCTTTGACTTAATGTGTGATGCAAGTGATTTTGCAATTAGAACTGTATTGGGACAAAAATATGAGAAAAGTTTCAAAGTTATATATTATGCTAGTAAAACTCTTCCTGAAACTCTATGCCGTTGATAAATTTAGACCTTATCTTCTTGGTACCAAATGCATAGTTCATACTGTTTATTCCGCTATTAAATATTTAATATCAAAAAAAGATGCTAAGCCTAGACTGATAAGATGGGTTTTACTTCTACAAGAATTTGATTTTCAAATAGTGGATAGAAAAGGAACCGATAACCAAATTGTTGATCATTTATCTAGAATTAAGAATGATGTTATTACTGAGGAAAATATAAATGAGAAATTTCCTGATGAACATTTATATGTTATTCAAGGATGCCAAACACCTTGGTATGCGGATATAGTTAACTATTTAATTAGCAATACTCTATCTTATGGATTGAATAACAAATATATTAAGAAATTAAAAATGATGCTAAATCTTATATTTGGGAAGATCCTCATTTAAATTAGGAAGAGATTCTGTAATTCGAAGATGTGTACCTTATAAAGAAACTTTTGCTATTATTCAAAAATGTCATGATTCCGATTTTGGAGGACACTTTGGAGTAGATAAAACTGCATTTAAAATTTTAAAATCAGGATTTTATTGGCCTACCTTGTTCAAAGATGTGAGACATTATGTGAAAACATGTGATCGATGTCAAAGTATGGGAAATATATCTAGAAAAGATGAAATGCCTTTAAACTATATATTAGAAGTTGAAATGTTTTATTTATGGGGTTTAGACTTTATGGGACCATTTGTACTATCATCTGGAAAGATTTATATTTTATTAACTGTTTATTATGTTTCAAAGTGGATTGAAGTTGTAGCTTTACCTAACTGTAATTCTAAAATTGTTTCAAAATTTTTAAAGAAAATGATTTTTTCAAGATTTGGAATGCTTAAGGTAATTATCACAGATGGTGAAAGTCATTTTAGAAATATAAGAATTCAATCATTACTGGACAAATTTGGAATCAAAGACAGAATTGCAAATGCGTATCACCCTCAAACAAGTGGAATGGCTGAAGTATCAAACATAGAAATTAAAAGAATTTTAGAGAAGACCGTTAATCCTAAAAGAACTGATTGGGTTGATAGACTTGATTATGCATTATGGGCTTATAGAACAGCTTATAAGACACCAATCGGAATGTCATCTTACCGGTTAATTTATGGTAAACATTGTCATTTACCTGTTGAACCTGAACATAAAGCTTATTGGGCGATAAAAGAGTTTAATTTTGATTTGAATACTGTAAGAGAAAAATGATTATTACAATTAAATGAGATGGATGAAATAAGAAATGAATCATATGAAAATGCAAAAATTTATAAAGAGAAATCGAAGATGTTACATGATAAAAAGATTTCAGGAAAAATATTCGAGCCTGGACAAGAAGTATTATTATTTAATACTCGTTTAAGACTTTTTCCTGGAAAATTAAGATCTAAATGGATGGGAAAATATATAATTGAGAAAGTATACCATTATGGAGCTGTGGATATTAAAGACCCCAAAACAAGAAAAATATTTAAAGTTAACGGATTAAAACTAAAGCCTTATTTGGGAGACATTAAAATGATTTATAGAGAGGCTTACGAGTTGAGTCTACCTGATTAAAGACTTAATTAGGTCGGGCTGACGACGTTAAACCAAGCGCTTTGTGGGAGGCAACCCATAATTATTTTTGTGTGTTTTTTCATTTTTAATGTAAGGTTATGTCTCGGTCTTGACTAATTTTATATAACTTTAAGAAATTGGACGCTAACAAGTCTTTATTGACTTTAGCTAAAAATTATCTCGAAGTATATAAAGTTTGGACTTTGGATCACTCCATTTCATATGTGAGTAAAAAGGATATCAAGTTAACTTTCATTATGATTGTTTATAAATTGTGTTACTAAGTCTATATTGATCATACCATTCTAATTTACCTATTTTGGAGAACGAATTTTTGAAATTTGACGATAGGTGAAACGGAGTCGAACGTGGTTCCGGCGCCTAGGCGCCAAAACTTGGCGCCTAAGCACCAGAGTAAAACTGTGTATCGATGGGTCCGGCGCCTAGGCGCCAGATTTGGCGCCTAAGCGCCACAATTACTGGATCGTGTAAAAACCGAAAATTTTCAGTTTTCACACGATTTTCTCCTTTAAATTACCCCATCTTTGTCCCCAATCCCTAAGCAACCAAAATTACGACCTAGACACTTCATTCTTGAGAGATTAGAGAGGATTTTTTAAGAAATGGAGAGAAGAAATCTTGGAGAAGAGGCTAGAGACAAAGGTTCAAAGGATCCTCAACCCTACTTCAATGGTTTTATCGCTGTAAGTTTGAAGAAAATTTCAAGTCATCTAGATAAATTTGAAGCAGAATTCAAAAGTATTGGAGATCGCCTCCATGAGATGTATCATCAAATTGAACATCTGGAATGGCAGGCGAAGCTTCAATTTGATCATCTAGCGGCTTATCAAGATGCTCAAGTGGAGATGTATGCGAAGAACAAATGGATCGACGAGAAAAAGGCTACTGATTTCTGAGGGCGTTAGTATTCTTCCCAAGTAGGCCTATTAATCTTCCTTGAGAAGAGAATGAAAATTTCTAATTTGAAGATTAGATAGTTATTGTGGTGTGATCTAGACTTTTATTAGTGTGTCGTTGTATTGATTTGGTAAATCGATTGTATTGTTTGTGTATTTGTTTTATTGTTCAATGTGTGTTGTATTTTCTTTGAAATTGTGTAGTTTGATTGTTTGTTAGGACTTGAATCATATTACTATACTTATCTGTATTGTATTGAGCCAAAATTGAAGATTATGAATGGACTTAGAAGAGTTTGATTTAAACCTTGTGTTTAAATGGTGGATTTAATTTTTAATTTTTAAAAGTTTTGGGAAATATTTTGGAAGTTGGAAACTGAAGCACTACTCTAATATGAGTAATTAGAAGTTGAATTTATGAGTTTTGGTGGAAAATAAAATTTTTAAAGTGATTTTTGTGAAAGGCGAGTCTGGCGCCTAGGCGCCGGTTCAGCCTGCTTACCAAAAATTAGCATTTAAATCCCATCAGCCATGGTTGACGCCTAAGCTTCATCCCCTTCCTCTTTTTCGCGAAAATACACCCCCTAGATCCATCTTGAGGTCAATACATCAAGTTTTTTAGCCCAAAATCACTTGATTTCTTCATCTCGATGTCAGATGTACCTTCTAATCCATTTATTTTTTATTCTTACCATAGTTTTTCCTATTTTTTTTGCTAAAAACCGAAATTTTGAGAAAAATTTTGATTTTTAGAGTTTCTCCATGGATTTTTAAACTCATTTTAAATTTCTCAAGCTTAAAAAGAGTTTAAATATTTGATTTCTAAATTTATTTGTGTTTTCTTTCACGTTTAGATGACACCAAAATCAAAGCGAAGAAAGGCACGAGAAAATTTCAACAGCAGCAAGTTTTCGACTGCGGCAGCGCATTTTCGTTATCTCGAATTTGCGACGTCAAGAAATTTATCTCGGAGCGAGTTTTTACAATCCTGGTGAAATGATCGAGAACACGATCGTTGCACACAACTGGCAACGATTATGTTATTTCACTGTTGTTGTCGTTATTCCTATTGTACGTGAGTTTTATGCCAACTTTTTGGATGTGGAAGACTACGAAGTCTTCGTTAGAGGTGTCAGAGTAGGATTTACTCCGAAACGGATCAATATTTTCTACGGCCTGCCACTTACCATCGAGTGCTACTATTCTGGTTTATCTCCATCTGAGGGAGATCTTGAGATGATTATTGCATATCTGACTGATGGCACTGGAGCTTGGAAGATCCGGAACGACAAACGGGTAAACTTCAAATCTTCTAAGCTAAATGGTATTTCAAAGGCATGTCATTATTTTATTTCTTCTAGACTTCTACTTTCCAACCACCTGAGTGAAGTTACCAGAGATCGAGCTATCCTGAACTACTGCATTCAGGAGAGGAATCTGAAAGATGTTGACAGTATTATTTATTATTCAGTGGAATCCATTGCTAGATCCAGCACTTCTGTGGGATTAAGATTCCCATCCTTGAGTCATTCTTTATGCATAAGAAATGGATTTTATGCTGATATATCAGAGGAAAAGTTGAAGACTACAAAGCCAATTGGGCAGGAGAGTGTTAGCATTTATGATCGTCTTCGAAGGAAGAGATCTACTGATCCTTCTACTTTTGTACCTACTCCAGGTAGAGCTTCTACTTCTAGACCTTCTACTTCTACTGCTGAGCCACCATCTAGTTTCTGGGAATCGATGCATGATCAATTTTTGGAGCGACGGAATGAGTTATTTCTAACTCACCTGCGAGTAGATACTATAGACAAGAAGATTGATCATTTATCCGAGTTTACCCAAAGGAAAAGTGAGTATGATGCTCGAGTATTTAGAGTCTTTAGTGAGATTCTTGAAGGGTGAGCATGATGTTCAGTTTCCTACCTGTCCTAGATTTTCACCGTATGTTGATCCAAAAGATGTGGAGTTTTCTTTTGGTGATGACGATGACGAGGCTAAAGATAGTGATTAGTAGCTTGATTTACCTCTGAGATGTGATGATTCTGTTGTTAGTTTATTTCTTGTTTGCTAGTGTTGTTTGTTGTTTGTTGTTTGTTAGTGTAGATTTGTTTATGAAAGTTTGTGTGGATTGTTTGATGTTGAGATTGTTTTAAATATTTAGTGTATTGTGTTGAAAACTGAAATTTAGATGAATTAATGTTTATTTCTGTTTCAGCCTACTGTTTAGTATTCTTAAATAGTTAGTAATGTTGTTCTTTTTCTTTTACTATTAGTAGTATAGTCATTTAATTCAGCTACTGATATAAAAAAAATGATGAGCCTGCTTACTTTTATATATGCTTCGTTATTTCAGTATTATTCATAAAAAGCATGTATAGAAGTAAATTTTTCTTTTTAGACTGTTTTTACATACTTATAAAAATTCCTTTTTAAATTATACCTTTCTTTCTCTCATACTTTAAATTTTTTTCATGATATACCAAAACTTAAGTTTGGGGGAAGGGAAAATACATGCAAATTTAAATTTTATTTGTCCTTACTCGAACTAATATTTTCTAAAAAAATATTAACATAACATAAGGAATGAAGAATCTATTTAAGATCATTTAAATTTTTGAAATTATAAATAATTTAGTAGACTTAACCAAAATTTTAATAACTTTGATTGATTTTAAGAATAGAATTATTGAACTTAAAGAAGATTAAGATTAAGAAATTTTTCTATTCATAGTAGAAATAATTGAATTTTAGAAGTATTAAGAAATAAAAAATTATAACTTGAAAAAGAAAAGATTGAAATTCTTTTTGAAATCTATTCATGTTATAGTAATTAAGTGAAAATGTATAAGTTTGAAAATATAAGTTAAGAATAGCGAAGTTCAAAACCATTAACAGGCTATCCAGATATAGTAATCATCTCTGTAAAAAAAAAAAAAAAAAAAAAAGAGGGAGGATAAGCTTGAGGAGATGCTTAATCAAAAATTAGCTTCACTTGAATTAGCTTATAAGAAAAAAACTGATTACATATTTTACTTAATTTTTATGCATGTATCTTTATTAGAAAAGATTTTCATGAAGATCTTTTTCTTGTAAATAATTTATGTGATCTTAATATAATAAACTACAATTATTTTCGATATGAATGAAAATTTTTTGAAATCTTATGATTTGGTAGTTAAATATTCTTTAAATTCTTAAAATTAAACTTAGTTAGTTAAATTTGGTTAATGATTTACTAAAGCCTTTATAAAATCAAAAATTATAAGAAATCTTAAATATTTACCTTTTATTCCAATTGTTATACATTTTATATAGTAAAAAGGGTTACTTGAGGACAAGTAACGTTTAAGTTTGGGGGATTTTGATCCATAAAAAAAATACTTATTTTTATGCCTTATTTTTTATCAAAATTTTAAGGATATTATGCTTTAATGAAAGGTATTTTTGTGTTTTGGATGTAGGCGATGCAAAAATGTTCAAGAAGGAAAAAATGATGAAAAAGGAGCAAAAATGGAGCCAAAATGCAAAATTGTCAAAATAATTAACCTGGCGCCTAGGCGCCAGAATCCGGCGCCTAAGTGCAAGTTCGATACAGAATTCTGTAAGATTTTTGACGACTTTTGGACTGTTATTTTGACGGTGTTAGCGGTTATTGGACCATCTAGAAGATTGGCAGTTATTCCTGGATTTTAGGACATGTGATACATTGTATTTGGACGCTTGGAAACAGTTAGGATCGCGAAGAGGTGTGAAGAACTGGACGCAGAGTCCGGCGCCTAGGCGCCAGACACACATTCTAGAAGATTTATTGAACATGGACACATTTTGAAGAGGTGCCTCAAGGCAACCCTTGAAGCCTATAAATAGAAGGCTACTCCTTCAGAGAAAAAGGCCCACAAACCACCAACGCCCAACCTAGTCCCCTAGCCCCATAGTTCCATTTAGAGAGAGAAATTAGAGAAATATTTTAAGGGTCATATTTACAGTTTCTTTTATTAATTAGTGAGTTTATTTTAGAGTTTGTTTTAAGAGTATTTGAAGAGTAGGTGTTTTTGAAGTCTATTTACTTTAGAGTCAGAAGGATTCAGAGGTTCAGTTGGAGAAACACTTGAGATAAGTATTTGTATTTTGATTCAAAGTTTTATTTATATGTTTTGTTGTTTAAATTCAATGTGTTCGAGTAGTTACTTTACTTTCTCCTTTCAATTATGAAAAGATAAATAAGATAATATAAAATTTGTTGGAGAATTAAAAACTATATATATATTTTAAACATTGTGATGATATTAATGCCGGATCTTAATTTACTATTTAAATTGACCATTTAAATTGTTAAAATCTGTTGAAGAGTTTTGAGACCTAGAAGGAGATGAATTCTTAACTAATAGATATCACATGAATCATTGGGTATTTAAAGGCCTTGCGCGGGTTATTCAAGGTGAAGTGCAAATAAATAGAAAGATATTATTTAATGGGCGTAGAATTGATAAGTTTTTAGAGTGACATGCTAAATTCTTGTAATTTGGTTTATAGAGAATGAAAGGGTCAGTAGTAGGGCCAACCATAGCCACCCTTGAACATCTAGTAGTGTGAGCCTAGATTAACTCATTCTACTAACAATACATCCAAACCTGATCTATAGATTTACCAATGTTCTTTATACCATCGAGCGAAGTTAAAGAATAGGAATGCTTCTATTTGGCACAATACCATAAATTTATATTCTCCACGAATATTACATTATCTAAAAAGTCTTGGATTAATTGAAAGAAAGAACATTGTTTGCTTATTTTTATTTACATCAATCATTACCTTATTACTGCTTTATTTCTACATCTAGTAAATTAAATATCAACTTTTTAACTTTAAAAGAAATACATAAAAATAAAATCAAAATATTTAAAAAAAATCTATAATCCTCCTCGTGGGATCGTTACTGGGATCTTTATTTAAAGCCCTATATTACTTGAAGCGATATGTATACTTGCGTAGTACCCCTAGTATGTAAAATATTTTCCATTAAATTATATTTATATACACTAGCCGCTATTATTATTTGAGTTAAAGTATTGGCTATAACATATTTTTGATAGCATAAATTACACGAAGTCAATGGAGCCTGGTTTCAAGCGTATAGATAATAAAGGAAAGGCAGATTTGGATTGTGTTGACTTCTATCATTCTTACAGACAATCGTGAGAGAATCAATCGAAAGGCTTTCATTATCTACCATAAGAACAAATATATTGATGTGAACCAATCACGTAGAGAACATATGTGTTGGTATAGGTATTGGGCAACTTTGTATTTAATTCAAGCTCCAATTGAGGCTCCTATGAATTATTATTCGAAAACATCGGGAGAGATGATATTGGTATATATTTGAATGAAGATAAATGTATGTTTACGTTTTTTGCTTTGATTAATATTTATTTTTTTTTGCGTCGTTTTGTCAAGAGGATGGAAACATTATTTCAACTAGCATTCGACAAATGTGATGATAGCTTATTACATCAAATTGTTGATGCATTTAAGGGCTTTTATAGAGAGCTTCATAGAAACATGTATATTACAGATGATCATTATTATGTAGAGGACATTACAGTGTAACCATCTGCATCAGGCACAGTTGATTCCTTTATATTTTCAACGTTGCACCATGTACTCCTACTGATCCATGTCCGTCAAATTTTCAAAGCACAAGTATATTACATGATACAGGTGGATCATAGGATGCAAGTGGCTCACATGATACATGTAGATTTAAGAGTACACATTGGATTCCATGGAAGTGTCGTTGACAACCTCACTTTACTATAGCTTACCCTCATTTTGGATGGGTAGTATACAGTTCCTAGTTGGATACCTTATACAAGGCATTTATGGATGTCTCCACCTATCCCATCTCAACAAGCACAATTCATGACGCAAATCGGACAAATGTCACAGCCTCAACATTTGGAGAAAGATGATCAAGAACATCATTTAAGAAACTGATTTGTTCCTGCACCTCTTCACTACACACTGGAGATAGATAATATACCTCCACGAAAATGTCGCTTACATTAATATCGAATATCTTCCCCATATTCTTGCTTATTTATATATGTTTGCCTTCAATGTCTACCCCAATTATCTTCATATATTTGTCGTAATATTTTGTTATTTTTTAACAAAATAAATTTCTTAGTTAAATTAAATGCTTTACAATAATATTATGAACTAGCTAAGAAAATTTTGTTGTTTGAGCTTATGAATGAAAAATATTTACATTCATGCATTAAATTAAAGGGGCTTTTACATAGATATCACTTGGTTCCATTGTATGTCCATGTCTAACATATTAACATTTCTTTTTATATATATGCCCCCCAAATTTTTATATTACCTTTTGTGTGTAATTTTATTATTTATAATATCACCCTAAACATCTAAGCATAATCATTATATATTCACTTTATGATGTATTTCTATATCTAGCACTAAATAATTTTATTTATTATTTATATATTTGTTGTAATACTAACGGAGGAGTATTTCTTGTAATGGCATTATATTATTCAAGAAATCGATTATATCCAACCAAGAAGCATACGCAGTTGTGAGCGCACATTATTGTTATCAGTCATAATTATTAAATGAGCTCCCGTCGATGATCAGTTGCCCGCCGGCGCCGGCGAGGAGCGGATATAATCGATGAAACAGCGGAGCGTTTTGTCGTCCGCGCGGTGCCGACTGTGAATGAACTCCAGCAGCTGCAACCAGGTGAAATCTGGATATTTCCTATCGTCGCCGTCGCCGTCACCGCCGGCAAGTAGCTCCGGCGGCGGGCGGATGATTTTCTCATTCCTCGGGCTGACGAAATAGGCGATTGATCTTCTCTCTTCCAATGGGTTCACCACCGCCCGATGGACGCAGCTCCTGTACTCTCCATTACTCAGCGCCTGCAACTCAAATCCAAATTCATGAATGGGGCTGTGAATTCATTTCGATTTCAAAATTCAATTTTTTTTTCTTTTTTTTTTTTTTTTTTTTGAATTGAATTGAAGTCAGCAGACGATCAAGTAAAGCTCAAATCCAAATTTATGAATGGGGCTGTAAATTCATTTTGATTTCAAAATTCACTTTTTTTTTTCATTTTGAGCCGGTGGTTAATTAGTATGAAGGGAGAAACTATATTATAGAAGAGAAGAGACAGCGGGCCGCTAAATACCTCGAAGGTGTCTCCAATGATGATGATGAGAGCGCCGGCGATGGGACTAACGGAGCACCACCGACCGCCGGTGAAGACGTCGAGGCCGTCGACCTCATTCTGCTGCAAGATAGTGAACGCGTTGGGATCGGCGTGCGGGCCCGTCCCCAGTGTGAGCTCCGCCTGCTTGCATGGAGGGTAGTAATTGCAGCGCGCGAGCGCCCTCCCGTCCTCGAAGAAGTCGCGATACCAACTCCGGTCGCCGGCGAGACTCATCCCAATTAGTTCTGCTATCACCAGCGAAAGCTCCTCCATTTTTTCGCAGTAGCGCTGGTAGTTCTTCCTGAATACCACCCATCACCCCCTTGTTAAAATGACAAGTTCTATATATATATATATATATATATATATATATATATATATATATATATATATATATATATATATATATATATATATATTCAAATTCTCACTAAATATCAAAATTTTGGATAAAACCTCAACCAATATATTTTTTATTTTTATCAAATTCTCTATAATTGATGGGGTGAGCACGCCTTACTTTCAGACTACTCAATAATGTTTCCTCCATTTATTAATACTACTCCATATTAGCAAATTATACTTATCCCATTCCACAAATTTCAGAAGAAAAAAATAATTATCAATTTTAGCTCCAATATTTAAACCTGTTTGCATTTATTTTTTTTAAATAATTGCCTTATTTGAAAGCTGATATCGAACCAGCCTCTTATTTTAGGAGGTAAACTGTCCTCCTAGACCGTGAAAGATACTAAGGGTCTGTTTGGGGCAGCTGCAGCTTATTGAATAATATGCTGATAAGCTAGGTGCAGTGACTATTACAAAATTTTATTTTATTTTTAAAGCCATACCACTGCCAGAAAAGTGTGGTGTGAAAAAACTGTTTTCTGCGTTTTGAAAACACATAAGATGTCAAGACATAAATTACTCAAATAAGTCAGGTGTATTTTAAAAATGTTACCGCACCAAATAAATTATCCGAAATAAATCTTAAATGACAAGGAAGTTTGGACCCTACGCAGGTCAACCCTAATTTTCAAGAATGCTAGATCTATCAAATCCGCAACTGAATCTGTCAGCTTTTTAATGTGCTTTGAATCAATTTTTTTATAAGATAATAGCTAAGTGACCGATCAACATCATTGCTCCAACTTTAATTAAATAGAGATCAAAGTATATTGTCCTCAACATGTGGACTTTCTCGCGTGCATTCTTTTTATTTTTTGCTATATATATATATATATATATATATATATATATATATATATATATATATATATAACTGCACAAAATCTTGAGGAATCAAAAAGGTATTACTCAATCTTCCAACAAAGTTATATATTATCAGCTAATTTATAATTTTTATAAGCACACCTTTTAATGAATCATAGTGATCATTAATGTATCGAAGGTAAATTTCATCATCATCGTCATAAAATCTTCCTTAAAATATCGGTAGTCTGCATTAGTTTGACGATAATACTTTGACTTTTAAATTAAAAAAAAAGAAAAAAGTGGACTTAAATTATATTGTATGACATTTATTCTTCTCTTCGTTATATACACATTATTTAAATATAATTTATAATAAAATAAAAAGATTTTGTCAATTGTTAGTTTAATCGAAATTAAATTGGATAAAAAATAAAAACTAAATTTCCCATTTTCGGTTCACAGATCATACCCTGTTTGCTTGAAATTAGATCCCAACGCCGACTGAAAGTATGTCTCCACCGCACCAGGCTCCTCCCCCTTAAAGCGATGAACAAAAGTGAAGGTCTCCTTCCATGGCAACTTCGTCGAAAAACGTTCGGAATGACCCACAGCATATCCTTCCACTCCCCTCTTCCTCTGCCCCACCCTCACCTTCTCCTCAAACGGCAAATCAAACAGTACCTTTATGGATGTGATGGCCGCCGCATAGACCTCAGTATCAACTCCATGGTTTATCACCTGAAAGCACCCGTATTTCCGGCACGCAGCTCCGACGAGCTTCGCTGTTTGCCTTGCGGCGGTTTCATCGCCGCGGAAGAACCCGGAAAGATCGATGATGGGGACTTTGAGGTGGTCGACGGCGGCGATACGGTCGTCAGCTGGCCAAGTGAAGGCGGGGGGTATTTTGGGATGATTGAAAAGGATGGAAGGGTTGTAGAGCTTCATTACGGCTGTTGTATCGTCGACTGTGGTGGCGTTGCAGGACTCCATTGATTATGAGGAAGGTGGTCTTCTGAGAGATGGGAGGAAGTAAGGGTAGATTTCTTCTTATAGTCGTTATGGGGGGGTTTTACTGCTGACTTTTGATCAGAATGTGGGAGGAGAAACGTCTTGGTGATGCGAGCACGCGTAACTATTTTTGTTAGGTTGACACATGTTATTTTTCACACTGATTATTTGAAAATATCTTAATATTGTTGGTGGTTTGTATGTATGTATGTAAATGCGGTTGTGTATGATATTTCTTCATTTATTTTATAACAAATATTTTCTTTTAAAATTTATTTTTAAATCAAAAGGAACAATTTCATTATATATATATATATATATATATATATATATATATATATATATATATATATATATATTAAAAAGAATGCCCATAGGCAGTGGGATCTAGTTGCATAATCGGTGCCCCAAAGAGTGGCTTCTCCCTGGCAGTGCACCTCAAAATCCCAATCTTAGAGTTGCTGATTGCTGGTATGGCAGCAACTGGTCAATACCCTTTCTTCAGATCTTTCTCCATGGTCCTTCAGTGTAGAAAGTTAGCAGCCTTTCTTTTGATAAAGGTAGACCTGATAAATTCTGTTGGCAAATACATTGCTACCAGAGTCTTACCAAAGCTATCAATGCCAAATGTTTCACTTGGGACAATATTCCATGGGGGAAGGTGATATGGACCAAACATTTGTCACCATCCATGTCTTTTTTTTGCTGGAGAGTTTTTCTCATGCTCATTCCTACAGATGATATACTAAAGCTTAAGGGACTTAGAGGCCCATATAGATGTTGGCTTTGTTCTAAGGAGGAATCCACGACTCATCTTTTCTTTGGGTGTCAGTTTTCTCAATAAGTATGGCATAGTTTATTGAATAAACTATCTATTCAAAGGGAGGAGTTCAAGTGGGATCTTCTTCATACATGATGGAATCAATGGTTCTCTAACAAGCTGGGAGTGGTCCCATTGATTGTTGCTTGGTTCCTTTGGATGGCTAGGAACCAGATTAAGAATCAGGGGAAATCTTGTGCTGTGACAACTGTAGTGAGCCAATGCACTGTATTTATACAAAAGTTAATTCAATAGAAATCTTTCCCTAACATTCTTAGTCACTATGCTGGTGGTCTGAGGCCCTGTCCTAGGGTCTATACTGTAGTGTGGAAACTTCCTTTGCCCTCCAAAGTTAAAATTAATACTGATGTGAGCTTCTTGGACAATGCAGCTGGAATTGGAGGGGTCTTCAGAAACTCTATTGGGCAGTGCTTATTGTTCTTCCAGTCCCCAGTGGTGGTAGTGGATGCTCTGGAAGCTGAATTGGTGGCTGTTTATTGGGCCCTTAGGCTGGCCTTAAGAGCCTCTTAGGTCACATTGTGGGTGGAAGTGGATTCTGCTGTTCTGCTCCAGCTTGTGGAACAAGGGGAGTTGTCAGCTTGGCATCACAACATCTGGATTCATAAAATCAGGCAGCTTATGACTTTGGTTAATGTATTGTTTTCTTTTATTTACAAGGAAGGTAACAAACCTGCTCACTGGCTTGCAAAGCAGGGGCTGACCACTCATGTAGTTTTTGTTTCATCCTCCCCTCCCCCTCCCCTCTCTTTTTTGCTTCATGGGGACCTCCTGCAAGTGCCCCATCTTAGACTTGTAACCTAAAGTTTCTTGTGAAGGAATAGAAGCACCTTTTATTAAAAAAAAAAATGGTTATAAGCTATTATAAGAGCACTCAGCTACCCTCATGTGCCTGACTATTCGAGTTCCGCCCTCACTACCGGCAAATTGGTCAGACATGGATTCAAACTTGTGACTTGAGGGGACTTATGAATTTCAAATAGGCTGCTCTACCAACAGGTCACAGCTAGCAGCACCAAGTTATATATATATATATATATATATATATATATATATATATATATATATATATATATATATATATATATATATATATATATGAACTACGCCCAAACCGTAGAGCATAACGACTGAGGGAGAGAAAAAGAGAGAGAGAGAAAAAGGAGTGACACAGTGATTGTCCCCAAAGGGGCAAGTGTGAGTGTTTCTCAGGCTCTCTAACCCATTTTATATAATGAAAGAAGTTGTTATAAGAAAATGAAAGAATAATTCTCAAATGACTGAATGACCTTATCCCCTTTATATTAAAATGATCATCCTATTTATAGATCATAGGGGATATCTAGAAAAGTACATAATTGCCCTTAGGAGTTACAAAGTATTATTCCCTGAGAGCTATCTGTTAGTATTGTTCATTTACCAGTTATTATTGTCCCTGGGAGTTATCGACTATTATAATCGCTCAAGTTACCAGTTATTATTATTTTTATTGACACATTTTTGTATGCCTGACACTTTTTTTTTTGCAGTGTACGTTCGGTGAAGTGGCTAGCTGTTCAGCTCAACTTTTATGTTTGTACATAAATTTTGGTGTTGGATATGTAAAAACATAAGAGTTGCACAAAGAATAGACCATAAGGACCAAGGGAGAGAGAGATAGAGAAAGGAGTGACACAATAATTGTCCCCAGCGAGGCAAAGTGAGTGTTTCTCGGGCTTTCAGTCCCATTTTTATTTTTACAAGAGAATGTACGAGTAATGCTCAAATGGCTGGAAAGACGAAATGGTATCTTACCCTTTACATGAAAAAGATCATCCTATTTATAGATCATAGGGGATATTTAGAAAATTACATAATTGCCCTTAAAAGTTACAAGTTGCTATGGCCTTGAGAGTTATCGGTTAGTATTGTTCCTTTACCATTTATTATTGTTCATGAGAATTATCAATTATTATTATCCCTGGAATTTATCATTTATTATTGTATTTATTGGCACATTTTTGTATGTCTAGCAATTTTTCGTTGATGGGTCCACTCAGCGATGTGGCCAGCCGGTCGGCTGGGGTGGTGGGTTGAATGAGGTGATCACCTGGTCTTTGCTATCAATGGCATTTTGCGAACATATATAAATGCGCCCAAGTTTCTTATTTCTTGGAAGTGAAGTTGTCATAAAAATGAGAGACTTTTAATGTCAAAAATGTTAGTGCTAGTGCCATGTTTTCTCTGGCCCAATGTGCTCTTTTGAGGCTTTTTCGGGTCGATATTTGTTTTGTGTTGCCAGTTGGTTTCCTGACCTTTGTCTCGTTGAGGTGACTTTTAGTCAGTCGTATTAGCTTCATCTATCACTTAGTTAATAGTGTTATTTTGTTCCTTTTGTTTTTAAGTAAAACACATAAATGTTTTTGTAACCTTCGTGAATATGCAAGTAGAATAAGAGTTTTCATTGTTTTTCACCTTCATTTTAGAGTTTTACCTCTATCAGGCTTATTTATTTATGATAGTTGCCCAGAGATGAATGTTGGAATTGATTGATTTGCTCGCTTCAGAGGGGAGCCTTTCATTCACTCTGCTCAGAGAGGAGTCTTTCATTTTCTCACCCAGAGGGGAGTCGTTAATTCTGCTCTTTCTGAAGGGGAGTATTGGATTTGCTCGCCCCGGAGAAGAGTCATTGATTTGCTTCGTCAATTCGAATTTCCTGAGTGTTGGCTTAGATGCAGACAGCTAAACTATTCAAGTTCCTCGAGACTCTGTCGGACCTCGGAGAACATAATTAGAAGAATTTATATATTAATGACTTAGAAAAAAATGATAAAACATAATTGCTGACTATTTCGATCACTCGAAATTTTCTGCCGCTTGGATATTTCAGTCACTCGGGTATTTCAGTTGTCTTGATTTGTGATGATTGTTCGCAGGCATACAGTCTGCTGAAGGCAGGTAATCGGTCGAAAGCAGGTGGTTGGTTGGGGGTGACTGAATTAGTGGTTTGTCGGAGAGTGGCTTGTCGGAAAATGAATTAAGTGGTATTTATGTAAATACATAAATATAAGAATAGAGTGATATATATGTGACTTTTCCTTGATCTTAAGATGGTCGGCCAGAGGCATACAGCTGACAGGAGGCAGATGATCGTCCGAATGTAAGTGGTTGGTCGGAGGCCGTTAGAGCGTTGATATGCCAGAGAGTGGCTTGCTTGAAGCACAAATGATTTGAGTAGTGAATATATGAGAATAAAGTAGTATGTACGTAAATCTTCCCTGATTGTAAGATGGTTAACCAGAGGCATACAGCCGACCAGAGGTAGGTGATCAGTCAAAAACATGTGGTAGGCTAGAGGCAGCCAGAGCATCGATCAATCAAAGGGTGACTTGCTGAAAGCACAAACGAATTGAGTGTTAAATATGTAAGAGCATTATAGTATTTATGTATATATTCACTAATTTTAAGAAGGTTGGCCGGATGCATACAGCCGTCCAGAGATAGGTGATCAGCTAAAAGCATGTGACATCGGTTGGCCGAAGATAGCCAGAGCATCGGTCAACCGGAAGTAGCTGGAACATAGAGGGTGGCTAGTTGGAAGCACAAACGAATTAAGTGTGGTAAATATATAAGAATAGAGTGGTATATATGTGAATCTTCCCTGATTTTAAGATGGTCGGCCGAAGGCATACAACTAGCCAAAGGCAGGTGATCGGTCTGAGGTGGTCGGGGCATCAGTCAACTGATGGGTGGCTTGCTGGAAGCACAATCGAATTGAGTGGTAAATATAAAAGAATAAAGTCGTATATATGTAATTCTTGCCTGAATTTAAGATGATCAGCCATAGGCATGCAACCCGTCAAAGCAAGGTGATCGGCCTAAAGCATGTTCTCCGCCGGAGGCGGCCGGAGCAGCGGCTGCGAGGGTGGCTTGCTCTTTTGCAATATTATTACCTTCATACGACTGCCCATCTGTCTATAGAGCAATGCTATACTATACTACAAGCTAAGACAATTTAAATTTGACGCTGACAAGTCTTTTCTGTCCTCCATGACAGACACACAGGGTTCAATAGCAGCGGTTGTATAAACCTACTTTTCCATCCCCATCTTCACATCTGCCATAGACAATAGAAAATTCTGTATCAAAATCTTGTAGAGAACCATATTGTCTGCTGAGGATGGCGACCTGTTAGTACAGAGCAAAAGATACAAATTAATGATCCTGACAAAATCCATGCACGTTGCATGAATCTCAAAAGAAATTAGCGACAAGTAAACAATAACAACTTCCATCAGTTGTTGATTGACGATGTTTGAATCAACAACTGCTTCGACAATGTAATTGTAAGCATCTTATTGGTGTTTGACATGGGAGGAGCAAGCGGTGGTGAAACATGTGCACTTGTCGGAGGTGATGGGTTTATCGGGAGTGACGAGTTGGATAAGCCTTCTCATGTAAGAATGCATGTACTCCTAGCGTCTGCTGCAGGTGGCAAGTCTAGCGAGGAGGGAAAGTTCTTGTCAGGTGTTAGCAGGATGTATTCTTGACCCAACCGCAATTACGTAAGTAAATTAGCTTATTAAATTATAACCAAACTTGACCCCAAATCTGATCAAGCGGCTAATGTACGATAATTAAATATTAAACTTTTGATAATAAAATATAAATCGCACACTAGGGTACTACGCAAGTATACATATTGTTTCAAGTAATATAGAGTTTTCTTTTTAAAACCCCAGATATCGATCCCATGAGGATTAATTTAGTTAAAAGAAAGAAAATTAATATTTAAAATCTTTTAATTTAAAACTAATTAAAATATGCAGAATATGAAAATTAGCTAGTGATAAAACAATAAACAAATATTCTTTCCCCATACGAAATATTTCATGATTAATAAGCAGATAAAATTAGTTGAGAACTTAAAAATGTTTTTTGTGACAAATAGGAGCATATATATCCTTTACCCTTTGGTCCAGGTCATAAAGAACATTAGCTATTTTTTAAAGATTGGATTAGGATGTATTATTAGTAGAAATGAACGAATTTCTAGACTCTCACTACTAGGTCCCCTTCCCCCCCCCCCCCCGAATGGTTGCCTATGGTCTGGCCTACTAGTGACCCGTCACCTCTTTTGTAAAACTAAATTGATTGAATTTAGCCTATCACACTAAAAACATAATCAATTCTACGTGCATTAAGATTATCTCACTATTTATTTGCACCTCCCCTTTAAGAGAAATGTGATACATACAAGTTAAGAATTTCTTAGCCCACAGTCAGATCTTCAGAATTTTCTACAGTTTTTAACAATACAAGAGGCCAATTTGTAAAGTAAATTATGATTAGGTACATTATCATCACAAATTTTTGGAAAATAGGAAATTAAGATCTCAAATCTAATTTAAATATGTTATTAATTCATCTCATATTTGTAGGGAGACAGAAAAGATGACTACTCAGAAATCATAGAAATTACACCACAAATTATATTCATAAAACTTAAATCCAAAGCACTAAACTTAAGAAACGAGATATAAATACTAATCTGGAATGTAATTCAAGCAATCCTTTGAAGTTTCTTTGACTCCACAGACACTTTAACACTTCAATTCACACTAAGCACTCACTAAAATAAAGAAGAAGACACTAAACACTCTTAATTAATTCTCCCTCACACACTACTCAGTAACTCTCCCGTGTCTATTTTCATTGCACTTGGTTTATAACATGTGGGAAAATGTACAGAGGCTTCTAGATTGATTTAAAAGCGTCAATAACCATCCAATAACCGTCAAGAAATCTCTAGAATCAATCTGCTGTGTCTGGCGCCTAGGCGCCATAATCAGCTTCTTTGTTCTTTTTGGCTCATTTTTGCTCATTTTTAACTCTTTTTCTTCATAAACTCATTTTGTTGTACTTGCATCCAAAAATAAGAAATACCTTTCATTAAAATGTAATATCTTTAAAATATTAATAAAAATTTGATATAAAATTCTAAGTAATTTTAAGGCGGATCAATTCCCTCAAACTTAAACATTACTTGTCCTCAAGTAACCTTTTACTACTAAAAATTTATAATCTATGGAGAAAATTTTCTTTAAGATTTCTATAACTTTTTGTTTTATAAATAATATAATGAAACTTAAATAACTTTTTAAATAACTTAGGCTAAAACCAAAATATGTAAAATATTTAATATGCAAGTGTTAAGAACTTTATTCTCCTATGTATTTCAAAAAATAATTGCAATTTGTCATATTAAGAACATGTAGATAATTTACAAGAAAAATATTTTCATAATAACTCTCTAGTAAGGATGCTTATACATAAGACTTTACGTAAAAATTTGCATTAGGTCTCTTCCTATAAGATAATTCAAGTGAAGCCAATTTTTTATTTAGGTTTTTCCTTAGGCTTCTTCTCACTTATCTTTTTCTTTTTCTTTTCATATTTTGGATTGCTTTCCAATCCTATATATTTTTCTTTTCTTTTTCTGGGATTGTTTTCAATCTTTTTTTTTCCTTTTTTTTTAAGTGAGTATTACTATATCTGGATAGCCTGTTAATGATTTTGAACTGCACTATCCTTAACTTATATTTAAAGACTTAACACATTTTTCACTTAATGAATATGTGTTTAGCAAAAATATTTTTCATAGAGTTTCAATTTTATCTTTTTAAGTAAATATCTAGATTTCTTAATAATTTCAAAAATACAACATTTTTAATTTAGATATTTGAATCAAAATTCTAACACTTTTTTATTAAATAATTACAATTTTAGAATTATCCTTTATTATTTAAAAATACTTTTATAAGTTTATTATAATATTCATGAAAACAATAGTATATCTATTTTAAATTGATTTTTCTTCCATAAATTATGTTATTAATTTTGAAAATATTGTTTACTAAGGATAAGTAAAATTTAAATTTAAGTTCATTTCCCTCCCCCAAACTTAATTCTTTTAATAAGGTTTAAATATTTTTAACTATGAAAATTTAAACTAAGCAGGAAGAAAATGTATAACATTTAAAGGTATTTAAAATAGTATTGATATAAACAGGAATAGATATATGAAAGAGTAACTAAACAAGTAACACATGAAAAATTTAATATATAAAAATAAATATGCTAAACTAAAAAAAAATAGGAGCATGAAAAGGACTAAGTCTAAGCAATCCATCAACAGAAAACATAAAATAGAGTTACTACAAGTTCTCAATCAGTACAATAAAACATGAAAAGTAATAAACACACATAACAGGCACATCAGCAAAGCAAAGCAAATATAAAATCTAATCATCCTTAGTCGCCTCCTCATCGTCAGAAGAATCGTCAGGAATATGACTTCTGGTGTTGATCCATGGGGTGAAATTAGGACATGTAGGAAATTCAATATTCTTATCACTCTTCAAAAATTTTACTAATGCTTCATTATACTCCCCATCATAGTCACTCTTCCTCTGTATATAGTCTGATACATGATCTAATTTGCTATCATCTCATCTACTCTGCATTGCATCAAAAATATATCACTTTGATGCTCCAAATATCTCTGACAAACAGTGTTCCACACATCAGGTGGAGGCTCAGATGTAGAAGTAGATGACATAGAAGCAGAAGTGGAAGGCACAGAAGAAGGATATGCACTAGTAATCTGACTCTTAGTTTTCCCATAAATATCAACATGAGATTTTCCTATAGGCTTTAACGGCTTAAGCTACTCTTCAGAAATTGAATAAGAAACACCAGCATTCTTGCAAATCGAGAAAATGAGAGCCAGAAAGCCTAAACCAGAAATAACACTTCCTCTAGCAGAAGTGCTAATTGCATCATAAATAATGGCTCCCACGTCTATTGGCTTTATTTCTTGAATGTAATAGTTCAGAATAGCTCTCTCTTTTCTCACCTCACTCAAGTGGTTTGACGAAAGGAGACGAGCATAAATAAAATAATGTCAAGCTTTAGAAGTAGCATTAGGCATTGAAGAGGAGAAATTTACCCATTTATTGTTTCTTATTTTCCAGGCTCCTCTTCGATAAGTCAAATAAGCCAAAATCTCATCAAGCTCTCTCTCAGAAGGAGTAAAAGTATCATAGAAACAGTCTGTCACTAGAGGCAGGTCATAAAACATGTTGGATCACTTCCTGAGTGAATTCAACTGTTGTCCCCCTCACATAAACTTCAAAATCAATTGTTTCGGGAAAATTCGCATAGAAATCCTGAACTAAAGAAATAATCACCACTGCAAAAAAATAGCAGAACTACTCCCACTGTCTGGCAGCAATAACATGCTCGATCGAACCACCAGGATGATAAAAACTTCTTTCAACTATGAATTTGCGAACAGTAGCAAATTTGTTGTAACGAACTTGCGCACTCGCACTCGTAAACCTTATTTGATCAAATTCACTGTGCTCCTTACCCCCCTTTGATTTAGGTGCCATACCTAGAATTTGTAAATAATTTCAAAAAAATCTCAAAAAATATAAAATCACACAAAATAAAATCTCACCTCACTAAATCAAACTTAAATCCATGGATTTTTCTTCTAAAAATCAAATTTTTTCTTCCAAAATTTCGGTACTTTGCAAAAGTAGAAAAATCCATGGTAAAAATTAAGTTAAAACATAGATCTAACCTCGAGAAGTAGAAATCTGAAGTTAATACGCGTCGAAATCCTTCAAATCTTGCTCAAAATGGAACCCTAGATCTGGATTTCACGAAAATGAGTGAAGAAGATGAAGCTTAGGCGTGAAAATGGCGTTGGGTCGCTTTTAAAGGCTGAAATTCGGTCCAAGTGAACCGGCGCTTAGGCGCCAGATCTGGCGCCTAGGCGCCAGAATCACCAAACATTCCGAAATTTTTTTAAATTTTTATATTTTTTAATTTAGGTGATTTTAACATCTGTAAGCCTAAAACCAACTGTTAATCTTCATCATACATCCTCCAGAAAATAATATTAAAAAATAATCCAAAAGGTTCCAAATCATAACATTCCAAATATCAAACAAATAACAATCCAAACTTTTCTTCATTTCATTCATTCCAGAATTTCAAGATAAGGCTCAAAAAATACAGAGAATAAACATCAACAACAAACACTCATATCTCACAAACACATATACACTCATAGACATCTCCACATAAAACACTTTCAAATCACAACACACTTAACAATCACATTCAATCTCTCCAGCTATTTCTCCTTAATTTCATGGATTCACATCAGAACCTTCATTAGTTTCATAAGGTAATTCACTACGAACAAAGGAATGGAAGAAAGGGACTCTAGGAAATTCTGAAGCCGTCTTTTCATCAATCCATTTATTCTTAGTGTACATTGTTACCTGGTAATCTTCAAAGCATGTCAAATGATCTGATTGAACTTTCATTTGCCATTCAATGTGCTCAATTTGGTGGAACATCTCATGCAATCTCCCTCCAACTAGAATTAATTCTTCTTCAATCTTCTCAAGGCGATCACATAACTTCTCCAGAGTCATGGCTAGATAGCCATTAAAATAAGTTTGTGAATCCTTGTTCACAAACTTCTCCTTCACATTGATTCCAATGTTTAATCTCTCTATGGAAGCAATCAAAACTCTTTCGTCTCTCTAAAGGAATGTTTTATTCGAAAATTTTGATGGCTTGAAGGTTTGGGACGAAGGTATGGTGGTTTAAATGGATTATAATGTGCAAAAACTGCTTTGGGGTGGTTTTTGCACGATCCACAAACTGTGGCGCCTATGCGCCAATTTGAATGTGCAAAAACTGCTTCCGTTTGATTGCTGTGAGTTTCGTGGTGAAAGTTTTAGTGCATACAATATATATATGCATGTGTGCGTGTGTGTGTGTGTGCACGCGCGCGCGTGCGTGTACATGTATATGTATGTATGTATATACATGTATGTGCATGTACATGTATGTATGTATGTACATTATTGAATCAATATTTTTCCAATTCATTTTGTGGGCATTTACATACATACCACCCAATTCCTATGTATTTGCCTATCTTACACCCCAAAATTTTCATTTTATATTTATACAACAAAAATATCACCATTTTTCTCTAAAAAGCACTGAAATACACTTTTTCTTGTACAAATAAAGTTGACATGAACACAAAAAAAATTAGATAAATACAGACAAATGGAGTGTTATGCATGCAAAATTTCATTCTAATAAATTGTAAAGTTCATAGAATTTTCGACTGGCCTTTCTCTTGGCATAGTGTCAGGAAAATTTAGTCTCACATCGGCTAGGTGTAGGGTCGAAAAACAATATATAAGTTCTGGGCTGCCCACCTCTCTTAAGAGCTTTTTAGGGAGCGTGACAAGTGTTATTAGAGTGGGGTACTACATGCAGGGTGTGGGGACTCTCCACAGTATAGGACTCTCGGTGGAGCCAATTCGTGATGAAAGCTTCACGTGATTGGGTGGAGGAGAATGTTAGAGACATTTAGTTTCCACATCTGCTAGGTGTAGGGCCGAAAAGAAGTATATAAGTCCTGGGCTGCTCACCTCTCTTAAGAGTTTTTTTAGGAGCGTGACATTAAGTTGTTTTTCTTTTATGATGAAGATTAAGGTAAAATTAGATTTTGCGGCTGCTTCTCCAAAAATAATTGCTACATTATATCGGGATGCAAGTTTTTGGAAATTATACTCTAAATTTTTTTTTAGAAATTGTAAATTTTTTATCATGGCCTAATCAAACAGAGAAAAAAATATAATTTTTGGGATATTTAGCCATTCAATTTATTTGAAAACAAAAAAAAAATCATAAAAGTCTAGGTAGATTTACATACATGCCATTTAAATCCTTGTATTTACATGTCTAACACCTAAACTTCAATTTACATAAATGCCACCATGGTCTATTCCATTTTTTAAAAGTTAAAATAATGATTTTTTTTTAAATATAACATGAACTATTTGGGTTGTATAAATTAATATTAAAAAAAAAAATTTACGTATAGATATGTCTATACATAGGAATTTTGTGGTATGCATGTAAACCGCCCATAAAGTTTAATGCCTGGAAACAAGCAAGTGTGAAAGCTAAGAACCTTCGAGCGAAACGCAATGTGAAATATTTGAGAAAATGCTAGAAAGTATTTTAGGGGTTGTTTGGTTTGTTGAATGCAGTGTACAATATAATATAATTTAAATGTAGTATATTTAAAATATTTTTAAAATTATTTGATTTGGTGCAACTTAAAATGCATGAGTTTATATTTGTATGTTTGGTTTGAAAACAAGATAGTAAGTGATAGTGGCGGTGGCTGCTTGTGGCTATCGATCGACGTTGTGTTGTGGATGGTGGTGAAGGGCGACACGCAGGGGTCAATAGCGAGCATCGGGCAGTGGCAGAACATAGTGGGCTATGACTGGCGGCTAGGTGTCAAGAACATTTAGTCCCACATCGGCTAGGTGTAGGGCCGAAAAGTAGTATATAAATCATGGGCTGTCCACCTCTCTTAAGAGCTCTTTTGGGAGCGTGACAAGTGGTATCAGAGTAGGGTACTGCTTGCTGGGTGTGGGGACTATCCACGGTGTAGAGCTTTCGGTAAAGCCAATCTGTGATAAGAGTGTCACGTGATTGGCTGGAGGAGAATGTCGGCTAGGTGTAGGGCCAAAAAGCAATATATAAGTCCTGGGCTACCCACCTCTCTTAAGCGCTCTTTTGGGAGCATGACATAGGGTTATAAACAGCATGTGTTCGATTCGTTTGCTAAGTCAACGAACTGAACACAAACACTTCTTTCATGCTCTCATTTTGGCTCGAAATACTAATCGTCAATATATATATATATATATTTTATATATATATATATATATATTGATGATTAATATTTTAAAAAAATTTATTTGACTAAAAGTCTACAAAGATTTATAATCAATTAAAATTATTAACTAAGAAAATAGAAAAATATATATTAAATTATATTTAAATGATGTTTTAATATAAACAATAAGATTTAAATATAATTTAATATATATTTTTCTATTTTCTTAGTTAATAATTTTAATTGATTATAAATCTTTGTAGACTTTTAGACAAATAAAATTTTTAAAAATATTAACCATCAATATATATATATATATATATATATATATATATATATATATATATATATATATATATATATAT
Organism: Papilionanthe hookeriana x Papilionanthe teres; assembly: GCA_022702705.1. Lineage (NCBI taxonomy): Eukaryota > Viridiplantae > Streptophyta > Magnoliopsida > Asparagales > Orchidaceae > Papilionanthe > Papilionanthe hookeriana x Papilionanthe teres. The sequence goes on along the minus strand of CM040427.1, from coordinate 40,098,540 downwards.
ATATATATATATATAAGTCCTAATATAGGGCCAAAAAGCAATATATAAGTCCTGGGCTGCTCACATCTCTTAAGCTCTCTTTTGGGAGCGTGACATAGGGTTATAAAATAGCTTGTGTTCGACTCGTTAAGAAACTCGTGTTCGATTCGTTTCCTAAGTCAACGAACTGAACACAAACACTTCTTTCATGCTCTCATTTTGTCTCGAAATACTAATCATCAATATATATATATATATATATATATATATATATATATATATATATATATATATATATATAAATGTATATATGTTGATGATTAATATTTTTAAAAAATTTATTTGACTAAAAGTCTACAAAGATTTATAATCAATTAAAATTATTAACTAAGAAAATAGAAAAATATATATTAAATTATATTTAAATGATGTTTTAATATAAACAATAAGATTTAAATCTTCTCTCAACCCTTAACATTCTATGACTGCGTCATTAGGGTTGTCAAAATGATTTTTTGTTCGCGAACAAGTTGTGTTTGGCTCACTAAGCAAACGAGCCGAACACGAACACATTTTTTGTATTTAAAATATAAACAAGCCGAACACAAACAGTGATATTTTTTAACGAGCTGAACATGAGTTGAGCCTAGGCTCGCTCGTGTTCAGCTCATTTACACCCCTACTGACAACCGCTAACACAGTTGATGGCGAAGGTAACAATAAGCTACAGTTTTCAATCTATTTTGAAATCACTAAAATCTAACGGATTTGGAATACACCAGTTTTAAAATTTCATGGTGAATTTCACCTTCACTAAAATTTTGCACTGCATTTCGTTTCATCCAACTAAACGTCAGAATTTTGAAATCCATGCATTTGGTTTAAGGTAAGATTATCTTCACCATATTTTAATGAGAATTAATTTTAAAAATAATATATTTATTTTAAGATCAATATAATACACATGAAATTTAAAAGCTAATTCAATAAAAAACTAATCTCAAACACCTTTAATATTTCACTAAATTTAATGCTAATTTAAAAAATGTAAGATATATTTTAATAAAAATTTGAATCTAGATATCTTGAGCTAATGAAGAAGGTGAATTTTACACGTAATAGAAGGCGAGTATACATGCATTAGAAGCCAATAGGGGAGCTTCGCAGACATTGCTTAGCATTGAGAGGACAACTTGGGATTAATTCATGGGAGAGACGACAAATAGAGAAGAGATGATCAGAAGTTTAATTTCATTCAGTTTGGGCAAGCCTGCTTAGTGATAAATACAATAGAATGAGACGGATTTGTGCTAATTATATTATTGGATGTCTTAGAGTATTAGAGAAGTATTTATCTTTATGCATAGAAATATTAAAGGATAAAAACTCTAATTAAATATTCTGGGATTGAAAGATAGAGCAATTGTATATAAGAAACCTAAGTTTAGATTTAGTTGCCAATATAAAGTACGATATAATATACTCGAGGATCATGAAAAAGATAGAAAATTATTTATCTTCAAGGTGGGGTTCTACAGATATGCATAGCTTACTAACAACTTTTTATGAATTTTGAAATTTATTTACGTAACAGTTTGATGTTGTCATAGATAACATATGATTGGGATAGGGTAATACTCCATAAGTATAATTCTATTATTTTAAGATCTTAGGTACACAGTAATAGTCTGTATAGACTGTTGGGAAGACTCTAGAGTAAATAATAGCTGGAGATAGTTACACTACAAGGAAAAATTGACGGCCTCAAGTTGAGTCGGAAAAAAATATTATACTTTCCAACGATCTAGCGATGGTTTATGATCTGGATTTTTCCTGACTGCATAACTATAGGACCGGACGTCGCTTATTAATATTAATATTTTCTCTGATGCTCTTAATTATTACGAACGCAGTAAACCGTCGATTACAAGCAATTATTAACCAACGAATGTATTTCATCAGTTATCTTCGAACCGTCATCTGATGGGGTATTTACCTGCACGTTTTTTTAATAAGCAAGGGGAATTTCTGTCTGTAATAGTATTAAAAACCAACGGATTGAAAGTCATTTATAAGCTGTCGGAAATAATCATTTATACTGCCTAAATCTCATCCCTCCCGGTCTTGCCCTAATCTTTCCCCTCACCTACAATACTCTTCTCTATATGAAGCCCTCGCCTATATTCCTCTCCTTGAGACCCTCACATGTCCCTCAACCCCCTCACTATTTTGTATAAAACCATCGGCGTCATCATCGAACCCTCGCGATACAGTCGCAATAGGCACTAGCTAGGAACGCAACGATGAGATCGCAACTTACAGTTACCAGAAAGTTCCATTTTTCTCCTCTTTCTGCTCCTCTCCTACCCGAAACAATCAAGGAAGGTAAATTTTCGTGTTCATTTTCCTTTTTATTTTCATTTATTTTTAAAAATGTACTTAGAGTTTTGGGTTCAGGGTTTAACAAATAGAATGGAGTTTGACCTAATATTATCTTGTTTCAGTTGGATTACATCAAGGATCAACTTTAAGCCCATATGTTTTTGCTTTATTTATGGATTCTCTTACTAGAAATTTACAGGAGGATTTACCTCAATGTATGCTTTTTGCCTGTGATATCCTTTTTCTGAATAAGACTACCAAAGGTGTTTAGAAAAAAGCTTATATTATGGAAATCTAAATTGGAGTCTAAAAGCCTTTGTTTGAGTGAATCTAAAACGGAATACATGAAATGTAATTTTATTAGTAGTCTCTCTAGTGGTAGAGTTGTAACTATGAGTGATCAAATTATTAAAAGGTATGAACGTTTTAGATATCTCGAGTCTCTTGTTTAAAGTGATGGTGATATAGATGGAGATGTGATTAGTAGATTTCAAGTTGGTTGGTTGAAGTGGAGGAATGCATCTGGTCTATTGTGTGATAGAAAATAACACTTTGACTTGAAGGAAAATTATGGTCATGAGACTTGCAATGTTCTATAGTGTAGAATGTTGGCCTTCAAAAGAGAAGCATAAAGCAAATTTAAGTGTTGCCAAAATGATAAAGTTTAGATGGATGAGTGGCTTGACACATTAAGACAAAATGCAAAATGAATATATTCATGATAGAGTTTGTGTAGCTCCAGTGGTGTACAAGGTTGGAGAGAGTCGCCTTAGATGGTTTGGTCACTTAAAAAGTCATCCATCTGATGATCTGGTTAGGATAGTTGAAGTTTTAGTTTTGAGTTACGTAGAGGTTGATCTAAAAGGAATTGGGCATATTGTATAAAAATAGTTTTAATCTGCTAGAATTAAATGAAAATATGACACTCAACAGGACACAATGGAGAAAAAGGAACCCCACTTAGTGAGATAAAGGCTTCACGTTGTTGTTATTGTTGTTAATATAGACAAAATGCATATTGAACATATCCATAGATAGGGTTGGTATAGCTCCAGTGGTGGAATAAATTAGAGAGTCAGGTTTTAAATACATACCATTAAATTTTTATGTTTTTATATATGTAACACCTAAATTTTGCATTTTAATACAACTTTTAATACATGTAAGGCTTTACATATATTACTTGATGTAGGTCTGTGAATTTAGCTAGAAAAGAGACAATCACTCGAAAATTAATTTTGGATCGAATTTCTTTCGAATCGACCTTTGATCGAATCAAAATCAAATCATTTAACATCATATTGATGTTAGGTATGTCAAAGATCATTAAATCCATTTAGACTTCTCTTTCCAATATTGTCTGCAACTATAGTTACTCCAACCCTTTCACGGATATATTTGTTTCATATTTTGTTTCCAACTGAAAAATCAATCATAGAACTAATTATTATCGTTGACGCATGATACCGCTTCTAGGTGCTACAACACAAAGGCGCTTGACCCGACCCGCAATTACGCAGTAAATTAACTTCCAAAAGATGGCCAAAAACTTGACCTGATTTATAAATAGCGGCTAGTGTGTAAAATCTTAAATGATATAAAAATTAGAAAATATTTTACACACTAGACGTACTACGCAAGTATACGTATCATTTCAAGTAATATAGAGTTTTCTTTAAAAACCCCAGTATCGATCCCACGAGGAAGTGAAGTAAGAGGTCTTTAGTCAAATTCTAGTCTACTACTATTAGTCCTTAGTTTGGAATGTCGATTAAAATTGTGTTTTATCTAGCAACTACTCCTAAATGCAAGTGTTAAATGTAAAGATAATAACTACAACTAAGTGCAAATAATAATTCTAAAGATAACCATTTTTGGATGAATTGGTTTGGAGAATTTTGAGATATTAAAAACTAATATTCTTATGTAATGAAATGGATAATGTATAGGAATGAGATGCATTAAATATTGTATGTGTCAAATAGGATCAATCCTATTCTTTACCCTTTGGTCCAGGCATAAAGAACATTGTCTAATCCTATGCTTGTTTACTGAATCTGCGGCTAGGCTGAGAGGATACCGACTCTCACTTCGGAGCTCCCACGTTCTCCTCGTCTGAGGGCTAACAATCTACACTTCAGCACCCAAACGATAGGACTGAATTGAGGATTTTAGCTTGTCACTCTAAAATCTCCAATTCTACGCCCGATTAATATTATTTCCCAATTTATTTGCACTCAACTCCCATGAACTTCACCATCCATGGAATTTGAATGTGGTTCCACTTTGTTGAGAATTACACCGCCCTTTCGGGTCAATGCAATTACAACAAATTTTAACACTACAACGAGCTCTTATTGTAATGTAAATGAAGTGCAAGTGAAAAACCATCACATTTATAATTAAATTCACTTCTAACATGCATCACAAAATCCTAAGCATGAATCCTACTCATTACAAAAGAAAAATAAAATGAAAATAATGTCATAATCTTCTCATGCCACTATTTTCAAAGAAGAAGAAAGAGTAAGGGAGATGCGTCACAAAGCATGAAGAAAATACAACAGAAACTTCATTTAACCAAAGCAAATTCACTAGGTAATTGTTTACAAAATTATAAGATAATGAAGAACAATACTTAGTTTTTTCCCCTTGAAAGAAATACGAAGATCTCTCCCACAAATTCTCTCGTCGATCCATGCAATGCTAGTGCAATCCTTTATTAATTCTCTCAAAATCTCCTTTCCAATCTCTCCAAAAGGATAGAAATCTACATTTCTACTCTTAATCTAAGAATCTTAAACATTCCTCTCCTTTTTTCTCTACTTTCCTCTCTTTTTTTCTCTTCTTTTCTAACCTAAATTCGCCATTTTAAAGACTATGGACGAATTCTTAAGAGTTCCCTTAAGCACCCCTTCGAAAAAACATCCAAATACGTTGAATTTTGGCCCAAAACCGCCAAAAGTCGGTCTAGAATCTTCACGGAATCTATCGGCGGGCCCGAGGGCGCTGTCGGTGAGCCTTTCGGTCATATTTTGGCCGTCTCTGGAAAATGTTGTCGGTGCGCAGCTCTATCGTTTCGCTCTGTTTGGCTCCGTTTCAGCTCCGTTTGGCCACATTTCAGTTGCGTTGCGTTCGTAACAGATAGCCCTACAAAATAAGCATAAAAACAACATTTCTTTAAAGTATAATCTCATTCAAAAATATGCAATAAGTGTAAAAGAGATTAAGCATCAAAAGACTTATCGAAAGATGTTAGGGCAAAATTTCATTTCTTGCTCGTTTTTGCTCCAAATTGCACCGTTTTTTCTTTCTTTTGCTCCAATCACAATTTCTTATACCTAAAATAAAAAAACATACAAAATACCTTCCTTTAAAGTGTAATATCATCAAAAATGAGTAAAATGATATTGGAAAAAATGTATATATTTTAGGCATGTCAAAATCCCCCAAACTGAACCGTTACTTGTCCTCAAGTAACACTATAACTTTAAAAATAAAATATGTTGACTTGTGGTTGTGGTTTTCAATAGATTTTTCTATAATTTCATCTTAGAAATATTATAGTATAACATAGGAGAAATTCTAGCAAATCAACCTAGGACTAGAGTGTAAGAATATCTCATATTCAACTTAGGAATCCTGATTTTTTTATTTACTTCAAAAGTTATTGAAAATTATCAAACTAAAGATTTATAGAAAGTATAAAAATGGAATTTAAGCACCTTATCTATACCAATTTAACCAATACCTTTTGAAATAAGAATAAGCTTAGGATTGTTTTTAAGTCTTTTCATTTAAAAAGATTCAAGTGAAACTAATTTTTGATTAGGCTTCTCCTCAAGCTTCTCCTCACTTATTTTCTCTTTTTTTTCTTTCGGGATCATTTTCAATACCCTTTTTTTCACCTCTTTTTTTTCTTTTGGGGATCATTTTTAATTTTTTTTTTTTACTTTTTTTTTTATGGAGGATTACTATATCTGGATAGGCCTTTAATAATTTTGAATTTCACTATCCTCTCTAAAATCCAAAACTCAAAATTTTCCCTCACTTTTTATAAGTGTAAGTATTAGTTCGAAAAAAGTTTTCAATAAAGGCTCTATTCTCATTAAGTATAAATCTAAGAATTTTAGCTTTTCAAATATTCAACTCCTTTCTACCTTAAATAGAAAAATCATTTTTCTAATGTTTCCTACAAAATATCTTAACACTAGAACAGTTTCTTCACTAAGGATTTCAACTAAGTTATTTTTCTAATATTCCTAAAATTGAAATTATAGTAACCTAAAGGTAACACCATATACCACAAGTCATTTTAAAAGTGATATCAAATTAAATACAGGCTACTGAGGACAAATAAAGTTACATTTTAAAAATTTTTCTTCCCCCCAAACTTAAATTTTAAAATATTTTGCAATTAATTCCATAAATTGTAGCAGGAAGAAAAAGTAAAGGTTGAATCTACTTACTACTACAACATCTTATCAAATTCATCTACGTGCATAATCAAGATAGAATGACTGTAGGAGAAAGTAAATCTAGCTTAAAACATGCTTGTAATAAAATTAAAATAAAAGGAAGTATTTTCACTTTAAAATTTTATTTTTCTTCCTACCCCAAACTTAATTTTTAACATATAAAGCATTTAGTACAGAAAATATAAGCAGGAAGAAAACAATTTAGAAATTATATCTACCACAAATTTCTATCAAAACCATTTACAAGTATTCATTAGGACAGAACAATATGCAGCAGAAAGTAAATCTAAACTAATCATGCCAGAATGAAATTAACTAAACCAAAGTCTAACTAGCATAGCATGTATCAGTAAGGGAATATAAAAATGTTCTTCAAGGCCTAAATAAAGTTGTAACACAAACATAAACACACATATGATAAATGAGGTCAATTCTTCCATTAACTCATCACATCACACTGATTTACTTTCAATTTCTAACGGAATCACTACACTAAAAAATTAGGTACATTTTAAATGATTTTATAGATTATAATCCGAAAGATAAGATTATCCCTGATAAATTGGTTTCCGAACACCAATCTCAGGTATCATCTAATCCTTATAATTAAGCACCTTTAACAGTTATAAAGATAGTGTAAGATCATTCACATGGTATTCATCAAATAGGTTCACGACTCCTATCTAATCAAAAATAAAGTTATAGAAAGGAAGTAACAAATTAAGATGGAACTATCAATGTTTGAAATTCATGATTTCTCTTGTAAAACTCAAGTCTGGGTGAGACCCAAGTCACAATGGACTCATTAATCCAACTACTACAAGAGAACATACATGTCTAATCATAATAAGAAGTTAAGGAATCACATCCCTCAGACACACAAAGATCAAACTACTAACAATCCAAACATCTACAGATCAATCCATAATGACATATAAAGATCAAGTCTATCCACTCTAAATCAAACACAATACAACACTAACAATCATGACTCTCAAGCACACTAAATCAAAGCACACTGATAACTATGGGTTACCTCCCACGAAGCGCTTGGTTTAACGTCATTAGCCCGACAAATGATTCCACCTGGATCAAAATTCCAATTAAGAAATCCTCGATCAATCGCCCAATCATTTTCTGATCCAGGGATTCCTATAAAATCCTCAAATTTTAATTTTTCATTCAGCTCTTCTTTTTCAGTTTGATTTATATCATTGTTCCTCATATTTCTTTTCCAATATTCTTCTATTAATTTTCCGAATTTGCATATTAATATCATCCTTGAAATTTATAAGAAATGGATCTTTATAAGATACTTTAATATCTCTCAAATTTTGGATCAGATTCTCTTTAGATAATTCAGATTTAGGATCAATATCTTCTATGTAACTCTTCTGTTTCAAGTTATCTTCCAATTATTCCCCTTTATAATTATTAAATGATGGAGGATCTATCTTAGTTGAGGAAATAGGTTTTTCTAATTTCTTAGGAATTTATTCCAATGGTCTTCTAATATCCTTATCCTCTTTTTTCAACTCAATGTTCTTTTGAAATTTATCCTTAAATTCTCTTCCAAGTCTTAGTTCGATAATATTATCTAGTTCATCATTCAATTCAGGTTTTTCTTGTGATTGAGTTGCATCTAAAGATATAAAAACTGGTTGTGTAGATGAATTTCCTAAATAGATAGGTTTTAAAATTGTATGGGGTATATCCATCTTAAGCTCATGAGATTTTTCAACAGATGGAATTAAAAGTTTACTATTTTTGGTAGCATCCATCATTTCACACATCTCCTAAACATACATACAGTCTTCTTTAAATAACATTTTCGAATCATCATAAAAGTCTATTTCATTCTAATCTGTTAACTTACTCTCAAAACTTTCTTGGAAATGGTCTTTACTTAGATAATCAATTTCATCCATCCGAAAATAATCATCTTCTTTTCTTTCAGCTAGATATTTCATAGTCTTTAATACATCAAAAGTGACTTCATGGTCATTAATATTCATAGTCAACTCTCATTTTTGCACATCTATCATAGCTTGTCCAGTAACAAGGAAAGGTCTCCCTAAAATAATTGGAATTTATTTATCTTCCTCCATATCTAATACAATAAAGTCCAAAGGAAAGATAAATTTATCCACTTTAACAAGCACGTCTTCTATAACTCCTTTTGGATAAATGATAGATCGATCGACTAACGTAAGGGTTACAGTAGTGGGAGAAATATCGACTAAACCTAACCTTTTAAATATAGATAGAGGCATCACATTAATGCTTACTCCTAAATCACATAAAGCTTTTCCACATAATCTTTTTCCAATAGCACAAGGAATTGTAAAGCTACAAGGATCTTTAAGTTTCCGAGAAAAATTTTTCTGAAGTATAGCGCTGCACTCCTCACTTAGTGAAATTGTCTCGTAATCCCCAAATTTCCTTTTCTTATTTAATATATCATTCATAAACTTTGCATAACTTGGCATCTGTTCCAAAGCTTCAGTGAAAGGAATATTTATCGTTAACTTCTTAAGTACTTTCATGAACTTTGAAAATTTTTTATCCAACTCATGCTGTCTAAGTCTTTGAGGAAATGGAGATGGTGGTTTTTCCAAACTGATTTTAGTTGGAGATATTAATTTTTTCAGATCCTTAGAAATATGTTCTTCATGTCTTTTAGTTTCTTTTGTTTCTCTCGCAACATCTTTCTCTTTTCTAACCACATCCTCTATCTCTCTTCCACTTTTTATTTGGACAGCTTCTACTTGTTCATTAGTGTTCTCTTTAGAGTTGATCTCAATGTTGCTAGGAAGTGTCCCTTGGGGTTTATTGCTAAGTGAATTAGCAATTTTTCCTAGTTGATTCTCTATGTTTCTAATCGCAGCATTTTGACTTTGCAACTGGTTTTCCATTTGCAATACCACTTCTTCCATAAACATCTTCTTATCCTCAAATTGTTGATCATTGTTAGAGTTCGGTGGATATGAAGATCTATAGTTTGTGTTCTCCTGATTATTTGAACTTCCATTAGGATTTGCATGATTATTTTCCCATTTTTGGTTTCCACCATCAATAGTATGATTTCAGTTAAATTTATGATGGTTCTCCCAACCTGGGTTGTAAAAGTTAGAATACAGGTTGTTTATGGTATTTAAAGCATCTTATGATAAGTTAGAATCAATCATAGGCCCTAATGAACTTTCCTCACTTACAGGAGTAAATTGAGGTTGGTTCAATCCAAATTGGTCTAACTTCATTGATATTGCAGCAATCTCAGATGCAAGAATTGTAATTGTATCTGTATCATGAACACTAGCTACATTTTTATGATTTACCATTGTAGAGGGCCATTGAAATTCATTTGTAGCTATTTTTTTAATTAATGCATACGCTTCATCAAATAGTTTTGACATTAATGATCCACCAGCGGTAGCATCAAATATAGACCTAAGGGATCCTACTAACCCATTATAAAAAGTTTGAATGATTAACCAATCAGGCAGAGCATGGTGTTGACACTTTCTTAGGAGTTCCTTAAATCTTTCCCAGGCTTCGTATATTGATTCCCCTTCATACTGACAAAATGAGATAATATTGTTTCTAAGTTTAGTAGTCCTTGAAGGTAAAAATACTTAGCTATGAATTTCTGAGTTAACTCCTCTCAATTTTTAATAGAGTCAGGTGCTAATGAGTATAACCACATTTTAGCCTTATCCCTTAGTGAGAAAGGAAAAAGGCTTAGTCTAACAGCATCATCTGACATACCGTTATAACGAAATATAGCACAAAGTTCTATAAAATTTGATAAGTGTAAATAGGGATCCTCCGAAGGAGTTCCCCCAAACTGATTGTTCTGCACCAGTTGGATAATCTCAGGATTTATTTCAAACGAATCAGCTTCTACGACAGGATTTTGTATACTTGAGTGAATTTCATCTGTCGTAGGATTTAGGTAATCCCTCAATGAAGTATGATGATTTTTCATGTTATTATCTTGAAAGTTTTCCATTTCCATTTCTAGTTTTTTGAGTCCTTACTGTATTTTTATTTTTTTCTTTTTTTCAAACTCGGGATCATAAGGTACAGTCTTGCAGATCCTTTGTTTTGCATACGTAACATAACAAACAATACATTAACAATTAAACAAATAAAACCAAAAATATATTCAACACAACAAAACATTTTCACAAACACCTTATTTTCACATAAACAGTTTTTTCACAACACTTATTCATACAACAAAACACTTTTCACACAAAAATAGTTCTTACGACACTACAGTTTTCCAAATCTAAGCCTAATTACTTCAACTAAAATTCTCCTAAAGTTCTTACCGAAGCTTCTCTGGCAACGGCGCCAAAAACTTGACCCGACCCACAATTACGCAGTAAATTAACTTTCAAATGATGGCCAAAAACTTGACCTGATTTATAAATAGCGGCTAGTGTGCAAAATCTTAAATGATATAAAAATTAGAAAATATTTTACACACTAGGGGTACTACGCAAGTATACGTATCGTTTCAAGTAATATAGAGTTTTCTTTAAAAACCCCAGTATTGATCCCACGAGGAAGTGATGTAAGAGGTATTTAGTCAAATTCTAGTCTACTACTATTAGTCATTAGTTTGGAATGTCGATTAAAATTGTGCTTTATCTAGCAACTACTCTTAAATGCAAGTGTTAAATGTAAAGATAGTAACTACAACTAAATGCAAATAATAATTCTAAAGATAACCATTTTTGGATGAATTGGTTTGGACAAATTTGAGATATTAACAACTACTATTCTTATGTAATGAAATGGATAATGTATAGGAATGAGATGCATTAAATGTTGTATGAGCCAAATATGAGCAATCATATTCTTTACCATTTGGTCCAGGCATAAAGAACATTGACTAATCCTATGCTTGTTTACTGAATCTGCGGCTAGGCTGGGAGGATATCGACTCTCACTTCGGAGCTCCCACATTCCCCTCGCCTGAGGGCTAACAATCTACACTTCAGCACCTAAACGATAGGACCGAATTGAGGATTTTTGCCTGTCACTCTAAAATCTCTAATTCTACGCCCGATTAATATTATTTCCCTATTTATTTGCACTCAACTCCCATGAAATTCACCATCTATGGAATTTGAATGTGGTTCTACTTTGTTGAGAATTACACCGCCCTTTTGGGTCAATGCAATTACAATGAATTTGAACACTACAATGAGCTCTTATTGCAATGTAAATGAAGTGCAAGTAAAAAACCATCACATTTATAATTAAATTCATTTCTAACATGCATCACAAAATCCTAAGCATGAATTCTACTCATTACAAAAGAAAAGTAAAATGAAAATAATGGCATAATCTTCTCATGTCACTATTTTCAAAGAAGAAGAAAGAGTAAGAGAGATGCGTCACAAAGCATGAAGAAAATACAACAGAAACTTCATTTAACTAAAGCAAATCTACTAGGTAATTGTTTACAAAATTATAAGATAATGAAGAACAATACTTAGTTTTTTAGACGAAGATCTCTCCCACAAAGTGTCTCGTCGATCCATGCAATGCTAGTGCAATCCCTTACAAATTCTATCAAAATCTCCTCTCCAATCTCTCCAAAAGGATAGAAATCTACATTTTTACTCTTTATCTAAGAATCCTAAACATTCCTCTTTTTTTTCTCTACTTTCCTCTCTTTTTTTTCTCTTCTTTTCTATCCTAAATTCACCATTTTAAAGAGTATGGACAAATTCCTAAGAGTTCTCTTAAGCACCCCTTCGAAAAGACGTCCAAATACGTTGAATTTTGGCCCAAAACCGCCAAAAGTCGGTCTAGAATCTTCACGGGCGCTGTCGACAGGCCCGAGGGCACTGTCGGCGAGCTTTTCGATCATATTTCGGCTGTCTCTGGAAAATCTCACCGTCGGCGAGATGGAGACCGCCGTCGGCGAGCAGACTGCTGCGCAGCTCCATCATTTCGCTCCGTTTGGCTCCGTTTCGCCCCATTTCAGTTGTGTTGTGTTCTTAACAGATAACCCTACAAAATAAGCATAAAAACAACATTTCTTTAAATTGTAATCTCATTCAAAAATATGCAAGAAGTGTAAAAGAGATTAAGCATCAAAAGACTTATCGAAAAGTGTCAGGGCAGAATTTCATTTCTTGCTCGTTTTTGCTCCAAATTGCACTGTTTTAGCTTCCTTTTGCTCCAATCACCATTTCTTGTACCTAAAATAAAAAAACATACAAAATACCTTCCTTTAAAGTGTAATATCATAAAAAATGAGTAAAATGATATTGGAAAAAACATATATATTTTAGGCGTGTCAGCGCTCACGCAAGTGCACGTATGATATCAGTAATATCGAATTTTAGAGTCTAGAATGCCAATCCCACAAGGAATGAGGAAATCCTTGTGTTAGGAAATGTTCTAGTCTATTAGTTTAGTCCTAGCCTAAAATTTAAGTTTTGTCAGAGTTCTACAAGCAATCCTAAAGGATCACAAGCAAATGGAAAGTATAAATCCTACAAAAGTAATCTTAAATTATCAAGGTAGATGGAAGTACATACTTAATGGATCTTCCTTGTAATGAGTTAAGTGAATTACAGGGAATGTAAAGTTGCAAGTAGTAAATGACTAGTGACAAATAGAAGCAGTAGTCTTCTTTACCCTCTTCCGAGTGCATAAAAAAGCTTGGTTAAAAATAACTTTATGAAAGCATATTTCCCTAACATTTGCACCTCCCAACAAGGCATATCCTTATACCCCATAAGTTAATGTGATTAACCTTGTCGATTCTACCATAAACTTTCCGAAGACTTATGGGTCACAACATGTTTTAACAATTTACTTGGCCAGAATGAAAAGAAAACTCAGATTTTAAAGTTAATCGTCACTATTTAAAATAAATAAATTACCAAGCAATTCACATTCTAATCATTTCACTTAATCATCACAAGGAAAAGTTAAAGGTTTACCCAAGAAACATGTTGAAATTACCAAACAATTGCATTGAACAAAAGAGAAATTCACTAATACTTAGTTACAACAGAAATACACAAGAAAGAACACAAAAATACTTAGCTATTTCTCATTTACAATGACCAAATATGACTCCAATCAGCACTCGTTCTGATTTTCTAACTCTTGCCTGGTAGAACACCACTCCCTCAACACTTAGAATAAGACCTATGGCTCTCCAAAGCAAGAAAAATCCCTAAGTAACTAGCCAACATCAATTTTCAATTGGCCTACTATACATGCCTATTTATAAGCTCCAATACTTAGCATCCATGAATCCCCTCCTTCAGACACAATTCCTTATGTATGGTCATCTGAACTGCAGTAACTGTATGTTGAGGAATATATGTTTTGGTGCCTAGAAGCCAGTGTCGTGACACTTAGGCACCCAATGGTTGGCTCTTAAGTGCCAACCGCTCGGGTTGGGGAGGAAGGGATTGACACCTAGGGCGCTAGTGCCACTTTACTCTTATATGCTCCAAGTCTTCTCCTAGTTTCCCCACTTCAATTACCTATTGTACCTGAAAGATAAACACAAAAATTTCTTTCTTGAAGTGAAACTTTATCAATAAAAAATGTGTAAACCATTAAGAAATATTAGCCAACTCATCCACACATCACCACATTCCCTTACGTGATTAATTGCACACTTCAAAATATTTTTTTAAATAATATATTTCATGTAATGTAAAATGTATTCATTGTTTTCTCCTTTGTGAAGTCTAATTTTCATTCATGAATTGGAAATTCACTTTGAAATCTAATTTGTGAATCCCAAAATAGAAATTCACTTCAAAATCTAATTTCTATTGTCGCAATTCCCATTTTGTCAATGTAAATGAGATCTCGAAGTGAATTTATATTTTGGGAATAGAAATTAGGCTTTGCATTGGATAATACAGTGAAAACTCTTACATCATATGAAATATTTCCTTTTAAGAATATTTTAAAGCATGCAGGTAATCACGTATAAGGTTTGTAAAGACAAGAATATTTAGACTAATGATTGGCTTTCCACCTGAAAATTAAAATACAAAAGAAATAAACTCGTGTAAGATTTATTGTAGTTATGGTGACAGACAATATCAGATCCAAAAATTTGAAAAAATTTTAAGACAGATCATCGATCTTCGACAGCCCTAACAGCCTCAAGTAGATTGTTAATTTTCTGACTTTGAGCTTACTTATGGTCAGCTCAAAAGAAATTTGATTCGAAATTTTTGTTTCAAACTTAGGTATTGTGATCCACTCTATATCCGAGCTAAAATTAGAATCATTCAGTTTTAAAGAGATTGTTATTGTTCGAGCTATCTAAAACGTTCACTACTTTTACAATGTATTGATTAGTATCATATTTGATCATCTTTTTTTACAACTCTATCATTAGATCTACTACAAGTTAGATCATTTAATATTTTAGCAATGTTAGTTCTATCAGAGAACATTAGTTAGTCGAATGTTGATGCTTACAGTTGAATATTGTGCTGATATGGTTATGCCATATTTTGTCTCCAAGTGGAAAGGCAATCATAAATTTAAGCATCCTCATGTCCGCAACTTTTAAATATATTACTTTCATACCTATTAACAAATTTTGGGAATGGAAAATAGATTTCCAATTGGATGATGAAGTGAACACTCTAATGTTATATGAAACATTTCCTTCTCAAAATTTGTTCATAGGTGTGAAAGAAATCTTGTAAGAGTTGTGGAGATGAGGATGCTTAGGTAGATAAGTGGTTTTACACTTGTAGAGAAAATGTAAATGAAATATACTTGTAAAAGGGGTGGTGTAGCTATAGTGACAACCAAAATTAGAGGTAAAATATGGATAAATGTTCACTAATTAACGGTCTTCAACGACCCTAACAGCCTCAATAGGCTATTAACGTTCTAAATTCAAGCTTAATTGTGGTTGGCTTAAAAGAAATTTGATCCAAAATTTCTAGCTTGAAATTTAGGTCGTTTAATTTGATGTGATTTCTATCCAAGCCAAAATTAAAATCAATCAATTTTTTAGTAATTTTCATTTTTCAAGCTATCTAAACTGTTCACTCCTTTTATAATGTGTTAATTATTCTACTACCATAAATAAATACAATATATTCAGTTGAATGCACTTTATAATTTGTTGATTATTTTTAGGTTTGAATTTACATATATATATTCGTACATCAAGATTGTGGACAAAAAACTTTATCTGGATAGAAAGAGATCAACGAGGAGCTCTTGAACGATGTCGAAGAATTTGTGGCAGCTGCATCTCAACTGTCGATTTATCTATCTGAGGGCAGATTTCAGTGTTCATGTTCTAAACACAGAAATTGAGCACACTTAATGCTTGACGAAGTGAGATTTGATTTATACCGTCGAGGATTTTAGCCTGATTATTGGATTTAAACTTCACATGGGGAGGTTGATCCTACAACATTATGCTCTGCCCCTTCAATGAGTTATGAGACTCCCCCGAGATTTGACTCAAGAAGTTTTGAAGAAATAATTATGCAAACCAAGTGCAGCAGAAAGAGGCACAAATCCAGAGGCTCAGATGTTTTATAATCTATTGATGCTGCTCAAAAGTCACTATGGGAGGGTTAAACTTCTCACTCTGAGTTATTTATAGCTCAGAATGTTAAAAATTAAAACAAAGTACAACATGCTCTAAGAGCGCTTCAAGTAGTATGCAGGCCTCCTGAAAGAGGCTAATCCACCTGAAAATAATCCTTGAAGATTTATATATAACAAAAACGTTGGTCTCTAAGTAAGTGCATAAAGCAGAGAAGATTTATATAAAGACATCTTTCCTCTTGCAATTATACTATGATGAGTGAATGATATAGATTGATAAAATTTTGTATTGTATCAAATAGGAGTATTCATATTTTTTACCCTCTTTAGAGTACCCCTCTTCAGAGTTGTGTAAAGAACATTGTCAAATCATAGGCTTAGTCCTTAAATCCATGGTTAGGATGGGAGAATATTGACTCTCACCTCAGAGCTCCCACTTCCCTTCACCTGAAGGCTAACCCTAGCTTTAGTTACCAAACTCTAGGACCAAATTGGGGATTTCAGCCTGTCACCCTAAAATTTCCAATTCGACGCCCATCAAACCACATTTCTCTATTTATTTGCACTCAACCCCCATGAACTACGTAACTCGTTCATGGACATTGAATGAATTCTCCACTTTTACTGTAGAACACTTAGTCTTCTCGGATTGAATGTTTCACAACAAGTTTTAACAATTCAATTGGTCAGATCGAAAAGTAAATGAAGTACGAAGTGAAAAATCATCACAATTTCTTAACAATTTAAACGACACATCAAATCTACATCACCACTTCATCACATCTCATTTCAAGGAGAAAGATAAAGTAAACTGCTCAAAATTCATGAGAAAGATATAACAAAACATGAATTTTATATATAAAAGCAAAGTCATACAAATCACTAAAAGTAAATACAACTTATCTCAATTTTTTCCCCAAGAAAATCCCTTGAAGTTCCTTTGAATCATTTTCTCTCTTCACAACAACACTTAATTCCATCTTTAGAATAGTAATGAAGAAATAAACTCTCACTTTCCTCCTTCTCTTACACTCTTTAGAGAAGAATCTCTCACAAAATAAGACTTCTACACACTTTACTCACTCACACACTCACTCTCCAAAACCTAACACACTTTTCTCACACACCCAAGACTCCTCTCCCTCTCTTCTCTCCTTTTCTTGGCGTCCAAATTTGTTTGAAATAGTTTAGAAACGAATTCCCCAAGAGTCTCCTCAAGCAACCCTTCAAAAATCATCCAAATACATTGAATTTGGTCTCCACCGACTTTAGGCGTAGTCGGCGCTGGATAGGGCGCCGTTGCGCTGGTCCACCAAAATAATTCTGAACTCTCTGGAATTTGGCGCCGACGGCACTGAATAGGGCGCGGTCAGCACCAGCAGACTGATTTTTCACCTTTTGCCTCTTTTTTCTCCAAAGTTGTTCCCTTTTGCTTCATTTTGCTCCAAACACCTAAAATCATCATACTTACAGCAAAACATGAAAAATAACTTCCTTTAAAGTGCAATATCACCAAAATGATTACAATTTATATATATAAAAACTAACATACTTTTGGTGCATCAAGAGGGCACAGTGGGTAATCTGGAAGTGAGAGGCCAGAATCTACTCAACACTACTACAGAAGCTGGAGACAAACTTTAGATTAGCCAATGTTTTTTGCTAGCACTGAGAGGGGGTAAAGAATATATATGCTCTTATTTGTCACTCGCTATATTAAATTCTAAGTATTTCATTCCTACACATTATCTAGGTCATTACATGAGAAGGGTAGTTTTCAACATCTCAAAATTCTCCAAACCAATTTATCAAGATAAGTTATCTTTATATTTATAATTTTCATTTAGAAATAGTTGTTAGAAAAACCACGTTAATTGACATTCTAAACTAAGGCCTGATAGTAGTAGACTAGAATTAGCCTAAGGGATTTCTTACCTCGTTGCTCTGTGGGATCGATACTCTAGGCCTTAAAAGAAAATCATATATTACTTGAAACGATACATATACTTGCATAGTACCCCTAACGTGTAAACTATTTTCTAAATTTTATAACATATCGATTTTGCGCACTAGCCGCTAAATATAAATTGGGTCAAGTTTTTCGCCATCTTTTTGAAAGCTAAATTACTGCGTAATTGTAGGTCAGGTCAATTATCGACTGTAGTTTTTGTGTGAATCTTAATTTTGATGCAAATTAATTTTAGAGATGGAAAATCTCCATATTAGTGTCAGATTAGTCCGATTCTAATTTGCCTAAATCCTATAGTTGTAGCTTATGCTATGAGGGTTTTAAGTCTAGGACAGTCATGCTAGATTTTATTCCTCAGTAAGAATGCAATTTATATGTCCCACCTTTTTAGTTATGTTTGATTTTTTACTTTATCTGTAATACATACTTTAGTATAGGTTTTGAAGTTATCCTGTTGGTATTGCCTACCAGATTGGCATCTCCAAACCATTTTGATGGCTTGTTATATCAAATATAAGTCCTAACATTTTAAAAAAAAATTGCCCAACTCAAAAAAAAATTACCATTTCAACTTTAAAATTTTAAAGCCAAATCATAGAATAGATCGGAGTAATCATTAGGCCTATCTGGTGCTCCCTACTCCATCATTGGCTTATAATAAGAACTGTTCCAAATTTGAGTCATTATATTTTCAAACTCAATATAGTAGTCTTGATAACTATTGTTGTAGTCTGTAGAAATGATTAAGCACTGTTATAACTGAGAGTTATCATTTTCAAGGACCTAACTAACTAAAAGGACTTATTTATTTAGGGATATCATACCTCAGAATTAAAATAAACCTTAGAGGAACGAGAAAGTGTTTTGGTTCCATAGCCCACTAAGTTATGAAACATACATTTTGGGATTAGATCCTTCATATGGTAGTAATTTTATCCTTCATGGCGATATGCTATTTTTTGATGGCGTATTCGATCACAAGTGTGAAATTTTAAAACTCCTCTTCGAGGTCTCTCATAAAGGGGAAAAAATATAAAATAAGTATTTTCTTATGTAATGGGTAGAAGAATAACCTCTTAAGAGTTGCAACATTATAAAGAAGAAAATCATGAGATTTGGTTGGCTTAAGATGGGCACGTTCAATAACTCCATTATTATATTTTAGACAATTGCATGCTTGATTGCCACCAAAGTCATTGTACATGTCATCGCTTCCCATTAAGAAAAAGACTAACTTAGTCACTTTCATCAACTTTATTATCCTCAAAAATTGCCAATATTGAAGATGTGAGCAATATTATTTACGAGAAGAGGACATCATTGTTAACTTATAGCAACTACTTATATAAATTATTTCTATCCGGCAAATATCGTGATTTTTTCTTTATAAATTTTCTACATTAAACTCTTGCATTCCCATACTTATTTCATTATATAGCGATATTAAATACTCTCTTTTTCCCAAAAAATAAAATAAAAATCTCTCTCTCTCTCTCTCTCTCTCTCTCTCTCTCTCTCTCTCTCTCTCCCCTCCTTTATCTCTCTAAAAAAAATAATTAATTTAATAGTTTAATGATATAGCTTAGTATAATTATATACAATAAGAAAAAGGCAAGGATAATTCTAGAGGTGTGATGATCGTTATAACTTTTTCCATGAACTAATCAGATCAAGAGATGTAATGAAATATTAATTAGGTTGGAGCTATTTTAAGCCAAGCAGACCATTCGTATACGTAACATTTACAAGTTAACCTTGCGATTTCTCGGCAAAGCAAATTTAGTTTAAAAGGGAAATTTTTTAAATAATTTTTACATTAGGAAATATGAAGTCTTAGTAATAATGTTTATATGAGGGATGATCATTTTGTGACCAACAATGCATCCAAGTGTCCATATACTTGTCTGCCATTTTGAAAAACGGAGGTTAGCTCTTTCTCCAATTAGTTTGCTCTGATTTTTCCCTTTTGCGGCACAAATTATTACTATATACTCCCTCTCTCTCCCTCTCTCTCCCTCTCTCTCTCTAAAAAACCCCTCTCTTTCAAACTATATAGTAGCACGCAAGCTCCTGAATTCATCGTTTTGTAACAAAGCATGATTTTGAGATTTCTAGTCTTTGCTTGCCAGCATATAGGTCGAATTGAAGGCGGACTTGAAAATTTATGTTGAATTATGACATCAAAATATTAGTATTGTTAACTTGGCAAAAATGAAAGCAACTTTTAGAACATCAGAGATATAATTCTAAATATCAAATTTTAGGTACTAAATATGAATTGTTTATATATATATATAGAGAGAGAGAGAGAGCTGGCAACCGTGACCTGTTGGTAGAGCAACCTCTTTGAATGTTGTAAGTCCCCTTAGGCTACAAGTTTGAATCCCACTTTGGCCAGTCTGTCGGTAGTGAAGATGGTTTTTGAATAATTAGGCTAATGAGAGTGGTTTGAGACTCGTATAATAGACTCCGACCATTCTTCTTTAATATATATATATATATATATATATATATATATATATATATATATATATATATATATATATATATATATATATATATATTGAATGAATGGTCAAAGGCTATTATACGAGGCCCGGCAATCCTTAACGTGTCACCCCGTCAAGTTTGGGGAGAGGGCAGTGTGCAAATATTTGAGGATCACACCCTACACACAGTGGGCGTTCAAACCCGAGACCTGATGGGACTTACGACCTTCATAGTGGCCGCTCTACCA
Organism: Papilionanthe hookeriana x Papilionanthe teres; assembly: GCA_022702705.1. Taxonomy (NCBI): domain Eukaryota; kingdom Viridiplantae; phylum Streptophyta; class Magnoliopsida; order Asparagales; family Orchidaceae; genus Papilionanthe; species Papilionanthe hookeriana x Papilionanthe teres. Next base: position 40,077,410 of record CM040427.1, on the reverse strand, counting down.
ACATGCCACGAACGCGCGCGCGCGTGCACACACACTCACACACGATATATATATATATATATATATATATATATATATATATATATAAGTGTTGAAATTCAGAATAATGTGGAATACCAAAATACATTTCATTGATATAAAATGGGGTATAAATAACCCTTACATGAAGTCTAGTATAGAAAAGATAATAAAAAGAAAATGATGTGAAGAAAAGATATGTTACTTAATATCTCTAATAATTAATTCATATTAATTATTAGGAGATATAGAAAATAACATAAAATAGGAAAATGCATAATTTCTAATCCAAGGAAATAAATATAAGATATTAATGGAAATATCTTCTTAATCTAAGAAAATAATTCAATTCTTATAACTTCCTGCAGAAATAAATTATTTCATAGTATAATTCCTAACACTCCCCCTCAGGTTTGGAATGTATGTTAATAATTCCTAACTTGTTGAGTAGTATTGAGAATTGAGAAGAGTTTAGTGGTTTTGTGAAAACATCCGCTGGCTGCTCTTTTATGGAGTATCAAGGTAGTAGAGTCATCGTCTTTTTAGTTCTCATTATTCAGTTGTAATTGACTGCAGTTTCTGCAATGGTTGTAGGTAGATAGAAGACTCCTACAGGTAATGTTGCAGGGGAGTTTGCTGGTTGTCTTTGACTCTAATTCATGCAGTGTCTATAGATAGGAGGAAGGCTCCTACAAATGATGTTGCAGAGGAGTTTGCAAGAAAGTAGAAAAATGTGGTTGTCTTTGACTGCAGTTCATGCAGTGTATTTAGGGCGGACGGAAGATTCCTATAAGTGATGTTGCAAGGGAGTTTGTTCGGATTATCGAATTTGCTAGATTCAGGCTTGGCTGAATTTTGAGTTTTGTCTGCCATGTGTTTCGGCCTAGAGGATAGATGGGGGTTTTGGCGTGGAAGAGGTCGTCGGCGAGCGGCAACTTCGAGATTTACTAGAGAAGAAGAGGAGATGATAAGGCTCATAATCGTGTTTGCTTTCATCGCGAGGAGCTTTGTTAGATGAGCAAATCAAAACAAAAAAATAGTTTCTCTTTTCCCGTAAGAAGACCGATGGAAAGGGAGTCTTGACGGCCCTCCAACAACTACCGGCGGTTAGGGGAAAAATTTGGCTCTAATGCCATGTTGAAATTCATAATAATGTGGAATACCAAAAACTCATTTCTTTGATATGAAAGGTGATATAATAACTCTTACATGAATCCCAGAATAGAAAAAATAATAAAAGAAAAATGATGTGAAAGGAAAGATATGTTATTTAGTATCTCTAATAATTAATTCATATTAATTATTATGAAACATAGAAAATAGCATAAAAGAGAAAAACATATAATTTCTAATCCAAGGAAATAAATATAAAATAGGAAAGTAAATATCTCCTTAAGCTAAGTAAATAATTTATTCCTTATAACTTCCTGCAGGAATAAATTATTTCCTAGTATAATTCCTTACAAAAAGGAATCGGTATTTAAGAAGAACTATCTTGTCCTCTAAATATTGATCTCCCATATGTGCTAATTCGAGCTAGCTGGTATTCGAACCCAAGTACGGACTTACGCTGAAGCTGTCATCAAATGCATATATATATATATATATATATATATATATATATATATATATATATATATATATATATATATATATATATATGCATGCATATATATATATATAATATTACCCACAAAAGCACAATCAAACCCAAAAAACAATTAGAGTAAAAAATTATAAAAATTCAAAGCAAGAAGAAATAATTGCCCTAAAAAGACAAAAAAAAGTACTCCCGAATCCATTGTTCCCTGATTTTATTCCTAATGACCAGCTCCTAACCAATTAAATATTTATAAAAATAATTTAACCTATTTTGGCTTTTAGCACATAATGTCTTTCAAATTCAATTTCAACAAACATATTTTAAAAAAAAAAAGAAAAAGAATGACTCAGTACAGTGAGAAGCAAATCACTGATTATTCTATTATTGTAAAATCAGGGAATGTTCTATGTGCCAAATTTTATTCACTGCAAGCCATCAACCGTTCTTCATAGGGACATTCACATATATACCACTCAATTCTTAAATATTTACACTTTATTTCTTACACTTATACCACTCAATTTTTTTATATCACAACAAAAATATTACTAAAACAGACTTTTATAAAGTGAATAATATATTTTCATGCATAGATAAAGGACATATATATATAAATTTAAATATTGGTGTTCCATATGTAAATACATGAAAATTGAGTGGTATTTATGTAACTTTCCTTATTACAATAAAATTGAGGTACTTGATTTAGAAAACAAGCTAAAAAATGATTTTATCATTTTAAGGCCTTAAATTAGAATTATATATTTAATGATTTATCGCTCATTATTTAAAAATTAAAAATTAAAAAGATAAAAAAAATTCAAAACTATTATGAAATTTAAATTATTTGCCTTAAAAAAAATACTTTAAAAATAGAATATACATGTTTATGCATATATTTATAACACTAAAATGTTAAAAATGAAAAAAAAATCAATGTTTAAGTAAAGGATATGTAAATACAAAAGAATTTCGTGGCATGTATGTAAATTTACCTAAAAGAAAAGGACAACTTGGATAAAATATACTATCCATATAACTAAAACTGCTATCTGATTAGAATCCAGTCATGAATTAATTACTTCACATGCAATCTTCTTCAAAAATAAAATAGAAAGAAGAACGGAATCTTTGAATATTGATCTCCTCTAAATTTTTTTAAAGCTTATCGGCCGAAAGCCGCGTTGTAAACTAAATGACTGTTAGAGCACCAAATCTTATTATATATTTATATATTTAAAATTTGAATTTATATATTTATATAATTAAAATTTTAATATCATAATCATTAATCACATATATATCTAAATACATTGCATCAAATCTATGTATAATTTTCAAAGCACGGAGCTAATGGTGCGGAGCAGCATCTTATAAACGGCAGTGACGAGATCTCTCTCACCCATCTCAACTTTGCAATTAAAACATAAATGTAAAATTATGTTAATGATGATTTACATATATACCACTCAATTCTTATGTATTTACATATTTACACCTAAACTTTAATTTTTACAAATATTCCATCTTAACTATAAATGACAAGGTATAATTTACTTTTGAAATTAAATGGGGTATTTTTTATATGATATTAATAATTTGGGTGTTATAAATGTAAAAAAGCAAAGTTAGGGTGTTATACATGTAAATAAATAGTAATTGGGTGGTATGTATGAAAATGCCTCTAATGGAAAATAGCAATGTAGAGAACAAAGTGTACTTCCATTTAATTAATCAAACCTAAGAACATTTGACCCGCTATAAGTTAAAAATCAATCAACTAATCCTATTTTACAACATAATACATAAAGCAGAAAAACTTGTTCAGTTTGACCAGTCTAATGGCCAACCTTCTAGAAAACCTAAAGACTTCATTCTTCCCGAAAAAATCTCATTTCTGAAGTCTTCATCAGAAGCTGAAACACCATGTTGAACAGGATGTAACTTACAATTCGAGCGAGCTATTGTGATCGATCAGCCATGCCTGCTCTTAGCTGTGCTGCCAAGTATTGGCCGAGCCGAAGAGTGCGCGGATCACAAGGCAGACTTCAATTTCATTGAACTGGCAATTTGTAGTATGGTATGCTATAGGAATAAAGTGACATAAGCATATGCATGAAGCAGAGGGGAAAAAATAGCAGAGAGCATCCAAATGTTGAACAAATTGATCACAATCTGAGACTCAAAAGTCCCATCGATCCAATTGCACCATCGCCTCCGCCATATCTTTCTGTGCTTTCTTTCTCCGATAAAAGATTGGACAATCCCGACTAAGTTTTCAAAAAATAAAACCAATCAAATCACTCACTGACAGAATTGTATATAATAAAAAGAAAAATATACATACATGTCACTCAATTCCTATGTATTAACATATTTAACGCCCAAACTTCAATTTTTACATACATACCACATTTTGCATTGAAAATTTTACTCTTTAAAAGTTACAATGGTGGTACTTTGGTGTGATATGAAAGATTTGGGTGGTATGAATGTAAAAAGGCAAGTGTTAGATATGCAAATACATAGGAATGGGGTAGCATAATAAAAACAGACTAATATCAAGTTTTTTAAGTAGGTGAATCTATAGTTTACCTTGTACACAAAACATCCTGGTGAAGTGAACCTTGGCATTCCTGACATTGTGTCCAAAGCCTCCCAAAAAGCACCTCCATCTCAGCAACTAAAAATTTTAATGAAGGCCTATTAAGCTTGTGTAACAATTAAGTAGATTGAAGGTAAAGAAGATCGCCTTCTCAATCGAAACAGAATGAGTGTCAAATGAACCTAAGCCGAAAATGTGGCAGTCTAAAAATTGAATGGGGTTATTTGTGTAGATTCCCAGAGAACATAATTCGATTATATGAACTTTTTCCAGATTCAGGATTATACCATTTGCTACTGTCTTGCAGTACAATTCCGCTTCCCTGCTTTTGCAATGTGCACAAAGTGTTCGATCTGCATCACTAGAGATAAAAAAAAAATAATACTGACATTCAGCTGATTAAAAACAAACAAATTTGCAGAAGATTTGGAAAACAGATGTATGGCAACATAGAAGTGTTTTTCTGATCTAACTTTGTAAACTTAAATGGCATTATTCAGCTTTAGGTTTTTGTTCATCATTTAGAACTAGATGAAAATATGTCACTAAATAGGACGCAATGGAGAAAAAGAATTCATGTAGCCGACCCCACGTAGTGGGGCAAAGGCTTTTTTGTTGTTTGTTAGTTTGTTTATTTAGAAATGTCCATAAATGAGTACTGCTAAATGTTTGCTAACAAGATTGACGAGCGAAATGAAGCAAGTTGCACCATGAGATGCAATCATAGAAACTAAGCCATGGTTTGGGATCACCTTTTGATTATTTTAAAAATTTTTTTTTTTTTTGGGTTGTTTTTACTTTTAATAAAAAATGTTTGTTTTAATAAGTTTAGTTGTTTATAAAAAGGCTCAAAACAGTTTTTAGATGTTGTGAGTGCTTTTAAAAATAAGTTAATTTGTTTAAAAAAAATAAAAGCATATTAAAAATGCAATAAACAAACAGGTTTAAAAAGCCAAAAAATACACTCAAAAACGTCTAAATATCCATTCTATGGATCATCTTACCTGATTATAGCTTTGCATCCAAGGCAGCTAAGCTGTTTCTTAGCAAATTTCATTATTCCGCTGTTTGAAGGTGTTGAATTCTTCAAGTTTCTTGTATGTTTTCCTTTGAAAAGCTCTTGCTGAGCATTCTTAAGCATAGGTTCAAATATCCTCAGAAGTGGCTGTGAACATATCAAGTTTGTGATGGCTGGCAACAAAGAAAAAAAATATGTAAATAAGAGCTTGTAAATTCACCTTCTGAAGTTGGTTTTCAAGATAATACTGAGAATCAATGGGAATATTATTCTCAAGCACATAAATAGGATCCTCTGACCTTTCATATGCCTAGCCATAAAAACATGAAGAATCATCAATTCAACTTCTCAACTAATTATCTGCATTATAAAGAACAAAAACGATTACCTTGGCACCTTTGGCAGCTTTGATAATGACATAAGGGACCCGATCTCCCACATTTGGAGCTGTAGCAGCATCACGCTAAAAGATTCAGCAAAAATTGTCGCACGAGGTCAGTCAAACAACTGGACTTTGTATGTTTGAATTAATCAAAAAATTTGTAAGCAATTGAGAATTACAGGACAAACAAAGCAACCATTATGAACACAGAAAATAGCACGAGGCACGTTCATGTTCATGTTCATGTCATGTGCAAGTCATGAAAGAAGATGAATCTGTTTCAAACTTGCCAGGATGGCCTTCATAGAGATCTACGTTAGTTTATGTGAATTTTCCTTAAGCTACGACCAATCTACAAAAAAGTCGCACAAACCATACGAACAAAAATTACCATCCTATTTTCTAGCAGCTGCATGTATGCTGATGGGAAGTGACTGAAGAAGAAAAGAACGAATTAGACGATAAGAATACAATTCCTGCAATCAAAGTTATAATTTGATTTCCATGTGTGTGACGGACCACGACGGATCTTTATCATTTTTTTACACTAAGTGACTAGCCAAAGCTGAAAGATAAATATTCCCTAACTGACCCATCAAAAATCTATGGGCTCTGAAAATTCTATGCTCGACCACTTTAAATACTCAGAGTTTACTTGAGGTTCCTATTCAAGTTTTCAAAAAGACGGATGAGATATTATATAAGACATTACTCAAAGGTTTCACTTTCTTTTTGCAAGGACTTTTAAGGTCTGGGGTTTGAGGTTTCTCATACATGCAAACCCTTATGATTAATTAAACATCCTGATAACGGGAGAGCACTTTAAGTAAGTTTAGTCATTAGGCGTTAATTGTTTAACATATAATACGACAATTAGAATTTAGATTATGATGCAATATTGTTTTTTTGCGGTATGTTATGCACATTCAACTGCTGGATTCGATCAAACAAAGAGGATTAATTGAGATCACATTCATGTGTCGCACTTCCCTTCATTCCTCCACTCTCCCATTTTCGTTTTCGCTTGGTTGAAAGGTCCTGCGACCCGAATAGTACAGCAAACCGGGCAAACAATTGAGAAGAGAGCCGCAACTCATAACTAGAAGTACAAGGAAGATTTTGGCAAGAAGAAACACCATTTCTATGGTATTTTGAACATTCATTTCTTTCCTTATGTTTCTATTTTGAAGTTTGCCATGAATCAGTGTACTTTTTCATTTTAGATCGCTCTAGCAGGAGGTGAGCCTATGTCAAAGACAACAGACTTGTTTTGCGGGCTTCTGTATGGGAAATTAGTAGGAAATCAACAAGTAAAGGGAAGGAGGAAACGTTAGGGTGGAGGAAGAGAGAATTTGAAGTAATTTGTAGGAAGACTTCATACAGGGCAACCATTTCAAAGTAAATATTGATAATTATATGATGGTTAAATTAAGATGTGAGATAAGATTTATGAACATCCTGTTGTTTATACTAGGTGGCGAGCTCGAGATGAGCGTGAAGAAACTCATCGTAGGGTTCCTCCGCCAATTCAAGTGAAATAATTCTAACTTTAGAAAAATAACTATAGATTTTCATATAATTATGTGTTTTATATTATTACATTCTGCATATTGTGAATGAATACTTGTATAACTGTATGAATGCAAACTTAAATCGTCACTTACGATATATGATTTTACTATATTATAAATCTGATGAACATGCTTATGAATTCATTATCAGCAGATATTCATTCATGCATATGATATATGAAATATCTATGATGAATATTTGTTGAAAGAATCATTATTTATAAAATGTCACAAGCAATGTCATAGGTAGACTATTACATGAATATTTACAATTAAGAATGATATAAATGATGGGATCCAACTTCTGGTATTTTGCGGAGACAACTTCGGGAACCGTTGAAATCAAACGAAGACAAAATGTAGGAAACAGTTAGTACTAAAGGGCTATTGATAATCGCTATGTTTGGAGGGACCAACCCTTATTAATAATTAAGATAGCCTTCGAACTGGGTGATGACCTACGACATGACAGGACATGGAATTAGCTGAGGTCTATACAATTACAAGTAATATTCATATGATTAGATTGAAAAACCTTATGAATATGCTTATGATTATATGATTTGATGAAATACATTTTTATATAGCCAATCATGATTATCTGCATTACATGTCTTTTCATTTACACATTTTATACGATTATAATATAATGTGAAATGTGTTGTGAACAAGTACATAAGTTGCATATAAAAATTCATATTATTTCTTTCCTGTATATAAAATTTTATTTTAATATTGATTATTTCGATAAATTTATTGTGGCTCACTCTACTATATATAAAATTTTATTTTAATATTGATTATTTCGATAAATTTATTGTGGCTCACTCTACGTTGACTTTCAAAAAAGAATAAGAGCAACGAGGCGAACAATCGAAAGTGACTTGTATAACTTATGCATTATAATTTTGGAAGCTTGTCCATAATTTGGAATACATACTTTATTATGTTGAATTTAGCAAGTCTATATAGAAGTATATATATTTTGATGATATGATTTTCACATTCTAAATATATGTAAAGTTGAATGATTTATGAAATGAAATGTATCAAGTTTGTCGTAATTTAGTGAACTAGTTCATCATCCACTGATCTTAATTCAGCAAGTCAAAATGAGTGTTAGAGAGAATTAAGTTTGACCAAATCATTGTCTCAATCATACTGCAGCTAACCCTTAAAGGGGTGTGAATCATTTCCCCCAACATCCATTCTAAGCTTCAGGTGGTGAAATTAATTAACCCTTGAGCAGTCAGTGTCTAATGATTAGCCTTAATCAAAAGTGTTCTCCTATTATCAGAGAGAGCGGATAATTAAAATTAAGAGTTTGTGTCTATGGAAAACTCGAACCTCAAAATGAGGGTGAAACCTATAAGTAGTACCGTATCCATTATCTCATTAGCCTTGAGAAAATTTGACTTGAATCTCAAGTAAACACTAATCATTTTTAGAGGGGCAAACAAAAAATATCTATGCTTAGAAAATGAAACTTAGGCTGTGTTGGGGGTGCCTATTTGTGCGGGCGGTGTTTTGAAAACGCCGCCCGAACGTTTTGTTAGAATGTTCGAGCGGCGTTTTTCCAATATCTCTCGCATTTTCTTGATTTCCACGGATGCAATATACGGGCTGCATCCCACATCTAGCGAATGCGTTTTCCTTCAATTGCCCTTCTTCATTTCGCTCTTCTCCCCTACGCTCGTCTCATGCGGAAGCCCCATCTGCCTTCGATTCTCTCCTCATTTCTCTCTCACCCGTGGGTTAAAGATAACCAAGAACTCATTTTATTTAAGGTCTACTATCTACTCGTAGTGATTGACGCATGGGTTGGTGTCGTTACTAGTCTAAGACCGCACACTCACTTTTTTTTTTATTCCTTTTAGTTCAATACAGTTTTTGTATAAATCAGTTCTCTTGTAGCTATATAAAACTTACTTTAATTCTAATATGACAAATTATTTTTCTATTTTTTTACCTTTGTAGCAACATGAGATCTAGGATTTTCGGAACCTCCCGAGCTGTGATGTGTTACTGCGAACTACCGTCTCCCTTACTCAAGTCACGTCAACCTCACAATAGAGGGAGACAGTTCTGCGGTTTTCACAGAGGTGTTTCAGCGCCATGAGGTTTCTTCCGTTGGGTCGACATTCCGATATATTCAACTGCCGACAGTGATCGGGGTACGATGGTTTCCCAGGAGAACAATGCAGCTGAGGACAGACGTCATCAGAGTTTTAAATTGAACATTTTAATATTTCTAATAGTAGTTGCAATTATATTTCTCTTTATTTTATTTCTTTTGATACTCACGAGAAAGTAAGAGCACTATGTTATTATTTAAAACTGATCTGTAATGGTTTGTGGCTTCTGTTTTTTCTATCTTTTGCCCATATAGTTTTGTTGCAAACAACATAACTAAACAGGAGCAGAATGATAATTTATCCATCAACAGCTACAAGTAAGCAGTTCTGAATAAGCTCCCCAAACAACAAGCCAGTTTATCCTGATAATATGCAGATTTTCAGATTGTCAGGATAATATAAATAATCTGCAACTACCCCAAACAGACCCTTATATATAATTGTTTCAAACAGTGACAATATAAGTGTGTCAAGCAAGGGGTTAGAAAACCAGAGCCCAATTCATGACCTAAAAGATGCAAATACCGTTAGGAACTAGCTACATAATCTCATTCTGAGATATGTTAGCATAATCTTAACCAGAATGGTAAGTCACTGATTGAGGTGGTATCAAGATCAGCTTTATTTGAACTATTGGTTTTAAGACACAACTGAAAGGGGGTGGAAAATCACTCTTAAAAGCAAAATTTCTTCTTTTTTTTCATACAAATTTAGTTGCTGCCGTCAACGCCAGCACATAGTTTGAGGGACAAAATTAGATATAATGAGCTACCGACAAACAAGTCTAGCACTAAGAAGGACATGCACCAGCATTCAAATTCTTGCTTTGTACAAATAAAATCAAATTTTCTCAATTAATCAAACTAAGTCCTTTCTTAAGGTGAAAATTATTTTCACATCTTCAAAATTAACACAATCTCTTACATGAGAGTAATTCACCCATCATCATAGTATATGTTAGCCCAACATTTAATTCTACCCTTGATCATATTTTCCTTGATAATTGAAGTACATTGATGCTGTTAATCAAAAGCTGATTTCCCCTGAGGCATTCAGTGGTGATTTATCCATCATCATAGAGCATATAAGGTTGCTATTTAATTATATTCTTGATTGCCTTATCCATGAAAACGAAAGCAGATTGTTGTCATTAGCCAAGCTGATTATTGCAGACCAATGCAGTAGCAGCGAAAAAATTAAATATGCATACAAGGAAGATATTGTACATAATTTTTTTCTTTTTTTTCTTTTTCTTTTTTTTTTTTTTGGGGGTTTGCCTAACCTGCAAGTAGCTTAGCAAATAACAGCAAGCATGAGAAAAAGATGAATATATATTGCAGTGAGATCCATACTTTTCGCATGCGTTCTGCAAGTTCAACATGAGCGGCTTTCACAGCATAATCATCACCAGTTTTTGTCAGACCCTATGCAATAAGAGAAGCCAGTGAAATGAGCATAAGTGATACAAAGTAGATTCAACACAAATGAATTCTGAAGAACCCCAGCCAAACAAACAGGCTGCAGCTTCATTTATATCCAAGAGCAGCTCTCCTCATTTTCTCACCTTTGTTATGACCAAAAGAGAAAGATCCACTCGGCCCATCAAAAGATCGGAAACAGTGTTCTTGACATACTGTACAGCACCAGAAACATCTCTGTCAATCAATATCTTGTGGAGGCACTCTGTCACCAGATTTTTTACTAGCAGACAATTGTCTCTCCTAACAGTCTCAATGCCTGTTATGCAAAAAGGTCACACAGAATTCCATGGTAAGATGACCAGTCTAGACAACATACTCTATTATTAGCAACGGCTCTTACCTTTTGTATCCATTTTGTCAAATGTATCAGGATTCGACCAATACAGTCCTGCATACCTCTTCTTGCTTATCAGTAAGTATGGATAGTATACCTTTTCAAACTCTAGCTTGATAGGCTACAAGATCATTTTATAAGAGCAAAAAAAAAAACAGAGGAAGAGGACACGTTGTCAGGTACAAACAATATAATTAATACTCAGTGCAAGTATAGAGATTACAAGTTTCATTAAAGGCATAGGAAAATAGTTACAGCAATTCTTAAACTTCATGCAAGCTAACAAAACATAAAAGCTTCAGGAGCTAAGTTCAATTATGTGAAACTATAAAATAAACTTTAAACGTCAACAAGGTAAATAACAATTACATAAGATGTCACAGGGAAACTAAAGAACCTAATAAGTCAGAAAACAGCCAAAGCGAACCTTAAAAATTTGGCATGAAGAAACTTCAGAGTAAGTAAGAGAAACAAAGCAATAACAAGCTTAAAATCTTGTTTTCACTTCGTAAACGCAGAATACAGTTCAAACTATTCTTTTTTAAGATCAAGCACATACAAATTCCAGATAACAATATTTGCCAGGTACTTGCCTTTCTGAAAGTACCACTGATGTACTCTGCCGCCTCTTTTCCTAATTTCATTGCAGCTTCCACGGTAGGCACGCCAAATTGTACCATAACAGAATCTGTGTCTCCATAAATAACCTAGCGAAATAAATCCAAATAAAACCCTTACTGAGCATCAAGACAGACTTAAAATACCATACTACACAAAAAAAAGGAGGCATATACAAACATACCATTCAGCTCTTACGTATTTACATATCTAACACCAAAAATACACTTTTTACATCTATGCCACCAAAATCTGTCATATTATATAAAAAATACCACTATTTAACATTAAAAAAGTGAAATGCACATTTTCATGCATAGGTAAGGTAGCATATATGAAAAAACTGAAGTTTAGGTGTTAGATATGTAAAAATATACAAATGGAGTGGTATGTATGTAAATCTTTCAAAATTTAAAAAAAAAAAAATCAGCATATGTCCAGACAGCCCAGTGTAACAGTAGAACTGAATTTTTCTTTTAGTTTTATCTAGTAATGATAGAAATGCAGGAGAATGTTGTCCAAATAATGCATCGTAATGTTGTGTGTTTCTCCGTACCTGTGATAGGATTCTCCATAGAAATTAAGAAAAAAATAAATATATTATTTCTCCAAAGTAAGTAATACAATCACGAACATATAAAATAAAGGCTAGATACCTACAATTCGAGGAGTAGGCGATCTCTCCCAATTCCTACAATTCAAGAGGTAAGAAATATCTTCCAAACCGTAACTCTATGATTTAAGACAATCTCATGCATAACACAAACCCTAAACTATTAAACCCTCTTTATACTAAACAATAATAAATAATAAGGGACTAAATTGCCCTTGGCTAATAAAAAATAAATTTGTCCTTAGGCTAGGCACACACATAACAATACTCTCCTAACAAAAAAACATTATCCTCAAGGTGGGAAAAAACTATTGTTGAATCAAGTTACGTGGCTCTTGCTCATAAACTGACTTGGGTATGGTTCTTGCTATCAGCACCTGCACACTCAACATAGCCTTTTTCAACTTCTCAAAAGTCTGGGTCATAACTTTCCCCCACTGAAAGTTATCATTCATCAATTCTTTTGTCCCCGAACTCACAATCAAATTATAACCCTTCACGAACTTCCAATAGTAACTTGTAAGTCCCATAAATCTTCTCAACCCTTTCATGGTCTTAGGTAATGGCCCCTATAACCTATATGTTGCCTTCAATGGATTCATTAACACCAAGGACTTGCATAACTAGGGTCACTGCATAGCACCACTATCTTATATCCCTCCTGAAACTCCATGGACAAAAATTTTCATTCATCTCAACCCCCCTACAAATTGCAATAATTTCATACTCAATATCAAGTCAGTGCGCCCTCAATCCAAGGGAAAAAAATCTTTCATCACGTGAATGCCTGGCAGTGTTAAAAATCATTCCCTTACAAACTTTCCTTCTCTTCTACACGTGTAGGGTTGTCAAAAAAACTCATTCGCAAACAGTTTGTATTTGGTTCATCAAAGAGTTCGTATTCGATTCATTCGATAAGTAAATGAGACGAACACGAACAATTTTTTTTTTGTTCGGTTAGTTAGACAAACCAAACACGAACAATGATGTGTTTTTTCGTATTTGAATCGTTATTATTCAAAATATAAAATAAATTAAAATAATTATATATATATATATATATATATATATATATATATATATATATATATATAATTTATGATATTTTTAAAAAATTAAATTTTATAAATTATAATATATAATAAATTAATAATAATAATATATTAATATATTATATTAGTAATATACTAATATAGATAATATATATTTATATAATATAAATTGTATAATTAATATAATATATTATTTATAAATATTAATATTATAGTCGTCAAACAAACTTATCATACGCGAACAGCTCGTGTTCGGCTCGCTCGTTAAGAAACGAACACGAATAGTAACTTCATGAACAATTTCGAACACGAGCTTATTTCAGACAAACTAAATTTCAAACGAACCGAACACGAACACAAGCTCTGTTCGTTCGTGTCCAGTTCGTTTACACCCCTATACATGTATCCCATACACACCATGACTTCAAAACAATTTGTGTCCACCAGCTCAAGCCACAATTGCTTCACTATTTGAGTAGAGATGAAATTGTGGGTGCCAATCAAAACAACTAAGTCCTGCTCTCAGGTCTGCCCCCGAAGTTACAATGTGGTTCAGTGTTAATCCCACCATCGAGTTCAGTAAGACTAGTATCACAACAAGTGAGAGTGTCCATCCACCACAGTTTTCTCTGTTTTTACATTCTCTGCCTCGTCGTTACACTGTGAAAATTTGTAATGTTTGATCCTTGCAACTGCATCCTGGGGAAAACATCTCATTGCACCGAAAACATAACCTCTAGGCCCACTTCTCCTGAAAACTTCTCATCACACCGAAAACATAACCTCTAGGCCCACTTCTCCATCACGTGAATGCCCGACATTGTTAAAAATCATTCCCTTACCAACTTCCTTGCTCTTCTAAACGTGTCCCATACACAACATGACTCCAAAACAATTTGTGTCCTCCAGCTCAAGCCAAAATTACTTCACTATTTGAGTAGAGATGAAATTGTGGGTGGTCCTACTATCAATCAAAACAACTACGTCTTGCTCTCAGATCAGCCCCCAAAGTTACAATGTGGTTCAGTGTTAATCCTACCATCGAGTTCAGTAAGACTAATATCACACCTAGTGAAAGTGTTCCTCCACTACAGTCTTCTCTGTTTTGCATTCCCTGCCTCGTTGTTACACACTGTGAAAATCTGTAATGTTTGATCCTTGCAACTGTCCTGGGAAAAACTTCTCATTGCACCGAAAACATAACCTTTAGGCCCACTTCTCCTGAATCTTTATCTCTGTAAGGCTTTTGAGTTTCACAACAAGTCGTGGTCCCTTGTTTCTATCCTGTTGAGCCTCCCTTTGATCTTTCCATTGTTTGATATTTTGGTATCATTGTGGTGGGAGTAGTTTGATATGGTGCTCCACCTGTGTGGCTCCTATTAGCATGTTTTATTGCATTTTTATTTTAAATCAATTGCTTTAATTCCATAGTTTCTCCCAATCCTCGAGGTCTCAATAGACGACGCGATGCTCGAATCTTTGGCTTCAACACTTTTTCATGAAGTTGCCTTCCAACACTTCTTCTAATGTCCCTTTCAAACAACAGGATAGCATCACAAATTTCTCCCTACACTCCATGATAAATCCTTCCTGGACCAATACAAAAAACCGCTTATGTAAATCCCTTTCTCATGTGGTTCTAAAGCGCTCCAACAATCGGTCCTTGAATTCTTCTCATGTTTGAATTGTCTGGTGTTTTTCTCTCCATTGATATCATGTTAGAGCCTTTCCTTCCAAACACAGAACCGCTGCCATCAATTTTTTTTCCTTCAATAGCTCATTAACAACAAAGTATCTCTCAACATGATAAACCCAACCATATGCATCATCTCCTTCAAATATCAACATCGCAAATCCCCTTATGTGTGAATATCCTGCCCAATTTTCTTGACTGAAATTCATTCCACCCATAAAGCAGTGGTTGGGCTCTCTTCCTCGACCATATTGATTACTTTTCTTCCATAAGCCTGGCTCGCTCCATAATCAACTCGGCCTTCTTCATAGGCTCTTGAATCTCCTTCAACCCGAAAAACTGTTATAACTAAGGGTTTAAACGAGTCGAGTCGAGCTTGAGCCATCCTCAGCTTCAGCTTGATCAAATTTATCGAGTTCAAGTTCAAGCTTGAATTTTAAGTCTGCGAGTTCAAGCGGTTTCAGTGTTTATTATAAAAGAGATAAAATAATATTAATTAAAGATGGTGTTATAATAAAATGATAAATAGAATGAACAACTAGAAGAAAAATTATAAGAAATCACATAATATAAAATATAAAATACTATTTCTTAAACATTTTAGTACTTTAAAGATAAAAGCTTAAAATTTAATATATTTTGAGTATATTTTATATTAATATTTTTTAAAGCAAGCCAACTCACAAGCTAACGAGTCGAATCAGTGCTAGCAGCTTGAGCTTGGCTTTGTTAGCTCATCAAGCTCAGTTTACAAGCCACTTATCGAGCCGAGCTCGAGCCGACTCACGAGTCAGCTTTACTCACTTACGCCCCTAGTTGTAACAAAAGGCCCTAATGTTGTTTGATGCAACCCTTGGTCGAGGTCCAACCCATTGTGATTCCTGTTTCGGGTTAAAATCCATCAAATATATCTTCAAACTTGAATCACACATTGGCCCATTCCGCCCGCTGATAATCATTTCAGCCATTCAAATGTCTAGTTATTCCTTTTAAGGCTTGTCGTTCGGGTCTACTTCTAATTCCTTTGCTCGGTCCCACTATAGGAGATGGCTAGTTTGTGTGGGAATCTGTGATCTTCATCATTTTTTCATTGAGAAGAAACGCTCCTCCATCCTAACCTAATTTGGTTCACCCCTCCCTTTAAGATTTTTCTCCAAATCATATACTCTTTTGGACGCCACTACTCCTTGCACGATTTCAAAACTTCTTTACGTTGCAATCACAAGGATCATAATTTCTGAATGCGGATTCGAAATGCACAGAACTATGGACGCCGCGACCTAGAAATTTCTTTACCCGGTTCGCTGGAAATATTAGAAGCTGAAATCTGGAAGCCGCAATCTGAATTCTTATAGTCATAGATCCTGATTATGTCTTTCCATCATAAGCAAAGCGGAACTCAATTATGTCGTGATCCTGATCACCTGTTTCAATCAAGAATGGCGCAAACTCTTGTACACAGCGATCCTTAGACTTTCCTGCAATTGTTCCCCGCGATGTCGTTGGTTGTTTCACAGCAAGAAAAAAATGGCGATTGTACGGGTGTCAGTACGTCACTATCCCCATGTTTGCGTCCCAACTAGTTCTTCCCGCAACAATATTGGACTCGTGCTTGAACGCAATATCATCTTCGTTTACCTAGCTAGTAATTGCTACTGTATCGCGAACTGCAATCATGAAGGCCCATGTATCACCTGGCATGATGTCGTGTGCGATCTCATCACCCTTTTGAACGTAAGCCGCTATTCCTCTCCCAGTCAGTGTCTGATCGCGTTCGCAAGCCGAACCATGACAGTTTCACATCCTCACAAACTAGCAAGCATAAATCAATCCGTTTCCCGAATCTCAAATGCTTTGATACCAATTCTATATAATTCTCCGTGAAAATTAGGGCAAAATAAACATTTTATCTCTCCAAAGAAAAGAAAATACAATTGGTATCCAAAGTCAGTGTCTGATCGCGTTGGCAAGCCAAATCATGACAGTTTCACATCCTCGCAAACTAGCAAGCATAAATCAATCTGTTTCCCAAATCTCAAATGCTTTGATACCAATTCTATATAATTCTCCATGAAAATTAGGGCAAAATAAACACTTTATCTCTCCAAAGAAAAGAAAATACAATCACAAACATATAAAATAAAGGATAAACACCTACAATTTGACAGGTAGGCGATCTCTCCTAATTTATAAAATCGAGAGGTAGGAAATCTCTCCCAAACCCTAACACTAGGATTTGAGACACGATCTCATGCATAACCCTAAGCATAACTATTAAGTCTTATTTATACTAAATAATAAGAAAACTAAATTAGCCTTAGGTTAATAAAAGACAAAATTATCCTTAGGCGAGGCATTGACATAACAACTTGTCACTATAATGTCATTTCACAGCAATGCATAACTAATGTGCTTTAGGTGCTTTATGGTTTCAAGGTGCAAGCTATTGCGCATTAAAAGGGCTATAGTACATAATATTTTCTCATTACTTAAGATATTTTGGTCAAAGAATATCAAAGTATGTAGAAAAGTACCATGTGGAGAATGATAAAGATAGAAAAATATAGGGCTATTTTGGCTAATAATTTAAGGGGGCTAGTTTATTATTTGAACTTGAATATCGGGTTGTAAACAAAACATGAGAAATATCCATAAAATATTGGCCATCTTTCTTTATTAACACAATCTCCAATATTTTGCATTTGGATCTAATACTACGTATTGGTATAAACATGATAATTTCAAGTGTCCGTCCAATTGCCATCTTTGCCATAGCAATTTCTTTTCAATCCAATTATCTTGTGTTAAATGCATGCAGGTTAAAGTACACAAATTATGTTCCACTAATTTGAGAATATATTTTTTAAAGAAGCTTTTCTACGAAAGGAGTAATAAATAAATTATTCCAGATTTCATTAAATGACTTGTGCAACACTATGCTAGATGCACCAAGACTTCAAGTAACGTTTGAACCACGTAGTACAGTATCCTCTATTAACAAAGTTCATCCGCCGTTAAGTCGGTGAGAATTCATATTTTTTCTTCGGGGAAAAGAATTTAAACAATCCAAAAAATTACATGAAATTTTGCATAACCTCCCTTCTCCATATGATTCTAACTTCATCAAAAAGGAAAGGATTTGAAGGTTGAAACTATTTATAGTTCTAATTTCTTGCAAGAGCGATTTGAATTTGCACCAATTTTCTCATATTTGGAGTTCAGAAACCATTATAAAAAAGCAGCGGATATTACGAGTAAAAAATAATCAAAACATTCACCTCCACTAAACCTTTCTACAGAATATAAATTCTCACAAGAAATTAAAAGTCTGTTTAGAGTAGTTGCAGCTTAATCATACGCTATTGCATAGCAGCTGCCACAAAAACTGTTGTGTAGAAGCTGTTGCGGATAAGCTAGTTGTCTGTTTGTTTTTTTGTAGTTTGAAAAAAATTGTGTTGCAGCTATTTTAGGACAAATGATCATTATGCCCCTGAATGTTATTTGCAACAGATCTGTCATACTAATATAATTTATATTTTAGAAGCAAAAATCCAGTGCAGAACATTACAAAAAAAATATACACCGCATTTAAAAGTATCATGATTACTAAAATTAAGAAAAAAATTATTAAAACAATTTTTAATAATTTGATGATATTATTTTTAAAATGCAGAGGGCATATATCACGAGCTAAGCCGTCCTCCAAAGATACTCTCCATGTCCGATCATACTCGGCAGTGAAATCTTCTAGCCTATCTACCTAGAAAAAAGTCACAGTTTTCCGTCATTCTCCACGGACACCTATAAAATTGTCTCGCATAGCTATGAGGATGATGTAAATTTAACAGAGAACTTTGAAGTTCACAGTAACAGTACAATCCTCGGGATGTACCGGAAATCATCGAGCTCGTCTTTCTTGAATGCTTTAAAAAACATCTCATTAGACATAACACAAGTAAAAATTGATAAAAGAACTAATTATTATAGTTTTATGCAGGTGTGAGGCTTCAGAGAACTCAAGATGTCAACCTACGAATCTATCACTACAAAAAGACAACAAACCTTATAAAAAAGGGTTATTGATTGTCTTTAACTCAAGTAGTACAAAGCTCATGTCAAAAATGCATCACCAAAAAGGAGATACAGAATGACCTAAAAAACTGTAGCACCGAAAAAGATAGAGTGTGGTTGTTTTCATTAGAATTTCACATGTGACACCAACCAAAAGTGAAAAACAGGCAATCCAGGAGAACCCATAAGATCAAATGTCTCATCATAGCCCTCCAAAAACCACCAAAAGAAGAGCAAAAGAAATGCAAAAGATAAAAAAAAATACTTACAAACAGCGTAAAAAATCAAACAATCAATATCAAATACACAATAAATGGAAATAAACATGAACTGTATAAAATACAAATACAATAAATAGTAAATCTCTTCAACAATCATTACAGTTAATAATATGATAAATACTCATATCACCCTTCCAATATCGCATCTGTAATTCATTCACTCAACTGTCATCTCGCTTACACCTTCTTCGTCTTTAGTACAAGTCTCAGAAACATCATTTTCAGCCTGTGACAAAGACTGTCCAAGACTGTAGTCATATGCCTCGACAGGTACATGTTGGTGATGCTCTTCTGCCCTACAAAAATCAAAGTCGTTGTGGGAAAGATGTCGCTGAATATAATTATGGAGATCGTCGTCGCAATCGCAATCTGCACCTGTTTGGGAAATAGGTAAAATGACATATCGCGAAGTATAACTCATTTTTTTCCAAACACCAAATGTCCTCTCAGTGACACCGCGTAAGAAGGAATATCATTTATTAAACAATTCTTTCTTGCCCCACGCGACATTGTTGGCTCACTTAAAGTTAGATATGTGGCATCTCGTATCAGGATATAGATTAAGATACCCTCGTTGCAATGGATATCTAGCATCAACCATATAGTATTTACCTGATGTGATTTGCATGATTAGTATTTAGGGAAAACTAAATTAGGAGTACTCAGTCTCAAAAGAACATGTGGGTAGATATGGAAGTTGTATTTATTATTTCGTGTTACAGCTTTAAAAATTCGATTGTAATATTTACTGTCCTCTCAATCAGTCATGACAAAAGTGAAGCACACTTTGAGGTCGCATACCGCCAAAACATACGTCGGGGACTCACAACGACCGATGAATAAGATCTTCTCATTATTTGAAATAAGTGCATCAACGTGTGTTTCATCGATTGCTCCGATACAATTCTATAAAGATAACAAACGGTTATGTAATTACAATATTTATTAGAAATTTAAATATAATAAATATGAAAAATTACCTTAAAGTATATCATATACCGCACATCGTGTGAAATATCTGTGGGGATCCGTTAGTTCTATAACATATGAAGAAAAAACTTACAAGTGCATTCAACTCTACTAAGAACTATCTGCAAATCGTTTCAGATGAGTGTTGAAGTCGCTCCATAACTCTTCCATTGATTTATTATGTGATAATATGTAGAGTTATTCCAAACACCTCTCGCAAAGTTCTTCTGGACGAGTCATGAAGTTAGTGATTTCTTTATAGTTTCTCCAACAGATCTGTGAATGTCGTCTGTGTCGTGCGAAGTATATTGTTAAATCTAGCTAGGTGGCCCATAAACAATACTCCAACCAATTTGTCGCTAGCATATGAGAATGTCATACAAAGGAAGTGCTTTATGTATGAGTTATAATATTCGTACATCAAACATATTACAGCTACAACTCTCCTTCTGCGTCATTCTCCAATTGCATCCATGTATTTCGACATTGAAGTTGATAACAAATAAGCATCAATGAATTAGCTACTCATATAAGCTTACGAACAAAGCCAACATAAGCAAATAATGTTACAACAGTAAATAACATAATGAGGAATGAAAAACCCTCAAGTAAAGGGCATATCCAAAGCATGTTTAAATATCCAAAGCAAAATGGAAAATTAAAAACAAATAGAATGTCCCACACGATTGTAAATAAAATAAAAATCTCTCAAATGTCCCCGCTCTCACAAAAAAAATCGTAGGTAAGCCACCTTATGGCATCAGGCATCACGATGAAAAAATCTTCGGGTCAAACCTTCAAGCCATTTCATAGAAAACAAATACAACATGTCCTTAGAAAATTCTGGAGTTGCATTCACAATTTGCACAATCTGCTGGATAGAATTTGCTTGAGATGTGTTGGGGTCATTGTTGCATGAAGCCACCAACTGCAATATCTGGCTTATAAGAAAAGTAGCACCTCTTTTCTTCTTTTTTTTTTAACTCGGGGACGCTGAGAGCTGCTCATGAACTCAAGTTCATGGAGGTTTAGGCTCGGGCCTTCAGCGGAATCAACCATTTGGTCGGGTCCCAAATTTTCGGGGATGCCGCCAAACCCCTTCTTACTGATGGCATATGCATTGTTGATCGTTGTCACGACACCCCCAAACATACGATCCAACTTCTCCAACTCAGGATCGATTCCACTGCATTTAAATTTTATTGCAGCATGCACCACCTACAAATTCATAAAACATGTATTTGGATTTAAAAATAAATTAAAAGTTGACCGAAATATGGGATATTTCAAAAATGCTCACTGCATGTCTCTCTGTCCACCACTCCTCGAAAGCACCAATCGATCATTTTACCGGACCCTACCCTAACTCCGTTGATCCTCGCTTCAATTCCTTTCAGATTTTACAATTCCTCTTTAACTGATCTCATTTGTTTTTTAACTGCATCCTATCATATTCTCTGTCTGTACTTTCCTTGAATTTTTTAAAATTATTTTGCCAACTTTCCTTGTTGAAATAGGTTGATCTCCTTGAGGCAAATATCACAAAATATTAATTCTCTTTATCACACATTGCAGATGAACTAGCTTCTTTCATCTTAACTATTGTAGTATTAGCATGAAAAAAAAATAATTAACAAGAATAGAAATGTCACAGTATCACAAATCAAAGAAAAACGAAATGTCATAATATCATCACCAACACCTCCACACCAACACCTCCACATTGGCACATCAAGACACTAACCCATCCACCAGCACCACCTGCACACACCAACAACTACACAAAAACACATCCACACACTAACCACCACCACACACCACCACCTTCACCTCCACACAGACACCACCACCTCCTCACAACACAGACACCACCATACAATACATACACCTCCACCAGACATCAGCACCTCCACACCAACACCTTCACACGCTGGCACACATTAAGACACCAACACATCCACCACACCACACAAACACATCTACACACTAACCACCACCTCCACAACTACGTACCATCACCTCCACACAAACACAGCTACCTCCTCACAGCAACACAGACACAAGCCTTCAAAGCAACACAAAATCCACATAGACACTTTCACCAGACACCAAAATCTCCACACATACACCATCATCTCCACACCACCACACAGACACAACACAGACATCACACAAACAGCATCAGACACAACACAGAACCCACACAGACGCCAACACCTCCACCAGACACCACCACATCAAAACCAACACCTCCACACACTAGCATGTCAAGACATAAATACATCCACCACATGACCAACACCACCTTCACACATTAGCACCTCCACACAAATAGAACCACAACTAAACACCACCTCCATAACCACAGACCAACACCTCCACACAGACACCACCACCTTCACATACCAACCTAACACCTCCACACAGATAGAGGAAACCGCAAAAAAAGGACAAAGCAACCTTAAGAAATCAAATGGCATAGCAACAGACCCATATTTAACATCTATTTTACATGTTTTATCAAAAGATACACAGCACCTGAAACATTCCTATTAACAAATGCAACACTACCTTTCATCCATTTATCAATTTCTTACTGCCATGAGAGCTTCAATGATAAAATCCCATATTGAGAACATACACAGCACCGCAATTAACAAATTTAGCACAATCTTTTATCCTTTCTTTTCAAATTCCCACTAAAATATCCAAATTCATGTTAAAATCCCAACCAAAATTCAACACAGACACAACACCCGGAATATTGCTATTAACAAATCCAACAATAACTTTCATCCATTTTTCAAATTCCCACTGAAATATCCAAATTCATGTTAAAATCCCAACCCATATTCAACACAAACACACTATCTGAAATATTGTTATTAACAAATCTAGCACCAACTTGCATCCAATTTTCAAATTCCCATTGAAATATCAAAATTCAAGAAAAATCCAAAGCTCACCGCAAAGTACAAACCATTCACAGCAAAGATATCGTGAAGCATTGCTTAGGGTACTAGGTATGTAATTATCCCAATAAAACCAAAATAAATAAATCAAATCTAGAAACCGAAAAAACCTCATACATGGCACCATAAGCATTGCTAACAGCAAACTAAGCACCAAAAATCCAAAGCTCATTGCAAAACACAAATCCAAGCAACATTGCCAACTGAAATTGCAAATCAGAGAGCTTCAAAAATATAAACCAAATTTATCATGAATGCAACATGAAGCATCAAAACCGAGCAAACAGATAAATCAAGGAGAGGAAACCAACAACCATAATGCGCAGGAGGTGAAGAACAGAGAAGAGAAGTAGAAGAAGGAATACTGCATAGAGCCCGTAATGCGCACTACTAAGAAACCGAGCTGAATAAGAGAAAGGAGACGGAAATGGAGAATAGAAAGCTCACCGCAATAACCACCAACTGATGAAAGGCAACCACCACACAGAGCACAGAATGCACATAACTACTAAATCGAACAGAAGAAAAAAGAGGAGAGGGAGAAGAATGTAAGGGCCAACAGAACAATCACTCGCAATCAAGAATAGGCAACTGAAAACAACGACTAGTCACCAGAGCCACGGATCCAAGGGAGAGAGGTACCTAGGCAGAAAAATCGCGAGAGGGAGCAGGGTTAAGACAGGCGGAAGAAAAGAGAGAGAAGGCGCAGGCTTTGGGGTCAAACCTATGACCTCGTTTTACGTGGATTTTTTAAGGACTTTGTCGCGCTGCTATTTCCAAACGACCAAAAACACATTTTCAAACCGCGACACGCAAATAATGCTGCCCCAAATGAACCCTAAAGCTATAAATCTGGCAAAAAAAGCTTAGTGATAGTGTTCATCTAATACAATGTAGTATTTCCTTAGTTTGATGCAGAACAAACCACGTCATAGATCCAGATTATATAATTTATTCTTTTAAAATGAATTTCAACCCAAAAATGTTTTTCTATGGAGAGTTTTTTATGCACCTGCGCATTATATTCATAATCAGCTAGTGTCGTAAATCTTTCTTCCACGAGTTTCTTTGTGTGCTCAATCATTTGTCGACCTTGAGATGTAAAAAACAAATTAGAAGATAGAGTAAGCAAGTCTGTCGTGTCTTCTAATTTTAAGAATGAAAAATGTAAAGAGCATCTGTACCATAGCTTGTCACACTCGAAGATATCTCTAAACAAGGTAACTGCCCAACCGTAGCACCAGTAAAGCCATAAACAGAATTCGCACTAATCTGCAGAAACAAATATTGTAGAGTGCTCTTAGTCCGAACTGGAAACGTCTTTGCAGTAACCAAGAGAAGAAAAGTTTACCTTCAATGCTAGCTGGCGGCCATCCAGTACAGCCTTCTCAAATGGATCTTTTGCTTCCTGATAATCGAAAGATTATACTAGAAAGCAAATATATTCTCACATAATACTAGTGAGAAGACAACATAACAACAAAATATATTAAAAAATCTAATTAACAGTTGTCAAATAATTTATAAATGCACAAAAATTCAAATTACTTTTAAGTCTGCTTTTGCTCTTTTTCGAGCAGTCAATAATTCTTCAAGAATTTCTGGAAGGATGCCCTACAAAGAAATAAGAAACCATATGGTAAAAGTACACAGTATCAATAGCTCCAAAAGACATGCCAGATAATAGCAGTGTACCTTTTGCAGTTCAGATTTAACAAAAGTATCACCAGATGGAGTCTTGTTAATACTTTCTGCCGGTAAGTTCATCTGTCGGGCATTTTCCGGCGTCAACTTGAGATGGAAAAAAAAAAGAACAAAATCAATAAAAATCCTTTACCGTAGTACAATTACATTGGGATTGCCAAAAACTTCAAAAATAAATCGTTTCAGTAATTTCTAGTTTTAAAACTAAGGATGAAGTCTCTTCTAACCAAAGTGCAGTAGCATAGATTGTAGGCCATCATGATGGATGGATACAAAGAAGCAAAATCTAGAGTAGCGATTGGCTTTTCATAAAACCCAGTCTTTGCCTCCAAAACCTACAAAATCATATATAAAAAGAAATGCAGTAGTATAGAAGCCTCCTTGCAGTAATGTACACATCCAACAATTTTTGTTCAAATTTCTCAAAATGCTTGAATCATAAGGAAATTTACTTGAGCCTAAAAAGCTAAACAAAAGTTTTATTTGTTCTTACAGTTGCTCCCTCAAAAGTTTCTTGCCCTGACCCCTGCCCTTTGATATTTGGAATGACAAGATTCTTCTGTTTGGCTTTCCTCAGTAGTTGTGAAAGAACCTGGGGAAATCCTTATAAGCCAATGTGTGTCAATTCTGACATAACAAACAAATCACCCAACTAAATGTCAACAACGGCACCTTAATGCTCTGCCCTCTGGCTAGAAGGAAGGAAATAGGTACTCCAGTAACTCGTGCCATCTCCACATAGTTGTAAATATACATTAATTTGTCTAAAAGCCGTTGTGGAAGGTAAGCATCCTGTGTGATGAAAATAATAACTCTTTTAGGAAACAACGGTCAGGAAGTGTTGTAGACCATAATAACACAAGGTGTTAGATGTCATAATTGTTTCATTATAAGTCAATCTGATCTCACACAGCATGTGAAATGCATTTTAAAATGTTAGGCTTGAGAGACCTAAACTTTAATTAGGACATAAGTTGGGACTATCAGGGAAACCTAACATTTCAAAATGATCTCTCACATCAGACTCTTTTTTATCATCAGCTTTATCTCAACCATTTGGAGATAATTTTCGGTACCCTTCACAAGCCATTCATGCTGAATGTTATATGAGTATGACTTCAAGTATATTTTATTCAGGTACTTCCAACAATTTTTATTATCTTTGCTGTACCCATTTTTCTTGCTATGCCTTTTATATTCCCCCTTATTGGAGGTTACGCCCTAATTCAAGGTCGTAATTTTCTTGCTAAACATGGGATGCATATCAGCATAATCAAAAGCAAGTAACTGAAAACCAATAGTAAAAGGAAATCTTCAGAGATAGAAGGGGGTAAGGAACTCTTGTGATATTTTTATAAGACCAATATTAGAAAACTATAACGTACCTTCAGGCAATAAACAGCAAGCCGCCTTCTTGTCTCTGAGTTACCATTCTGAAGGTCAGATATTATTGAATGGTGGACGTCCTCTTTCTGTAAGATTTAAGGACAAAAATATGAAGAAATTCATCCACAATAAGAACTAATTCATCTTGAACTGGATTTACTTTGTTATTATTTAAAAGACGATGAAATTACCCCACTCAAAAAAGAAGGTTCTAAAAATGAAAAAAAAAACTGCTTTAAAGTAAAAAGATTAAGAGAATGAAAGAGAATATGATGGTTAATGATTTTCCTTGAGCTGCCTTGACACTCAAGTTTTTATGCATTTAACTTTAGCTTTTACAACTTTTTTTAAATTTAAATAATCATTTTTAAAGATGCCATGTAATCTTGATGCTCCTACAATAAACTATTGCACTGTATTTCTAATTATGTTAATTTCAAATTATAATTGAATTTTTAGAAATTTTAATTTACAAATTTACTTTTTTAAGGCCTTCTTTATGTACATCACATTTCTTTATAATTTCACATCAAAATTTAGGCCATTTATTAAAGTATTTATATTTTATCATCATATTTACTGACGAGTACAATTTTCTTTTACTTTATGCGATTTGATATTGAATTATTAAATGCCCATCATATGCACATAATATATACACACGATATATAAATTATAAGCGCTCTACATAATCAAAACATTATTTCGCACTGCTATTTGTGCAATAAACAAAAGATTACTTGTGGCTTGCATTTTGCTTTGAACATACTAGTTGTCTGCCTTACCATCACATATTTAAGCATATAAAATAGATGCATCAAACAATAAATTAAAAACTATCAATGATTAAGGTTTAAGGTCTAACACCAAAACTTGAAACTTGATGAGCCATAATCAGAGAGAGAAAGAGATGGCAAAGAGTGATGGGTCAATTAGACCAATGAGTTTAGAGGACGGCATATGCTGACTCATGAAGGCAGTAATGAGACATGTATGTATGTATGTATGTATGTATATATATATATATATTAGAAAAGCCCGAAAGCGAATATATTAATAAGAGGAAAGGTACAGATAAGTTGGAAAGAAAGGGCCCAAAAAGGACCCTAATCATCCGGCATACACCACAAACATAGGATACATGTATACTCAAAAAACCAAAATAAAAATTAGACATAGAAATTTAACACCAAAAGTCTGCCAACATTCGCAGAATCAGTTAGCTTGCGAATTCAATTTAGCCATGCATCTGTCTCTGGTTCTAGGACGAGATCCAGCTAACAGATTATTAAGTTTGCAGCAATTACCCGAATCAACCAATGTATCATCCCTCAGGTTTGCTAGTAGGTATCCATTCTTCTTCTTCTTCCTGTATGTATAAACCTGTCATTCATCATCCGAAGATTGACTCATCTGCTCCGTGGATTGGTCAAAAGCATGAAGGATAGGTGTAGGTTGTTGCATATCAAGAACTATGTATTTGAGTCACTGTAACTAATTGTTCTATCTGATGAGGCGGTAGAAAGTCAGTAGAAGTATTGCCACCCGTTATGTCAAAGTTAGATTCTAGGGCAGGTGAAGTGTAAAACGTCTCCCCTGCCCCCACGAGAAGAGGTTCCAAAGTAGGACCTACTTCATGAGCTTTATGTGACATATCACCCGCAAGGATAGTGGCATCTTCAGGAATATCCTTCTGATGATCAATGGTGTCAATAACTTGGAGTGGATCGGGAGGGGAATCACTGCCTCTGGCTGAGCACTTTGCTCCTTTAGTCTTAGATGTGGGTGTAGATGGTGACATAGAGAATTGGAATGGCCGAACATACGATAATGCGAGCAATACGAAGGAAAAGGTTCCATAACAACCTTTTGCCAATATCATCGATGCTGTGAGACAATCCAAATTTCGTCAGAAGCGATTGAGGTAATGTCCCTATCAAAAAGTACACTGGCATCAGAGGGACGGGAAAGATGAAGAGTAGGAGTGTCCGTTTTGAGTGGATTACTGTAAGCTGAGGCAATAGAGTACAATATTACTCGAGTAAAATGCTGAATTTTCAGGCCAAGCAGGCGAATCCAGAACGGAATGGTTGGTGGTTCCGTCTAGGGGTCAAAATCCACCGATCATTTCAAAATCTTCATGGCTTTGTTATCAATCCAGATTAATCTTCTAGCAGATAAACGTGTGTAATCCTCTTCGTTTTTAAGCTGAATAAGGATGTTTTTAATCTAAAAGACCAACTTTAAATTCCCCAATAAGGTGCATGAGCTCCATTTTAGGATGACCATAAAGGATTTTCCCGATCAGATTCATACGAAGCTGATTAGATTCTGCTTCCGTAAGAAAGATGGCTGGCTTCCCATTTTTCCTACCAGGTTTATTGATGTAGCAGAATTCGCCACCCTCCGTCAGCGCAAAAGAAGGTGGGAAGAAGCACGAGTTAGGAGAACTTGAAGCGTGCACACTCGCAAGGGCAGCAACGTACATTTTGTCCGAAGCCATACGGTGAAGAGTGCGGAGAGTGACCGAGGGAAACTATTGCAGCAGGCGGCAGTGGTTGTCGAGCTGGCTGAAGCCTGTAACAGAAAGCACCGCAAGACTGCGGCAGGAAGCAGCGAGAATGACAAGAAACTAGAAACAGGGCGGAGGATTCAGTACAGCCCTCCGTCTTCGAGCAGGATGACGATGGGCGAGACAGTGGCCCTGCGTCTTCGAGTAGGATGACGAGTGTTCAAGTAGCACCATGAAAACAAAGCTCCTTCGTAGACAAAGCACGTCAACAAAGCATGCGAATTTGAGGAGATCGACGAAGGACGAAAACGACGAAATCGAGGCACAATCTCCTTCATCGACGAAGTCGAGATCGACGAAGAACGAAGACGAGGAATCGCTGCGACCAGATTAATACAAGTGCATACGACGAAGAAATCGTGAAATAGACGTTAGGGTTCGCCGTGAGGTGAAACCCTAGCAGAGCGGAGACGACGACCCATTTTCTTTATAAAGTATGAATGAGACTTGCTATATATATATATATATATATATATATATATATATATATATATATATATATATATATATATGTATGTATATATAGATGTATGTGTGTGTATGTATATATGTATGTGTCTATAGACCTTGTTGTTTGCTACCTCATTCTAAAAAGGAAATCGATATTTTAGGATTGGACTACACCGTCCCTTTAATATACCAATTTCCCATATGTGCTAATTCGACCCCGGGGGGATTCGAACCCGTGACAGATGGGATTTATGCCTAGGCCGCCTTCCAACACGCCACAGTTGCGCACGATTTAGAAAAAAAAATAATTATATATATATATATATATAAGAAAATAAATTTAAATAGGCTTGGATCGATGATTCAAGTAGCTTTTGAGCAAAATTGGTTCAACAATTTGGATTTAATGAGTTGAGCATTCCCATTCGAAGCAATCGGAGATTCCCATTCGAAGCAATCAGAGAGAATGAGAGAAGTAGAGATCGTGTGCTTCTCTTCTTCTCCTTACGAAAGAATGACGTAGTTGCGATGGTCCAAGGACTTGTCTACGAGAGACGATGCTAGGGAGAAGAATTGAAAAAATCAAATCAATTATAAGAGTCGTGATTTTGTCTTGCGCGAAGAAGGGAGGAGAAGGTTTGGTGCGGGTAACCTAGAGTCAAAGTTGAAGCCCCAGCAAGCATTTGCTTCTTTGCATGCTCGATGTTGTAAGCCATGAGCAGGAGAGGACGATGAAGCCTACAAAGCATCGTGTGTGCTTGCGGGAAGAAGGCATCTCGTGCGAAGTAGCTTTTGTGCAGTAGGAGAGGAGTTTGAGCATAAGTAGGAGGAAACAGCTTGTCCAAGAACTCAACCGAGCCTAGTAGCCCTAGCTTGCAGGTTTTGCTCTCTTATGGGATTTTAAGTTGAGTCGAGCCAATTAACTGAGAACTAAGGTAAAATTAGTATATCTTTATTTTCATATCATTATTTAATTCAAATTAATCTTATAAAAACTAATATTAGTTTATATTGATTTATAACAGAAATCTTAAATTTAAGAACTCTTACTTCGTAAAATTTGGAAATCAAAATTGTTGCCTTTAACAGAAGAACAAGAAATTAAAGGTATGGATAGATTTTGGTGTTTTTATTTAGGCTAATTTGAAATTTTACTAAGTTAATACTATTATCTCATGAATTAAAATTTCACTAAGATTATGCGAGCAATCAAAGTAAAGGACGAGAATTTTTCTAAGCTCTAAGTGAGTAATTATGTTTTTAAATTACAACACTATTTTCTTTTCTCAAAAATATTCCTACTTATAGATTTTCACTGTTATGCTTTATATAATTGAAATTAAATCACATATGATTTTTCATATCGTTAGTCATGAAGTATTTGCCTTAATAGATGCAATATTAGTTTATTTTAGGATAACATCAAATTATTGTATGATCCTTATGTTCTAGTAAATATGTATATGTTAGTTTATTACATGACAAGATATATAAATTTATTACCTACTCTTAAGTATTCTAGTAAAGGTGCACTTATTAAATTATCACATGACCTTAGATTCTAGTAGACATACATATAACATATTATTACATAATGTTTAGAAGTATGCATGTTAAGAGTCCTACATAAAAGAGTTGCATAATAATTTATCAAAGAAATTAGATTATTACATGTCATTTTGATTCCAATAAAAATGCATTTATCCATCAGTATATGAATGCAAGTGTCTCATGAAAAAAAGAATACATAAAATGAAAAAAGAAAATAGTGTGTGTGTGTGAATATTTGTATGTGCACGTTAACAAGAGTTCACCCTATTATGTTACTAATTGGTGACGCCAATAAACTCGCCGTGTAAATGTTTTTCCTAACGATTATGAAACTTCACTAATCATTGTGCCGATGGAAGAGTATCGGCCAGGGATGAGTAGACATGCTATCACCTAATCACCTCAAACAATTGTGTAATTTATCACTAATTGTCACGTCAATGGGAGAGTATCGGCCAGAGGTGAAAAGACATCTTTCCACCTCATACAATCGTGTAATATAGATGACGAACGGCTTTGAAGATGTGATAATATCGGCCAGTGGCGTGTTAGGTTATGTTTAATGGTACTCCTGAGAAAGATGTGAATATTAAGGGCAAAAAAAAAGTTAAAAGATTAAATATTGAGTAAACTTGAAATTAGTGTCTAACGATCTATAGGCTTTTCATTGAAGAAATGTCATGGACACATATATTAGATTATTATAAATTTTTGTTGTTGAAATATAAAAGATCGGCATGCACACTGTATTTCCTTCCCTTAGATTATTGTAGTTTAGAAATGTGATTACTCTGCTAGGTTATCTGAGATGACGTATTATATTGTCTTGATATTTATCAGGTATAATACTTGAATAAAAGATGAATACTAGATAAAATAATATTTACATAAGACGATCTCAACAACTTGAAAGATAATTTTTTTTATTCGGTAAATTTACAATTTAATTGCTTTCTTTAGTAGTTTTTTTAATTAATATATGGAGATTAAACTGTATATAATAGTAATAGAATACTAAAATAGAAATTTTAATTCCATTGTCCGACAGTCCATTCCCGCTTAGTTAATTCCAAGTCTCGGTTCGGATCGTGACACATCTCTTTCAATACAGTAAGCGAGAGAGAGAGAGATGCTTTTTTAAGATGATATACGTGTGCATTATAAAATTACATATTTAACACCTACATTTTGATTTTATATTTATAACACTTTACTTCTGCACGAAAAAATAATATCGCTTTTAAAAAGTTAGAAATATTGGCAATTTTATATGATAATGTGTCGTGAATATTAAAAAAATTAGGTATTAGATATGTAAATAGTAGGAACTGTGTGGAATGTCTGCAAATGGACATTTTAATGTAAAATATCCAATACTTTAATTGAGAAAAAAATACAATCAAATTTCTCTACAAAAAAATTGCACTACACTTTTTGCAAATCCTAAAAAAGAACAAAGATATATATAAAAGAATTTACAAAAAAATTAAATATATTGATTATGATTAATTCATTCTCAGTGAAATCATTTTCCCAATGTTTGTATTAAAATTAACGCTATAGTGGAATTAATACTAATACTGTAGCAAGTATTGGCAGTTGAGTAATTTCACTAGCTATAATGGAATTAAGGTAGAAGTCGTATGTAAATGCCCATTTCTATAAACTTTATCCACTCAATTCATCCTTGCCTGTATCCAATGCTTATCCCTTTATATATTCCAACTAACAAATCTATTGTAGACTAGAGCCAAGCAGAAAGGAGAAAAGATGGAGTAAGTGACGAAGTGCGAAAGGAAAGAAAATAGTGAAGTAGAAAGAGAAAGACAAGAAGAGAAGGAGAAGAGGAGCTGGAGTAAGGAGAAAGTAGAAAAGGAAAAAAAAAACAGGAATAAAAAGAAAAAGAAGATAAGACAGAATGAGAAAAAAAAATAGTGGAGAATAAGAGGAATAGAAAAAAAAATGGAAAGCCAAGAGACAGATAAGAAATTAATTATTTTGTGATTTTAGGCTCAAAAACTTGAATAAGGAAGGAGCTCATTCGAGGTAAATTTGTAATTTGGAGTCGATTTAATTATTTTTTAGTTTTGGTTTAAAATATTGTATCGAATTGAGGAAATTTATATTTTTATAAGGTTGTCTAAAACAAATAAGATCCAAGCGAGAAATAGAAACAAGACAATTCATCACAATGAAACTCTTACAACTTTGGTAAAATATTTGATCTCTAATACAAAAAATATATGCTTTGTTGGTCTAATATTTATAAAATTTCTTCATATTAAACATATAAAATTATTGTACTTTTAATAAAAGTCCATGTTTTAAAAAAAATTAACGAAATGATATTTATATCATACAAGCCTTAAGATTATTTCATAATATGGTGCACAGTAAAATAAAACTATGTAGACTTATACGTAACATATTTTATCTTGACGAATGTTGATGCAAATTGATCAATAACAGGTGCATAAAAATGTTAAGTACTTTAAAAATGTAAGGTTTGTGATGAAATTAAAAAGAAATGAAATCTTAAAAGGTTTTATTATGTGGGAGATATTAGCAAATAATGGTAATCTATGCATGAGGAGGCAAAAATACGTACTGAAATTGCCTCGATAAAGGCCTAAAAAGGATTCCTAACTATTTCTTCTAATGTATGTTAAGCTTCAGTCCAACCATGAATTAAGGGGCCAATAACAAAATGATTTACTGTGAAAACATTTTGATGATATAAATTAAAAGCTTTTGATAAGTGGAAACTTCCATGAAGTTTACTAAAGCTCTGCAATACATTTTAATGATTTAAAGTGTGAATGGTTCCGTATTAATAACAATACAATCAAATTGGATGAACATGAACTAAAAGTTATGTTTTGTGACAATCTAAGCATATACTAAATTCCTACTCAATCCTAATTAGCAACATAAGAATGACTGTTCGCTAAAACTGTATCTAAATGGTTTGCGTGACGTTGTTATGCACCTTTTTATCTGAGCAGGTTAAAAAAGGACATGACATAATGTGTGAACAAAGAGGATGGGGTGTATGCAAAGTAACACACTACTGTGGCACTGATTTGCAGGAAATAGCATTGGATATTCATATATATGTATATGAATATTTATCCAATGTAGACACTTGAGGGGAAAAAAAGTCAAAAAATAGTCATTACCCTGCGTGCAAAAAGTGATGTGTTGTGTTAGGTATTTGACAGCCAATGCAAATTTTTGGTCGAAAACTCGTGACAATCCACACTTGGTGGGATAAAAGGCTTGTTGTTGTAATAGTAGTAGTGATGAGACAATAGCTAGTAAATAGTTATCCACAATGCACGTGTAATTTATAATTTTAATACATATATGTGTGTGTGTGGAAGGAATATATTAACAATGGCGGCGTCTTCCTGCTCTCGCTAGGGTTCTCCATGGCGAATCATGGCATCTACTATTCGAATCTTGTTCGATCGTGCTCGTCCTCCGTCGTCGTCACCCTCGTCAGTCTTCATTGTCGTCGTGCCTCATTTTCTGACGTACGCCCAACCTCATCGTTCCTTGCCAAGGTGCCCACCGCGTAATCGGCTTCGTCTGATCGAGCGTCCTTCATCGTTTTGAAGCTCCTCCTTTCGAAGCTACTATGTTGCTCCGTTTCGACGCTCTTTGTGCTGAATCGTTCGACTTCCTCTCGACTGGAGCTTCGTCTGGCGCTCGCATTTTGCGGTGCTTTGCTACAGGTTTCCGCGCCTACACTCTGGCTTCACAGAGTCGCCTGCTGCGGCTGGGACCGGTGGCAGATCTGTTGCACCAGGCAACTCTCCAAGAGTGTGTGAAGCACACCAATGGCTTCAGGGCTTTCCTAAGCCGCCCTCGCCGGTGACAACTCCGCCAAACCTTCCAATACTACAGTGGCTCACAAACGCAGCTCCCTTTTCCACCTCGCCGACAGTCCGATATTCCCCCAGTCATACCATGATTCTGTTGCAGGACATGGTGATTGCAATCTCATTAAAAGAGTAGGGAAAAAGGTGAGAAAACAGACACTATTCTTCTCTGATGCTGAAATCTCATCTCTTGCAGAAAAACACAAAGTAACATTAGTTGGCAAGTTCCAATTAGATCGCCCTAAGATGGAGAATATCACGAAGGTTTTCGAAGATTTTAAGCTAGTTGGGAATTGGCATGGGTCTTCTCGACGGAAAACAAGTTTTGATTCAGTTGTGCATAGAAGAAGACTACAAAAAGATTTTCTCGAAGAAATTCATCAAAATTGAGGGCAAAGCTATGAGTTGCTCAAATGGACTTCTGATTTTGATCACAGTCAAGAACCCTCCTTTGCGTCTATCTGGTTCTCATTATCTAAACTCAAGTTTCAATTTTTTGACTATCCTACTATATATGCAATTGTGAATTTCCTTGGAAAACCTATGCAAATAGACACACCTACAGTTCATTGCTCAATGCCTTCCACTATAAGAATTTTGATTGAAAGAGATATTACATTACCAGATGCAAAAGAAAACTGTCTTAGTTCTGCTCACAATGGTTATTGGCAAAAAATCATTATGGAACAAAAACCTCACTACTGCAAGCACTGCAAGATGTTCGGACACACGCAAGAGAAATGTTTCAGATTGCACCCACAGTTGAGAACCTGTAGTCAAAAGCAGGACCCCGGTGCACTGGACACATTGGCTCCACCAGAGGAGGGACTCACCACAAGACAGGAATTGGTGATGTAATTCAGGAACTTCACAATGCTCTGAACACATTGGCTCCACCTGAGGAGGGACTCACCACAACCTGAGTTGGTATCTGAAGCAATTGCTCCTACTTCTGACCTTACTGCAAGAGATAGTGTTCGGATTGTAAATCAGGATAGTTTTGCAGCTCCTCTTCAGGAAGCACCAGGTGTAGAGGTGATATTACACACTGAACCACTCGCTGTTGCAACGGTTGACTTTCCTTCTACTGAGGTTCTACCATCTAATCAGACCGAGGATCGCATGAGTCAATCTTCAGATGAAGAATGACAGGTTTACACTTCCTGGCGGAAGAAGGCTGGGGGCACACTCCAGCTTGGAAACTTAATGGATGACACTTTGGTTACTCCTGACAATGGCACGACACTTCAAATTTTGATATCTGGCTCCGTCACTAAAGCTAGAGGAAGAGGCAAGACAAAAATGGCATGACCCTAGATTCTTGTTTGTTTTGTATGTTTTTAGAATTTTTTTGAGTTTGTATCCCTTTATGTTGGGGTTTTATTATTTGTTGCTATTTTATGAGTAGGGTGCCTCTTTTGGATCCTCTCATACACCTTTGATGTATCCTTTCTTTTTCAATAAAATTAGCCCTTTGGGCTTTTCTCTTAATATATATATATATATATATATATATATATATATATATATATATATATATATATATATGTGTATGTATGTATGTGTGTGAGTGTGAGTGTGAGTGTGTGTGCGCGCCCGTGTATATATTTATATATATCTATATTTATATATATACACACATACAGATATATATATATATATATATATATATATATATACACACACACACACACACACACACACACACATATATATATACACATACATACTTATAACAAACTCTGAAATACCAGCAGATAATCCTAAAAGGAACACAAAACGGTAAGGCATTAGGCTCAAGAAAATGGATATCCTGGTATCTATTATTTGATGTTCCATCATAAGCATATAAATTACAAAAAAAAAAACAACTGCCATTAAAGAACAATGCGTTGTACTACATGACATCACATAAGTTTCCAGATTAAGGATATAAGAAAACTTACTTGCTCGCCAAGGAAGTGTGCAGAAACAGAATTCAAAGAGTAAGAACTAAGTTTATAATCCCTTTGCATTGCCTGTATGGATAAGGGCACAATTAAGCTAGTCAAATAACATTCACCATTTCTGAATCAGCAAGATCCAGAACAAGATCAACAGAAGTGACCTGAAGAAGATCAAATTGAACTCTCCCCTCAACAGTTATGTCTTTGCTTTCTCGAATGCCATACTGTCTGCATCATTGTGAATTGTGCCAAGTAAAGATACTTGATGCAGTATAAATACGAACTAAACAAAATTCGTGTGACAAAAGCGGACAATCCCTTATAAAGTAGATATCCAAACACTGATTCTACTAATGCATTGATGTTTCAATATCCTTACCACATGATAGAAGATATAATGGATCACATAAAGCAAGAATCACTTCCCAAGAAGTAGAGACATGTTGATTTAACATAAACTAAACAGCATAAAAGCTTGCAGGCCCTGTAGAATTTGAGTTGTTTATACATAAACAGTACTTCTGCATTGTAAAAAGGTTAGGATTTGAAAAGTTTAAATAAACAAATTTCTGCATTGTAGAAAGGTTATTATATCACAATAAAGGTAGCCTAATCATCATTCATCCTTGCACTAAATATAAAGTTCTCAAATGGTACATTACCCCCATCCAGAGATATGTGAACTCGTAATCCTTTCAAAGCTACATAGAGTGGCAATTGACTTTACTGGAGTTAAAGATACAAACAACATAGTTATATAACCAAAACTTGCTTTATTCCCGATAACGAATGGACCAACTCATCAATTTTAGTAAATTACTTCAACAATTAATGGAATCAATATGCTACACTCTCAATTTACTTGTATGGGAAGAAAGCAACAAACCACTCCTGGAAGTTATTGTCACCACCCTTTTAAATTCTCCCAAAGACTTAAAAAATACTAGCGTCCGACTAACAAACTTTTTTTTCAGGAAACAAACATTTCATTTTCAAATTCACATCTCTAAAAGTAGACAACATGGATTGAAGGATGTTGGATTTCTATATTGAACAAATAAGGACCAATCATCGAAAAATTTACACTAAATAAAAGGAGACATCTATTAAGCACGTATTTCATTAAATAAGAGCATTTAGAATAGGACATAAGTTGAAAGTATATAAGCAGCACAGAAAACGGTAAAACATTAAACAATAACCTTTCAGATACAGATACTCATATATTTTGCAGTAATATGACACAAGAAGCAACCTTGAAGAGAAGGTAGTATCCCGAACGCGAACCCGACTATTTCTCACACGGCCAAGCATTGGAAATCCTGCTATCTTGAGTGCTTCAGCTCTCTGTTAGATCATTAAAGGTTACATATTAAAAAGATAAAAGCTAAAGCTAAAAAAGTACAATTAACGTAATGGAGGCTTTGAAAATATTTGGAAATGAAAGTAAGTACCTCGATCAAATAAGGCAGATCAAATTTACAGATGTTGTATCCTATTAAAATATCAGGATCTATCTCACGAATGAAGTCCTGCAAAATTTAACACGGCAAAATTTAGCAATGGCGTTTAAAGAGTATTTGGATAAGATAAAAAAAATGTTGATAAACACCAATTTAAGATGAGAAAAGTAGAAGTGACTTATGTAGTTTGAGCAAAGTATAAATGAGCGTAGAAGATGCACAAAAAAAGGTACTCAACTTTGATAAGAATTAGAGAGAATTTATCACTTGTTATGTTCCAATATTTATAATTAATTTAGGCAAACTTAGGAGAGCTTGTAAAGGAACTATACAAAATTAGTAACAAGCATATATATATATATATATATATATATATATATATATATATATATATATATATATATATATATATATATATATATATATACATACATATATAGATATAATTATAATAGGGCAATCCATGGATTGATAAGATAGTAGCAATGATGTTGTGGATCAAAAAGTTGACAACAAGAATAAGGAGAGATTGACCTGGTAAAGTTGGTATTGGAAAGAAGGCTAGTACCCTCGCCGTGCGGACAAGAAGAAGCAAATGGCAAGGCATGAGAATGAGGTAGTAGACAACAAGGTGTGAAT
Organism: Papilionanthe hookeriana x Papilionanthe teres; assembly: GCA_022702705.1. NCBI lineage: Eukaryota > Viridiplantae > Streptophyta > Magnoliopsida > Asparagales > Orchidaceae > Papilionanthe > Papilionanthe hookeriana x Papilionanthe teres. Next base: position 40,038,399 of record CM040427.1, on the reverse strand, counting down.
CTGGGATGCAGAATCATGGGCTTGTTGTAGCAACTTATTATGCACTCCTTCAAGTAAGTGAATAGATGTTATTTATTCCAGACTTGTCTAATTATGTTTGAAAGACTCCCCTAGATAATTCCTTAGTGCGAATGTTTGCAAGTTCCTTTATGACAACAAATGAAGTGCAAATAGATCATCATCAAGCTTAGCCTTTATAAAGTATACGACAACTTCAATATTCTTAGTGTGATCCAGTTGCACAAGACTATATGCATCTTGACTTGCTATCAAAATATAGCCTCATAAAACATTTACATTAAATTTTTAATTCTTTTAAGATGATTTTATCCATAAAAATTTGCAGATCCTCGATATCATAAATCAAAATTTTTATCCATAATAATATGTAGATTCCATTAAATTTTTAATTTTTTAAAGCCAGCATTCCTTTCAAATCTCTACCTATAATGATAATGTCATTGAAAAAAAAAATAATACGAAGTCTGCCTCTAAAGTTGGGTTTCATAAATAATGAATGGTCTGCTTCTATTAGTATCCCATGCTAAACATAACATTGGCGAGCCTTTAAAACCATGCCCCTCAAGGTTTTTTCAACCCATGCAAGATGTTTTTAAATTTACATATTCTTTGTTCTAAACTTGAGCCAAATCCTGATGAGACCTCCATATAAAAATTGCCTTCTTAATCATCAAGTAAGAATCATTATTCGCATCTAATTGTTACATTTCTAATCCTTTTTCACCACAAATGATAAAATAACTAGAGTGATCACATTAGCAACTGAAAATAAAGGTTTCAAGATAACCAATATTATATGAGTGTAATTCTTGGCCATTAATCTGGCCTTATAAATTTCTAGTGAGTCTAAGGATGGTATTTTATAATAACAATCCATATACGCTATTGATCTCTTTCCCTTTGATAGTACTCGAACTTTGATATTTTGTTCTTTTGAAGGGCCAGAATTGCTTTCCTCATATCATTGCACTATTTCACATTATTAAAAACCTCGAAGATTGCTAAAGGTATAGAAATAATATGAAGACTAATATGAAAAAAAATTATGACCATAAAAATAGATTATCTAAAAATAATAAATATAAGTAATGTTTAGATGAATTTTGCGTATCTCTAGTTGGAAGCTAGATGGTTCCCTCAGCAGATTAATTAATAGGAGTTAACTCAATTGATTAAATTTATATACATTAAAATGCCTTTCTCATTGAATAAACTTAGAATGGCTGAACAAAAAGTAGTTCTATTCTACATTTTGTTTGGTAGGAGTGGGTAATTTTAGAATAAAAAATTTAGCTGGAATAAGTGGTGAAAAAAAAAGGCAACTGGAAGAATGAATTCATTTGAGTGATAATTTTTCCTTGGGATCAATAATAATAAAGTAAGAATCATCTTCATTGAAAACAAGCATCAGCATATGCATACATCTTTCTTATAATAGAATGGTAGCATTTGTACCCTTTTCTGGCAAAAGAGTGGCCATATAATTTTTCCTTGATTGAGTTTCCAGTATATTGAGGATGTATATGAATGGAACAAAAAAAAAAGAAACAAGGTAAATTGAGATGTCGAATTGAAGAAAGAATTTGATTTAAACTTGTGTAGAATATATGAACACAAAGACTCTTGCATATAACCAGTTTATAGTGTGAATAGTTGTTAAAATAGTTTCTCCGAATGTTATTTTAGAATATTGTTGGGGTGAATATTAAGTATAAAGAGATGGAATGGTTCAAAAAATTTTGACATTATCAAGCATGACTTTAATTTCAACAAAAACTGGATTTTAATCATGTTGAAAGAGATGTGAAAGAGAGGAGAGAGTTTACTTATATTATTTTAGCTTATAGTAAAAATTTCCATAACACACATGAAATCATTGATAAAGAACATAAAAAACTTAACCCTGAAGGTTATCTTGAGTATACATGATAGCCCACAGATATCACTGTAAATGAGAAAAAAAAAACTAGTTCTTATGTAATTGGAAAACTAGTATGCTCGTGACACGGGGGTCCCAGGGGGCTGAACCGGTTTAGGGAGAAGAGAGCATCGGCTAAGCCTAGGCATTTGGGCCTGCCGCCCAATAGAAGGGGGGGTCCCACTCCCCGCACATATCTACTATTATAGATAGGTGTTTTGTGTCATAGGATTTCAGTTTTTGATGTTTTCTTATTTCAATTTGTGAGGACATCCGCCGACATCCGTCCTCCCCTTCAAGGGTTATATCTAATAGAAATAATGATGCTCAAGCTATATCCTTCTCCCCCGATGTTGATTATCTTCTCCGACTTCCACCTCCATCCTACCCAACTGTTGCCGCTCTCCCTCTTATTTGTTCCCAACGCTTCGCCCTCTTTTCCTCTATACTGTAACGCTCAGCTCTCTCCTAGCCCCTCCCTGTCGTAATAGCAACTCTGCCTTCATCTCACAACCACATAACCCCCCTTTTCCTAACCACAGGTCCCTCATCCCATCCCCTGCAGATTTTCTCGAGTTTGACACCCCCCAACCAACCATGACATTTCCTTCCACCAACACCCCACACCCGCAGCTCAGGGTGTAAACGGGCAGAACACGAGCGAGCCTACGCTCAGCTCGTGATTGGCCCCTTAAAAAATACCACTATTCGTGTTCAGCACGTCTATATTTCGAACAAAAAAAATTTGTTTGTGTTTGCCTCGTTTGCTTAGGGAGTCGAACACGAGCTGCTCGCGAACAAATAATCATTTTGACGACCCTAGTTATGCATGCAGCCGTTAGGGGTATAAACGAGCCGAGCTTGAGCGAGTCCAGACTATAATGTAGCGTCAATGACCCATCAACTATAATGTAGCGTCCAGACTATATAAAGTTAGTTTTTATATAGATAGCAAGTTGATGCATAATTTAGGTATGCAGGGGACAATTTTATTTATAAGAATGTCTCGTTAACTATAAATGAGCATCAAGGACCAATCAACTATAATTATTTGTTAGTGATAAAGCAAGGAGTAAATGAAATAAATTTGTGAGAAATTGGTCAAAAGGTTGGTGATTCTTAAATCAAATAATCCAAGTGCAAGAATAGGATCTCTAAAACTTTAAAAGTATGACGAGAAAATAGAGGTGTGCGTTGGTTGAGAAAAATTGAACCAAACCAATCTTCTCTGGATAGTTAGTTTGGAAGTTAAAGTATTAGGTTGATTATTGCTTGTAATTTTGATTGCCTGGATATTTTTTATTATTAGTCTAGCTTTCCATTTTATAAAATAAATTAAATTGAAAATAATATCATATTAATTTCATCAAATATTAATCATAAAAATAACTGATACCAAAAATATATATATATTATTTACTATACATTCCAAATTATAAATTTTAACAAATATTATTGGCATTCTTCATAAATATTATTTAAACAAAATATAATTAGGTTCATTGTTATGCTAATAATTCATCTAAAAACCAAACCGAACAAACCAAACTAAAGTTTTGTTCAAGTTAAAAATAAACTGATCAATCCAATTTCTTTTAATTTCATAGCTATTTGATGTTACTTCTTTCACAGCATATATATATATGCATACCTCTCCAATCTTTTGTCTGAACTACCAATAATATTTGGTGGCTTACCATAAAGCTTAAAACATATATTCTTTATGTTGAATTTTTTTTTTGTAACAAGTGCATCATAGAAATCTTTGCTGATAATCTTTGTTTGATTTAGCCACTTGATTTGCTCTTCATAACTATACTTGCCAATTCTTCCATTTGAATGATGGCAAATGGCTTCATGTTGCTGAAATAAGTCCTTACAAAATTTATACCAATTACAACATTAAACTCAATATTTAATCCAAACATAATATCATAAATTAGTTTTTTTCAACAGATCCTCAACAAAGATTTGTATATTCATCAAGTTTCGTTTAAATGCACTGATGATGATTCATCTCTTGTCAATGGCATTATAGTAAATTAGAAGAATTCATAATAAATAATCCTTATTTTATGAATGAGATCACCGTTCTAATTTCACTAACTTGGATTGCATAATAAACTTTTGAATATGTTTGCTTCACCATATCCCATATTTTCTCTGCAAGTTACACGCAAGTCTCTTAATTTTAGGAGCCATTAAAATCCATAACCAAAACATCACCATAGATCATTATTCCTCCTAGTGAATGTGGGATCACCATGCTGACGTTATTGTGGAATTTCCATGTAGCAGTTTGATACGAAGTAATTAACATCCATTCAAAAAAAGTGTGAACCATTTAAGACCACATAAAGTAACTTTTTCCATCTAAACGACGTGTTGAATGGATGTTATATAATTGTCTTGTAGAATTTGGCGGTCTCAATTCCAAGTGTACATAAAAACCAAGGGAGCTTTACTTCATTATAATCCATGGAAAGAATTTTTTTATAGTAATTGATTGCAAAAAGAATGAAAAGTAGAAATAAAACCGCAGCAACAAAGGCTACGTATGAGAAAAGTAGTTGGAAAAAAGAAAGAAAATTGCAGCAATGAAGGCTTAAAAGTACTAGACGACACAATGATAAAAACTACAGCTAAAAAGGGGCCTAAAGCTTTGATACCTTGAAAAAGATTGTAAAGATCTTACTGTGTTTCATTCTAATTTTTGTGAAGAATTAATACAAGTTTAGAAAAGCTTTTATAAAGAAATATACAAAACCAATAACCAAAAAAATACAAAATTAATTATGATAAGACTACCCATAGTGTGATGGGGTGGCAACAATGATAGCACGGACCAATGAGTTAGCAACAAGGATATGGAATGTGTGGAGGGGTAGATCTAGAATAGGAAGGGGGGTCTGCGTCGAGGCAGACAAGAGTGAGTCTAGAAGACTCAATCCTGGGATTGCTGACGTTTTTCATAAACTTGCCCCAGCATTCAGAAATCACTCTTATCCATACTCTTGGAAAAACATTCAGCCATCCATCAGTTATTCCTACGACTTCAAACTAAATCAAATAAAGAACATTCAAAACAGAAGTGAAAAGTGAGGCTTAAGAGAAGGAAATAATTGATGGAATTTTACTTTGGGGAACCTCAAGTGTTTCATTAGCAAATATTCTCGAAGCCCGATGTAAAGCAATAAGATGATTCCATGGTGACCATTAAGAAAATAAACAAGTGGCTCTCAAAATACATCAACTGTAAGAAAGCTCACCAACTAGTGTTTGAAATTTCCAAAGGAAACTTTTACTTACAAAACTAAAACTCCTAAATATGGCCAACTCCAAACCTTTATGCTCGTTTAAATTAATCTTTCATTCCCTCAAAACTCCAGAAAACAAAGGCCAAAACACTAGAAAAAAAGAAGCCACTAATTATTCTCCAAGAATTTCAAAAAACTACGATAGAAAAAACATTATTTCTCCTAAATTCATTCTTCACTTAATAAAAGTACCAAAAAAAAAAGAAAAAAACAGATGGATGAATAGACATTTAAAAAAAAAACATCCTTTCTACTAGAGACCAGCCTTTGCCTTATACTACTAGAGCATGAAAAAATCACTCTACTGCATCAAGTCATCTAGCATTCTTCTACTGACAGAGGTAAGATTGTAAACGCAATAAGTATAGCATAGGAAATTTGATACAAATGGCATCAGATCTAATGTTTTGTCAAAATGAATTTTTTAAATATATGTATCCCAAAAATGAGAAAACAGTAACTCACCCTCCACGCAAGTAAAACATATTTTTCTTTGTCAAATGACATAACATCAACCCCAACAATAGGTGAACAGGACTTCAAAGTCATGACATTTCGTATTAACGGTTGGCCTTCACCTTGGATAGTGACCAAGTTGGCAATCTGTAAAGAATGTGATACTTTTATGACTGCAAGGTCTACTGAACACAGCCCAAGTTCAGTAAGTATGATGAGAAAAACCTGAATAACGGGATCGTGAGTAGGCTCAGGGAAGAGTCCTTTACGACCAGCACACTCAATATCAAAACTTAATATGCGAAATGGAGCCATTTTCGAGTATTCACCTTCCGGAACATGGCTAATTAATTCAGAATATCTAAAAGGTTGTCTTAAGGAAAACTTTCCAGCATATATATCCTGCTAAATTCAATCATGAAATGCAGTAATTTAAAATTTCAGAGAAGGATACAGGCAATCCAACTCCAACTGGCAATAAGAAAAAACTGACTTCGTTTTCTTATACTTCCCTGCAGAAATTTCTATCCAGTTTCCTCCACCAATATTGCAATCAATCATGAAACGCAGTGTAAAAAGAACATTGCTTTCATATGTAAGGAAGTTCCTTGAACCAAGGCCCTCAACCTGTATGCCCCTCTCCAAAATGCCTGCCAGAAATATATAAGGTGAGAATCAAACAGGTTATTACATGGATATTAAACGTCATTTGATACCAATATGTAACATCAATATCAGGAAGCAAGGAAGAAGCATGCAAAGAATTTGTTAGACAGTGACATCTTGTAATGTTGTGGCATTGTGTGGAACATAATTTCCAGTTCTCACCAATATAAAGATGAGCTTCTCCGAGAGTATGTTCCAGTGGTTGTAAAGCAATGGAGAGTTGCATAAGGAGGATAAGGCTTTCCTTTGTGTGGTATATGGGGAGTATTGAACAGCAATTCAAAAACAACACATCAACGAATGAAGCCTAGCATCTAATTTCCAGAACCAGCGCTCGGACGTAATTTATGCTGAGGTCACAACGGAGCCAAAGCTTGTATGAAACCAACATCGAGAATGTGTCTACTGAACAAAATGATTTGCACTTTGAAACAAAGGCACGATTTACAATATACGAATCAAGTTTCACCATAATCGTAATGATAAAAAACAAATAACACAAAAGGAGGTACTAGTATGAGATCAGCCTGCTATCAATTGAACTCATTTGTTTCCAAGTTTAACTTCAACATCACTGACCGGGCCATAACACATTGAGAGAGAGAGAGAGAGAGAGAGATGGATTAGGGAGAATTTTGGAGCTGGTGAGTTCTAGAAAGCACTGTTGACCTCAAGTTTTACACTTGTCTAAAGCCATTATGCTCCAATCCAAAAACAACTAACTTATTGAGTTTGCAAACATTGATTAGCTCAAACTGATTTAGAATACTTTATACGTGCTAAGAAAAGCTTAATATAATATAAGAAAGAGACTGAATGTCAAATTAGAGACATAAAAGTCAAAGATTGAGGTGTGATAAACCTGTCGAAGACATAACAAACTAAAATGAAAACAATCAAAGTATAGCTAAGTCATGTGTAGTTTAAATGTCTAATTATGGGCAAACAATAATACGAGATAATAAAAATATGATGAATCCAACTTTATCAGGAAAATTTCAATCTTTGAAAAAAGTAGAGCAGCTTATTATAAATATATATCTCAATAGGGAACTCACAAAAGTTCAATAATTGATAGTGTAATCTGTTGAGTTAAGGAGGGATAATTCAAGAGAGCATGTTCAATGATGCTTAGAGCTCAACGTCCTAGTGATCAGTAGCCTAAATGCAACTAAGCAAAAAAATAACAATAATTGTAGCCATCAAAAGTTGACTAAGTACCACGACAACTAGCAACCATGGTTGGCAAAGTAACTATGATCTTTAGAAAAGGTTGAGTTTCATGTTGCTGATAGTACATGATGCTCTTCTTTTGAACCATCTCAATCCGTTTGATAAACCTTGGCACATTGCTGCTTCTGTTGGATTCTCTCATTCTACCCTGAAAAATACCATTATCAAACGTAATAATTCAATGAAGCGAAAATGGCAACTGTCAGAGATGATCGAGCAAAAACTAGGTTAACAAGTAATGCTAACCTCCAGCGTTTGCTGAAACCCAGAGATGTCATCAGGGCCCATTCCCGAGGGACAACTTACGTAGAAATATGGCTCAAATCCATGAACATGGCAACACACACTATGACCTGTAAGAGCCAAAAGCCACCCATATTTCGAATGATGCAAACCAAATCAAAGATTGAACGTCGTGGGAAAGCAAAAAATATAATTTAAGAAAAAAAATCTAACCTTCCTTGGTTACTCCAAAAATTCTGAGAATTGCTGCAGGGCCAGAAGACGTAGGAAGCAGCTCCTTGTTGGTCTCTCCAATCACATAATCAATCTCTAACTGCTGAAATACTGCATCAAAGAAGATGAACAACAAAAGGTCAATTGAATAAATCATCTACTCGGTAGAAATGTAAGAAAAAGAGGAATGCAAATGCTTCAAATTACGTATATTCGTGGAATATGACAGATAGGAAGGGGAAAGAGCAGGGCGTTTCCATTTCGACAACCGAGCGGCAACAGCCTCATCTTGAAGCAAGCGGAGAGCCTCTTCGTCCTCATCGTACTTAAGGAGGGTTTCTTCCAGGAAAACGTCTTCGTCCATCAGATCGTCTTCCATCTCATTGATCCCGTTCACCGCCGGTGAAGGATTAGGGTTGCCATTTCCAGGCCCTTGGGGTCCGGACTGGAATCTCTTTGAAGGGTTTGGAGGAGCCTCGGCTGCCAAGCCTCGCCGCTTTCCACTGCCGGCAGTCATGGTGGTGCCGTCGAACAGACAGAGCAGGGCAGAGAAATTGGCAGTGCTTTGGAAGCTTGGAATTGTGTTCCCGCCATGAAGAGTAGGGTTTCATACAGCTGAGAGCACGTGACAATCTCGTGATGCCGGGAGATTTTTGTTTTCTAAATTATAAAATATTTGTTAAATTCAAAATAAATTTTTCGGGGTTAGAACGTGGAAATGTCCTTTGTGAGAGAAATTATAAGATATTCCAAATAAAAAATTTTTAAAATATTTGTTTAATTCGCAATAAATAGTTTTCTCGGTTTGTCATCGAGCATTGACAGGCACACCAATGTACCGTCTAATTTTATGTATTTGTATAGCTAACATCTAAATTTTACTTGCATTAATTTGGCCTATGCTTAGGATTAGGGGTGCGTTATGCGCCTAATGTAGGGATTATAGAAATTTAACTTTGTCCAGAAGAAATTTAAATTCAAGGTAGAATAACATCGTATGTGAAATTTACACCTAATTTCATTTTTTCTTCACGCAACTTAAAATAAAATGTCGCTACTAACCCCGCCTCCTCCTGCCTCAATCACCACATATCACTGCTTCCGTCGCTAACCGCTGGTCACTTGCGCCGGTCGTCACCAACCTGCACATGTCATCAACCGTCATCCCCCACCTCTATCGACAGCACAGTCCAACAGCCACTGTTAGCCACCACCGCCCCCTCCACAGGCCACTCAACACTACATATCACAGCCACTCACCCCCGCTAGCCAATGCATTAATTTTAAAATACTTTCAAATGCAGTTTTTCATTTACTTCAGACCAAAAAAAATGCAATTGTCCATTTATTTTATAGTGAACCAAACAACATCAAAGTGTTTCAAAAGCAATACATTACTGCTACATTTCATTCATTTTACGCAACATTACTTTTTCAACCAGCAAAACAACCTCTATACTCAATAAAAGACATCATAATTTTAATTTTTTAAATGTTAATTTCATATTGCTCATGTTTAAGTGGAGTGACATGTATGTAAAAAATAAAGTTGAGGGTGTATATTATTGAATGGGAAGCCTGATTGGAAGTAGCAGGTAGCAGTCGGTCATAGCAAGGACGTCCAGGTGTCAAGGCAGAGAGGCACCCCTGCGCCATGTGAGACACCCACGAGCTTGGTTCCCGAGAAAGCAGCACCCCTGCACCATTTTTTTTGTCCGCCCTTATGCCCAAGACTGTACACTCGTGTGTTGGGTGATGTTATCTATACTGTCCGGATTAAACTCCATGGTTTGAAGCGACGACGTCTCTAATGCACATGCTGAACCTTATAATGGCTTTTTTACAAAGTGGCTCAATTTCTCTTATGGGATCAAGAGAGGATTTAGAGTTAATTATCTTTGAGAGAAAATATATTTGCTATAATTTCTGTACTTCTTTTCATTCATAGTTAATTTTATTGGTTGTGTGTCTCTGTAGTTTTTTCTGCTCTCGGGTTTTCCCACCAAATCCTTGTTTATGAGATTGCATTTGTAATTTACAATCACTGGAATTATTCGATCATATTATGAGATGTGCTTTTGATTTCTAATTGATCGAAACCTTGAGTTGGATATCTCATCCCAGCAATTAGTATCAAAGATGGGAGTTTGATTCAAGTGAGAGTAATAGTCGATGAAGTAAGATACAAAGTGGAAATGTTCAATGGATCGAACTTCGTGTTCTGGAAGATGCAAGTGGAGGATTACTTGTATAAAAATATATATATTTTTCACTGCAATGATTCACCTGGAAGGCCTAATTGATGATTATGGAGAAATGTATGGTGCTCGATCGAACGAAACTATGTTTGATTTTTTTGTTGACCTCATCTTTGAGACTTTCTTTTCCTCTTCTTAGATCCTAGGATCTAGAATTGAGACTTTCCTATTGACTATCCTAGATGACTAGTGATGGGACTCACCTCTTAGCAATTCTAACCACCTCTTAGCTTTTTGGGAGGCCTCATATAGGTGGTCTCAAGCCATCCCCATTTGATTGAGTGTCTAAGGAGCACAAGCAATCACTATTGGGTTGAGTGACTAAGACCAACATGTGGAGACCCAAAGAAAGCTCCCACGTGATTAAAAGGCCTTAGCGAAGCCTTTTATGGTTTGTCCATACACATTCACATTTATACACACGTATATACATGAAAACTTTACATTTCCTCTTACACACACAAACATTCAATTCATGCCACAAAATTCTTCTCAAATTCAATAAAATTGAAAATCCTCAAAGTTGCCTAAAATTGTCATAAATTCTTTAAGCCACCCAATTTTTCACCCCCAAATTCTCAAAACAACTTAACCCCACCAATTTTAACCAAAACTTCTCAAAATTACCAAATTGACTCGTGTTTCCTCAAAAATTATCAAATTCACTTCAAATCCACCCAACATCAAAATCTAACTAAATGCACTTCAAATTCCACACAAGTCCAAAATGGTTAGAATCATTTTGTTCGTCTTAACAATCCCTAAAATGCACCAACCCATTTGTTGCATTGTGTCATGTGTTTATAAGTTGAATTAAAGTGGAAAGAGATTTGAGCTAAGTTAGGGTTTGATTTGGGCTAAACTCAACCCCAATAACACCACTTCAACGCCACTGGAACTCCCCAATAATACCATGTACCGAACCGCGGCAAAACTCTCCCATAACATCAAGGTTCCACGACAACAACACCACAATACAACAAAAATACATTCGCAATAACATCGCCGCCACAAACTCCAAATAACACCGCAATACTATTGCAATGCTACCACCATAATATCATCGCCGCATAACCCTACGGTGCTGCACCGCAAACCATTCATAACTCCACAAATATTATCGTGATACTACCGAACTAAAAAAAAATCACCATATAAACCCTTTGCACCGCATCGCAACCCTGCAACAACACCGTCATACAACCCAAATATTATCGTTAATAAAACCAGCCCCGCGGTTTCGCACAGATTCCTCCAATAACACAACATCGCCGCGTAAAACCCTATAATAGCACCCAACTTTTCAATTCCTCGCCAATAAGACCGAGGAACCGCGTCGATTGTTATGCCGGTAATACCACCCCGCGGTTCCTATGTTGATAACACATGAATAACACGTCCAATGCCACCTTCAAAAACACCTCTGTCACGGTTCAACTCCAATACTACCACAATACAACACGGATAACACCATAATAACACTTCTCAAATTTTATGGAATCCCAAAGCTTCTTCGCATGAAACACTCGAACTTTGTAGATTTTGCGCAAGTAAACTTTCCTCAAATGGTAAAAAGGGGGGCTTCTTCCAATAACACTTAGCCCCATTTAATGAATTGAACCAAAATGGGGGATCTTATCTCTATGATGAGACTAAGTCACATACTCTCCAAGCTGGCCAACAACTTGGAAAACTCCCAAACCTTTTCTTTGTTGGTCCAGCCTAGGTAAAACTCAAATTGTCTCGAACCCTTTCCCTTTAAAATCAAAGCCTTTAGACCTTTGTTACAACACAATGAACGTCATAATCTCCAAACTCTGGATTTCTTCAGCATGAATTAACTTCATAAACCCTAACCAGCCACCCTAGTTGCCTGAAAACTCTAAAAATTGAGAGCCCCATGGCTTTAAAACTCAAAACTGCACCAACCTTACTTAGCTGGCTCCTATTGGGCCTTGAACATTTGATCCCTCCACCTCAACACCACCTCAACACCCTTTTCCACTCTCTGGCCTAGCCAATTGGCCACCAACCTTTGGCCTATAACACGACCACCCTTCATGGCCAAAACATGAACAAATACATTTGCCTTAGTGACGCCCTGCCAAATTTCTCCCCGATCTTCCTGCAACCTCACAAAGCTCACTTGCATTGTCTCCAGCCCTTCTTCCTCATCGTTAAACCCTAATTTTAAAGTTCAAAACCAGGGCATTTTTTTGGGTCATTCCACAAAACTCCACTAAACTCCAAATAAATTGTTTCATAAGCTTCACGGCACTGTAAAACTTCGTTTCCCATCGTTGCTCTACTTACCAGAGCCCTCTAATATAGTCCAAGTCCAAAATCGGGCCTCTTTTGGTCGAGTTCATACTTAGACCCATCTCTAAGAGGAAGCCAACACTTGGAGGAGGCTCTTAACACTCCAGTGAAGCTTTCAAGCAAACCAATCGAGGCCTCTCCTCTTGGCTCAGATATAACGCAAAAATTTATCTTTTTGTTTCAGTTTTGGACCTTTATGAAGAAGATGAACTTTTCATGCTTACTTAGACATATAGATTTGATATACTCACTTAGGTGAATGTGTATAATCAAAACCCATGCAATTTCATTTAGCATCGAGAGAGATCTTTTCTTTTTATGTTGGAAGGTTCTCGGGCTAGGGTTTAGTTTGGGACGATGACTAGGAGCCATTCAATTCTTGCGTGTATTAAATAAATGGTGTAGATCAAGTCGGACAGCTGAAGGGTGCAAGGATGCTGGCCGATGTGGCGAGGACATGGAAAGCAAAGCCAACGACGAAGCGACTTGTGGACACCAAGAATGGTGCAGTGTTACTCACGGTGTTATTCGTGGTGTTATCCCAGTGTTATTTTGAGTTTATTTAAGTTTTGTCGCAGTATTATTGGTGCCGCCTTTTCGGATCCGCTAGGATGAGTCCAAGCCACGTGTTTAAGTGAAGAAAATATGGATTTTTTATTTATTTAATGAAAGAAAACTAAATAAAATTTAGAAAAATCATATCTTAGTAGAAAACTCAGAACAAAAAATAAAAATACCCATGTACTCAGTGAAAAGAGATAAATTTAATGAATGAAAAATATGAAATATTTATTTAACTTTTATTTTTATTTTAAATAAAAACTCAAAATCTTATTTTAACTATAAAGAATTAAATATTAATCAAAATAAATTGAAACTTTTAAGGTTTATTCCTCATATAGATAGGGAGGTTTGGTTTTTCCAATGTCAGAGAACACCTCTAATTTTAAATGCCTTAATATTTCATGTAAATTACTTATATTCTTTTAAAATAATTTTTAACAATCAAATAAAAATAATAAATAAAAAATCTACTTTTTGAGTTCTCTGTGATAAACTGTATTTTAAAATTAAAATAATAATTTTCTAATTATTTTAATGATTAGAAAATATAAAATTTATAAAAATTAAATTATATTTTACAAGATTACAAAAAATTTTTGATTCCTCTTCTGACCTTAACCAATACTACAAAAAATTTCGAAAACAAAGAACAAGTTTTTGATGATTAAATTAAGTGTCGTTTGAAATCTATAACTATGAGTTTAAATAAATATAGAAAAATAAATAAATATCATAAAAATATATTTTCTTCTCACATGTGTTAAATAACTTTGAGTAAGATCAGACCAAAATTTCATTGTCACTTTAACCAAAATTAAAAGATTATGGGGTATGCAACTATAGGGGCAAAATTGTAATATTAGAATTTTGCACTTTAATTAAATTTAAGGATAAATCAGAGGGATAATAGGTAACTTTTTTTATAATTAATCTACTAAGATGATTGTAATATGATGGTAAAAGGGTAGAAACTAATTCACAATATTTTCTATAGAATGGTAAAATTGCAATTACTCAAAATTTTAAATATCGGAAGAAAATTGAACTCAGACGATCCAAGTGTGAGGGGCACAGGTTAGAGGATCAATAGTTCAGTGATTTTAAGCCCCCAACCAATGAATTAACATATCTCAATATTTCAATAAAGATTAAGTACGTTACATAAAACCTTTTCAAATTTACAAATCTTCCCTCCAACCTTAAGAGCTTGTAGTGAATTAGGTTTGTTCTAACATAATGCAAAAGTGATTAGATTAAAAAATACAAAAAATCATAAACATCTTAAAACACTACAAGCTCAAGTATAATCAAATGTAGGAGTGTAGAATTCCTTAAAGATCCAACATACCCCTATAAGTGCCTACATACATAATTCTTAAACATGACATTAAAGATTGACCACTTGCCTCACTCATGGGTCAATTAAAACATAAAACATTCAACACAATTTAAAATATAATAATTCAACATGGGATAATCAATTTAATAATTAAGTCCAAAATGAATTTGAGGCTTTGTTTGGGGCAGTTGCTTCTTACCAGTTTTTCGATTCTTCTCACTAATCTAGCTACGCTCCATTGTCAAAACAATCATGTTTTTAGATACAATGTATGAAACAATCATGGAACAGTTGTTTCTGGAAAATGAACATGCTACCCCTACTTGGTAAAACTCTTTAAAAATTGTTATGTATATATATATATATATATATATATATATATATATATATATATATATATATATATAAAATCAGTAAATATTTCTGATATAAATTGCATCAAAAAATTTAAATACAATTTATATTCCAATATAACGAGATTCAAATCCAAATTCTCAATAAAATTCTTAATCATAAACATAAATTTGTTAAATGTCCATATCAGAAACGTGCACAGTAACAAAATATTTACATTTAGAAAGAGAAAAATTCAAGTTTGGAAGCCCAAGAGAAGCTCATCAGATGAACAAAGCTCCAGTTAAAAATACAAAGCAAACAAAAATATGCACAATTTTAAAATTTATACGCATAAGTTAAACAAAACAGTTGCCATGAAATTACTAATGGGCATTTACATACATACCACTCAATTCCTATATATTTACATATCTAACACCTAAACTATGTTTTTTTAGCTTTTTGAAAGAGAAAATACACATTTCCATGCAAATATTTAAGTTCCCTACATGTAAAAATGGTCTTGAAGAGGTATATATATCAGAATCGAATGATATGTAAGTAAATCTTCCCAGACTCATCTTTCATAGAGATTTACTGATCCAAGCAGCAATCAGGCAGGCCTCCATAGAGAAATCATCTTCCCCACCCATGCCTACCTGCGATCACTATTGTCGCGATCCTCCAAACACTGGGAGCCAAAATCTCTCTTCCCTTACCTGAAATACTTGCGACCCCGCTGCCTCCTTGATTTTCCTTCTTCTGCACACGTCTTCGGTCATCTATGTTGCACCTCGAGAGTGCCTGCCCAGGCTGCCCTGTGTGATTCTCTGCCCTAGGCCGCTCCTCTCTTCACCCTTATCGCACAGTTGGAGAACAGGCGAGATGGAGAGATGGCTTGGGAACAGGCGGAACGCCAGGGCAAAAATGACAAGGCAATTTTGAATATTAGCGAGGCGAAAGCTAAGGCCACGGGGTCAATCCTGCGGCCTGCATTCAACCCTCTTTCGCTTCGTGAGACCGCAAAGTTGGGAGCCAAACGGGAGAAGCTTGTGGTTTGGGGCCACACAACTCCAAAAAAGCGGCCGCAAACAAAACCTAAGATAATCAAAAAGATTTTAAGGTTGTTCAGAGTCACTCTCTGACACCCTTACAATATTTTGGTTATTTCATAAGTCACTTAGAATTACCTTAATTTGTTGAAGAAAATTATCTCAAACATAATGATATACCAAGATATGATTCAGGACCCATAAAATTAAATCACATCAATGATAATTCCTGTTAAAACTTACCATACGATAATACCCAATGCTTAGGGATATGAGTCTGAACATTACACTCAAACCCTTTCAGTGATTGGGGATATTTAAAATGACTACATATGAATCATCAGACTGGTGTAAGTTGGAAGCCTTGGTGGTGACAGTAATGATGAGAATGTCATCTTGATATGTATGAAATATTGCATATCTTAAACCTGATGTTAGGAGGTAAAAGGATTGATATCAATGCTATCAAACATTTAGTAAATGATTACCCTTTTGCACTCAAGGGTAGCTAGTAGCTCTAGCCCGACAATGTGACTGATTCAAAAAAAGTCTAGTGAATAAACATATAATATAAAATATGTTTTTTTGACAAAATCTATATTTTTCATATTGAATAAAAAACATACATTACTTATATGTGTGGCAAAAATAAAAAAATCATGAAAGTTATTTTCTACAAGTTTGTGGGTCAGTCACATAGGCCAAAATGAGAGTTGCTCTCCCTTGAGTGCTTTATGGGTAGCCTTTTACTCTATGTTGGATCGCACAAACATGATGGTTGTTAATGTGCCTATTGAGTTCCCTCGAGAGAAACTGCTAGAGCTTCGGTCCTGGTTCTGAGATCTCCTATAGCTAAAATTCTTACATCTGGTCCTGATATTCTATATGTGTCATTTAAGTTGTTCTACATGTTTGTGTTTTCTTTGCACTTTGTTTAATTTCTGCACATTTACATCGACATCGCCATGAATCACAGGTATGCATGTTTACTTTACTTTACTACGCTTTATTGCACTTTTACAACATGTTTACTTTCATTTATTTGCAAAGGCCCATAGAAAAAGACAACAATATGACATATGCTAGGTAGAAGCCTACGACAGGACATGAGACTCAACATTAAGGCTCTGTTTGGCGCAGCTGTAGCTTCTCAGCTTTTCAGCTGCAGCTGCGCTGCCCCAGAAAGCTGCTGCGGGGAAGCAGCTGCAGGAAAGCTGGTTGTCTGTTTGGTGCAGCTGTGTGAAAACAGCTGTAGGGCAGCTGTTTCTGAGAAAATGACAAATTTACCCCTATTTAGTAAAACTGTTTAAAAAAAGAATTTCTCCAATAAAATCAATCTGATTTCTTTACAGCAAAATTAATATGCTTTAGAGAGTAAAAAAAAAAACAATAGAAACATTACAATAAAACTGAAAACATGTACAAAAATGCACATTATCAAAATCAACCATGAAGATCCTTATGGAAAGCACACAAGTATTAGAAAATGAAAAGCAAAAGGAATCCAAAATAACCTATACAAATACTAATCCTGATAATATAAACAGTTAAACAAATAATATGAACTAAACCTGAATCCTCCTCAGTCAAGCCTTCGCCCTTCTAATAGCCATCTCCGCCCTCTCTTCCGACGACAACCTTATCTTCTTCTCTATCTCCAACCCAAATCCTAATTCCTCACCGCGCAATTCCCCTCCTCTCCTCTTCCGATTCGACGAAACTACAAATCAGCGGTGAATACAGAGGGGAAATAGTCAAACCGCGATAAAAATGGGTTCAATAGGAGCAGGTAAAGGAGAGAACGAACCTTGCGTGCCGGCAGAGAGAGAGAGGTAGAGGAGGAGAGGAGATTGGGTAAAGAAGGATCGAGATCGTAATCGGAGAAGAGGGATTGGAGCTCGAGCTTCAGGTAATCGAATCGCGATGGATGATGAGCTTCTAAATTCTTCAGCTCCTCTTTGGCTCTGTCCTTAATCGAATCAAGGCGGGCTACGCAGCCTAGAGCCGGTGGGAAGGAATGCTACGCTGCCGGCCAGGTGGGAAGGAGCCTTAAGCGAATCGAGACGTAGATGGCGCGAGAAGCAGACCTAGCGCAAGGGGCAATTTCGCACCTCGTAGAGGCAAAAGCTGGGGCCACGGGGTTTATCCCGCGGCCCGCTTTTCGCCAGCTTCGTCGTTCTCTCGTAGCGAAGTCGAGCGCCAAATGAACTTATTTCACGTTTCGGGGCCACGCCGCAGCAATAAAGCGGCCCCAAACGAAGCCTAATTGTATGTTCACACATAAAATATTGAGCCTATGGTCATCACGATGAAGTGCTTGGAGCTTGCTTTTAAGGAAATGAGATGTAGCTGCAAGCAAATCGAGGATGACTTCAGAGGATGATCAAGATTCAATGATGAAGCAGATTTACTTCAACAAAACTTTCCTTAGACTTAAATAATATAAACCTATAGGACTTTGAGGTGGTTCGTCTAGCATAAAGTAAATCCTCACACTATCTTTTGGCTTTTGCAAAATCATGTTATGGAGCATAAGTCTAACTCTTTCTAGGATTCCAAGGTCGTCGTTAGGTACGTTGTAAATCCTCCTATCTACCTATGTCGTTTGCATGATTGAGTGTCATACAAGTGTAAGCCCTAAATAACAAAATCAATAGTAAAACATGTAAATATCATCGTCTCTAAAATGTGTAGCCAAACATTAGGATAGTCTGAGATGTCATTGAGGTTCGTTTCAGAATCCGCGACATCCTCCATATTTCCCTAATTTTGACTCCTAAAATAATTTTTCCCATTTAAGCCATTCCCACTTGATTCTCCGTGTTCAAACCGTGAACACTTTAACTTTAGAATATTAAAGACAAAAACTACATATCTCAATCAAGATTTTTCTTAAGTGACTCCGGTCATTTGAGATGTAATTAACTATAGGGACTTGCCTTAATAAGGAACTTGAAACCTAGGTAAAACAAACCTTATACAATCTTTATATTAGGCAGGAAAACTTATCGATCACCCATAAAAGGTTCACATATATTAATAGAGTCACAAATTTCTTAGTTTAAATAATTGAGCATACTATCAAGTGTTGTGCTTATCTTTTGAGATAGTATATCACTTGGGGGTATTTCGCTCAATTATCTAAACTATCAGATATATGAGAAATATTTGGTCTCATTTATTTCAAAACTTTAAACACCATTTTCAAAATCAAATTACATATGTGAATTAAATTAAATTTAAACTGTTTTCAAAAGTGACAAACCAAATTATGACCAACATTTTTTTGTTAATTTCCTTGTCTGTTGCATTTAATATAGTGAATAAAAAAGTAATGATGAATAACATGGAGGCACTAACAAAGATGTACGTAAATTATTTAATTTATAATAACATTTTCCTAATGAAGAGTTTATTCAACATGAAGATGGTGGAATATAGTATAGGTGTAGAATAACTAAACAATTTCAAAATTGTAATGAGTCAGTTGTATTTTGTGGGACCAAATTTGATGATAAGTTATGAGCACAAGTAATTATGTCTTCATTGTTAGACAATCGAGTTTGTTTGATCACTATGATAAGTAACTCTTTTAGAAATATGAATTTGAATTTTGATAACATCGTGGGGTTTGTGTTGAATGATGAAGTTCACAGAAATTTAGTGAGCATGAATTTTTTTGGTTATGCATTGAATGTTGAAAACAAGAAGAAATTTGAAAATGAATACAAGTAAAGATAGATTTAAGTATAGGAGAGAAAAGTTTGTTCAAGTTGAGGAAATGATATAGAAGAATGTCAGAACTATGGAATGAAATGTCATTTCATGAAGGAATGCAATGCTCCAAGGAAATTTGGATAGTGAAGGCCAAGAAAGGAATCTCTCTACAAATGTCTCCACATGATACATCAAAGATGGCAATCTTGTGTTATCCCTACTCAGTATTGATTATGACATTGCTACTCTTGAATTGCAAGGAGCACCGATTTCCATAGAGTTGGAAATCATCAAACTTAGAGACAAAAGAGATAAACAAAGTGCTCCCAGGAGAAACTCCACATTCGACACAAGAACAAGAAGATATAACTAAATTTAACTCGTGGAGCAAAAAAAATTCTACCTTCAAGTATCGCTCCCAAGGAAAAAGGGAAACAAGTGGTCATGTCGAAGGAAGCAATTCAACCAACACAAGACAAAACAATTCAAAAAAAAATATCAACCTTCACAGTAAGGTGAACTTCAATGTTCTAGCCTATTTGAGGGGACTTCTATCAAAATTGAGTATTTACGATGCCCTGATCCTCTCAAAGGAAATGAGGGAAGCACTATTAAGAGCTACCTTGGATCCTGAGATATACTTAGCTCAACTTGTCAGTACTTCCTCAGGAGAGACTTATTCGTTAGAGGGTCCAATGAAAGATATTCTTCGATGATTATCTATTGTTGGAAATGACCGAACATAACTGCCCACTATACATCTGGTGAATATTAACAATGTTACACTCTCAAAGGTGTTCAATGACCCTGGTGCTTCAATCAATATTATGACTTTAATAACACTTGCTTATTTGGGTATTGATGCCCATAGGCTAATGACAGATAAGATGATGTTTAGTGACTCCAATAAAAAAGGAGAAATAATCGTGGGTTCAAGAACGTTGATTAAAAAAATTATAATTTTGTGAAAACGGTAAAATTTCATGTCATAGACTCTGAGACACCCTTCCATGCATTGTGGCTCCATGAACATAAGATGGTTATCTCGACGCTACATCAATGCATCAATTACCTGCATGAGGGACGAGAATGTTGCGTCAAAGGTGATCTACACCAGTTCTAGGTACACGAGGTCAGCATACACGAAGATCTTACATACTATGCCCCACTAAAGACATGGTTTTCACCAGGGACATAAAGATCAATGCAGAAGATAAGGATAAAACAAGGAAATAAATGAAGAAGAAAATAAAATTAAAGAATACTATGCTGACATCCAACCTAATGGTAGAGACTCCCACAAAACTCACATTTGAGGTCAAGGTCAGGGAAGAGGAAGAGGGAGAGAAGACTTGGTTGTTGAGATAAAGAAAGCCTTGAATATTAAAATCTGCTTGGACTCCATTTCCGAGGAAGACAAAACAAAAAATGGTGGCGAATCAAAAGCAATCATAGTTTAAGACATCCCTCTATGATGAAGAAGAAAAGAAAGAACATGATTCCATGTACAAAATGATCAATCCCTATGTACAAGCTATGACCCTAACACCAATTTCTTCAAATAAAATCAAAAGTCTTGTGTTTAAAGAAGTACATGGTGAGGGTACAAAACCAATTAAGTTTTGTCTTGGTTCTCCTTCTTCTAGTTTCAAAACAAATGTAAAACTACTAGAATAAAATTTCTTAAAATTAATGGAACTTCATGTTGAATGTTATTCCTCATATGTGCAGAAACTTGTTCGACATGGTTTGTTGTCTAAATAGTGATCAATAGTTCAATCCCATCTCTTTGAGTAATTATCGAACAATCAACAATGAAACCCCAATTCAAAAGAAGGCGTTGGATTCGGTACAGTGTGACTTATGGATGACACAGATTTTTGTCTTGTTGTCATCGAAGAATACAGTGTTGAATGTAGAGAGTCACCTAAAATTTTTGAAGAACCCTCAATTGAAGATGAGCAACCAAAATTTGAGTATCTGAAGTCAAATTATGGCCTGAAGAGGACCCAATGCCATTCATCAGTTTGCTACATACTGACATCGAAGGAGATGAAATAACACAACTGCTAAAAGAATGTAATGATTGCTTCACTTGGAGCTAGGATGAAATGCTTGAGATAGCTCCAGAAGTGGCAGTCTATAAACTTGAATTAAACCAAATTGTGAACTCAGTAAAGTGAGCTCAAAGAAGAATGCACATATAAATAGAATAACAGGTCGTAGTCAAGATTAAAAAATTAATAGATGTTGGCTTCGTCCAAAAGCAAAAAAAATCCAACTTGGTTGGCCAACATAGTGCATATGAAAAAGAAAAATGGCCAAATAAGGATTTGTGTCAACTTCAGAGACCTATATAGAGCCGGTCTAAAAGACGAATTCCCCTTACTAATCTCAGAGCTAATGGTAGATATTGCGCCAACACATGCAATGTTCTCGTTCATGGATGGATAGTCAGCTTATAATAAAATAAAAATGTCTCTGAAAGACGAACTGAACACAACCTTTTGATCACCCATCTGGATTTACTGTTATAAGGTAATGCCCTTTGGACCTAAGAATGCTTGTGAGACATACTAGCAGACCGTGGCATGGATATTCGACAAACTCATCGACAACCAGATCGAGTGGTTGGTGGATAACTTAGTCGTTAAGAACAGACAAAAGGATGTCTGAGAATTATCTTCAAATGATTGCGATAATTTAATCTTAAGATGAATTCCTTAAAGTACGCCTTTGATGTGACCTCTGGGAGGCTCTAAGGATTTGTTGTTTGCCATTATAGGATTAAAATTGATTCACACAAGATTGAAGCAATCTCGAATATGCCTCCTTTGAAGAGTTTGACTCAACTACGGTCTTTCCAAGGAAATCTGACATATATAAGAAGTTTCGTATATAATTTGTCAGGTATGTGTCAAACACTCACTGTCGTAACTAGAAAGGATTTCAAATTCACGTGGGACAACAAATGTCAACATGCTTTTCAAAGCAACAAGCAATATTTAATGATCTCTCCTATTTTAACAATACTTATCTCGGAATGGCCTTTTATCCTATACACCGCAGCTTTAGAAGACTCCCTCGGAGCCTTGCTAGCCAAGTTAATGATGAGGGTAAAGAAAATTGACCCACTTTTTATATGTTTGCAAATTATGTTAATAGCAACGGCACCAAAAACTTGATCCCGCTTTAATATATATCTGATTTTATGATGGAATGTATAATGTGGATTCTACGCAAGTATACGTATCGTATCCAGTAATACAGGGCTCTAGTGGAGTCCTGGTTATCGATCCCATAGGGAAGTTTTAACAGACTTGTATCAGCTAAATTTAAGGATTTACTTACTAATATAGTATACGGAAATTTAAAGTAACTAAAGCAAACTAAAGTAAACTAATGCTTTAAATAAAGTTGATTAAAAAGATTTTAGAAAAAGTATCATTCTCCTTGTTTTTAGAAAATTAAGTGAAAGATGAATTCAAATAGAATTTTTATTATATTGTGACAAATAGGAGCATTCCTATTCTTTACCCTTTGGTCCAGGTGCAAAGAACATTGACTAGTCCTATGTTTGATTCGCGAATCTGCGGTAGAGTTTGGGAGGATCTTGTCGCCACTTCGAAGCTCCACGTTCCCCTCACTCGAGGGCTAACATATACACTTCGACTCTCAAACAATATGACCAAATTGAATATTTTAGTCCGTAACACTAAAATGTCCGATTCTACGTCCGATAAATAATATTTCCCTATTTATTTGCACCCTCATTCCAAGGCTTTTGACTTCCCGAATATTAGATGTAATCTTTACTATAGTTGATAATTCAACATATTTTAACAAATCGATGGGCCGGATTGAAAGTAAATTAAGTTTTAAGTAAAAATTATCACAACTTATTTTAATATATTAGGCACTTCTATTTAATTTCATCAATTCACATAATTTCATAAACAAGGAGAAATACTAAGAAAACTACTCAGAATGCATGGGAATTAAACAAAGCATGAATTTCATTTAAAGTTAACAACAATAAACAAAGATACTTATCTTAATTTCCTCCCCAAGCAGACTCCTCGAAGTTCATTTGACTTTTCCTTCTAGTACAACACACTTCTAAACTCACTAATTACACTCTAAAACTCTTAAAATTGACACACAAAAACAAATAGACTCAAAAAGGACACTCTTGACACACAAATTCGTCCTCTATATATAGAGGTAGACAAAGGTCCAAGGGGTACTTAAGCACCTCTTCAAAAAAACATCCAGGTTCAATGTATCTGATATTTTGAACAATCTCGCCGTCGGCGAGAAACGACCTCGCCGTTGGCGAGAAACGACCTCGCCGTTGGCGGGGCTTCTAGAAGATCTCCAAACCGCGCGATCTCGCTGTCGGCGGACTCGGGCTCGCTGTCAGCGAGGTAGTTATAAATCCTTCAGAAATTTTCTTAATAATCTCGCCGTCGGCGGGCTCGATCTCGCCGTCAGCGACATAGTTCATTTTGCATGAATTTCTTCTTTTTGATCCAAATTCGCTCCATTTCATGCTTTTTGCTTTCATCACTTATAAATCTTGATTTCTGCAATAAAAATAAAGAAAATACTTTTCTTTAAAGTGCAATTTCGTAAAAAATAGGTATGAATTTCTTAACATATTTTTCTCGTGATCAAAATCCCCAAACTTAATTATTACTTGTCCTCAAGTAATTTTTATACTAAATAAAAACAATGATTTTTGTAATAGAATTTTTTAATTCAAATAAACTATGAATTAAATTTAAATAATACTATTGTAAAGTTAAATAGAAATATTTATAAGTAATTAAATTAACTTTATAGATATAAGATTATTTAGTTATCAGATCTAAGATTTCTAGCTCTTTATTTATTTCAGGAAAGACTATATTTAAAAGAGTAATTTACTTAAGATATTATATGATACGAAGTTCAAGAAAACACTATTTAGTAAAATACTAATCCATATATATATGTTTAGAAATATATTTGAGTTTTACCCTTTAGGTTGATTCCATTGAAGCCAATTTTTGATAAGGCATCTCCTCAAGCTTCTCCTCACTTATATTTTTCTTTTCTTTTCTTTCTTTTTTTTTTTTAACAAGAGAGGATTACTGTATCTGGATAACATGTTAATAATTTTGAACTTCAATTTTTTCTTCCTAAATTTGAAACTTAAAATATTTCTTTGCTTATATGAATTTCATAGCTTTACTTCATTGAGTTTCAATCTCTTCTTTTTCACTTAAATACTTAAGAATTTCACTTTTAAAATATCGTTTCCCTTACTTTAAAATAGTTTACTATATTCTTATTCCTTTTAACCAAATATCTTATTCTATTAAATTAATTTGGATTTCTAAAAATATTCTATTCAACTTTCTATAATAATGATATAAATTAATTCAAGTTACTGAATTAAAAAATTATTACAGAAAAATCAAAAAATAATAATTTTGAAAATAGAAATTGAGAACAATTTAATAATTAAATTTGTATTTTTCCTCCCCCAAACTTAAATTTTTCTATCTATTTCTAAATGGTGAAAATGAAAATATACAATGAATTTACATCATACCTTTGAGCTTTAGGTATTTCTTTTCCTTGAAATTT
Organism: Papilionanthe hookeriana x Papilionanthe teres; assembly: GCA_022702705.1. Lineage (NCBI taxonomy): Eukaryota > Viridiplantae > Streptophyta > Magnoliopsida > Asparagales > Orchidaceae > Papilionanthe > Papilionanthe hookeriana x Papilionanthe teres. The sequence continues at coordinate 40,013,113 of CM040427.1, read as the reverse complement.
TTGCAGGCTTTTTCATTATTTAAAGAACCTGTACTGTTAGTATTCTTCCACATATATAATATTTAAAAGAAAGTGTTGGGATAGGAAATTTTTAATAAGTATAAAACACAATAAATGAAAACTTAATCTATTACTACACATACAATCAACTAACCTACTTTAAACATATTAAAACAATCTAAACTTATTAAAAGCTTATAACTTATAAAAACTTAAACAACACATTAAAGAAAAACTAACATTCTAAAAAAAAAATTGCAAACTAACTTAACACACATAAAAAGTCTAACGTTATATCGTAAGCAAACAAAAAAACACACCAAATCCACAGTCCACAGAAACTACAGAATAATTACACACAGAACAATAAAGTTTTCTTAAGAACAATTAATCTAAACAAACTAAACAAAGTCTCTAATCTTCTGCATCAAAATCCTGAGCTATATCATCTCCACGATCTCCGAGTCGAGAAGGCTGAGCAGAATGGTACTGTGTGTAGCGGGGGCGCTCAGGAAAGACAACATCTAAATCAACACTCCTATATAGACGTTCAGCCTCATAATATGCAATTTCGTACTCTGAATGTCGCTGGAGATATTCACTATCATAATCTTGTCTTCTTTCCAAGCCATCAATCCCGTGGTCTATATGCTCAAATTTTCTTTCCATATTCTCTCCAAATTGCTCAAAACTCTTTCTACTCAAGGTCAGCTCATTCATCAGATCTTGAAGGGTAGGAGTGGTGTACTAAGGGGCTTCATAACTAGTAGATGGTATATCTCTACTTGAAGAAGGTACATAATCCCTTGTCCCAGATCTCCATCTTTCGTGGGATTCATATTTCTTTATATTAGCTTCGAGTAATGGGTTTCATAGGCTCGGCCCATTCCTCATCATCTTTCGCCTACCCCGGATAATTGGCGAGTGCATAGATAAGACCAGGATGTCCTAGTCCTCCTCCACTTTCATTTCTTGAGGTGGCTAATATATTCTTATAAATTACATTTCCCACATTAATGCTTTTTTGGTTCTGAATACAGAAATTCAGAACTGCTCTATCTCTTGTTACCTCACTATGGTGGTAGGTAGGTGACCCGACCCGCAATTACGCAGTAAATTAACTTCCAAAAGATGACCAAAAACTTGACCCGATTTATAAATAGCGGCTAGTGTGTAAAATCTTAAATGATATAAAAATTAGAAAATATTTTACACACTAGTTTTACTACGCAAGTATACGTATCGTTTCAAGTAATATAGAGTTTTATTTAAAAACCCCAGTATAGATCCCACGAGGAAGTGAAGTAAGAAGTCTTTAATCAAATTCTAGTCTACTACTAATAGTCCTTAGTTTGGAATGTCGATTGAAATTATGTTTTATCTAGCAACTGCTTCAAAATGCAAGTGTTAAATGTAAAGATAGTAATTATAACTAAATGCGAATAATAATTCTAAAGATAACCCTTTTTGGATGAGTTGGTTTGGAGAATTTTGAGATAATAAAAACTACTATTCTTATGTAATGAAATAGATAATGTATAGGATTGAGATGCATTAAATATTGTATGTGCCAAATAAGAGCAATCTTATTCTTTACCCTTTAGTCCGAGGCATAAAGAACATTGACTAATCGTATGCTTAGTTCTCGAATCCGTGGCTAAGGTCGGGAGGATACCGGCTGCCACTTCAGAGCTCCCACGTTCCCCTCGCCTGAGGGCTAACATCTACACTTCAGCACCCAAACGATAGGATCAAATTGAGGATTTTAGTCTGTCACCCTAAAATCTCCAATTCTACGCCCGATTAATTTTATTTCCTTATTTATTTGCATTCAATCCCCATGAACTTCACCATCCATGAAATTTGAATGTGGTTTCACTTTGTTGAGGATTACACCGCCCTTTCGGGTTGATGCAATTACAATGAATTTTAACACTACAATGGGCCCTTATTGCAATGTAAATGAAGTGCAAGTAAAAACCATCACATTTGTAATTAAATTTACTTCTACCATGCATCACAAAATCCTAAACATGATTTCTACTCATTGCGAAAAGAAAAATAAAAGGAAAACAATGACATAATCTTCTTATGCCACTATTTCCAAAGAAGAAGAAAGAGTAAGAGAGATGCGTCACAAAGCACGAAGAAAACATAAAGGAAACTTCATTTAACAAAAGCAAATCCACTAAATAAATGTTTACAAAATTATAAGATAATGAAGAACAATACTTAGTTTTTTTCCCCTTGAAAGAAAGACGAAGATCTCTCCCATAAAGTCTCCTGGCGATCCATGCAATGCTAGAGAAATCTCTTACAAATTATCTCAAAATCTCCTCTCCAATCTCTCCAAAAGGGTAGAAATCTACATTTCTACTCTTAATCTAAGAATCCTAAACATTCCTCTAAGTTTTTCTCTCCTTTCCTCTATTGTTTCTCTAAATTCCTCTACACATTTCTAACACATTCACCATTTTAAAGAGTATGGACGAAGTTTGAAGAGTTTCCATAAGCACCCCTTTGAAAAAGCGTCCAAATACGTCGAATATTGGCCCAAAACCGCCAAATGTCGGTTCATGGTCGTCCAGGCTGCTGTGCGGCTCCACGGTTTCGCTCCGTTTGGCTCCGTTTCAACTCCGTTTCGCCCCATTTCAGTTGTGTTGCGTTCGTAACAGATAGCCCTAAAAAATAAGCATAAAAATAACCTTTATTTAAAGTATAATCTCATTCAAAAATATGCAAGAAGTGTAAAAGAGATTAAACATCAAAAGACTTATCGAAAGGTGTCAGGGCAGAATTTCATTTCTTGCTCGTTTTTGCTCCAAATTGCACCGTTTTTTCTTCCTTTTGCTCCAATCACCATTTCTTGTACCTAAAACCAAAAAACATACAAAATACCTTCCTTTAAAGTGTAATATCATCAAAAAATGAGTAAAATAATATAGCGAAAAGCGTATATATTTTAGGCGTGTCAAAATCCCCCAAACTTAACTCATTACTTGTCCTCAAGTAACACTTTTACTACATAAAAATATAACTCAATGCAATGTACTTTTCACTGTAAGACACTAAAATTTTTCATTCAAAAGAATATATTGGTTAGACTTTTAGAAAGAAATTCGGTAACTCGGAGTTAACACTACAAGTATAAGAATATTCGACAATCAAGTCAATGGGTTCTAATCTTCTATTTATTTCAAGATAAACCATAATTTGTTACATTAAGAATGCCTTGAAAGATTATGTGAAAAAGGAGTTCATGCAAACTTCATCAAAATGTAGGCCAATACTTTAAATATAAATTCAGAAATGAAATCAAGTTCTCCCTTTAGGGTCATTCAAGTGAAGCCAATTTTTGATTAGACATCTCCTCAAGCTTCTCCTCATAAATATTTTTCTTTCTCTCTTTTTTTTTCTTTTCTTTCGGGATCATTTTCAATCCCTTTTTTTTCTTTCCTTTTTTTCTTTTTTTTTTCTTTTAATAAGGATTACTATATCTGGAGAGACTGTAATGATTTTGAACTTCACTCTCCTCTTTCTAAAGTTCGAACTTGAAACACATCCTTACTTTATAATTAGGTATGAGCTTTATTATTCATCATAAAGTCACAATCTCTTCTTAACACACAATACTTTAAGTCTCTTAACATTTCAAAAATACAGTTTTCTTTACTTTAAATAGTTAACTATAATCAAATTCTTTCATACCAAATATCTTACCCTTATAAAATTAATCTTTATTACTAAAAACTTTCATCCAATCTTTCCATAATATTCAACTGAAATAAAAAGTTTTAGTTTCTCAAGCGAAGTTCAATTTCCAGAAGTTATGCTAATAATTTTTGAAAATATAATAATTGAGAACAATTAAGAGTTAATATTTTTCTTCCCCCCAAACTTAAATTTTAAAATATTTTGCAACTAATTCCATAAAATATAGCAGGAAGAAAAAGTAAAGGTTGAATATACTTACTACTATAACATCCTATCAAATTCATATACATGCATAATCAGGATAGAAAGAATTTAGGAGAAAGTAAAGCTAACCTAAAATATGCTTGTAATAAAATTACACTAAAAGGAAGTATTTTCACATTAAAATTTTATTTTTCTTCCTACCCCCAAACTTAATTTTAACATATATAGCATTCGAGTACTGAGAAAATATAAGCGGGAAGAAAACAATTTAGAATTTCTATCTACCACGAATGTACTATCAAAATCATTTGCGAGTATTCATTAGGACATAACAATATGCAGCAGAAAGTAAATCTAAACTAATCATGCCATAATGAAATTAACTAAACCAAAGTCTAACTAGCATAGCATGTATCAGCAAGGGAATATAAAAATGTTCTTCAATACCTAAATAAAGTTGTAACACAAACATAAACACACATATGATAAATGAGGTTCATTGGTCCTTTAACTCAACCAATCTCACTACGTTACCTTCAATTTCTAACAGAATCACTACACTAGTAAATTAAGCACTTTAAAATGATTTTATAGATTATAATCCCAAAGATAAGATTATCCTTAATAAATTAGTTTCCGGACACCAATCTCAGGCATCACCTAATCTTTATAATTAAGCACCTCTAACAGTTATAAATATAGTGCGAGATCATCCACATAGTATTCATCAAATAGGTTCATGACTCCTACCTAATGAAAATAAAGTTGCAGAAAGGAAGTAACAAATTAAGATGGAACTATCAATGTTCGAAATTCATGATTTTTCTTGTAAAACTCAAGTACGGGTAAGACCCAAGTTATAGTGGACTCGTCAATCCAACTTTACAAGAGATCAATTCTAGCCGTAATAAGAAGTTAAGGAATCACCTCCCTCATGACACACAAAGATCAAACTACTAACAATCCAAACATCTACCAACAACAATCAAACTTATCAATCTATAATGACACATAAAGATCAAGTCTATCCACTCTAAATCAAACACAATACAACACTAACAATCATGATTCTCGAGCACACTAAATCAAAGCACACTGATAACTATGGGTTGCCTCCCGTAAAGCGCTTGGTTTAACGTCATTAGCCCGACAAATGATTCCACCTGGATCAAAATTCCATTTAAGTAATCCTCGATCAATCGGCCAATCATTTCCAGATCCAGGGATTCCTATTAAATCCTCAAATTGTAATTTTTCATTCAGCTCTTCCTTTTCAGTTTGATTTATATCATAATTCCTCATATTTCTTTCTAGATCCAATATTCTTCTATTGATTTTATCAATCTGCATATTAATATCATCTTTGAAATTTATAAGAAATGGATCTTTATAAGATACTTCAATATCTCCCAAATTTTGGATCAGATTCTCTTTAAATAATTCAGATTCAAGATCAAATTCTTCTATGTCACTCTTATGATTCAAGTTATCTTCCAATTCTTCCCCTTTATAATTATTAAATGATTGAGGATCTATCTTAGTTGAGGAAATAGGTTTTTCTAATTCCTTAGTAATTTCTTCCAATGGTCTTCCAATATCTTTATCCTCTTTTCTCAACTCAAAGTTCTTTTGAAATTTATCCTCAAATTCTCTTCCAAGTCTTAGTTCAATAATTTTATCGTGTTCATCATTCAATTCAGGTCTTTCTTGTGATTGAGTCGAATCTGAAGATATAAAGACCGGTTGTATAGATGAATTCCCTAAGTAGATAGGCTTTAAATTTGTATGGGGTTCATCCATCTTAAGTTCATGAGATTTTTCAACAAATGGAATTAAAAGTTTACTATTTTTGGTAGAGTCCATCATTTCACACCTCTCCTGAACATACATACAATATTCTTTAAGTAATGTTTTCGAATCATCATGAAAATCTATTTCAAACTCATCTTTTAACTTACTCTCAAAACTTTCTTGGAAATGGTCTTTACTTATATAATCAATTTCATCCATCCAAAAACAATCATCATCTTTTCTCTCAACTTGGATATTTCATAGTCTTTAATACATCAAAAGTGACTTTACGATCATTAATATTCATAGTCGACTCTCCTTTTTGCACATCTATCATAGCTTGTCCGAGTAACAAGGAAAGGTCTCCCTAAAATAATTGGAATTTCTTTATCTTCCTCCATATCTAATACAATAAAGTCCAAATGAAAGATAAATTTATCCACTTTAACAAGCACATCTTCTATAACTCCTTTTGGATAAATGATAGATCGATCAGCTAACAGAAGGGTTACAGTAGTGGGAGAAATATCAATTAAACCTAACCTTCTAAATATAGATAGAGGCATCACATTAATGCTCACTCCTAAATCACATAAAGCTTTTCCACATAATTTTTCTCCAATTGCACAAGGAATTGTAAAGCTACGAGGATCTTTAAGTTTCCGAGGAAAATTTTTCCGAAGTATGCACTGCACTCCTCTCTTAGTGCAACTGTCTCATAATCCCCAAATTTCCTTTTTTTATTTAATATATCCTTTATAAACTTTGCATAACTTGGCATTTGTTCCAAAGCTTCAGTGAAAGGAATATTTATCGTTAACTTCTTAAGTACTTTCATGAACTTTGAAAATTTTTTATCCAACTCATGTTGTCTAAGTCTTTGAGAAAATGGAGGTGGTGGTTTTTCCAAACTAATTTTAGTTGGAGATATTAATTTTTCCAGATCCTTAGAAACATGTTCTTCAGGCCTTTTAGTTTTCGTTGTTTCTCTCACAACATCTTTCTCTTTTCTAACCACATCCTCTATTTCTTTTCCACTTTTTAATTGGACAGCTTCTATTTGTTCATTAGTGTTCTCTTTAGGGTTGATCTCATTGTTGCTAGGAAGTGTTCCTTGGGGTCTATTACTAAGTGAATTAGCAGTTTGTCCCAGTTGATTCTCTATGTTTCTAATCGCAACATTTTGACTTTGCTAGCTGGTTTCCATTTGCAATACCACTTCTTCCATAGACGTCTTCTTATCCTCAAATTGTTGATCATTGTTAGAGTCCGGTGGATATGAAAGTCTATAGTTTATGTTCCCGTAATTATTCCAACTTCCATTAGGATTTGCATGATTATTTTCCCATTTTTTGTTTTCACCATCAGTAATATGATTCCAATTAAATTTAGGATGGTTCTTCCAACCTGGGTTGTAAAAGTTAGAGCACGGGTTGTTTATGGTATTTAAAATCTCATATGATAATTAGAATCAATCATAGGCTCTAATGAACTTTTCTCACTTACAGGAGTAAATTGAGGTTGGTTCATTCCAAATTGGTCTAACTTCCTTGATATTGCAGCAATTTGAGATGCAAGAATTGTAAACGTATCCGTATCATGAACACTAGCTACATTTTTATGATTTACCCTTGCAGAGGGCCATTGAAATTCATTTGTAGCCATTTCTTCAATTAACTCGTACGCTTCATCAAATGATTTTTACATTAATTATCCACCAGCGGCAGCATCAATTATAGACCTAAGGGATTCTACTAACCCATTATAAAAAGTTTGAATGATCAACCAATCGGGCAGAGCATGGTGTGGACATTTTCTTAGGAGTTCCTTAAATCTTTGTCAGGCTTCGTATATTGATTCCTCCTCATACTGACAAAATGAGATAATATCGTTTCTAAGTTGAGTAGTCCTTGAAGGTGAAAAATACTTAGTTAGGAATTTTCGAGTTAACTCCTTCTAATTTTTAATAGAACCAGGTGCTAATGAGTATAACCACATTTTAGCCTTATCCCTTAGTGAGAAAGGAAAAAACCTTAGTCTAACAGCATCATCTGACATGCCATTATAACGAAATGTAGCACAAAGTTCTAGAAAATTTGATTTGTGTAAATAGGGATCCTCCAAAGGAGTTCCCCTAAATTGATTGTTCTGCACTAGTAGGAGAATCTCTGGATTTATTTCAAATGAGTCAGCTTCTACGATAGGGTTTTGTATAATTAAGTGAATTTTATCTGTCGTAGGATTTATGTAATCCCTCAATGATTTATGATGATTTTCCAAGTTATTATAATGAAAGTTTTCCATTTCCATTTCTAGTTTTTCGAGTCCTTTTTGTATTTTTATTTTTTTATTTTTTTCAAACTCAGGATCATAAGGCACAAGTCCTACAGATCCTTTGCTTCGCATACGTAACACAACAAACAATACATTAACAATTAAACAAATAATAAATGAAATACATTCAACACAACCAAACATTTTCAGAAACAACTTATTTTTCACACAAACATTTTTTTCACAACACTTTTTCATATAAAAACACTTTTCACACAAAAATAGATTTTACGATACTACAGTTTTCTAAGTGTAAGCCTAATTACTTCAACTAAAATTCTCCTAAAGTTCTTACCGAAGCTTCCCCAGCAACGACGCCAAAAACTTGACCCGACCCGCAATTACGCAGTAAATTAACTTCCAAAAGATGACAAAAAACTTGACCCAATTTATAAATAGTGGCTAGTGTCTCAAATCTTAAATGATATAAAAATTAGAAAATATTTTACACACTAGGGGTACTACGCAAGTATACGTATCGTTTCAAGTAATATAGAGTTTTCTTTAAAAACCCCGAGTATCGATCCCACGAGGAAGTGAAGTAAGAAGTCTTTAATCAAATTCTAGTCTACTACTAATAGTCCTTAGTTTGGAATGTCAATTGAAATTATGTTTTATCTAGCAACTACTACTAAATGCAAGTGTTAAATGTAAAGATAGTAATTATAACTTAATACGAATAATAATTCTAAAGATAACCCTTTTTGGATGAGTTGGTTTGGAGAATTTTGAGATAATAAAAACTACTATTCTTATGTAATGAAATAGATAATGTATAGGATTGAGATACATTAAATATTGTATGTGCCAAATAAGAGCGATCTTATTCTTTACCATTTGGTCCGGGCATAAAGAACATTGGCTAATCCTATGCTTGGTTACTCGAATCGCGGCTAAGGTCGGGAGGATACCGGCTGCCACTTCGGAGCTCCCACGTTCCCCTCGCTCGAGGGCTAACATCTACACTTCAGCACCCAAACGATAGGATCGAATTGAGGATTTTAGTCTGTCACCCTAAAATCTCCAATTCTACGCCCGATTAATATTATTTCCCTATTTATTTGCATTCAATCCCCATGAACTTCATCATCCATGGAATTTGAATGTGATTTCACTTTGTTGAGAATTACACCGCCCTTTCGGGTTGATGCAATTACAATGAATTTTAACACTACAATGGGCCCTTATTGCACTGTAAATGAAGTGCAAGTAAAAACCATCACATTTGTAATTAACTTTACTTCTACCATGCATCACAAAATCCTAAACATGATTTCTACTCATTGCAAAAGAAAAGTAAAAGGAAAACAATGACATAATCTTCTTATGCAACTATTTCCAAAGAAGAAGAAAGAGTAAGAGAGATGCGTCACAAAGCACGAAGAAAACATAAAAGAAACTTCATTTAACAAAAGCAAATCCACTAAATAAATGTTTACAAAATTATAAGATAATGAAGAACAATACTTAGCTTTTTCCCCTTGAAAGAAAGACGAAGATCTCTCCCATAAAGTCTCCCGGTGATCCATGCAATGCTAGAGAAATCCGTTACAAATTATCTCAAAATCTCCTCTCCAATCTCTCCAAAAGGGTAGAAATCTACATTTCTACTCTTAATCTAAGAATCTTAAACATTCCTCTAAGTTTTTCTCTCCTTTCCTCTATTATTTCTCTAAATTCCTCTACACATTTCTAACACATATTCGCCATTTTAAAGAGTATGGATGAAGTTTGAAGAGTTTCCATAAGCACCCCTTCGAAAAAGCGTCCAAATACGTCGAATATTGGCCCAAAACCGCCAAATGTCGGTTCATGGTCGTCCGGGCCGCTGTCGGCCATATTTCGGTGGTCTCGGGAAAATCTCGTCGTCGGCGAGTCTCGCCGACGGCAAGCAGGCTGCTGCGCGGCTCCACGGTTTCGTTCCATTTAGCTCCGTTTCAACTCTGTTTTGCCCTATTTCAGTTGCGTTGCGTTCGTAACAGATAGCCCTACAAAATAAGCATAAAAATAACCTTTCTTTAAAGTATAATCTCATTCAAAAATATGCAAGAAGTGTAAAAGAGATTAAACATCAAAAGATTTATCGAAAGGTGTCAGAGCAGAATTTCATTTCTTGCTCGTTTTTGCTCCAAATTGCACCGTTTTTGCTTCCTTTTGCTCCAATCACCATTTATTGTACCTAAAACCAAAAAACATACAAAATACCTTCCTTTAAAGTGTAATATCATCAAAAAATGAGTAAAATAATATAGCAAAAAGCGTATATATTTTAGGCGTGTCAAAATCCCCCAAACTTAACTGTTACTTGTCCTCAAGTAACACTTTTTCTACATAAAAATATAACTCGAGGCAATGTACTTTTCACCTGTAAGACACTAAAATTTTTCATTCAAAAGAATATATTGGTTAGAATTTTAGAAAGAAATTCGATAACTCGGAGTTAACACTACGAGTATAAGAATATTCGGCAATCAAGTCGATGGGTTCTAGTCTTCTATTTATTTCAAGATAAACCATAATTTGTTACATTAATAATGCCTTGAAAGATTATGTGAAAAAGGAGTTCATGCAAACTTCATCAAAATGTAGGCCAATACTTTAAATATAAATTCAGAAATGAAATCAAGTTCTCCCTTTAGGGTGATTCAAGTGAAGCAAATTTTTAATTAGGCATCTCCTCAAGCTTCTCCTCATAAATATTTTTCTTTCTCTCTTTTTTTTTCTTTTCTTTCGGGATCATTTTCAATCCCTTTTTTTTCTTTTTCTCTTTTTTTTTTCTTTTAATGAGGATTACTATATCTGGAGAGCCTGTAATGATTTTGAACTTCACTCTTCTTTTCTAAGGTTCAAAACTTGAATCACATCCTTACTTTATAATTAGGTATGAGCTTTATTATTCATCATAAAGTCACAATCTCTTCTTAACACACAATACTTTAAGTCTCTTAACATTTCAAAAATACAGTTTTCTTTACTTTAAATAGTTAACTATAATCAAATTCTTTTGATACCAAATATCTTACCCTTATAAAATTAATCTTTATTACTAAAAACTTTCATCCAATCCTTCCATAATATTCAACTGAAATAAAAAGTTTTAGTTATCTCAAGCGAAGTTCAATTTCTAGAAGTTATGCTAATAATTTTTGAAAATATAATAATTGAGAACAATTAAGAGTTAATATTTTTCTTCCCCCCAAACTTAAATTTTAAAATATTTTGCAATTATTTCCATAAAATATAGCAGGAAGAAAAAGTAAAGGTTGAATATACTTACTACTACAACATCCTATCAAATTCATATACATGCATAATCAGGATAGAAAGACTGTAGGAGAAAGTAAAGCTAACCTAAAATATGCTTGTAATAAAATTACACTTAAAAGGAAGTATTTTCACATTAAAATTTTATTTTTCTTCCTACCCCCAAACTTAATTTTTAACATATATAACATTCAATATAGAAAATATAAGCAGGAAGAAAACAATTTAGAATTTCTATCTACCACAAATGTCTATAGTAGTAAAAATTCAGTACAGATAATTCTCGTCGTCGGCGAGATCCCAAATTTTTTAAATTTTCGAAATTCGTCAATCATTTTCAACCTCGATTTTCCCTTAATCAATCTTCGATCACTTAATTTAATAACAGTATGAAGATTAGATACTTATACTCACAAAAAGTTCACACAACACAAATAATATAACTTTATATATGAAATCCATGAGACTTACAAACTCCACACTAACAACTAACAACATACTTAACTTAAATGTCCAAATCCATAATACTCAGCATCGCAATCCACACCACAACACTCTAAATGCTGAGACATAACAATTACATATAATCTCATCAAATCTGAGATGATCAAATTAAAATTCAAATCATAATAAAAACTAAATCCAAATCAACACATATATACACAAATATATGACATAAGATAGAAATTTTTACTACTCCTTAGTGTCTGAACTATCATCCTCTCTAATATTCCCGATGCGACACAGGTGCACAAATAGATTATAGAAAGGCCTGAAAGAGAATTCTGCAGTAGATTCTTCTTTAATCCACCCTTTCTGTCTTAGTAAATGAATAAAACTGGCCTCCAGATGTCCAGTATGATCAAAGTGCTCCTTCATCCTCCAGTCAATGTGATCAAACATATCAGAGATATTGTCGGTGGAATTCATCACATTTTGCAACTCTTTCTCCAATCCTTTAATCTTTTTCAGAATGAAATTTGTTTTATCAGTAATGGGCCTTGCTAAAGGATTGTTCTGTGATGCTCTGTCAGAAATAATGGTAATCTCATCATTGTTATCCAAAGTTGGAAACTTATCCGTAGGATCGAGTGGTTTCCATGGCAAAAGTACCTTTTTCCAAGCCTCATACGAAACTTGGTACTGACTGCATAAAGCAAATATAGTTGATGGGTGTCCAAGTCCATGAACTGACCCATGCACAATCAATCCCAATGCAGTCTTTACTATAATTGATCCAACATCGATACGTAGTCCAATTTGAATACAGTAATTTAAAATAACACATTCCTTTGAAACCTTATTTACCTTCATAGTGGGTAATAATTTTGATGAGATAAAGAAATGCAAATGCTTCGAGACAGGGTTAAGAAGTGATGCAGAAAAACTGACATACCCGTCTTCGCGCAACTCCCAATCATCAGGTTCGTCGGTCAGGTATCTATAAATCTCGTTCATATTGTATCTTAAAGGCACAAAGTTTGAATAATGACAGACAGGGGTATTCTCTATAGAAAATAATTCATTTACCCTTGAAGGAGTAAATGTTACACATCTTCCTCTAACGTAGACATTTCCATTATTGATCGCATGTAGATTAGAGTAAAACTCTTTAACTACAGGAATAACTACAGCGGATGACGTATAGCAAAATACCTCCCAATGCCGCTGTGCGATCATTTCTTCAATTTTTGGTGGAATTTTCTACTCCTCTGTTGAAAAATCCCCTTTCTTTAATAAGTCGCTTCTTCATCAAGACTTTGTTAAAGATACGCTGCGCTTCCGAACTGACGAATTTTCTTCGGTTGAAAACTTCAGTTTTTGTGGTTTCTAAGAGTTTGGTGGCCATTTTGGATTGAAACGAATGGTCTCTAGTCGTTTCTAAGGAAGAAAACAGTGTAAAAATGAATTTGGGATGGTTTTCTACAAAGAAATGGCTTTAGAACCGTCCAAAACCGCTCAAAAAACCTTAAGAAACCAAATTTTCAACTGCCTCGCCGTCGGCGGGAAGTTTCTCGCCGTCGGCGGGAAGTTTCTCGCCGTCGGCGAGCTAGTTATAAAACTGATTTAAAATATGGCACACGAACTCGCTGTCGGCGGGCTCGAGCTCGTTGTCAGCGAGATTCGTAAAAATTTCCCATTTTCGCTCTAGTCCGAATATTTTCTGATCTCATCATATAGGTTCGAATTTGTGATGATTCTACTTAAAAATTTGAGCAGTAAGATTTGTTTTAATAATATAGACTCTCTAATTTGTAGATAATTAAAAATAAAAGATTACTATGGTTTGCCTCCCATAAAGCGCTTGGTTTAACGTCGTCACCGTGACCTAATTTCAGTTAGTAATCAGGTTGACTAAGCATTAAAACCTCTTTAAAATTTGGTCTTCTTCCTTCGAAATATGGTTTTAATCTATGTCTGTTTACCTTAAATCTATGTCCTGTTTTTGGATCTTCAATTTATATAGTTCCATATGAAAATATTTGAGTTATGATGAAAGGTCCTAACCATCGAGATTTCAATTTCCCAGGAAATAATTTCAATCTAGTATTATATAGCAAAACTTCTTGTCCTGGTTCAAAATTTCTCTGATTAATCTTCCGATCATGCCATAATTTCATTCTTTCTTTATAAATCCTATCATTATCATATGATTCGTTCCTTAATTCTTCGAATTCATTTAATTGCAACAATCTCTTCTCACCAGCTTCTTTCATATTATAATTAAATTCTTTAATCGCCCAATATGCTTTATGTTCTAATTCAACTGGTAAGTGGCAAGTTTTTCCATATATAAGGCTGTAAGGAGTCATTCCGATCGGAGTTTTATAAGCGATCCTGTATGCCCATAATGCGAGTGTCTAGTCTTATAGACCGAGTCCAATCTATTAGGGTTTACAAATTTTTCTAAAATACGCTTAATCTCACGATTAGAAACTTCAGTTAATCCATTAGTTTGTGGATGATAAGCGATTGATATCTTATGCATAATATTATATTTTTCTACTAGTTTGTGAATATATTTGTTTCTAAAATGAGTTCCTCCGTCAGTGATAATCACTCTCGGCATTCCAAATCTAGAAAAAATATTTTTCATTAAAAATTTTGAAACACTTTTAGCATCACACCTAGGTAAAGTTTGCGCTTCGATCCATTTGGAAATATAATTAATAACTACTAATATATATGAGTTTCCAAATGAAGGAATAAAAGGTTCCATGAAATCTAATCCCCAAACATCAAAAATTTCAACTTCTAATATAAAATTCGAAGGCATTTCATTTTTCTTGATATATTTCCTACTCTTTGGCATTTATCACGGGTTTTTATATATACGTATACAACTCTAAATAGAGTAGGCCGGTGAAATCCAGTTGTAGAATTTTATACGCGGTTTTATACGTCCCAAAATGTCATCCAAAATCAGAATCATGACATTTTTGAATCTTCAGTTTCTTCATAAGGCACGCATCTTCTAATAATTAGATCCTTACATTGCTTATATAAGTATGGTTCATCCAAAAAGTATTTTTTAGTATCATGAATGAATTTTTTCAGTTGTTGCAAAGTTAACATAGGTGGTAAAATGTGACTTACAATATAATTTTCTATATCGGCATACCAAGGTATTTTCCACTCATTTATATTATAAAGTTGTTCATACGGAAAAGCATGCAAAATTTCATTATCGGTATCGAGATAATTCATGATTTTCTAATCTTGATAAATGATCGACAATTTGATTATCGAGTTCCCTTTTTGTTAACGATCTCAAAATCAAATTCTTGCATTAATAATATCCATCTAATTAATCTTTGTTTAGAATCTTTCTTTTGCATTAAATACTTTATAGCGAGTGATCGGTATGCACGATACATTTAGTTCCTATTAGATAATGCCGAAATTTATTAAAAGCATATACGATTGCTAATAATTCTCTTTCGATAGCTTGTATAATTTATTTCGGCATCATTTAGAGTTTTACTTAGCATAATATATAACTTTGAAAATCTTATCATATCTTTGCCAAGAATTGCTCCTATAGCATAATCACTAGCATCACACATAAGCTCAAATGGTTTCTCCCGATTAGGTGAAACTATTATAGGTCTTGTAATTAATTTATCTTTTAATAATTTGAAAGCATTCGGGCATTCGATTGTAAATTCAAATTTCTTGTCCTTTTCGAAAGTTGGCGATAGAGGTTTAGTAATTTTTGAAAAATCTTTTATATAGCGTACGTAGAATCCGGCATGTCCAGAAAAATTCTTACCCCTTTCACCAGTAGTTGGAGGTGGTAATTTAGCTATAACTTGAATTTTTACGGAGTCGACTTCCATGCCATTTTCCGAAATTTTATGCCACTAATACAATGCTGCTTTGTAACCATAAATTGACATTTCTCCCGATTAAGAATTAAATTAGTTTTCTCGCATACTTCGAATACTTTTTCAATATGATTTAAGCATGTGTCGAATGTTGTTCCAAATACGGAGAAATCATCCATAAATACTTCTATTCCATTATCAATTAATTTACTAAATATAGACATCATACATCTACTAGAATGTTGCGGGTGCATTACATAATCCAAAAGGCATCCTTCGAAAAGCGAAAGTTCCATAAGGACTAGTAAATGTAGTTTTCTCTTGATCCTCAGGCGCAATCTGTATTTGATGATAACCGGTATATCCATCTAAGAAACAAAAATACTTATGTCCAGCTAATCTATCTAACATCTGGTCTAGAAATGGTAAAGGGAAGTGATCTTTCCTGGTGGCTGTGTTTAATTTTCTATAATCAATACATATTTGCCATCCAATAACTTGTCTTATAGGGATAAGATCATGTCGGCATATTTTTAGGTTATGTGTTTTATTTTGAAAAGAGAGTCGCCTACAGAAATTGTCGGCGAATTTTAATTTAATTTAAATAAATAATTTGAAAAGTAGTATTTGATTTTGAAAATAATTTTAAATTTGAAAATTTTAAGATATGAAATCAAGCTGATCTCACATCCCGAATAATTTATATAAACGAGCGCCGCACCACAAGCTGTGTATCTATCCCGAAGAATAGACACGCTTTGCTTGATAATGGGGCTCGATTAAATAAACTAGAAAGGTTTGTGACATCCGTTTGGTCTGCGAACCAATTTTATAAGCCGACAAATTCCCCGCTTAATATGAAACTATTAAACGGGGTTTATATTACTCAGGTTCTTAAAATTCCCTATAAGAGGCGAGCCACTATAGTTAATTACATCTTAAGTGACGGGAATCACCTAAGAAAACTCTCGATAATAATCGATAATTACTGCTCTCGAAGAATTTGAAAGTTTAAGTTTTCGAAAGGATTGAATTTTGGAAATTTCGATAGGGAATGGATCAAATTTAGAACATTTTATTTTGGGAATTCAAAGGAAGAAAAGTATGAGAGATCACGGATTCGAAGCGGACTTCGGTAATCTCCCGACTATCCTATTGTTTGGCTTGGATTTAGGAAAGTCCTAATGTTTATTTAATGTTTTAATCTTGCCAATTTTAGTTAATTAGGGCTTATATTTATATGATAGAATCATACAAATTGCACAGAAGATATGAGGGTTTATGTCGTATCGGACGAGTTACCTCGGAATCTAAGACCGGTTAGGGCTTAATTTGCAATGCAAATGCACTAACGAAGAGTTGAGGATTTATGTTGCACTAGAGCAAACTACCTCGAAGTCCTATGGCTTTGTTGTTTAATTCTAGGAAAGTTTTGTTGAAGTAGATTCGAGTTTTGCTTGACGACGATGGCCGTGCTTGCCCACCATGCTCAGAGCTCCTTGTTGTTGCGAGAGGTTTAGTTTTAGAAATCATAAATCGAGAGATGAGAGAAGTGTTCGGTTTAGAGAAGTCTTAATTTCCAAGTGTTTTTTGTGTTTTAATTAAAATAAATCTTAAAGTTGATTATAACGACACCGGTTAAGATCCCACGGTTCCATCCTTCCGGCATCATTATTTTTATCGGATTCACTTAGTCCGGATGAATTTGCTAAACTCGATTGAATGAGTTCCACACTTTCATTTAGGCCGTGGGAAATCCCGTTAGCAACACGTAGGTTACATCATCCGAGGTATTCTCGATCATCCGACGGGACGTTTTAATTTAGTTGTAATTATAGTTTTGTGTTACGTTTGTGATTAAATTTTGAGTTGTCTTATATTTTGAAATGTTGTGGAGGTGAATTTTATCTTGTAGTGTCTTTTATTTTAGTTTTGGGTTTCGGTTTTGGTTTACGTCCTAAAGGTGTCGGTTTTCATGCAACTGTTGTTTATCATGCAAGAAAAATAAAGTGCATTTGCGATAAAATAAAGCTGCAATAAAATAAAAGCGTACTGGAGGGTCTTCCCGTCATTCGAGTCGCACTTAAAACACGGTTAGAATATTTAAGCAAGTTCCTAGGTAAAGCTAAGGGAAAGGTTTATGGTTTTCTACCAAATTCCTAATCCTATAGCTAGTCATTTCTATGACGTCTAGGTTCTTTGAGTTTTTAGTTTGAAGACGATTTTCTTCATCAAAGAAACAATTAAATTCAATTGTTCTTATAAACATCCTATCATATTGAGGAAGTGCTTAGGAGAGATCCTAAACATCTTTTCAATATTTCTAGGATTGTTTTAAGTCCAAATGAATTTAATTGTGTAAATGAATCGATCGTCCGAGGTTTTCGAGTTTTGTTAACTTGCTCGATGAACTAGGACATTTGAATGTCACTATAAGTGAAGTAACATTTCACTTTAATGTTCCATTTAGGAGTTATAATAACTAAAGCTCTAAGGGCAAAATGATATTTAATGATTTGTGATTCAAATTTAAGTTCAAATTAATGATTTAAGTTTGGAATAGTGTTCAAGTTATTTTAGATTTATTTCTTCATGTCTTAAGTGAGGTTATTTAATTCAACTTAATTTAATTTAATTTATTTTAATTTAATTTAATTTAATTCAATTTAGTTTGATTTGATTTAATTTTTAATTTAATTTTAATTTAATTTAATTTAATTTAATTTAATTTAATTTAATTTAATTTAATTTAATTTTAATTTAATTTGATTTAATTTGATTTATTTAATTTTAATTCAATTTAATTTATTTGATTTAATTTCTTAATTTAATTTAATTTAATTTAATTTAATTTAACTTAATTTAATTTATTTAATTTAATTTAATTTATTTATTTAATTTTATTTAATTTAATTTAATTTAATTTTATTTATTTAATTTAATGTATTTAATTCATTTAATTTAATTTAATTTGTTTATTTAATTTAATTTAATTTTAATTTAATTTAGTTTAATTTAATTGAATTTTTTTTTTTTTTTTTTTTGAAAGAGTTTAATGATTTAATTTTAGTTTAATGATTAAGTCTTTTAATATTTTAAATTTGAGTTATCATTTTAATTAAGAGTTGAGTATTAATGAGATGATTAATTTAGAGATTTTTTAAATTAAAGAATAAATCTCTTCCTAATAATGTCCCTATTTTAATAATTCCAATTTTATTATCCTTCCAAATTCAATTAATTATTTAATTAAAGTTTAATCATTTTAAATTGCTTAATGGGTTTCTACCCTTTAATTATTTAAATTTCAATCATCCAAATCAGATTAGGATCAGATATTTTACTTGTTAAAAATTTTTATTAAACCTAAAGTTTTAATTAAGGGTTAAAATTTTGATTACCATTTTGCCCTTTAAGCCTAATAATTTCATAACTCACTAAATTGAATTCAAATGAACTCGAAATTTTTATGTGACTTCACTTATGTGTCAATAAAGACATGAGAGGAGAAAATGTGATTTTTCTGTATTTAATTTATTTATATAATTATTTTTTGTAGAAAATAGAAATTTCCAAGGAAAATTCAATAATATGACCAAGGGAAAGTTTCTGTCCTTAAGAAAATTAGGGAACATTCCTAATGACTAGAGGACCACTTGGACCAAATTTTGTAATTTTTTGAATTATATTTTATTTATTAGAATTATTTTAATTTCTGGAGTATTAATTAATTTAAAAATAAAATAAATGTTGAAAAATGAATTTTATGCTTTTCAAAAATCTCTCTGATATCAAGGAAACTAGAGAAGCAAATTTTGCAATTTTCTGATTTTTCTTTGATTTATTATAATTATTTTGGTGAAAATGCTAGAAAATACATTTTTTTAATTTTAAAATTACCCTAGAGCTTTAAAAATTAATATCTCACTAAATAGACCTAGGAAAAATATGGGACTTGTTCCTAAGTGATTAAAATTCAAAATATGACATTTTGGTGAATTTTATTATTTTTGTGATTTTTATTATTTTTTAATTATTAAAAATATTAAAATAATATTAAAAATCAACTTTTTTAGAAAATTGAAAATTTAATTTTCTTAAACTCCCCTGATATCAGAGAGACTCCAAAACCAATTTGGTGAATTTTTGAAAGATATTTTGAAAGTTATGAATTTTTAAAATTTAAAATGACTAAGTGGCTTAATTAACCCGATTAGTGGGGCTAACCAAGTCGATTGACCTCAAATTTTTATGATGGGTTCCTCTGATCCTAAAGGTCAGTGGAGAATTGATTTCAAGTCAATTTGATCTATGGTTAACTCTAATTAATTAGAAACCTATTTTGGGTGTTTAAGCCAATTAGGGTTGATCTAAGTGAATTAACTCAAATCCTATTTTTCCTAGGGTTCTCTGGTCATAAGGAACATCACCAAATTTTCCTAGAATTTATTACACAACATGCTATTTATTGGAATTAAAATACTTAAAATAGCAACATGCATTTGAAAAATCAATAACTTTTCATAGGGATGGCCTCGACTTTGGAAAATTCGGGGAATGTTCCCAAATTCGGAGGCTTCAAAGCCCTATGGTTTCATGCCATGGTGAATTGTATGAATGCATGGAGAATTAAATGTATGCGAGAGAGTAAATAAATTACTAAAAATAAAATACTGGACAAAATTAAATGATTTCTTTTCCACATTATTCTCCTCCGTTCATTCGAGCGAGAGGGTATTTTTCTTTTATTTTTCGATTTTTCTACACAAAGTTATGAATTTTTAAAGTTCTGGGAATTAAATAAATAGAAAATATCCCTATTTATCTACTTATCCACGCGGCGCCAGCGCATCCTTAGCCTCTCCGAAGCGGTACGTGTCGCGGCGCGATTGGGCGCCGCCATCCGAGTCGGCCGTCCGGGACCCGCGGTTCGCGTAACGTTCTGCGGTCGGCGCGATCCGATCCGTCCGCTCGATACACGCGCGATCCAACGGCTCCCGGTCATCGTCTACGGCGGGTGTGCACCGTGACCGTCAACCTTCTAACCCTAATTTCTCGCTCGATTCTCGATGGATTTTCGTGTTCTTATGCTCCATGGATTCGTCTTGAAGAGACGAACACATCCATACGGTAAACATGCATTGAAATTTACTCAAATGAAATGGAGAATCTCTGTAAGCTCGGGAAGAAGAATGAATTCATACCTTTGCTCAGAGAAGTGAAGCTTCGATGTGAGAGTTGTTGCACCTTCGATTGGATCCTAGCAAGCTCCAGATGAAGTCTCCTGGTGCAGTGAATTGTCCAGGTTGGACTTCGACCACGAGTCGATCACAAAGCTTGGGTCCGGAGCAACCCGGGTGGCTCTGGAGATGGGGCTTTTGCTGGTGGACACCTTCCCTTGGTATGGTGAAGGTGTAGAGACAATCAATTTGGGGATTGGCTCGCGCTGTGGAGGAGTGTCCTGGTTTTGGGCTTGGATTTCGACTTTGAAATTGAGCTCGCGGAGAAGAAATGGCGGGGGATCTCACTTGGGGATCAAGTGCTCGTGTATGAGGAGGGGTACGGAACAATTTTGGCGAGTTTTGGCAAGGTTTTTGCAACTCCCCTCTCATGGCCGTGAGGGGGTGGTGTTTAAATAGGCATGGCTGGAGGGCCTCCTGGGGGAGTTAGGGCTTGGGATCGAGCTTGCTGCGGTGAGGAGAAGAACGACCATGGTGACCACTAGGTATGGGGCGGCTCGACGAGGAGAATTTCAATGTTGGCTCACTCCCGAGGTCTCGGGCATGGCGTTTTCCGGCGGCGGGTGGCCGGCCGGCCGAGCATGGGTCACCCTCGAGGTCGAGTGGGTCGGGGTCGGAGGCTTGTGCGATCGATTAGCATTGGCCATGTGTAAAGGGTTTGAATCGAAGTGGAATGGGAAAGGGCTAGTTTTGGGTCTAAATGGGTCAACCCTTGGTTTTGGGTTAGGTTCACCCTCCAAGGCCAATTTGGGCTGAAGGGAAAGTCACTTGGATCGGCTTGATTAGTGGGGTCGAGTCACAATCCAAGTACGATTAAGCTTAAGCGAGAGTTAGGGGAGACATGGGAGTGGTTAATTACTCTTAAGAGAATCATTAAAGGGTCCCCTCCTCTTGCCATTTTGGGTATGGTGAAGTGTCCAAGGCTTTCATGGCTCACATGTGGCTCATGCATGGCTTCATGGCTCACCTTTGGCTTGGGGAAAGCTTGGTCGATTTCATGAAAATGGATTTTAGGAATATTTTGGTATTTTTGGGCAATTTGGCATGGTGCTTGATTTAGATTTATTTGATGATGTAATTGAAACTTAGGGAATGATTTTCATCAAATGGATGACAAATGAAAATGTCATATGGGCTTTAGAATCAATTTTGGGCTCATTGAAATGGTTTTAGATGGGCTTTTAAATGGTTTAGGAAAGTGGGCTTTTGAATTTTAAAATGGATTTTTGGGATGAAATTTTGGTAAAGGCTTGGGCCAAATAATTGTTGAGTTTGGTTTAGGGATGCTTCATGAGTGGTTTGAAACAAATTTGAGGTGATTTGGGTTTGAATTGGGTTGGATATGGGCTTTTTGGTAAAGAGGCTAAAGTGGGCCAAAATGGGCTACCATGGGCCAAAGTTGGGCTAGAGTTGAAGTTGATGTGAAATTAATGTTGGGAAATGTTTTTGGGAGTGTTTCAAAGAGGTTTTGGCTTTGGTTGGGTTTTGATTTTGGGGTTTGGGCTCATTTGGGCTAGGTTTAGGTTTAGGTCGAAATTGGGCTTTTTGATTTTGGGTTGAATTTGAGTGGGGTTTGGGTCTAAATTTTGGGCAAATCATGCTAGTGTTTTGTTTATGGGGATGTCAAGGAAGGTTTAGAAAAGATTTGGGGTTAATTGGAGTTGAATTGGGTGAGTTTGGGTTAGGTTTGGGTCATAGGTCCAAATTGGGCTTTAAGGCCAAAAGTGAAATTGGATCCCAATGCCAATCAAATTGGGCTTGGCTTTGGTCTATATTGGTGTTGGGGATGTTGAATTGAAGTTTAGAATTGAATTGGACCAGAATTTGGGTCAATTGGGTAGGTTTGGTTTGACATTGGGTTTACTTTGGGTTGAAATGGGTCAAATTTGGGGTTTTGACAAAAGTGGGGTAAATTGACAAAATTGGCCCATGGTGTAGTTGAACAAAATGAAATTGGGAATATTTGGGATTTTCTGGAATTTTCTGGGAATTTTCTGAATTTTTGGATTTTTGGGTCGAAAGGGGTATTTTGGGTATTTGGAAGGTATTGGGGGGTATTTTTGGAATTTTTGATATTTTTGGATATGGATGATCAGTTTGAGTGATGTGGGAATGTTTGGGATTGATTTTGGAGAATTTTGGGTAATTTGGAAATTTTTTGAGAAATTTGGGCTATTCAGGGCTTTGGGTAGGTTGGCGGGTGTTGGGTCCGGGGGTCAAAAATTGAAAATTTGGAAAATTGAAGATTGGGTGGATGTAAGTGAAATGAAATCATTTTTGTTGAGCCATGAAGCCATATCAAGCCCACATGAGCCATGAAGGGACTCATTTGAGGCATTCACCATGTTGTTCCTAACCTCTTAGCGAGGGCTTAGGGGTTAAGGACCATCCATGTGAATCACCTACATGAGTCGGGAAGTTAAGTTGGGTAAGGGTGTGTTTTAGGAGGTGTGTGAAAGTGTAGTGCATAGGTGTAGTGTATGTGTAAGTCGGCCCTTTACCGGACCGGGCCACCTGAGGCGATCCTAAGGCCAAAGAGTCACTATAGGAACTCATCCTTTAAACTTCCACATTTGATTTCAACCCTACAGGTGATTAGGGGTCTATAGTCGAGTTTGTGGAGTTTGCGGGGAGTTAAGAAGTGGTTTAAAATTCTAGATGGTGGATCCCGATTCTAGTCCTCTAAGATAGTCGAAAGGAAAAGCCTAAGGCTTAGATCCTGAAGTACTTAAAGAGAAGAAGAGAAGACCTCATCGAAAATGAGGTCAACGGATCATTATTTTCATTAGCTTTTACTGGTCACTCCTCCTTTCTTAGGCACACGATGAATTGGGCTTACCCAAGCACTGTCAGAAATATGATATATAATACCATTATCTAACCATTTTAAAATTTCTTTCTTGACTACTTATTTCATTATCGGGTTTAATCTCCTTTGGGGATCTACTTTAGGTTTATGTTCATTATCTAAAATAATTCTGTGCATACAGATTGAAGGAATAATTCCTTAATATCTGCTAAAGTCCAACAAAAAATTTTCTTATATTTTTTTAAGGTATTTAAAAGTTTTTGTTCTTGAGATTCATTTAATTCAGATGAAATAATAACTGGTAGAGTTGAAGAATTTCCTAAGTAAGCATATTTCAATTGATTAGATAATATTTTTAATTCAAGTTCATGAGGTTTAATAATCGATGGAACTATATTTTTTTCAGTGTTTTCTGTATTATCCAAAAATTCAAATTCCTCTTGAATATAATCTAATTTTTCATTTATATCGGCTTTTTCAATTAATTCAGTATTTTCTTTTTCTAATTTTTCTACATAATATTCCTTAAAATGTTCTTTTTGTAAATGATCGAGTACTTCCATTCGAAAACACTCTTCATCTTTTTCTAGCACAGGATATTTCATTGATTTAGCAATATTAAAAGTTACTTTTTGGTCATTTACTCTCATAGTTAATTCTCCTTTCTGAACACCAATCATAGCTTTCCTAGTGGCTAAAAATGGTCTTCCTAAAATGATAGAAATTTTTTTATCTTCTTCCATATCTAAGACAATAAAATCTATAGGGAAGATAAATTTATCCACTTTTACTAATACATCTTCAATAACTCCCTTAGGATATGTAACAGAACGATCGACTAAGCGAAGGGTTCTCGAATTAGGTGAAATTTCTCCCGATCCTAATCTCTTAAAAATTGATAGAGGCATTAGATTGATGCTTGCTCCTAAGTCACACAAAGCTTTTCCATAGAATTTTTCTCCGATAGCGCAGGGTATAGTGAAACTACCGGGATCTTTTAATTTTTTAGGAAGTTTTTTCGAATAATAGCACTACACTCTTCACTAAGTGCGACCATTTCATTATCGGTAAATTTTCTTTTTTATTTAGAATATCTTTCATGAATTTTACATAGTTTGACATCTGTTCTAAAGCTTCTACGAAAGGAATATTTATTGTTAATTTCTTCAGAATTTCAAAAAATTTAGCAAACTTTTTATATTTTTTATCTTGAATTAGTCATTGAGGAAATGGTGGTGGAGGTTTTTCAACAGAAATTTTCATTGGTATTAAAGGATTTTCTAAGTTCAGATCTTGTTGATTTTTTTCCTTTTCAATTTCCACTTCCTCTTTTTGACTTTCAAGTTCTTTCTGAATTCGAGGTTCTAATTCTTTTCCACTTCGTAATTGTATCGCTTTAATCTGTTCATTTCCTTTGTCTTTGGGATTTATTTCCACATTACTAGGAAATGTTCCGAGTATTCTATTATTAAGCGCGGTAGCAATATGTCGAAGTTGAGTTTCAATATTTTTAATAGCTGTTCCTTGATTTTGTAGTTGATTTCCTTGTATTTGTAATTGATTTCCTTGATTTTGTAATTGATTTCCTTGATTTTGTAAATGTTGACCCATATTTAATATTAATTCTTCTATAGATAATTTCTTATCTTTAAATTGAGGGTTATTATTATTAAATCCAGGTGGAGAATTAGGTTTATAAATAGAATTTCCTTGATTAGAGGGATTTCCTAATGGTTGTGTTATGTTGTTCATCCATGGTTGATTAGTTGTGTTATTATTCCAATTAAAATTAGGATGATTTTTCCATCCAGAATTATAATAATTTGCATAAGGATTATTGGGTCTGTTATTAATAGCATTTATAGTTTCATAATGAGATTGGGATTCTATAAGTTGTCCAGATGAATTTTCTTCTAATATAGTTGGAGAGTAATTCCTTCCAAAATGATCTAATTTTTTAGATATAACAGCGATTTGTGAAGCTAACATAGATATTGCATCATTTTCATGAATACTGACTATCTTTTTCGGATTCATTCTATCAGCAGGCCATTGAAAATTATTGGTAGTCATTTCTTTGATTAGTGTATAGGCTTTATCAAATGGTTTTGACATTAATGATCCTCCAGCAGCAGCATCGATGATTGATCTTAAAGATCCTACTAATCCATTATAGAAAGTTTGAATAATTAACTCGATACGGTAACGCATGATGTGGGCATTTCCTAAGAAGTTCTTTAAATCTCTCCCAAGCTTCATATATTGATTCTCCATCAAGCTCGATTAAAAGAAGTTATATCATTTCTAAGCTTAGCAGTTTTAGATGGTGAAAAATATTTGGAAAGAAATTTTTGTGATAACTCTCCCCAAGTTTTAATAGATCCAGGTGCTAACGAATTTAACCACATTTTAGCGTTGTCCCTTAAAGAAAAAGGAAAAAGTCTAAGTCTAATATCATTGTTAGATACTCCTTCATATTTGAAAGTAGCACATATTTCTAAAAAACTAGCAAGATGTAAATTAGGATCTTCAGTAGGTGAACCATTAAATTGATTGTTTTGTACCATTTGGATAATTGCAGGTTTCAGTTCAAATGAGTTAGCAGCTACATCAGGGGTTTGAATAGTTAAATGAATTTCATCTAATGTAGGGTTGGAATAATCTTTTAATGGTATCTGTTAATTGATATTTTCATTTTCAGGAATATTCTCCATTTGTGTTAAATTTATAATTTCTCTTTTTTGTTTTCTAATTCTTTTAACTGTACGCTCTAATTCTGAATCGTAAGGTATTAAATTTTCATTTCCAAATTTTTGCATACAATTTTATAAAACAAAATAGTCTGTTACTATCCCGCTTTAATATATATCTGATTTTATGATGGAATGTATAATGTGGATTCTACGCAAGTATACGTATCGTATCAAGTAATACAGGGCTCTAGTGGAGTCCTGGTTATCGACCCCACAGAGAAGTTTTAGCAGATTTGTATCAGCTAAATTAAAGGATTTGCTTACTAATATAGTATACGGAAATTTAAAGTAACTAAAGCAAACTAAAGTAAACTAATGCTTTAAATAAAGTTGATTAAAAAGATTTTAGAAAAAGTATCTTTCTCCTTGTTTTTAGAAAATTAAATGAAAGATGAATTCAAATAGAATTTTTATTGTATTGTGACAAATAGGAGCATTTCTATTCTTTACCCTTTGGTCCAGGTGCAAAGAACATTGACTAGTCCTATGTTTGATTATCGAATCGCGGCTAGGTCGGGAGGATACCTGTTGCCACTTCGAGCTCCCACGTTCCCCTCACCTGAGGGCTAACATCTACACTTCAGCTCTCAAACAATAGGACCAAATTGAATATTTTAGTCTGTCACACTAAAATGTCCAATTCTACGTCCGATAAATAATATTTCCCTATTTATTTGCACCCTCATTCCAAGGCTTTTGACTTCCCTAAATATTAGATGTAATCTTTACTATAGTTGATAATTCAACATATTTTAACAAATCAATGGGCCAGATTGAAAGTAAATTAAGTTTTAAGTAAAAATTATCACAACTTATTTTAATATATTAGGCACTTCTATTTAATTTCATCAATTCACATAATTTCATAAACAAGGAGAAATAATAAGAAAACTACTCAGAATGCATGGGAATTAAACAAAGCATGGATTTCATTTAAAGTTAACAACAATAAACAAAGATACTTATTTTAATTTCCTCCCGAAGCAGACTCCTTGAAGTTCCTTTGACTTTTCCTTCTAGTACAGCACACTTCTAAACTCACTAATTACACTCTAAAACTCTTAAAATTGACACACAAACACAAATAGACTCAAAAAAGACACTCTTGACACACAAATTCGTCCTCTATATATAGAGGTAGACAAAGGTCCAAGGGGTACTTAAGCACCTCTTCAAAAAAGCGTCCAGGTTCAACGTATCTGATATTTTGAACAATCTCGCCGTCGGCGGGGCTTCTAGAAGGTCTCCTAACCACGATCTCGTTGTCGGCGGACTCGGGCTTGCTGTCGGCGAGGTAGTTATAAATCCTTCAGAAATTTTCTTAATAATCTCGCCGTCGGCGGGCTCGATCTCGCCGTCAGCGACATAGTTCATTTTGCATGAATTTCTTCCTTTTTGATCCAAATTCGCTCTATTTCATGCTTTTTGCTTTCATCACTTATAAATCTTGATTCCTGCAATAAAAATAAAGAAAATACCATTCTTTAAAGTGCAATTTCATAAAAAATAGGTAAGAATTTCTTAACATATTTTTCTGTGATAAAAAATGCACTATACTACCTAAGTCATCTTTTAATTCCAACCAAAATAAATCATCCCGTAATTGAAAGACATTTCTTAGCTTTGATCTTTGTTGTTCAAAATCTCAGGCACTACAAGCTTTCTCGTAGGGTGACCCTTATTTCAAGGATCAATCTTCTAGAGTACCTAATGACTCAATCGACACTCTTTGGGAGCTTAGCCAAGTAGGCGATGATTTTGCTCAAAATTGACATAACATTCGTGTCTCTACATGCCGTCAAAGGACAAATACTGACAGAATTTCTAGCAATACTCCCGATATTGGCAGGGTCCCCTCTCAATGATGACATACCCGATGAACAAATATTGGAGCTCAAAGATTCTAGCACTCAGCATTGGGAATTATACTTCAACATAGTTTCTTCTGCATATAATGACAAGGAAATTCAACAAATTATCCTCGACAAACCAGGGGTAAGGCTAGTTTTCATTACTTCAAGCAGAGTGATGCTATCATTCTCTTACCACTTGACAGATCCATGTATTAATAATGAAGCTGAATGCAAGGCGCTCATAACCAGTTTGGAACTTCAATCTTAATGAAAATCAAGGACATATATATATATAGAAATTCTCAAATTATCATAACTAAGTTGCTGGAAAGTACAAAACCTTAAAACCAAGGCTTGAGCAGTACTTCCATTACACGATGAAGCGTTAGAACAAATCTCAAGCGTTACGCTTTTCATAATTCTAAAGTGAGAGAACTCATTAGAGGATGCTTTGACAAAATTTGTGAAGGAGTTCGCCTACCCGGAAGAGGACCATGTTCCAATTTTAGTATAAGGGTGACAAATTCTATCTAAAATAGAAATGGACAACCTTCATAAGGTTGGTGTTGATGCGATAATAACCGCTATTAAGAAGGAAGAAAATGAAGATTGGAGATAGTCATTCATTGGATATTTACAGTTTGGGAGATTACCAGAAGATAGATCTATTGCGCTCAAATAAAACAACGAGCTTTGCTCTATGGTGTATGAGCAAATCTGAAGCTCGGGACATCATCAAAGAAGTCCACTTAGGCCTTTGCAGTGTACACCAGTCGTGACCAAATTGAAATGAAAATATAAAGACTTGGATATTACTGGCTGATAATGACGACATATTGTTTGAAAACTACTAAAAGATGTCATCAGTGCCAATTGCATGGGGTGGTCTTACACCAACATGCGAATGTGCTTCACACGATGTTGCATCATGGTCATTTGAGTGTTGGTTCATATACATAATGGGCCCTATAGACACTTCATCATCGAGAGACCATCAATTTATTCTAGTCGCTATAAATTACTTCTCAAAATTGCCAGACAAAATACCCCCGAGGGAAGTTAAGGCAAATCTAGTCCTCCAATTCTTCAAGACTCAAATTGTCTACATATTCGGAGTGTCGTGAAGGATAATCTCAGAAAATAAAACAATCTTCAAGAACACAAAAATAAACAATTTTGTCCAGAGACATGGGATAGATTTAAGATATTTGACAATCTATTACCCCAAATCTAATTGTTTAGATGAAGCCTTTAACAATACTTTGGTTCAAATCTTGAAAAAAACATTCACCAGTAACACACGACAGTGGTGTTGACCTCATTTTTTGTGAGGTCTTTTTTTTCCTTTTAGTGCCTAGGATCTAGCCATAGAACTTCTCCTTGACTATCCTAGAAGACTAGAAATGGAACCCACCTTTTAGAAATTCAAACCAAATCTTAACTCTCTTTGAAATCCTACATGGATGGTCATCAACCTCTAAACCACTTGGAAGGTTAAGACCAATATGCATGAACACAAGGATGAATCCCCATAGGATGCTTAAGCCTTAGGACAGCCATGGGTGGCCTGGTATTGGTAGGGACTAGCTTGCACACACTGCACTCCTACACACATTATAAACCCTGAACCATCTTTACCCAATCTTGACTCCTGATTCATTAGAGCACTCATATGGATGGATCCAAACCCCTAGCCCTTGGCGAAGAGGGTTAGGAACAACCTATAAGATTTTCAAAATGGATACTATCATTGGTCAGTGGCTCAGTCTAAACCATTTAACTCCAATCAACCATAACCAAATTCCAATTTCCCAAAATTGCTGGTTTTAACATTGGGTCCTTAAGCCTACCTAAAATTACCTAAATTGCCCATACAACTACCAAAATTACCCAAACAATTACTCAAAATTCCCAAAATTCCTAAAAATCATTTTAAAACATTTCCCACCTCTTAAATCAACCAAAATACCCTAATACCCTCTAAATAATCTCTAAATACCCTAAAATACCCTTTAGGCCCAAAATTCCCAAAAATTCCAGAAAATCCCAAAAATTCCTAATTTCATTTTGTTCAATTACACCATGATCCAATTATGCTAAAATAATATATTTTCAACCAAAAATCCCAAGTTGGCTAATTTAACCCATAAGGACCCAATGTCAAACCAATTCAACCCATTTAACCTCAGTTTTGCCCAATTTCAAATATAAACTTTAATTCAACATCCCCAATACCAATATAAACCAAATCCAAGTCCAAATTGATTCACATTTGAGTTCAATTCCATTTGAAATCTAAAATCTCAAATTTTGCCAATTTAATCCAAAATTCCCCAATTAACCTAATGTCAAACAATTCCCCCCAAATTTCAATCCTAAACATTTTATGGAACCACAATGAAACCCGTGCATCATTTAATTATCCCAATTTGAGCTCAAGCATAGCCTAAATTCATTTGAAAACCAAGAACACCCATTTTAACCCAAATTAAACACATGTCCTAAATCTATCAAATTGATTGGCCTAATCCTAAAATTTCCTCCCAATTGATGTTGGGAACTCTTCAATACATTTTTCTAAACCATTTGAAACATTCAATTCTGTCTAAACCCCACCTAAGCCAACTTAGACCCAAGTTGACCCAACCATACCTAAATTGATCAAAATCCAAAAATCCACCAAATTGACCTCTCAATTGAACTCAAGACTATTTCATGTCTTCATGAAAATTCTTCATGGCAATCATTTACACAATGTTGCTCAAGACACTTGGACCTAAATCAAACCCAAACTCAAGCTAGCCCAAGTTGAACCCAAACCAACCCATGTGCACACATGAGCTAAATTAAACCTAACCAAACCAAATTTGACTAAACCAACCTCATGGAAGCCAACCCTAGGCCTTCTAGGATGCGTTTGACCTGACCCAACCCATGCCCTTTTAGCCATGGACCAATGGTCCACCACTATGTACCAATGGGTTTAGCCCTTTGCTAAGGCTAAGTCACATCCTTTAAACCTCCCTTAAGCAACCTCCTGAGCTCAACTAATGCAGCTGAACCTCTTCTCCAGTCCTCCTCAGCCTGCCCAGCCGCTTGACTATCCTTGCCAGCCACCCCAGCCGCCTGAACAACCACACCCGAGCACCCCCTTGTCCTTGAAATTTCAAAATTGAGCCTTGATAATGTGTCATCTCCTCTCCAGCCACCTTGCCTGCTCAGCCCTTGCCCTAAGCGGCCTAAACCACTCACTGCCTGGCCTTGAGCTCCACCAGGCAGCCATGGCTATAAAATCCTCACCGTTTGGCCTTGCACCATATGTTGAAAATTTTCTTACATAACTCCCCCAAACTACTCCCAAACCTTCTCGCAGCCTAGAGAAGAAGAGCCCCACTGTCCTCTTGCCCTAATCCCCACTGGTTGAGCTCAATTTTGGAGTTCAATTTTAGGCCAGAAACTAGGACACTCTCTGAAACTCCACAAAAATCAAATTAAACCCTCCCACACCTTCACCAGAGGTAGAGTAGGAGTTTCCCACTAAAAGCCCCCTCACCCGGCCAGCCATTTGCTCTATCGGCCAGAACAGCAAATCGGGTTTGGACACTTTCATACCTAAGCATTTCACCATCACTCGAGGCTTCATCCGTAAGCTTCTGGGACTCCAGCGAATGTGCCAAGCATCTCAGATTAAAGCTTTACTTCTCAGAGCAAAGGTATTGACCTCTTCTCCCTCCCGAGCTTCCAGCAATTCTCCATTTTGTTATGTACAATTTCAGTGTATGTTAGTCATATAGATGTGTTCGTCTAGGCTAGACACGTCGATAGATACCAACCACACTTGATTTGGTTGAGTCTCGAGCGAGATTTTAAGGTTTTAGGGTGGACGACTCTCGGGTTGAACCAGATGGAGATGATGACCAGAGAACGTTCGATCGCGCGTGTATCGAATGGACGACGGAGATGGAGCCGGATGGAACTACGAAGTGTAAAGCTCAGGCTGCATGGCACTGACTCAGATGATGACGCCGAAGCAAATTGCGCCGCATGGAGTTTCGGATCTGCCGAGGATGACACGGCGCCGCGTCACTTAAGTAGAAAAATAGGCTTTTTCTGAATTAATTAAATGCCTGAAACTTTAAAAATGCATAACTTTGCATAGAGAAATCTTAAAAATAAACTAAAAATGCCATCTTGCTTAGTGAATAGAGGAAAATAATTTCAAAAAAGAATCAAGTTATTTTGATGAGTCTGTGATTTTTAATTAATTTAATATTATTTTGAATGTTTTAATTCTCCATTAGCATGCATAATTCAACATGTCATGAGACCATAGGGTTTTTGTAGTCTCTGATCTTGAGAACATTCTCTAAATTTTTCAAGGCCAGATGTTATATCTATGGCAAGTTATCTATTTTCTAAGTTTAGAGTCATTCTGTACAAAATTAATTGTGAAAATTAGCATTTTGATCATAAAAATCTAGAAAAATTAGGGGAAATATCTTTGGACCAGAGGACCTTAGGAAAATTGTAACTTGGCTTAATTCACTTAAACAAACCCTAATTTAGCTAAAATCCCAAAATTGAAATTAAAATAATTTGAAACAATTACACATCAAAATTAGATGAAATCAATTCTCCACTGATCTTTAGGGTCAGAGGAATCCCACATAAAAGTTTCAAGCCATTTGGAAAAGATTTAACCCACTAAATGGATTATTCAAGTTACATAACCATTTTTGGAATTAAAAAATTCATAAAACTCAAAATATATTTCAAAAATTTACCAAATCAGTTTTGAGGTCTCTCTGATATCAGAGGAACCTAAGAAAATTAAAATTGAAAATTTTCTAAAAACTTCATTTTTAACCTAATTTTAAATAATTTAATAATTAAAAAACAATAAAAATCATAAAAATATTAAAATCTATAAAAATGTCACATTTGGTCCCCTAATCACTTAAGAACTAACCAAACATTTTCGCAAGTCTCCAAGTAAAGATTTTGAATTTTAAAGGCTTAGGGTAACTTTTTAATATTAAAAATGGATTTTCCAACCTTTTCACTAAAATAATTCTAAAAATTCAAAGAAAAATTAGAAAAATACAAAATTTGTTTCTTTAATTTCCTTGGGATTAGAGAGATTTAAGAAAAATATAAAACTTAATTTTCCACTTTAATTTCATTTTATAATTAATTAATACCCCAAAATTCCAGATAATTATAATAAATAAAATATAATTCAAAAAATCACCAAAATTGGCCCAAGTGGTCTTCTGGTCAGTAAAACCTCCCATAATTTTCCTAAGGATAGAAACTTCTTCTTGGTCATGTTATTGAATTTTCATTGAAAATCTCTATTTTTCACTAAAATAATTATATAAATTATATTAAAATTTGAAAAATCAATTTTCTCCTCTAATGTCGTAATTAACATGTGTGTGAGGTGGAATAAAAATTTCAAACTCATTTGAGCTCAATTTAATGAATTATGAAAATTATAAGCTTAAGAGGGCATTAAGGTAATTAAAAGGCTTTAACCTTAATTAAACTTTAGGCTTAACCAAAGGGAGGGTAAAATAACTGATCCTAATTTTCATTTGTATGATTGAAACTAAGGGAGTTAAGGGGTAGAAACCCATTAATCACCTTGAACATTTAAAGAAGAAACCTTAATTGATTAAATCATTAAACTTTGGAAGTTAACTAAAAAATAAATTAATAAAGGTTAAGGGATTTTGACCCAGGAAGATTCTAATACTTTGAAATTCAATCCCTAATAAACGAATTGATCAAACATCATTTAATCTCTATTAATGAAGTCATAACAAATAATGTTTGAAATTAAAAGAAATAATCTTGAAATTTTATAATTAAGTTAAAAGCTTAAAATATTTAAGTTAATGAAAGATGTTTTAAAATTAAATTAAAGTAACTTAAGATGTTAAAATTAATTTGAAATCACCCAAAACTAAGAGTGAAACAAAACAGGAACATTAAGGTCAATTTAAAAAAACAATTCATAATCAAGGCATTAAAATCAAACCAATTAAAAGTTAATACAAAAAGAAAAGAAAACATCATAATTATGTTACAACAAGCTCAAGTCATTGGAACTTAACTGAACCAAAGGATACTTTTCCAACTTAAAATAATTTGAAACATTTAAAACATTTAAAAAGACCAACTAAAACCTTATAACTAAATTAAATCACTTTAAAACATTAACTCAAACTCCAATTAAGAATGGATAAATTTTTTAATGAACCTGCTTGCCTCTAAAGGCTATCATTCTTATAATTCTTAAATAAAATGTCAAATGAAATGTCACTTTACTCACAGGATAGTCAAATATCCTAATTCACTGAGCAAGAATCAAAACTTAACTGAATTCCCGGATGATCAACCCATCTGTATGATGAAATTCATTTGGACTCAGAATAATCCCAACAGTGTTGAAAAGATGTTCAGGACCCATCATAAGCACTTTCTCAACCTAATGGGATGTTTTAGAAGAATAATTGAACTTCATTGTTCTTTGATTAAGAAAATCATCCTTAACAAAAGACAAGAACCTAGACATCATAGGAATTGACTAGCAATAGGATTAGAATCTTGGTAGACAATCAGAACATTCCCTTAGCTTTACCTAGGTGTTTTCTTTTAAAAATATAAATACTCTAACATGTGTTTCAAGTGCAGCTAGAAATGACGAGAAGACCCACCTGGTACGTTTTTATTTTATAGCAATTTATTTACCTGCGATGTACTTTCTTCTTATTGAAAGCTTGCATGTTAAACAAGAATGTCACTCTGCATAAAAACTGAAACCTTTAGGATAGCCGCAAAACTTAACCAAAACTAAGTTAAAAATCAACACAAGATAAAAAAAATTCACTGCCACAACCTTCAAATTATAAAACAACGCAAAATTTAATCATAAAAAAACAACAAAAACTATAATTACAACTAAATTAAAACCTGCCGTGGTATCTAGCCCGCATATTAGTAGGCACACCACCTTTCAAATTACCGCTGATGAGCCATCCGGTTCTAGGCACCCAATTCAAAAAAAGATGGTGTGGCGACATAAAGTTGCGGAGCAAATATCGTCAGAGCAGCCAGAAATGAGGAGTTTCGATGCTGAGTCCAAAGCCAGAAGGAGTGCTGCCGTTTCAGAGACAACTCCAGAGGATGAGGTTCATCGACTGTAGTCTGCCAGTCGTAGGACTGTCAGAGGAAAGTCACTCGAAGTTACTTTGGAAAATTTAAGGTCGGAAATTCAGCAGTTGGCCAAAGAGCGGAAAGAAAGATCAGAGAATGAAGAAGACTTGTCAGAATTCATGGACGAAGATTTTGTCGAGATCAACGTTGTCAAGACCCGGGCGTCATCAGCATTGCTAGAAGCTCCAGCAGCTGCAGAGGGAGATGTTCCAGAGGCACTGAGGCTACGCCTGTGGGAAAAGGACAATACAATTTATCGGATGGAGAAGAAGATGGAAGAAATGGCAGCTGCTCTAGCCACGCTTCAAAGTCAGCCTCAACCTCAAAAGGAAACGCCCCCGGAGGTCATTCACATTGCGGATGGAGGAAAGGAAGTTACATCCGTCAATGTATATGAGCAAGCAAAGAAAGATTCTGCGCAAAGCATGATACCCGATAAGGACATTAAGATCATGGTGGAACAACAGGTGTGAGAAGCCTTAGCCCAGTCCAATAATGAAGCATCTATTCAGACGGGTAGACCTTACTCCGAAGAATTTGCTGCAGTTCAATACCCAAAGGGCGCCACCTCTGTTTAAGACTTTCGACGGCATGGGAAACCCCCGGCAACATGTTGTACATTTTCGTGCCAGTTGCTGCAACGCCGGTGGGAGCGATGCTTTGCTATTTCACTAGTTCGTTAGCAGCATGTCAGAGATCACCTTCGATTGGTACGCAGAATTACCAAACAGTTCGGTCAAGACTTTCTCAGAATTGGAAAAACTTTTCATTAAACGGTTTGCTGGGGCTCAACACCACATCACTATCGGTGATCTTGTGGTCGAGCAACAGAAACCGAACGAAACCTTGGTGGACTACATACTTCGATGGAGGAATCTAAGCATGAAGTGTGAACCACAACTTTAGGAACATCATGCAGTCGGTATCTTGCTGAAGAGCATCCACGAACCGATATCACTTCTCCTTAAAGTATTCACAATTAAGACTTTCGAGAAGTTGTTTAGTAAGGTCGGGAGCTTGCAAGAAGAGGCAAAACAATTGAGTTTCATCGACAAAACCGATAAGCAGAAACCAATAAAAGTATTCAAGAAGAAATCTGGAATCGTCGCGGCAGTGGATAAGGGTAACAGCCAGTGCAAATACGGCTGCAGCCAAGTTATCAACCACCGCAACGGAACTATCAACAACCCCAACAGAGTTATCAACAGCCTCGATCAAGTTATCAATCACTGCAGTATCATGATCAATTGCCGCCTCGCCCAAAATGGGCCCTGAAGGATCTTTTGAATAAGGAATATCCTTTCAAGACTGAAGCAGTGGCTAAGATGTTCCACAGATTGAGCAAGACACCCGATTTTCAGTTACCATAGCCCAGGAGGTCAGAGGAAGTCAATAAGAAAGATCATCTGAATTATTGCCCCTACCACAAGATGCTCGGACACAAAAATACAAGATTGCTTCACCTTCAAAAGCTGGCTCGTGTATAACCTCAGTCGAGGGAGCATAACGATCCCGAAAGAATACATGAAGGAGCCCTAAAAAGGAGGTTTCGTCAATGACATTTCAACAGATCCTATTGTTCCAATAGACCCATACATGACCGACGATGGATGGAGTACTGTTTGGACAGAGTCTTCGAAGAAAATTTTGGATCACGTCAAGACCGCTTCGGTGCTGATCTACCTAGAAAATACCCATTTTTATGTCTTATTTATGATTCAATTCTTAAGAATATTATGCTTTAATGAAAGATATTTTCATGTTTTTGGATGTAGATGATTTAAAAAAAGTCCAAGAAATAAAAAGAAGGAAAAATGAGCAAAAAGGAGCAAAAATGGAGCTTATGGACCAAAATTTTAGAATTATTGGCCTGGCGCCTAGGAGCGTAGTCCGGCGCCAGCGCCGGAATCCGGCGCCAGGCGCCGGTTCGATACGGTACGTCGTCAAGTTTTTTGATGACTTTGGGCGATTATTTTGACGGTGTTAAGCGGTTATTGGAGCTTCTAGAAGATTGTAAGTTACTTCTAATATATAGGACATGTGATACAATGTATTTGGACAGAAGGAAACGGTCTAGATTGTGAAGAGGTGCGACCCAAAGAGAAGAGGTGCGAAAGACCTGGTCACGGAGTCCGGCGCCTAGGCGCCTAGGCGCGACGGTTACCTTCTAGAAGATACATTGAATTTGGACGAATTTTGAAGAGGTGCCTTAAGTAACCCCTGGTCAAATTCAGAGCTCTATAAATAAAAGTCCATTCTACAGAGAAAATCGCACCAAAACCCCCCCTCTTAGTACACATACCCATTTTACCATCTTCTCTCCCATCTTTAGTTTTATTTAGTCTCTTCCATACTTAGGGTGCCACTTTATTTAGTGTATAGTGAGTTTATTTTGAGTGTTTGTTGTGTGTTATAGCTGCTGGAGTCTTTCATCATTGCTTTGGTGTCAGTAGAAGTCAGCAGATCTCTTGAAGGAACACTTCAGATAAGTATTTGTACTTTGGTTCAAAGTTTTATAAATATATTTTGTTATATTATTTCAATGAGTTCTAAATAGTTAGTTATCTTTCTCCTTTCATTTATGAAAAGATTATAAATTAAATAAATTTTGTAAGAGAATTAAATATAAAATATTTTAAAACATTGTGATGATATTAATACCTGATCTTAGTTTACTTTTTAAATTGGCCATTTAATTTGTTAAAACTTGTTGAAGAATTTTGAGACCTATCCGGAGATAAATTCTTAACTAGTAGATATCACATGAATCCTTAGGTAATCGCAGGCTATACGCATATTGTTTAAGGTAAAGTGCAAATAAATAGGAAGATATTATTTATTGGGCGTAGAATTAATTAGTTTTTAGAGTGACATAATAAATTCTAATAAATTGGTTTATAGAAAGGTAACGGGTCACTGGTAGGGCCGACCATAGCCACCCTTTGGACATCTAGTAGCTTGAGCCTAGATTAACCTATTTTACTAAAAAAACATCCTGAGCCTAACTATAGATTAGTCAATGTTCTTTGCACCTGGACGAAAGGGTAAATAATATGAACGCTTCTATTTGGTACAATACCATAATCTTAATTCCCTACAAAATTTAATTAATATATAATTCTTGGATTAGTTAAAAAAGGAGAAAGTCGTTTTTATAATTGCATTGAATTTAATTACTGCTTACTTTACTTTCGTGCTTATTGCTTACTTTCTTTTAGTAAAAATTATTAGTTAATTAAATTTGAATATATATATATATATATATATATATATATATATATATATATATATATATATATATAAAGAAGGGTATATATAAATTGCTTTCGAAAATTTCAAAATATTATTTATATCTCTTACTTTTTATTTCCCTATCCCCGTGGGATCGATAACCAGGACTACACTAGAGCCCTGTATTACTTGAACGATACGTATACTTGCGTTTAAAATTGTGACTTTTACAATAATAAAATCTAAATATAAAGTAATAAACGTATACCTCGCACATTAAGTTTTTGAAGCCATTTGCTGGAAATTAAATATTCTAAAAAGTGGTGTCAAATTCTTGTATTTTAAAGCATATTTAAAGTCGCATCGCATCAAGTTTTTGGCGCCATTGCCGGGGATCGAAAAGAATAAAAAAAATTAAAAGGATGGAAAATAATAATAATAAAAAAAACATAAAACGAAACAAAAATATTTTCTTTAAATTTTTATGCGTATTTCTGGATCTGAAGGATTACTACCTTTTGATTCTGAATTAGAAAGAACAATTAAAAGAATTAAAAAAGGAAAACAAATTATAAAACATCAAAAAATGACTAATTTACATAACAATAATCACAATCCAATCGAAATAAATGAACAAAATATTTATAAACCATTAAGGGAATATGCAAATCCTACAGCTGATGTACTTCATGTTAGTATTCAAATTCTAGCTGTAGAAGCTAATTCTTTTGAGCTTAAATTTTCCATTATTCAAATGGTTCAAAATAATCAATTCTGAGGAACACCTAATGAAGATCCAAATTTACACCTTGCTAGTTTTTTAGAGCTTTGTGCTATTAGGCTTAGACTCTTTCATTTTTCCTTAAAAGATAAAGCAAAAATGTGGCTTAATTCATTAGCAATTTGTTCTATTAAAACATGGGCATATATGACACAAAAATTCTTTGCTAAATATTTTCCTCATTCTAAAACTGCTCAATTGAGAAATGATTTTACTTCATTTACGCTATTTGATGGAGAAACAATTTATGAAGCTTGAGAAAGATTTAAAGAACTATTAAGAAAATGACCTCATCATGCTTTACGAGATTGGTTAATTATTCAAACATTTTATAATGGATTAATTGGATCACTTAGATCTATTATTGATGCTGCTGATGGTGGTTCTTTAATGGCTAAGACATTTGAAGAAGCCTACACCTTAATTGAAGAAATGACTAACAATAATTTTCAATGGCCTTTTGAAAGTGTTAATCCTAAAAGAATGACCAATATTCATGATAATGATGCCTTTTCTATTTTAGCTTCACAAGTGGCTGCGATATCTAAGAAATTAGATAATTTTGCTATTAATATATCGCATGTAAGTAATGATAATCCTGCAAATTCTGATGATACTCAAACAATGGAAACTTTGCAAGCTATTGCTAGTAAAAATGATAACCCTTATTCTAATTATTATATCATGGTTGGAAAAATCATCCTAATTTTAATTGGAGTAATGGACATCAAGTTAATCCAAATTGGAACAATCAAGGAAATTCAAACTATAGACCAACTTATCCTTCTGGTTATAACAATCAGCAGAAAAAGTTGTTTGTAGAAGAATTGATCTTGCAACTAAGTAATCAGCTACAAAGTCAAATCACTGTTATTCGTAATATTGAGAATCAGATGGTCAAATTGCTAATTTCATTAATTACAGACCTCAAGGAACACTACCTAGCAATGTCGAAATTAATCTAAAGGATTTGGAAAAGAACATGAAAAAATAAAAGCTGTACAACTCAGAAGTGGAAAGGAATTAATAGAGAAAACACGGAATGTGATTGAAAAAGAGAAAGAAGTTGGAGAGATTAAAAAACCTAAAGATACCCTTTCTCCAAGAAAAGATCAGACTGTTGTACCAATTGAAGTGAGTTGAAAAACCACCACCACCTTTCCCTCAAAGACTTAAACATCAGAAGCTTGACCATCAATTTTCTAAGTTCTTTGAAATTTTTAAGAAACTTACCATCAACATTCCTTTTGTTGAAGCTTTGGAGCAAATGCCAAGCTATGCAAAATTTATGAAGGATATTTTAAGAAAGAAGAGAAAATTTGAAGCTTATGAAACTGTTGCATTAAGTGAAGAATGTAGTGCAATAATTTAGAAGAAATTACCTCAGAAACTTAAAGATCCTGGAAGTTTCACTATACCATGTGCTATTGGAGAAAAATTCTGTGGAAAAGTCTTATGTGATTTAGGAGCTAGTATTAATCTCATGTCATTTTCAATCTTTCGAATGTTAAATTTAGGAGAGATTTCTCCTACTACTGTAACTCTTCAGTTAGCTGATCGATCGATCATTTATCCTAAAGGAGTTATAGAGGATATTCTTGTTAAGGTAGATAAATTTATCTTCCCTGTGGATTTCATTGTTCTAAATATGGAAGAAGATAAAGAAATACTTATCATTTTAGGAAGACCTTTTCTAGCTACCGGTCGAGCTATGATTGATGTGCAAAAAGGAGAATTAACAATGAGAGTTAATGATCAAGAGATAACATTCAATGTTCTGAAATCAATGAGGTATCCTGGAAAAGAAAAATACTATCGAATGAATATTTTTTATTATAAGATTGAAAAGCATTACCAAGAAATATGTAAGGTCATTTCTGATGATAAAGATAAAGAATCTATGTTATATTATGAGTCATTAAATGAAGAAAATTTATCTAAAGAAGCTCATCACATTCATGAAAATGGGGAAATTTTAGACACAACTAAAAATGATATACTTTTACCCTCAATTGAAAAAGCCCCTGAACTGGAATTAAAAATGTTACCTGCACATTTGATGTATGCATTTTTTAGAGATTCATTAACTTTACCTGTAATTATATCTTTAGAATTGAGCAAAGATCAATAAGAAAAATTAATAGGAGTTCTGAAGAATTATAAGAAAGCTTTTGGTTAGGCTATTGCAGATATAAAAGGAATAAGTCCTTCAATTTGTATGCATAGGATTTTAATGGAAGAAATTTGTAAGCACACTATTAAACCACAAAGAAGATTAAATCCAATTATGAAGGAGGTTGTTAAGAAAGAGATTTTGAAATGGTTAGATGCTGAAATTATTTATCCTATTTCAGATAGCCAATGGGTAAGTCTTATTCATTGTGTTCAGAAGAAAGGAGGAGTAACTGTCATTGTTAATGAAAAGAATGAATTAATCCCAACAAGACAAGTTACTGGATGGCGAATTTACATTGACTA
Organism: Papilionanthe hookeriana x Papilionanthe teres; assembly: GCA_022702705.1. NCBI lineage: Eukaryota > Viridiplantae > Streptophyta > Magnoliopsida > Asparagales > Orchidaceae > Papilionanthe > Papilionanthe hookeriana x Papilionanthe teres. The sequence continues at coordinate 39,971,112 of CM040427.1, read as the reverse complement.
TCGAAAATTAAACAACGCCACTAGAAAGAATCATTTTCCTTTACCTTTCTTAGATCAAATGCTGGATAAACTAGCTGGACACTCATATTTCTGTTTTCTGGATGGATATTCTGGTTATCATCAATTACCCGTTGCTCCCGAGGATCAAGAAAAGACAACATTTACAAGTCCTTATGGAACATTTGCCTTTAGAAGATTGCCTTTTGGTTTATGCAATGCACCTACAACTTTTCAAAGATGTATGATGTCAATATTCTGTGATTTGATTGATAAATGAATTGAAGTATTTATGGACGATTTTTCAGTTTTTGGAACTTCTATTGAATCTTGCTTGGAAAATATAATGAAAGTTTTGAACGGATGTGAAGAAACAAATTTAGTCCTAAGCGGGAAAAATGTCAATTTATGGTCACAGAAGGCATTGTACTTGGACATAAAGTTTCACAAATAGGGATGGAAGTTGATAAAGCAAAAGTGAAAATTATAGCTGAACTGCAACCACCTACTGCTGTTACTGATGTAAGAAGTTTTCTGGGTCATGCTGGATTTTATAGGAGATATATAAAGGATTTTTCTAAAATTACTAAACATCTTTGTCATTTATTAGAAAAAAAGCTAAATTTGAATTTAATGAAGATTGTCTGAATGCGTTCAATATTTTGAAAGAAAAATTAATCACTGCACCTGTCATTGTTGCACCTGATCGGAATAAACCTTTTGAATTAATGTGTGATGCAAGTGATTATGCAATCAAAGCTGTATTAGGACAAAAGTATGAGAAGATTTTCAAAGTTATATACTATGCTATCAAAACTCTTAATGAAACTCAAGTAATTTACACTACTACCGAAATAGAGCTTTTATCAATAGTATATGCCTTTGATAAATTTAGACCATATCTTCTTGGAACAAAATGTATCGTGCATACTGATCATTCTGCTATTAAGTATTTAATATCTAAAAAGGATGCTAAACCTAGATTGATCAGATGGGTTTTACTTTTGTAAGAATTTGATTTTCAAATTGTGAACAGAAGAAGGACTGATAACCAAATTGTTGATCATTTATCAAGAATCAAAAATAATAATGAGAATATTTATGAAGATAATATAAATGAGAAATTCCCGGATGAACAATTATATGTCATTCAAGGATTACAAATGCCTTGGTATGCAGATATAGTTAACTACTTGGTTAGCAATATTTTACCATATGGGATGAATAGTAAATACATTAAGAAATTCAAGAATGATTGTAAATCATATATTTGGGAAGAACCTCATTTATTTAAATTACGAAGAGATTTTGTGATTCGAAGATGTGTACCTTATGAAGAAACATTTGCAATTATTTAAAAATGTTACGATTCTGAATTTGGAGGGCACTTTGAAGTTGATAAAACTGCATTTAAATTTTTAAATTCTGGATTTTTCTGGCCTACTTTATTTAAAGATGTTGAAAATTATGTGAAAACTTGTGATCGATGTCAAAGAATGGGAAATATATCCAGAAAAGATGAAATGACTCTAAACTTTATATTAGAAATCAATATTTTCGATGTAAGGGGTTTAGACTTTATGGGACCTTTCGTACCATCATCTGGAAAGATTTATATTTTATTAGCAGTTGATTTTGTTTCAAAGTGGATTGAAGCTGTAGCTTTACCTAACTATGATTCCAAAAGTGTTTCAAAATTTTTAAAGAAAATGATTTTTACAAGATTTGGAATGCCTAGGATAATTATCATAGATGGGGGAAGTCATTTCATAAATATAAAAATTCAATCATTGCTGGAGAAATTCATAGTTAAGCATAGAATTGCAACTGCTTATCATCCTCAAACAAGTGGAATGGCTGAAGTGTCAAACAGAGAAATTAAAAAAAATTTAGAAAAGACTGTTAATCCTAAAAGAACTCGACTAGGTTGATAGACTTGATTCTGCATTATGGGCTTATAGAACAGCTTATAAGACACCTATCGGAACGTCACCTTATCAGTTAATTTATGGTAAACATTATCACTTACCTGTTGAACTGGAGCATAAAGCTTAATGGGCGATAAAGAAGTTTAATCATAATTTGAGTACTACAAGAGAAAAATGATTATTGCAACTGAATGAAATGGAAGAGATAAGAAATGAGTTTTATGAAAATGCAAGAATTTATAAGGAAATAATGAAGAAATTGCATGACAAAATGATTTCAAGGAAAATATTTGCGCCTGGATCAGAAGTATTATTATTTAATGCTCGTTTAAAACTTTTCCCTGGAAAATTAAAATCTAAATGGATGGGACCATTTATAATTGAGAAAGTATACCCATATGGAGCTATGGATATTAAAGATCCAAATACTTGAAAAGTATTTAAAGTTAACGGATTAAGACTGAAGCCTTATATGAGAGAAATGAAAATAAATTACAAAGTGGCTTATGAGCCGAGTCTACCCTATTAATTCAATTAATTAGGTCGGGCTGACGATGTTAAACCAAGCGCTTTGTGGGAGGCAACCCATATTTATTAGTTTGAGTTTAATTATTGTTGAAAGTTTATGCCTTGGTCTTGACTGAATTTGTATATAACTTCTAGAAATAGAAGGCTAACGAGTCTGTATTGGCTTAAGCTAAACATTTTCTTAAAGTATATAGAAATTGGACTTGGACCACTTTATGTCAAATCTGAGTAAAAAGGAGATCAAGTTAACCTTTATTTCTGATTGTCTGTGATTTAAATTTTTCGTAATTGTATTTGTGTATTGATCATACCCATTTGTTAGACCTATTTTTACGACCAAAACTTTACAAAATTTGACGATAGGTGAATCAGAGTCGATCGAGGTTCTGGCGCCTAGGCGCCAAAAGTTGGCGCCTAAGCGCCAGAATAACTAGCGTATCGATGATCCGACGCCTAGGCGCCAGATTCCGGCGCCTAAGCGCCTCGGTTACAGATCGTGGAAAAATCAAAATTCTTCAGTTTTTCACACGAAATCTCTTTATATATAACCTATTTTTCGTCCCCAATCCCATATAAACACTAATTTCGACCATAGCAATTCATTTTGGAGGAGTTAGGAAGGATTTGGAGGCAATGGATAGAGGAAATCATGGAAATGAGGTAAGAGACAAATCTCCTAAAGATCATCAGCCTTATTTTAATGGTTTTATTGTTGTTAGTCTGGAGAAAATGTTTAGTCGAATGGATAAGATTGAAGCGAAACTTCAAAGTATTGGTAATCGTCTCCATGAGATGTACCACCAATACGAACACCTTGAATGACAAACCAAACTTCAATATGATCATATGGCTGCTTATCATGACGCTCAAGTAGAAATGTACACGAAGAACATGTGGATTGATGAAAAGACGGCTTTGGAATTTCTGAGGGTGTTGGTGTTCTATCCCTTCGGTCCTAGCGAACTTCATTGCAAAAGAAATGGAAATTGAAGATCGGTGTTAAATAGATTATATATGTGTTTTAGGTGTGATCGAGTCTTGTGTTAGTAGTGTTGAATATCTCATTTGTGTCTTTGCTTAAATTGTTCAATGTGCATTGTTGGATTTGAATGTTTGCTTTGAATATGTTATTGTTTGTGTTATTTATAGAATAATGAACCTTGATACAAGTCTTGTACTGAAAGTTATTGAATTTGGAATGAATATTAGGATTTATAATTGAAGAATTTGGATACATTTATGTGGATCTATACTATCATTTTAAATTGAAGGTGAAAATATTTGGAGGTTATAAAATGGATTAATACTCTCATAAGAATAATTAGGAGTCAAATTTGATAAGATTTGGTGGAAAATAATTAATTTAAATCGAATTTTTGGAAAGGCGAGTCTAGCGCCCGAATTCGGTGCCTAGGCGCTGGTTCGACCTGGACCCGAAAACTCATCTTCTTAAACCTCCCCCACGCCATTTTTGAAGCCTAAGCTTCCTTCTCCACAGTTTTTCGCGAAAATACCACCTAGAGATCCCATTTAGAGCCGAATTTTCAGGTTTTTGGGCTTGAAATCACCCGATTTCTTCATCTCGAGGTCAGATCTACATTCTAAACTCATTATTTTTTATTTTCACCATGGAATTTGCTCTCATTTAGAAAAACTAAAATTTTGAGAAAATTTTTGATTTTTTATGGTTAAATCCATGAATTTTTAAGCTTTTTCAAGTTTGAAAAGCTTAAATTAGTTTATTTTCCTAGATTCGTTGAATTTATTTCGCATTTTTTCTTTCACGTTTAGATGGCACCCAAATCTAAGCGAGGAAAGGAACACAAAAATTTTGATCGTAGCAAGTTCGTCACTGCTGCTGCACACTTCCGTGTTGACCTCATTTTTGATGAGGTCTTCTCTTCTTCTCTTTAGTACTTAGGATCTAGCCTTAGGCTTTTCCTTTGACTATCTTAGAGGACTAGAATTGAGACCCACCACCTAGAATTTCAAACCACTTCTAAACTCCCTGCAAACTCCACAAACTTGACTGTAGACCCCTAATCACCTAGAGGGTTGAAATCAAATGTGGAAGTTTAAAGGATGAGTTCCTATAGGACTCTTTGGCCTTAGGACTGCCCTGGGTGGCCTGGTCTGGTGAAAGGGCTGACTTACACACACACTACACTCACACACTACACCTACACACTACACTTTCACACACCTCCTAAAAAAAAACACACCCTTAGCCAACTTGACCTCCTGACTCATGTAGGTGATTCACATGGATGGTCCTTAACCCCTAAGCCCTTGGCTAAGAGGGTTAGGAACAACATAGTGAATGCCTCAGATGAGTCCCTTCATGGCTCATGTGGGCTTGATATGGCTTCATGGCTCAACAAAAATGATTTTATTCCACTTACATCCACCCAATCTTCAATTTTCCAAATTTTCAATTTTTGACCCCGGGACCCTACACCCCGCCTAACCTACCAAATGCCTTTGAAACTACCCAAATTTCTCAAAAATTTCCAAATTACCCAAAACTCTGCAAAATCAATCCCAAACATCTCCACACCACTTAAATTGATCATCCATACCCAAAAATGCCAAAAATTCGAAAATACCCCCCAATACCCTCCAAATACCCAAAATACCCCTCTTGACCCAAAAATCCAAAAATTCAGAAAATTCCCAGAAAATTCCAGAAAATCCCAAATATTCCCAATTTCATTTTGTTCAACTACACCATGGGCCAATTTTGTCAATTTACCCCACTTTTATCAAAACCCCCAATTTGACCCATTTTAACCCAAAGTAAACCCAATGTCAAACCTAACCCACCCAATTGACCCAAATTCTGGTCCAATTCAATTCTAAACTTCAATTAAACATCCCCAACACCAATCTAGACCCAATCCAAGCCCAATTTGAGTGGCATTGGGATCCAATTTCACTTTTGGCCTTAAAGCCCAATTTGGACCTATGACCTAAACCTAACCCAAACTCACCCAATTCAACTCCAATTAACCCCAAATCTTTTCCAAACCTTCCTTAACATCCCCATAAACAAAACACTAACATGATTTGCCCAAAATTTAGACCCAAACCCCACTCAAATTCAACCCAAAATCAAAAAGCCCAATTTTGACCTAAACCTAAACCTAGCCCAAATGAGCCCAAATCCCAAAATCAAAACCTAACCAAAGCCAAAACCTCTTTGAAACACTCCCATAAACATTTCCCAACATTAATTTTACATCAATTTCAACTCTAGCCCAACTTTGGCCCATGGTAACCCATTTTGGCCCACCTTAGCCTCTTTACCAAAAAGGCCCATATCCAACCCAAATCACCTCAAACTTGTTTCAAACCACTCATGAAGCATCCCTAAACCAAACTCAACAATTATTTGGCCCAAGCCTTTACCAAAATTTCATCCCAAAATCCATTTTAAAATTCAAAAGCCCACTTTCCTAAACCATTTTAAAAGCCCATCCTTTACCACATCCAAAGGCCCAAAATTGGTCCCAAAGCCCATATGACATTTCCCCTCATCATACTTTCAATTAAACTCAATACCTAAGTCCTAAATCCATCATCAAATCATTCCAAATCAAGTTCCATACAAATTTCCATCAAATTACCAAAAAATTCCTAAAACTCTTTTCATGAAACAAGTCAACCCTTTTCCCAAGCCAAATGGAGCCATGAACAAGCCATCCTCAAGCCACATGAAGCCATGAGGGCTTTGACTTGTCATTAGTCCATTTATGGCAAGAAGAGGGGGCCCTTTCCTAATCCTTCTTAAACCTTTTTTTACCTTAAGCATGTCACACACTAAACCATGCTTAGCCACCTCACCATGGATGGAGACTTCACCACTACATGGCAGCTGACCCAAGTGACTCTTTTCGGCCCAAGACCGGACCTTGGGTGGTGCACCTAGCCCAAAAGGATGGGTTGACCCAAACCTAGCCAAAATGGCCTCTTCCCCATTCCATTCCAAGCCATCTCCTTTACACTTGGCCATTGACAATTGCTTGCACAAACACCCACCCGACCTACCCGACCCCGAGGGTGACCCTCGCTCGCCGGCCAGCCACCCCGATCGCCGGAAAACACCATGGCCGAAAGCTCACATGTGAGCCAACATTGAAATTATCCATTGCTGACTTGTCCCAACCCAAATGGATAGCATGGCCGTTCTTCCCTCGACCTAAGCAGTCGATCCCAACCATTAAACCCCCCGGGAGAACCTCCGACCATGCCTATTTAAACACCACCCCCTCACGGCCATAAAAGAAGAGTTGCACAAACCTTGCCAAAACTCCGCCAAAATTGTTCCGTACTCCTCCCCATACACGAGCACTTCATCCCCAGGTGAGATCCCCCCGCCATTTCTTCTCTGCGAGCTCAATTTCGCAGTTTAAATTCCACCCAAAACCAGGACACTTCTCCACAGTGGACCAATCCCCAAATCGATTGGTTCTACACCTTCACCGGACCGAGGAAGGTGTCCACCAGAAAAGCCCCATCTCCGAGCCACCCAGGTTGCTCCGGACTCCAAGCTTTATGATCGACCGTGGTCGAAGTCCAACCTGGACAATTCACTGGACCGGGAGACTTCATCCGGAGCTTGCTAGGATCCAATCGAAGGTGCAACAACTCTCGGATCGAAGCTTCACTTCTCCGAGCAAAGGTATGAACTCATTCTTCTTCCCGAGCTTACGGAGATTCTCCATTTCATTTGAGTAAATTTCAATGCATGTTTACCGTATGGATGTGTTCGTCTCTTCGAGACGAATCCATAGAGCATAAGAACACGAAAATCCATTGAGAATCGAGTGAGAAATTAGGGTTAGAAGGTCGACGGTCACGGGTGCACACCGGCCGTAGACGATGACCGGGAGCCGTTGGATCGCGCGTGTATCGAGCGGACGGATCGGATCGCGCCGGACCGGAGAACGTTACGTGAACTCGCGGGTCCCGGGACGGCCGACTCGGATGGCGGCGCCCAATCGCGCCGCGACACGTACCGCTTCGGAGAGGCTAAGGATGCGCTGGCGCCGCGTGGATAAGTAGAAAATTAGGGGTATTTTCTGATTTATTTAATTCCCTGAACTTTGAAAATTCATATCTTTGTGTAGAAAAATCCTAAAAATAAAATAAAAATACCCTCTTGCTCAGTGAACAGAGGAGAATAATGTGGAAAAGAAATCATTTAATTTAATCAAGTATTTTATTTTTAGTAATTTATTTACTCTCTGCATACATTTAATTCTCCATGCATTCATACAATTCACCATGGCATGAGACCATAGGGCTTTTGAAGCCTCTGAATTTGGGAACATTCCCTGAATTTTCCAAAGTCAGAGGCCATCCCTATGAAGAGTTATTGATTTTTCAAATTCATGTCACTCGTTTTGAGTATTTTAATTCCAGTAAATAGCATGTTGTGTAATAAATTCTAGGAAAATTTGGTGATGTTCCTTATGACCAGAGAACCCTAGGAAAAATAGGATTTGAGTTAATTCACTCAAATTAACCCTAATTGGCTTAAACACCCAAAATAGGTCTCTAATTAATTAGAGTTAACCATAGATCAAATTGACTTGAAATCAATTCTCCACTGACCTTTAGGATCAGAGGAACCCACCATAAAAATTTAAGGTCAATTGGACTTGTTTAGCCCCACTAATTGGGTTGATTAAGCCACTTAGTCATTTTAAACTTTAAAAATTCATAACTTTCAAAATACCTTTCAAAAATTCACCAAATTGGTTTTGGAGCCTCTCTGATATCAGGGGAGTTTAAGAAAATTAAAATTTCAATTTTCTAAAAAAGTTGATTTTTAATATTATTTTAATATTTTTAATAATTAAAAAATAATAAAAATCACAAAAATAATAAAATTCACCAAAATGTCACATTTTGAATTTTAATCACTTAGGAACAAACCCCATATTTTTCCTAGGTCTATTTAGTGAGATATTAAATTTTAAAGCTCTAGGGTAATTTTAAAATTAAAAAAATGTATTTTCTAGCATTTTCACTAAAATAATTGTAATAAATCATAGAAAAATCAGAAAATTGTAAAGTTTGGTTCTCTGGAATCCTTGATATCAGAGAGAATTTTAAAAATTATAAAATTCATTTTTCAACTTGTATTCTATTTTTAAATTAATTAATACTTCAGAACTTAAAATAATTCTAATAAATAAAATATAATTCAAAAAATCACAAATTTTGGTTCAAGTGGTCCTCCGGTCATTAGGAATGTCCCCTAATTTTCTTAAGGACAGAAACTTACCCTTGGTCATGTTATCAAATTTTCGTTGAAAATCTCTATTTTCTACTAAAAATAATTATATAAATAAATTAAATACAGAAAAATCATATTTTCTCCTCTCATGTCTTTATTGACATATGAGTGAAGTCACATAAAAATTTCAAGTTCATTTGAGTTCAATTTAGTGAGTTATAAAATTATTAGGCTTAAAGGGCAAAATGGTAATTAAAATTTTAACCCTTAATTAAAACTTTAGGTTTAATAAAAAATTAACAAGTAAAATATTTGATCCTAATCTGATTTGGATGATTGAAATTTAAATAATTAAAGGGTAGAAACCCATTAAGCAATTTAGAATGATTAAACTTTAATTAAATAATTGATTAAATTTGGAAGAATAATAAAATTGGAATTATTAAAATAGGGATATTATTAGGAAGAGATTTATTCTTTAATTTAAAAATCCCTAAATTAATTATCTCATTAATATTCAACTCTTAATTAAAATAATAACTCAAATTTAAAATATTAAAAGACTTAATCATTAAACTAAAATTAAATCATTAAACTCTTTCAAAAATTTCAATTAAAATTAAATTAAATTAAATTAAAAATTAAATTAAATTAAGTAAATTAAATTAAAATTATATTAAATTAAATTAAGATTAAAAGTTGAATTAAATTAAATTAAATAAAATTAAATAAATAAATTAAATTAAATTAAATTAAATTAAATTAAATTAAAATAAATAAATAAATTAAATTAAATTAAATAAACTAAATTAAATTAAATTAAATTAAATTAAATTAAATTAAATTAAAAATTAAATCAAATCAAGCTAAATTGAATTAAATTAAATCAAATCAAATTGAATTAAATTGAATTAAATTAAATCAAAATAAATTAAGTTAAATTAAATAACATCACTTAAGACATAAATCTAAAATAACTTGAACACTATTCCAAACTTAAATCATTAATTTGAACTTAAATTTGAATCACAAATCATTAAATATCATTTTGCCCTAGGAGCTTTAGTTATCATAACTCCTAAACAGAATATAAAATGAAATGTTACTTCACTTATAGGATATTCAAATGTCCTAGTTCATCGAGCAAGTTAACAAAAATTGAAAACCTCGGACGATCGATTCATTTATATAACTAAATTCTCTTGGACTTAAAACAATCCTAGAAATATTGAAAATATGTTTAGGATCTTTCCTAAGCACTTCCTCAATATGATAGGATATTTATAAGAACAATTGAACTTAGTTATTCTTTGATGAAGAAAATCGTCCTCAAACTAAAAACACAGGAACCTAGACGTCATAGGAAATGACTAAGTCATAGGATTAGGAACTTGGTAGAAAACCATAACCCTTTCCCTTAGCTTTACCTAGGAAATTGCTATGAATGCTTAAATGCTCTAAATTGTATTTTAAGTGCGGCTTGGGATGACGGGAAGACCCTCCAGGTACGCTTTTATTTTATTGCAATTTATTTTATTGCAATTTATTTAATCGCATCGCACTTATTTTTCTTGCATGATAAAACAACAGTTGCATGAAAACCGACACCTTTAGGACAGAAACCAAAGCCGAAACCCATAACTAAATTAAAAGACACTACAAGATAAAATTCACCTCCACAACATTTCAAAATATAAGACAACTCAAAATTTAATCACAAACAGAACACAAAACTACAATTACAACTAAATTAAAACGTCCTGTTGGATGATCGGGAATACCTCGGATGATGTAACCTACGTGTTGCTAACGGGATTTCCCACGGTCTAAATGAAAGTGTGGAACTCATTCGATTGAGTTTAGCAAATTCATCCGGACTAAGTGAATCCGATAAAAATAATGATGCGGAAGGATGGAACCGTGGGATCTTAACCGGTGTCGTTATAATCAACTTTAAGATTTGTTTTAATTAAAACACAAAAAACACTTGGAAATTAAGACTTCTCTAAACCAAAACACTTTTCTCATCCACCGATTTATGATTTCTAAAACTAAACCTCTGCAACAACAAGGAGCTCGGAGCATGGTGGGCAACGACGGCCATCGTCGTCGAGCAAAACTTGAACCGACATCAACAAAACTTTCCTAGAATTAAACAACAAAGCCATAGGACTTCGAGGTAGTTTGCCTAGTGCAACATAAATCCTCAACCCTTCGTTAGGCATTTGCATTGCAAATTAAGCCCTAACCGGTCTTAGGATTTCCGAGGTAGTCGTCCGATACAACATAAACCCTCATATCTTCCAGGCTGTTTGTATGATTCTATCATATAAATATAAGCCCTAATTAACTAAAATTGGCAAGATTAAAACATTAAATAAACATTAGGACTTTCCTAAATCCAAGCCAAACAATAGGATAGTCGGGAGATTACCGAAGTTCGCTTCGAATCCGTAATTTCTCCTACTTTTCTTCCTTTGAATTTCCAAAATAAAAAAAAATGTTCCAAATTTGAGCTAATCCCTTTTGAAATTCCAAAATTCAATCCCTTGAAAACTTAAACTTTGAAATTCTTGAGAGCGAGAATTATTGATTATTATCGAGAGTTTTCTTAGGTGATTCCCGTCACTTAAGATGTAATTAACTATAGGGGCTTGCCCTTATAGGGAATTTTAAGAACCTGAGTAATATAAACCCCGTTTAATGTTTTCATATTAAGCGAGGAATTTGTCGGCTTATAAAATTGGTTCGCAGACCAAACGGATGTCACAAACCTTTCTAGTTTATTTAATCGAGCCCCATTATCAAGCAGTGTGTCTATTCTTCGGGATAGATACACGGTTTGCGGTGCGGTGCTCGTTTATATAAACTATTTGGGATGTGAGATCGGTTTGATTTCATATCTTAAAATCTTCAAATTTAAAATTATTTTCAAAAATCAAATACTACTTATTTCAAATTATTTATTTAAATTAAATTAAAAGTTCGCCGACAACTTCTGTTAGGCGACCTCTTTTTAAAATATCACACAACCTAAAAAAATAACGCCGACATATTTCTGGCGACTCCGCTGGGGATCAATTCCTCTCTCCATTCTAATCAGACAATTCTGCTTTCAAAAATCGGTAGTGCATCCATGTCCCTTATGGATCAAACTACCCTTCTTTCCGTTGGGATACTATGTTCATTCCTACCTTGAACAAGTATAACCAACATTCTCTTGGATTTAGGAGCCACTGTTTAGACACCCCTAAACAGAGAGGTTCCGAGATCCTTTTACCTCATTTCTGAGGTGGGGTGGACCCTCAATAGGTGTTAGTCTAGGAGTGATCCTTCGAGTCGAGAAGTCTTGCTTAAGACTCTCTTTTTCTTTCCAACTCCGATTCGGATTCCTTACCTTCTCTACACATTTGAACACTCCGTTCTAAATAAACAAACCCTCTAATAAGTGAGTCTTTTAATAAGTGATTCCTTCTTATAAATACATGAACATGAATGAGTTCGGACTCTTTTCAATTCCTTTCTTTTCGTCCTAAAGAAAAGAAGCATAACTTGGGATCGACGACCGAATCTACCCTGCGAAATGGAAGCCCCAAAGCCGATTTTCTCCTTCACCAACGGACTGGACCTCGCCGTTTATAAGGATGAGCTGCCCGACAATGGAATCATCCGATTTGGACAAGGATTTGAAAACACGAACGTCAAGATCACCGACGTCTCCCTTTTCGCACTGATGAACAAGGTGTCTGAAGCTGAAGAGCCGCTGCTTGAGTTTAACCTTAGGTCAACCCAAGAATTCCCTCCTCTGCAAAGGATCCCAACTAGGAGGAGTACCGATGTCCATAGAAGGACTGTTATCTCTACCCCCACCGGTCTAGTTGTTTCTGCACCTGCCCCGACTTTTGCCAAATCAAAGGGGAAAGAAATCCGGAATTATGATGGACCCGTTGCACGTGGAGGGTACGGATCTTCTGTAAGACCTTCGTTTTCGAGATCGGGTCCGGTTCAAAGATTCCGTCAGCGACAAGGACCCAAAGAAGAAACAAGTAGAAGGATCGCTAAAGAAGCCGTAGCTGCCGAAGTTGCTTTCCTAGAAGAAATTCCGGAACCGCCGAATATACACCGCTGCTCGAATACATACCACTCTTGGGAGGAAGCGGGTTTCATCCCCTCTCCGCCGCGGAAGATGAAGAAAATATTCGCAAGATTGCTGCCACATTACCACGACCCGCATATTACAACGATAGCCGCAAGAAAAGAACTAGAACTACGCCGTTTGCTCGATCGCAAACTTTGGTAGAAAAGTTAGCAAAGAAGGAAAAGCGCCCCGTATCGAAATTCTACGAAGGATAGGGCGGGTGCCGATCAAATCCCGTCTTGGGCCCCGAGTAGAACCCGCCATCATGACGGAAAAGCCAAGTAAAAGAATGAAGGCTAGTCCGCCCGTTGTCGTCTCGGGATTACAAATTAGGGAGGATACCACCTTCCGACATTTGGCCGACGGACCATCCGGTCCTGGACCTTCGCCGCCGGAAGGATGGTATGGCGTCCCACTACTTGGGCGATTGAGATTGAAACGACGGCTCGAGAAAGAAAGTCTCGCCGGGAGACTTGAATGCGAAGAAAGTGCTACCGCGATGAAGGGGACTCGTGAGAAGGGGACCCGGCAGCTATCGCACGACAACCACGAAGACACACCGAAAGCCCCGCTAGAAGATGCCATGGAAAAGTTGAGAACCGATATCCGACGGTTGGCAAAAGAAAGAGAGGAAAAGTTCGGAGACGAGATTGATTCATCGAAATTCATGGACGACGAATACGCGAGAAATCAACATGGTTGAGACACGAGCTTCATCGGCTTCGCAAGGTGCTCCTGCGGCCGCAGAAGAGAGGAGCCGAGCCGATGAGAAGGCGGCTTCGGGAGAAAGATAATACGATCGCTCGAATGGCGAAGAGGATGGAAGAGATGGCCGTAGCTCCGGCCACTCTCCGAGTCGAAGTACAACCACATAGAGAGACACCCCGGAGGTCATTCACATTGTAGACGGAGGAAAGGAGATTACATCCGTCAACGGGGATGATCAATTAAAGAAGGATGCAACACAAAGTATGATTCTCGAAAAGGATATCAAGAACTTGGTAGAACGAGCGAGTGCGAGAAGCCTTAGCACAATCGAAGAGCGGAACATCCATTCGGACGGGTAGACCTTACCCCGAAGAATTCGACGCCGTCCAATACCCGAAAGGCTTCGTACCACCTCCGTTCAAGACCTTCGACGGAGCCGGGAACCCCGACGGCATGTGGCACACTTTCGTGCCGGTTGTTGCAATGCCGGCGGGAGCGATGCATTACTCTTCCGACAGGTTCGTCGGCGATCCGTCGGGAATCGCCTTCGACCGGTATGCGGAATCACCAAACGGTTCGGTAAAGACATTCTCGGAGCTAGAGAACCTCTTCATCGAGCGATTCGCCGGAGCTCGGCACCACATCACTATAGGTGATTTAGTGGTAGAGAAACAAAAGCCGAATGAAACTTTGGTGGATTACATACTTCGATGGAGGAACTTAAGCATGAAGTGTGAACCACAACTGCAAGAACAAGCATGCGATCGGCATTTTACTTAAAAGCATCCATGGCCCGATAGCACTTCTCCTCGAGGGATTCACTATTAAGACTTTCGAGAAGTTGTTAAGCAAGGCCGAAGCTTGCAAGAGGAGGCGAAAGCAATTAAGTTTCACCGATAAAACGGATAAACAAAAGCACTGTAAAGACTTTTGAAAAGAAATCCGGGATCGTTGCGGCGGTTGACAAAGGCGAGCAACCGATGCAAATACCACCGTAACGGCCGCGAGCAACCACAACGAGAATTACCGAGCAACCCCGGCCCGAGTATCGGTCATCTCCGCAAGTATGAACAACCACCTCGTCCGCAACGTACATTAAGAGAGCTTTTGAGCGAGAGAATATCCGTTCAAGAATGAAGCGATGCCGAAAATGTTCCGTAGTCTGATGAAGACTCCGGATTTCCAGCTGCCAGAGCCTAAAAGACCAGAGGAAGTCAACAAGAAAGGTGATCCCAACTTTTGCCCTTACCACCAGATGCTTGGACACAAAATAGAAGATTGTATTACCTTCAAAAGTTGGCTCAATGACAACCTTCGGAAAGGGAATATAACGATCCCGAAGGAGTACATGAAGGAACCCCAGAAAGGAGGTTCCGTCAATGTTATCTCGACTGATCCCATCATTCCGATAGATCCCTATACGATCGACGATGGATGGACTACCGCTTGGACGAGGTCTTCGAAAAGATTTTAGACGGCATCCAAACCGCTTCGGTGCGAGCTTCAATTCGAGTTTGAAACCCGTTAAGCCGGTACTTATCACTTGCGATAGAAGAACCACCTCAACAGGAGACGATTGAAGAAAAGAAGAAAATTGACGAAGAAGAGAAGACCGAGACACCTAAGGCTAGACTAGGGGCCGCTTATCCTAGGATAGTTGTTTCGATTCGGGGGAGAAATCCCTCGAACCCTTGACTCCGTATGATTATCCGCTCACTTCGGTGGGATCATATAATGATAAGGGTGATGGCGTTGGCTTCGTTTTGATTCGTTTCTAACGATTACGTAACTAACGATTATCCGGATATCGATTTCGATACCAACGACAATTCTCGAATCATACACGATCTCGACAAGCAAAATAACGAAGAAGACATCCATCGAGGAGGCTACGAGAGTTCAACAAGCAACGAATCTATCTCGCGAGTTTCGAGGAGCTCCGATCGCGATAGAGTTAGAGCCTTCGGACTACGAAGCTAATCCGGAAGAGCTCGTCATTCCGATTCAAGAAGAGACACCGGCGAGCTCGACAATAGATTCGAAGAAATTACGAAGTCAACTTAAGGAGTGGAAAAGTTCTACCTCGGAGAATGGGTCCAAAAGACAAAGGAAAGCGTGTGGTTGTTCGGGAAGAACCAACCCGGCAGAAGAAATACCCATTCGAGAAGAAGCGAGAGACACATGAAAATAAAGTGGACTACAACGTGCTAGCCCATCTTAGGAAACTACCGACCAAACCGAGCATCTACGATGCTCTCATCTTATCAAAGGAGATGAGAGAAGCTCGATCGAGGCCTTACTTGATCCGGAGATTTGCTTAGCTCGAAAGGCCGGAGATTCCTTAGATGAGGTTTGCTCGTTAAAGGAACAACGAGGTGTTACCTTCACGGACAATGACCTACTACTTGGAACGACGAGACCACAACCGACCATTGTACATTTCGATTACTAATCGGAAAATTTACATTCCAGAGTATTGGTGGATCCAGGAGCATCAATCAATATAATGAATCTTCGAACGCTAGCATACTTGGAAATTGATGCCCGCGAGCTTGAAGCGGACAAAATGTTATTAAGAGGATTCAATCAGAAAGGAGAAAGAGCCCTCGGATCAATAACGCTACTGATGAAGACCGGTGACTTAGCAAAGACAACCGCGAAATTTCACATAATTGATTCGAAACGTCATTCAACGCTCTCTCGGGCCGACCATGGATACATGAAAACGAGGATGGTACCATCATCTCTACATCGGTGCATCAAATACTACGATGGAGGGGAACGGTGCATCAAAGGTGACTTACGACCGTTCTCCGTACATGAAATTGGAATCCACGAGGATGCGGCTTATTATGCACCACCGAAGAAAACGATCTTCTCCGGAGATACCATAACAAATGAAGCAAAGAAAGTTCGGGACAACGAAGAACCTGAAGTTCTAGTCCAACATTCACTCACCACTCCCTTACGGCGAGATGGTGAAGGTTTCTCCACAACTCGCATCTGAGGTCGAGGCCGGGGACGAGGTCGTGGTAGAGACGCTAGGACGATTGGACAGAGGAAACCAACCATCAATGTCGATTGGGAAGATACTTCTGAAGAAGAAAAAGAAATCAAACAAGAAGCGACGACAATAAGTCGAAGAAGCCGCAATTCGAATCCCTCTCGAAGATGAGAAGAATGAAGAATATAAATCGATGTACGAGAAGATTAACCACTACGTACATACTATGACCCCGACCCCGATCCATCCTAATAAGATTGAGGGTATGGAGGTCGAAAGAGGTACGTAGCGGTGGTGCAAAACCAATCAAATTCTACCGTGGTGCTTCTTCCTCCAAAGCCGAAAATAATGTACAATTTGAAGATGCTACTTCATCGAATTAATGGAATTGCCTTTTGAGTGGTACTCTCCCGTGTTCAAAATTTAATTCAGCGTGGTTTCTTACCTCGACAATGGACAAAAGGTCAATCACAACGTTTTGAAAATTTATGGAATAACTCCGGTCGTCCACCCAATTCGAAGCATGGTCTTGGATTCGGCACAGTAGGGTCAGTTGATGATACTGAATTTTGCTTGGTTGTCACTTGCGAATCTAATGAAAACTGCATGGAAACTACGGACGAACTCGAAGATTTATAAATTGGAGACGCTCCACCAGAATTCGAAGAAGAAATCAAATCTACGATAGATGAGTTAACGGAAGTTAACTTAGGTACTAGCAAAGAGCCTAGACCTACCTTTGTTAGCTCCTTACTCGATAAAGAAGACTCGAAGAAATAATCAAGTTATTAATGGAATTTAAAGACTGTTTTGCTTGGAGCTACGATGAGATGCCGGGATTAGCTCCGGAGGTCGCGAGTCCATAAGCTAGGAGTGAATCCTACTTCCGTCCGGTCCGGACAAGGTCCCGAAGAATGCGTCTAGAAATCGAACAACAAGTCATAGTCGAAGTTAAAAAGCTAATAGACGCTAAATTTGTCCGTGAAGAACAATACCCGACTTGGTTAGCCAACGTGGTACCGGTCGGGAAGAAGAATGGTCGGATCGGAATTTGTGTGGATTTCGAGAGATTTAAACAAGGCATGTCCAAAAGATGAATTCCCTCTACCGATCCCGAATTAATGATCGACATTGCTTCAACACATGAAATATTCTCATTCATGGATGGATCTTCGGGATACAACCGGATAAAAATGGCTCCGGAAGATGAAAAGCTTACGGCATTCGAACGCCGATCGGAGTATTTTGCTACACGGTGATGCCATTCGGATTGAAGAACGCGAGAGCAACCTACCAAAGAGCAATGACAAGAATTTTTGATGATCTCATCCATAATCGAGTCGAATGCTACGTGGACGATGTGGTCATCAAAAGCAAAGTAAAGGACAACCACTTGTATGATTTGAGAATTGTTTTCGAACGATTAAGACAATTTAACCTTAAGATGAATCCCTTAAAATGCGCCTTCGGCGTCACCTCCGGGAAATTCTTAGGATTCGTTGTCCGACATCGTGGAATCGAAATCGACCCGGAAAAGATTAAAGCCATCTTAGAAATGCCACCTCCCAGAACCTTAAAACAACTACGATCTTTTCAAGGAAGGCTGGCATATCTTCGACGCTTTATCTCGAACTCGTCGGGTAGGTGTCGGCCTTTCTCGGCACTAGTTAAAAGGACGCCAAATTTATTTGGGAAGAGAAATGCCGAGAAGGCCATCGAGGACATTAAACAATACTTAATGACACCTCCTGTCTTAGCAGCCCCGAGTCTCGGGTAGACCGCTAATACTTTATACCGCGGCTTTAGACGACTCTCTCGGAGCCTCGTTAGCCGGTGTCGATGATGAGGGTAAAGAAAATGCTCTTTACTACTTAAGCCGTCGTTCTATCGCCAACGGAAATAAGGTATCCCGCAATTGAAAAGCATTGTTTGGCCCCGATCATCGCCGCTCGAAAGCTCGAGGCATTACATGCTTTCTCATAAGGTCGACTCGATCTCGAAGTTTAATCCATTGCAATACTTGATGACTCGTCCAACGCTTTCCGACGGACTTACCGGATGGTCGATGATATTATTGCAATTCGATATAACTTTCGTGCCTCTTCGTGCCGTAAAGGGACAAGTCTTAGCGGACTTCCTTGCGAGCACACCCTTTGCGGCGGAATCTCCTCTCGATGACGATCGCCGGATGAACAAATAATGAACTTAGAAGACCCTGATGATCGACGTTGGGAATTATATTTCGACGGAGCATCTTCAGCACATAAAGACGAAGAATCGCAAGTGATAGTGCTCGGTAAGGCAGGAATCGGACTAATATTTATAACACCGGAGCGGGGATGTTAAGATACTCCTATCACCTGACAGAGCCGTGTACGAACAACGAAGCGGAATACGAAGCCCTCATAACGGGACTGGAATTAACCATTCAAATGGGTATAACAGACATCAACATCTACGGGGATTCGCAGTTAATCATTCAACAGATCGCCGGACAGTACAGAATTTTAAAACCAAGACTCGAGCAATACTTCCGAGTATGTCATACATTTGTTGGAACAAATTCCGAATGTGACAATTTACAAAATTCCCGAAAAGAAAACGCTTTAGCGGATGCGCTAGCTCGTCTCGCAAAAGAATTTGCTCGTTTGCAAGATGAATCGGTGGAAGTGTCGGTTCACGGACGTCGAGTCCTATCACGACTTGACATAGACACGATACACGAATCGGAAAAAGAAAAAGGATCGATTGCAACAGATGACGGAAAACACGGAAGATTGGCGACAACCATTAATAGATTACCCGCAAACGGGAAAACTACCGGATGATGGGTCGTTAGCCCATCGGATCAAGAAAAGAACTTTGTCCTACGCATTAGTAAACAACACATTATACGAAGGTCTTTTGATCGAAATGTGGCTAAGGTGCCTAAGCGGGTCCGAGGCCCGTGAAATTGTTAAGGAGGTGCATTCGGGACTCCGTGGCGCTCACCGGTCGGGTCCAAAGATGAAAATGAAAATTAAAAGACTAGGGTACTACCGGCCCTCGATGATGACCGATCGCATGAAAATCGCCAAGAGCCGTCACCGGTGCCAAGTGCACGGAGTGGTTCTACACCAACCTCCAAATGTGCTTACATCCGAGCAATTGCATCGTGGCCATTTGAATGTTGGGGCACGGATATAGTGGGTCCAATAGAACCGCCGTCTTCGAAAGGACATCACTTCATTCTTGCGGCTACGGATTACTTTTCCAAGTGGGCGAGGCGGTTCCACTTAGAGAAGTGAAAGCACATCACGTACTACAATTTTTCGAGAACCAAGTTGTTTACCGTTTCGGGGTGCCGCGCGAGATCATCTCGGATAATGGGTCGGCATTCGAAGCACGCAAATCAACAATTTTGTCGGGAGACACGGAATCGATCGGCGATATTCAACAATTTATTACCCAAGAGCAAATGGCTCAGCTGAGGCTTTTAATAAAACTCTCGTTCAAATTTTAAAGAAGACTTTAGACGACAATAAGAGAAATTGGCACGAGAAGTTGTTAGAAGCCTTATGGGCTCTACGGACAACCTTCGGAACTCCTACGCAAGCTACACCTTACGCTGCGGTGTATGGGTCCGAGCGATGTTACCTTTAGAGGTTCGGCTTCCTTCACTCGGAATTGCGAGTTGCAAATAAAATCACAACGAAGAAAACGCCAAATTACGACTCGAAGAGTTAGAGAGCCCGGAAGGGAAAAGACTTGCGGCGCAACAGAATTTAGAACTATATCGAAGCTAAGATGGTTCAAGCCCATGACAAACCGGGTCCGCCAAGAACCTTGAAAGTTGGTGATCTAGTTCTCGTTCTCAAAGACCTATTCTTGCACACCGCAAGATAGGAGGAAAATTTGAACCCACTTGGGAAGGACCGTTTGTGGTTGAAGCGGTATACTCGGGAGGTTCCTACCGGCTAGTGAATTGCCGAGGAGAACGACATATGCTTCGATCGATGGACGATACTTGAAAAAGTATTACGCTACTCGATGTTTCAAAGGAATGAACTTTCCATCCCTAGAAGCACGGGTGAAGTGATTACTTATGATTGGAGTCCGAACCCAAAAAATAATAAAATGTGCTAAAATAAATAAAATCCTGATAATAAATTTTTCCTTGTTTTCTTTTCCAAATCAAAATCTCTTACCTGATCTTATCCCACTTCATTCCTATTAAGTTTAAAAATATAAGAATAAAAAAAAAATGTCTTTAATAAACATTTTCTTAATGTTCTTGTTCTTAGTACGACCCCGATCCTTTTCCTTGTCTTTTCGCGGGGAAATGTCGAGCGAGCGGTTGGTCTTGAACTTTAAGAATGGCGTAAGCCTTGCACTTGATGAAAAGAGGGTGAAAGATGGAGCGGTAATCGAGATTGACTCGGATTTCGCACCGGCGAGCCTACGATACGAGGAAAGTGAGCGGGTCCCGGTTGATCGAGAAGAACTGCCGGACATACGGTGATGAAAGTGGGTGGCCCAAGCCACCGATCCAGCAACAAGAAAAGAAAGACAAATATTGAAGAAGATAAGAAAATGAAGTACGTAGTCGCTACGGCGGAGGGCGAGCTTGTCGGCGCCGCGCCACGGAGATTCGAGAAGTTCGGAGAGCTACTCTCGCGACGAACGCAATGAAGAAATAAGAATCGCCATATCCGTAAGATGTTAACAAAACTAGGCTGCGGACCGGCGCGACGAGACGATTGCTAATGTCGGTCCATACACTTCGAGGACACCGGTTCACCGGGAACACGAGGAAAGGAGGCCGGCTCCTAGGATAACGGACGGAACCGGGGAAATCTTCGGAAGATCGAGAGAGAAGGCTACCACGCCACCGGATAGAACCACCGATGATGCATGACCTTGTTGCGAAGCAACCCCGGGGATGTCCCGACGGACATCATCCACGAGGAGCCGAGGTATGCGGGAGAACGTGAAGGGATTGAACCGTATATCCCACAATATGTCACCGGGCCTCGCCATCGCGGATCATTCCGGAATACGAGCTGGAGAGAATGCGAATGTTGAAAAGAAAACCTTTGAATACTTCGAGAGAATTAGAGGCGGAAGAATTAATATACTTGGAGGGCTTCGAGCTACATACGGACGTATTCTCGGAGTATGAACAGCGACAAATCGTGGATTGCATCCGGGATTTGAAAAGAATGGGCCGAGCAGGGCCGCTGAGGAAAACACATACTCGGAACCCCGGAGATGGATGCCGGGGAAAGGAAGAATCACACTACAATGTGGATGTTGTTACAACTTTGCCGAGGACGAGGAAGGAAACCCGCCGGGAATACTCCGTCATGGGCGAGTGGATCCGATGCCATCGGTCATCAAGAGAATGGTAAAGAGATTGATAACATGGAGGGTACGCCGGCGGATTGCATACCCAATAGTTGCATCATCGACATCTACAAACGGGGTGATCGTATACCCCCACACATAGATCACCATGACTTTGTCGAGCCTTTTCGCACGATCTCTTTTCGAGCGAGTGTAACATCATGTTCGGATCGACCTCCGGATAACGAGCCCGGGTGAGTTCCGAGGGCCGATAAAGATACCACTACCGGTAGGTTCCGTCATGATGCCGAAGGGCAACGGAGCGAGATATCGCTAAGCATTGCATACCGGGAGTACCGAGTGAAGCGGATCTCGGTTACGTTCGGGAGGATGGACGACGGAAAGACACCTTACCATTTCCAGACGGACCCGGAGCTAGAGAGCCTCCGGCCTTACGAGCTGTGAGTTACACGGAAAATATCACACCTCCAATGTACATCCATACGACAACCTTGCCAAGGATGGCTTGGAAGGTGATGTTATTGACCATGTATCCCACTATTCAGACATGGACTTTTGACAGATGCTTCTTTAGATGGATCAACAAAGATCATACACGATCCGTTTTGAGTTTACATGGATTGTATGAAATATATTCCGGATCAAGATGTATGATGTATCTTCTACATGATTGGAATGAAAGTGACCATGTCACATTTTTGGCCTTCACCTCTTTTGTGCAAATTGATTGGGAAACGCCGTTAAAGTTAAATGAACTTCGAACAAAGAACAGAAAAGGAATAAAAAAAAAAAGAATAAAAGAAGACTTTCCTAAAAAAAAATCTCTAAAATAATGATGAACACCAAATTCACATGAACATTAAACAAAAGATAAGATAAAATTTGAATCATTAAAAGATAAACGAAATCGACATAAATGTTAAATCAAATCTCAAATCAAATTCTCAATCAAATTTCGAATCTAATCTCGATCAAATTTCAAATGTGATCTTCCAAATTTCAAATCAAATCTTAAATCAAATTTCAACCGAGTTCAAACTCATCCTTCCAAATTTCAAATTCAATCTTTCCAGATTCCAAATCTCTATCAAATCTCAAATTCGATCTTTCCGGATCTCACATCAAACCTCAGTCAAATTCAAATTCTTGGGTCGAGGATTTTATATCCAAGACTGCACTGCTTTAGGATTCTCTTCCTATTGCACTGAAATACATCAAATTCAAACTTTTGGGTCGAGGATTTTACATCCAAGACTGCACTGCTTTAGGATTCTCTTCCTATTGCCTTCGAAATACATCAAATTCAAACCTTTGGGTCGAGGATTTTATATCCAAGACTGCATCTGCTTTAGGATTCTCTTCCTATTGCACTGAAATACATCAAATTCAAACCTTTGGGTCGAGGATTTTATATCCAAGACTGCACTGCTTTAGGATTCTCTTCCTATTGCATTGAAATACATCAAATTCAAACTTTTGGGTCGAGGATTTTATATCCGATACCGCACTGCATTAGGATTCTTTTCCTATTGCACTGAAATACATCAAATTCAAACTTCTGGGTCGAGGATTTTACATCCAAGACTGCACTGCTTTAGGATTCTCTTCCTACTGCACTGAAATACATCAAATTCAAACTTCTGGGTCGAGGATTTTATATCCAAGACTGCACTGCTTTAGGATTCTCTTCCTATTGCACTGAAATACATCAAATTCAAACTTTTGGGTCGAGGATTTTACATCCAAGATCGCACTTGCTTTAGGATTCTTTCCTATTGCACTGAAATACATCAAATTCAAACTTTTGGGTCGAGGATTTTACATCCGAGACTGCACTGCTTTAGGATTCTTTTCCTACTGCACTGAAATACATCAAAATCAAACTCTTGAGGTTAAGGATTTTACATCCAATACCGCATTACTCTGAGATCTTTCCTCATTGTAATGATCCAATCCAATCGATTCAATCTTCTTTTGGGGTTGAAGGTGTTGCGTCTAAAACCTCAAAACTCCAATTTTCATTTCAAAATCAAATTCCTTCAAATTAATCTTGACAAACTTCAATCTAAATTAAAACTCCAAATTGAAATCTAAACTCACACATCATGACTTAAACATGAAACAAAATAAAATCTAAATCGAAATTCTCCCAGATCATGTGATTTGGGATTTACCTCCTTTTCCTTTCCCCAGCGAGAGTTCAAGAATCTCCATTCTTAGAGATATACTTGACACTCCCCAGCGGAAACTCTTCTACTTCGTCCTAAGCTTGTCACTTGGACATCTGTGTTGGTTTTGTTGATCGCTTCGGTCAACACCAATACGCGCGGTGTGCTCCGTCAGCTCACCACACCTATTGGGGGTCCATTTGTTGACCTCATTTTTGATGAGGTCTTCTCTTCTTCTCTTTAGTACTTAGGATCTAGCCTTAGGCTTTTCCTTTGACTATCTTAGAGGACTAGAATTGAGACCCACCACCTAGAATTTCAAACCACTTCTAAACTCCCTGCAAACTCCACAAACTTGATTGTAGACCCCTAATCACCTAGAGGGTTGAAATCAAGTGTGGAAGTTTAAAGGATGAGTTCCTATAGGACTCTTTGGCCTTAGGACCGCCCACAGGTGGCTCAGTGCAGTGAAAGGGCCGACTTACACACACACTACACTCACACACTACACCTACACACTACACTTTCACACACCTCCTAAAAAAAAACACACCCTTAGCCAACTTGACCTCCCGACTCATGTAGGTGATTCACATGGATGGTCGCTAACCCCTAAGCCCTTGGCTCAGAGGGTTAGGAACAACATAGTGAATGCCTCGGATGAGTCCCTTCATGGCTCATGTGGGCTTGATATGGCTTCATGGCTCAACAAAAATGATTTTATTCCACTTACATCCACCCAATCTTCAATTTTCCAAATTTTCGATTTTTGACCCCCGGGACCCTACACCCCGCCTAACCTACCAAATGCCTTTGAAACTACCCAAATTTCTCAAAAATTTCCAAATTACCCAAAACTCTCCAAAATCAATCCCAAACATCTCCACACCACTTAAATTGATCATCCATACCCAAAAATGCCAAAAATTCCAAAATACCCCCCAATACCCTCCAAATACCCAAAATACCCCTCTTGACCCAAAAATCCAAAAATTCAGAAAATTCCCAGAAAATTCCAAAAAATCCCAAATATTCCCAATTTCATTTTGTTCAACTACACCATGGGCCAATTTTGTCAATTTACCCCACTTTTATCAAAACCCCCGATTTGACCCATTTTAACCCAAAGTAAACCCGATGTCAAACCTAACCCACCCAATTGACCCAAATTCTGGTCCAATTCAATTCTAAACTTCAATTCAACATCCCCAACACCAATCTGGACCCAATCCAAGCCCAATTTGAGTGGCATTGGGATCCAATTTCACTTTTGGCCTTAAAGCCCGATTTGGACCTATGACCTAAACCTAACCCAAACTCACCCAATTCAACTCCAATTAACCCCAAATCTTTTCCAAACCTTCCTTAACATCCCCATAAACAAAACACTAACATGATTTGCCCAAAATTTAGACCCAAACCCCACTCAAATTCAACCCAAAATCAAAAAGCCCAATTTTGACCTAAACCTAAACCTAGCCCAGAATGAGCCCAAATCCCAAAATCAAAACCTAACCAAAGCCAAAACCTCTTTGAAACACTCCCATAAACATTTACCAACATTAATTTTACATCAATTTCAACTCTAGCCCAACTTTGGCCCATGGTAACCCATTTTGGCCCACCTTAGCCTCTTTACCAAAAAGGCCCATATCCAACCCAAATCACCTCAAACTTGTTTCAAACCACTCATGAAGCATCCCTAAACCAAACTTAACAATTATTTGGCCCAAGCCTTTACCAATATTTCATCCCAAAATCCATTTTAAAATTCAAAAGCCCACTTTCCTAAACCACTTTATAAGCCCATCCTTTACCACATCCAAAGGCCCAAAATTGGTCCCAAAGCCCATATGACATTTCCCCTCATCATACTTTCAATTAAACTCAATACCTAAGTCCTAAATCCATCATCAAATCATTCCAAATCAAGTTCCATACAAATTTCCATCAAATTACCAAAAAATTCCTAAAACCCTTTTCATGAAACAAGTCAACCCTTTTCCCGAAGCCGAATGGAGCCATGAACAAGCCATCCTCGAAGCCACATGAAGCCATGAGGGCTTTGACTTGTCATTAGTCCATTTATGGCAAGAAGAGGGGGCCCTTTCCTAATCCTTCTTAAACCTTTTTTTACCTTAAGCATGTCACACACTAAACCATGCTTAGCCACCTCACCATGGATGGAGACTTCACCACTACATGGCGAGTGACCCAAGTGACTCTTTTCAGCCCAAGACCGGACCTTAGGTGGTGCACCTAGCCCAAAAGGATGGGTTGACCCAAACCTAGCCAAAATGGCCTCTTCCCCATTCCATTCCAAGCCATCTCCTTTACACTTGGCCATTGCCGATTGCTTGCACAAACACCCGACCACGACCCACTGACCCCGAGGGTGACCCTTGCCTGGCCGGCCACCCCGATCGCCGGAAAACACCATGGCCGAAAGCTCACATGTGAGCCAACATTGAAATTCTCCATTGCTGACTTGTCCCAACCCAAATGGATGGCATGGCTGCATTCTTCCCTTGACCTAAGCGGTGATCCCAACCATTAAACCCCCACAGGAGAGCCTCCGACCATGCCTATTTAAACACCACCCCCTCGCGGCCATAAGAGAAGAGTTGCACAAACCTTGCCAAAACTGCGCCAAAATTGTTCCGGACTCCTCCCCATACACGAGCACTTGATCCCCAGGTGAGATCCCCCTGCCATTTCTTCTCTCGTGAGCTCGATTTCGGAGTTGAAATTCCACCCAAAACCAGGACACTTCTCCGCAGTGAACCCGATCCCCAAATTGATTGGTCCTACACCTTCACCGGACCAAGGGAAGGTGTCCACGACAAAAGCCCCATCTCCGAGGCCACCCGGTTGCTCCGGACTCCAAGCTTTGTGATCGGGCGTGGTCGAAGTCCAACCTAGACAATTCACCGGACCGGGAGACTTCATCCGGAGCTTGCTAGGATCCGATCGAAGGTGCAACAACTCTCGGATCGAAGCTTCACTTCTGCGAGCAAAGGTATGAACTCATTCTTCTTACCGAGCTTACGGAGATTCTCCATTTCATTTGAGTAAATTTCAATGCATGTTCTACCGTATGGATGTGTTCGTCTCTTCGAGACGAATCCATAGAGCATAAGAACACGAAAATCCATTGAGAATCGAGTGAGAAATTGGGTTATAAGGTTGACGGTCACGGGTGCACACCGGTCGTAGACGATGACCGGGAGCCGTTGGATCGCGCGTGTATCGAGCGGACGGATCGGATTGCGCGGACCGGAGAATGTTACATGAGCTGCGGGTCCGGGACGGCCGACTCGGATGGCGGCGCCCGATCACGGCGCGACACGTACCGCTTCGGAGAGGCTAAGGTTGACGCGGCGCCGACTCGGATAAATAGAAAAATAGGGTATTTTCCGATTTATTTAATTCCCCGAACTTTGAAAATTCATATCTTTGTGTAGAAAAATCCTAAAAATAAAATAAAAATACCCTCTTGCTCGATGAATAGAGGAGAATAATGTGGAAAAGAAATTAATTAATTTTGTCCAGTATTTTATTTTTAATTAATTATTTACTCCCTGCATTGTTTCAATTCTACATGCATTCACACAATTCACCATGGCATGAGACCATAGGGCTTTTGAAGCCTCTGAATTTGGGAACATTCCCTGAATTTTCCAAAGTTAGAGGCCATCCCTATGAAGAGTTATTGATTTTTCAAATTCATGTCACTGTTTTGAGTATTTTAATTCCAGTAAATAGCATGTTGTGAAATAAATTCTAGGAAAATTTGGTGATGTTCCTTATGACCGAGAGAACCACTAGGAAAAATAGGATTTGAGTTAATTCACTCAAATTAACCCTAATTGGCTTAAACACCCAAAATAGGTCTCTAATTAATTAGAGTTAACCATAGATCAAATTGAATTGAAATCAATTCTCCACTGACCTTTAGGATCAGAGGAACCCACCATAAAAATTTGAGGTCAATTGGACTTGTTTAGCCCCACTAATTGGGTTGATTAAGCCACTTAGTCATTTTAAACTTTAAAAATTCATAACTTTCAAAATACCTTTCAAAAATTCACCAAATTGGTTTTGGAGCCTCTCTGATATCAGGGGAGTTTAAGAAAATTAAAATTTCAATTTTCTAAAAAAGTTGATTTTTAATATTATTTTAATATTTTTAATAATTAAAAAATAATAAAAATCACAAAAATAATAAAATTCACCAAAATGTCACATTTTGAATTTTAATCACTTAGGAACAAACCCCATATTTTTCCTAGGTCTATTTAGTGAGATATTAAATTTTAAAGCTCTAGGGTAATTTTAAAATTAAAAAAATGTATTTTCTAGCATTTTCACTAAAATAATTGTAATAAATCATAGAAAAATCAGAAAATTGTAAAGTTTGGTTCTCTGGAATTCTTGATATCAGAGAGAATTTTAAAAATTATAAAATTCATTTTTCAACTTGTATTCTATTTTTAAATTAATTAATACTTCAGAACTTAAAATAATTCTAATAAATAAAATATAATTCAAAAAATCACAAATTTTGGTTCAAGTGGTCCTCCGGTCATTAGGAATGTCCCCTAATTTTCTTAAGGACAGAAACTTACCCTTGGTCATGTTATCAAATTTTCCTTGAAAATCTCTATCTTCTACTAAAAATAATTATATAAATAAATTAAATACAGAAAAATCATATTTTCTCCTCTCATGTCTTTATTGACATATGAGTGAAGTCACATAAAAATTTCAAGTTCATTTGAGTTCAATTTAGTGAGTTATAAAATTATTAGGCTTAAAGGGCAAAATGGTAATTAAAATTTTAACCCTTAATTAAAACTTTAGGTTTAATAAAAAATTAACAAGTAAAATATTTGATCCTAATCTGATTTGGATGATTGAAATTTAAATAATTAAAGGGTAGAAACCCATTAAGCAATTTAGAATGATTAAACTTTAATTAAATAATTGATTAAATTTGGAAGAATAATAAAATTGGAATTATTAAAATAGGGATATTATTAGGAAGAGATTTATTCTTTAATTTAAAAATCCCTAAATTAATTATCTCATTAATATTCAACTCTTAATTAAAATAATAACTCAAATTTAAAATATTAAAAGACTTAATCATTAAACTAAAATTAAATCATTAAACTCTTTCAAAAATTTCAATTAAAATTAAATTAAATTAAATTAAAAATTAAATTAAATTAAGTAAATTAAATTAAAATTATATTAAATTAAATTAAGATTAAAAGTTGAATTAAATAAATTAAATTAAATAAATAGAATTAAATTAAATTAAATAAAATTAAATAAATAAATTAAATTAAATTAAATTAAATTAAATTAAATTAAATTAAATTAAACAAATTAAATTAAATTAAATTAAATTAAATTAAATAAATTAAATTAAATTAAATTAAACTAAATTAAATTAAATTAAATTAAATTAAATTAAATTGAATTAAGTTGAATTAAATAACATCACCTAAGACATAAGGAACTCAAAATAAATCTAAAATAATTTGAACCCTATTCCAAACTTAAATCATTAATTTGAACTTAAATTTGAATCACAAGCTATTAAATACTATTTTGCCCTTAGGAGCTTTTATTATCATAGCTCCTAAACAGAATATAAAATGAAATGTTACTTCACTTATAGGATATTCAAATGTCCTAGTTCACTGAGCAAGTTAACAAAAATTGAAAACCTCGGATGATCGATTCATTTACATAATTAAATTCTCTTGGACTTAAAACAATCCTAGAAATATTGAAAAGATGTTTAGGATCTTTCCTAAGCACTTCCTCAATATGATAGGATATTTATAAGAACAATTGAACTTAGTTATTCTTTGATGAAGAAAATCGTCCTCAAACTAAAAACACGAGAACCTAGAACGTCATAGGAAATGACTAGCTATAGGATTAGGAACTTGGTAGAAAACCATAACCCTTTCCCTTAGCTTTACCTAGGAAATTGCTATGAATGCTTAAATGCTCTAAATTGTATTTTAAGTGCGGCTTGGGATGACGGGAAGACCCTCCAGGATACGCTTTTATTTTATTGCAATTTATTTTATTGCAATTTATTTAATCGCATCGCACTTATTTTTCTTGCATGATAAAACAACAAGTTGCATGAAAACCGACACCTTTAGGACGAGAAACCAAAGCCGAAACCCATAACTAAATTAAAAGACACTACAAGATAAAATTCACCTCCACAACATTTCAAAATATAAGACAACTCAAAATTTAATCACAAACGAACACAAAACTACAATTACAACTAAATTAAAACGTCCTGTTGGATGATCGGGAATACCTCGGATGATGTAACCTACGTGTTGCTAACGGGATTTCCCACGGTCTAAATGAAAGTGTGGAACTCATTCGATTGAGTTTAGCAAATTCATCCGGACTAAGTGAATCCGATAAAAATAATGATGCGGAAGGATGGAGCACGTGGGATCTTAACCGGTGTCGTTATAATCAACTTTAAGATTTGTTTTAATTAAAACACAAAAAACACTTGGAAATTAAGACTTCTCTAAACCAAAACACTTTTCTCATCCCCCGATTTATGATTTCTAAAACTAAACCTCTCGCAACAACAAGGAGCTCGGAGCATGGTGGGCGAGCACGGCCATCGTCGTCGACGAAACTCGAACCGACATCAAAAAACTTTCCTAGAATTAAACAACAAAACCATAGGACTTCGAGGTAGTTTGCCTAGTGCAACATAAATCCTCAACTCTTCGTTAGGCATTTGCATTGCAAATTAAGCCCTAACCGGTCTTAGGATTCCGAGGTAGTTGTCCGATACGACATAAACCCTCATATCTTCCAGGCTGTTTGTATGATTCTATCATATAAATATAAGCCCTAATTAACTAAAATTGGCAAGATTAAAACATTAAATAAACATTAGGACTTTCCTAAATCCAAGCCAAACAATAGGATAGTCGGGAGATTACCGAAGTTCGCTTCGAATCCGTAATTTCTCCTACTTTTCTTCCTTTGAATTTCCAAAATAAAAAAAAAAAAAATGTTCCAAATTTGAGCTAATCCTTTTGAAATTCCAAAATTCAATCCTCGAAAACTTAAACTTTGAAATTCTTGAGAGCAGAATTATTGATTATTATCGAGAGTTTTCTTAGGTGATTCCCGTCACTTAAGATGTAATTAACTATAGGGGCTTGCCCTTATAGGGAATTTTAAAGAACCTGAGTAATATAAACCCTGTTTAATGTTTTCATATTAAGCGGGGAATTTGTCGGCTTATAAAATTGGTTCGCGACCAAACGGATGTCATAAATCTTCTAGTTTATTTAACCGAGCCCCACCATCAAGCAGTGTGTTTATCCTTAGGGATAGATACACGGTTTGCGGTGCGGTGCTCGTTTGTATAAACTATTTGGGATGTGAGATCGGTTTGATTTCATATCTTAAAATCTTCAAATTTAAAATTATTTTCAAAATCAAATATTACTTTCTAAATTATATCTATATTTAAATTTAAAGTTCGCCGACAACTTCTGTTAGGCGACCTCTTTTTAAAATATCACACAACCTAAAAAAATAACGCCGGCATATTTCTGGCGACTCCGCTGGGGATTATATTTCGACATGAATTTGGACAAGAACGACATATGCTTCCGATCAATGGACGATACTTGAAAAAGTATTACGCTACCTGATGTTTCGAAGGAATGAACTTTCCATCCCTAGAAGCACGGGTGAAGTGATTACTTATGACTGGGTCCGAACCCAAAAAAATAATAAAATGTGCTAAAATAAATAAAATCCTGATAATAAAGTTTTTTCCTTGTTTTCTTTTCCAAATCAAAATCTCTTTCCTGATCTTATCCCACTTCATTCCTGTTAAGTTTAAAAATATAAGAATAAAAAAAATGTCTTTAATAAACATTTTCTTAATGTTCTTGTTCTTAGTACAGCCCCTGATCCTTTTCCTTGTCTTTTAGCAGGGAAATGTCGAGCGGGCGGTTGGTCTTGAACTTTAAAAATGGCGTAAGCCTTGCACTAGATGAAAAGAGGGTGAAGGATGGAGCGATAATCGAGATTGACTCGGATTTCGCACCGGCGAGCCTACGATACGAGGAAAGTGAGCGGGTCCCGGTTGACCGAGAAAACTCGCCCGGACATACGAGTGATGAAAGTGGGTGGCCCGAGCCACCAATCCGAGCAACAAGAAAAGAAAGACAAATATTGAAGAAGATAAGAAAATGAAGTCCGTAGTCGCTACGGCGAGGGCGAGCTTGTCGGCGCCGCGCCCACAGAGATTCAAGAAGTTCGGAGAGCTACTCTCACAGCAACGCAACGAAGAAATAAAAATCGCCGTATCCGCAAGATGTTAACTAAATCAGCAGCGGACCAGCGCGACGAGGCAGTTGCTACTGCTAGTACATATACTTCAAGGACACCAGTTCACCAGGGACCTGAAGAAAGGAGACCAGCTCCGAGGATGACAGAAAGAACCAGGGAAATCTTCAGAAAATCAGAAGAAAGAAGGCTACCACGCCACCGGATAGAACCACCGATGATGCATGACCTTGTTGCGGAAGCAACCCCGGGGATGTCCCGACGTGCATCATCCCCGAGGAGCCGAGGTATGCGGGAGAACGTGAAGGGATTGAACCGTATATTCCGCAGATACGTCACTGAGGCCTCGCCATCCGCGGATCATTCCGAATACGAGTCGGAGAGAATGCGGAATGTTGAAAAGAAAACCTTTGAATACTTCGAGAGAATTAGAGGCGAAGAATCAATATACTTGGAGGGCCTCGAGCTACATACGGACGTATTCTCGGAGTATGAACAAGAAGAAATCGTGGATTGCATCCGGATTTGAAAAGAATGGGCCGAGCAGAGCCGCCTAAGGGAAATCACATACTCGGAACCCCGGAGATGGATGCCGGGGAAAGGAAGAATCACGAGTACAATGTGGATGTCGTTACAACTTTGCGGAGGACAGGAAGGGAAACCCACCGGAATACTCCGTCATGGGCAAGTGGATCCGATGCCATTAGTCATCGAAGAGAATGGTAAAGAGATTGATAACATGGAGGGTATCGCCGCCAGATTGCATACCCAATAGTCGCATCATCAACATCTACAAGCGAGGTGATCGTATACCCCCACACATAGATCACCACGACTTTGTCGGACCCTACTCGCACGGCCTCTTTCCCGAGCGAGTGTAACATCATGTTCGGATCCGACCTCCGGATAGCGGAGTCCGGGTGAGTTCCGAGGGCCGATAAAGATACCTTTACCGGTAGGTTCCGTCATGATGCCGAAGGGCAACGGAGCGGATATCGCTAAGCATTGCATACCGGGAGTACCGGTGAAGCGGATCTCGGTTACTTTCGGGAGAATGGATGACGGAAGACACCTTACCATTTCCAACCGGACCCGAGCTAGAGAACCTCCGGCACTTACGAGTCATGAGTTACATGGAAAATATCACACCTCCAATGTACATCTATACGGCATCCTTGCGAAGGATGGCTTGGAAGGTGATGTTATTGACCATGTACCCCACTATTCAGACATGGATTTTTGACAGATGCTTCTTTGGATGGATCGACAAAGATCATACACAATCCGTTTTGAGTTTACATGGATTGTATGAAATATATTCCGGATCAAGATGTATGATGTATCTTCTACATGATTGGAATGAAAGTGACCATGTCACATTTTTGGCCTTCACCTCTTTTGTGCAAATTGATTGGGAAACGCCATTAAAGTTAAATGAACTTCGAACAAAGAACAGAAAAGGAATAAAAAGAAGAATAAAAGAAAACTTTCCTTAAAATAAAAAAAAAATCTAAAAGAAAAATGACAAACACCAAATTCACATGAACATTAAATAAACGATAAAATAAAATTTGAATCGTTAAAAGATAAACAAAATCAAGATAAATGTTAAATCAAATTCTCAATCAAATTTCAAATGTGATCTTCCAAATTTCAAATCAAATCTTAAATCAAATTTCAACCGAGTTCAAACTCATCCTTTCAAATTTCAAATTCAATCTTTCCGGATTCCAAATCTCTATCAAATCTCGAATTCGATCTTCCGGATCTTAAATCAAATCTCGGTCAAATTTCAAATCTCAAATTCGATCTTCCAGATCTTAAACCAAATCTCAGTCAAATTTCAAATCTCAAATGCGATCTTTCCAGATCTCACATCAAACATACATCGAATTCAAACTTTTGGGTCGAGGATTTTACATCCAAGACTGCACTGCTTTAGGATTCTTTCCCTATTGCACTTAAATACATCAAATTCAAACTTTTGGGTCGAGGATTTTACATCCAAGACTGCACTGCTTTAGGATTCTTTCCCTATTGCACTGAAATACATCAAATTCAAACTCTTGGGTCGAGGATTTTACATCCAAGACCGCACTGCTTTAGGATTCTTTCCTATTGCACTTTGAAATACATCAAATTCAAACTTTTGGGTCGAGGATTTTACATCCAAGATCTGCCTTTGCTAGGATTCTTTCCCTATTGCACCGAAATACATCAAATTCAAACTTTTGGGTCGAGGATTTTACATCCAAGACCGCATCGCTTTAGGATTCTTTCCTATCGCACCGAAATACATCAAATTCAAACTTTGGGGTCGAGGATTTTACATCCAAGACTTGCACCGCTTTAGGATTCTTTCCCTATCGCATCGAAATACATCAAATTCAAACTTTTGGGTTGAGGATTTTACATCCAAGTACCGCATTGCTTTAGGATTCTTTCCCTATTGCCATCGAAATACATCAAATTCAAACTTTTGGGTCGAGGATTTTACATCCAAGACTCACCTTGCTTTAGGATTCTTTCCCTATTGCACTTTGAAATACATCAAATTCAAACTTTTGGGTCGAGGATTTTACATCCAAGACTGCATTGCTTTAGGATCTTTTCCCTATCGCAATGAAATACATCAAATCAAATTCAAATTCTTGAGGTTAAGGATTTTACATCCAATACCGCATTACTCTGAGATCTTTCCTCATTGTAATGCTCCAATCCAATCGATTCGATCTTCTTTTGGGGTTGAAGATGTTGCATCTAAAACCTCAAAATTCCAATTTTCATTTCAAATCAAATTCCTTCAAAATTAATCTTGACAAACTTCAATCTAAATTAAAACTCCAAATTGAAATCTAAACTCACACATCATGACTTAAACATGAAACGAAATAAAATCTAAATTGAAATTCTCCTAAATCATGTGATTTGGGATTCACCTCCTTTTTCCTTTCCCGGCGAGAGTTCGAGAATCTCCGGTTCCGAGAGATATACTTGACACTCCCAACTGAAATTCTTCACTTCGTCCTAAGTTTGTCACTTGGACATCCGTGTTGGTTTTGTTGATCGCTTCGGTCAACACCAATACGTGCGGTGTGCTCCGTCGGCTCACCACACCTATTGGGAGTCCATTTGTTGACCTCATTTTTGATGAGGTCTTCTCTTCTTCTCTTTAGTACTTAGGATCTAGCCTTAGGCTTTTCCTTTGACTATCTTAGAGGATTAGAATTGGGACCCACCTTTTAGAAATTCAAACCACTTCTTAACTCCCTGCAAACTCCACAAACTTGATTGTAGACCCCTAATCACCTAGAGGGTTGAAATCAAATGTGGAAGTTTAAAGGATGAGTTCCTATAGGACTCTTTGGCCTTGGGACCGCCTACTAGGTGGCACTGGTGCAGTGAAGGGTTGACCCGCACACACACTACACCTACACACTACACTTTCACACACCTCCTAAAAACACACCCATACCCGACTTGACCCCTGACTCATGTAGGTGATTCACATGGATGGTCCTTAACCCCTAAGCCCTCGGCTAAGAGGGTTAGGAACAACATGGTGAATGCCTCAAATGAGTCCCTTCATGGCTCATATGGGCTTGATATGGCTTCATGGCTCAACCAAAATGACTTCTTTCCACTTACATCCACCCAATCTTCAATTTCCCAAATTTTCAATTTTTGACCCCCAGGACCCTACACCCGCTTAGCCTACCCAAAACCCTTGAAACTACCCAAATTTCTCAAAAATTTCCAAATTACCCAAAATTCTCCAAAATCAATCCCAAACATTTCCACATCACTCAAATTGGTCATCCATGCCCAAAAATATCAAAAATTCCAAAAATACCTCCCAATACCCTTCAAATACCCAAAATACCCCTCTTAGCCAAAAAATCCAAAAATTCAGAAAATTCCCAGAAAATTCCAGAAAATCCCAAATATTCCCAATTTCATTTTGTTCAACTACACCATGGGCCAATTTTGTCAATTTACCCCACTTTTATCAAAACCCCCAATTTGACCCATTTTAACCCAAAGTGAACCCAATGTCAAACCTAACCTACCCAATTGAACTAAATTCTGGTCCAATTCAATTCTAAACTTCAATTCAACATTCCCAACACCAATCTAGACC
The DNA here is from genome assembly GCA_022702705.1 of Papilionanthe hookeriana x Papilionanthe teres. Taxonomy (NCBI): domain Eukaryota; kingdom Viridiplantae; phylum Streptophyta; class Magnoliopsida; order Asparagales; family Orchidaceae; genus Papilionanthe; species Papilionanthe hookeriana x Papilionanthe teres. The sequence continues at coordinate 39,934,537 of CM040427.1, read as the reverse complement.
AAATCCAAGCTTAATTTGATTGACATTTGGATCCAATTTCACTTTTGGCCTTAAAGCCCAATTTGAACCCATGACCCAAACCTAACCCAAACTCACCCAATTCAACTCCAATTAAACCCAAATCCATTACTTAAGCGCCAGTTCGATACAGACGCTGTCAAGTTTTTTTGATGACTTTGGGTAGTTATTTTGAAGGTTTTAAGCGTTTATTGGAGCTTTTAGAAGACTAGAAGTTATTCCTAATATATAAGACATGTGATACAACGTATTTGGACACAAGGAAACAGTCTGGATTGAGAAGAGGTGCGACCCAAAGTGAAGAGGTGCGAAAGACCTGATCACAGAGTCCGGCACCTAGGCGCCAGATCCCGGTGCCTAGGCGCGACGGTTACCTTCTAGAAGATACATTGAATTTGGACGAATTTTGAAGAGGTGCCTTAAGCAACCCCTGGTCAAATTCAGAGCTCTATAAATAGGAGCCCATTCTACAGAGAAAATCACACTAAAACGCCCCCCCTCTTAGTACACATACCTATTTTAGCATCTTCTCTCTCATCTCTAGTTTTATTTAGTCTCTTCCATACTTAGGGTGCAACTTTATTTTGTATCTAGTGAGTTTACTTTGAGTGTTTGCTGTGTGTTATCGCTGTTGGAGTCTTTCATCATTGCTTTGGAGTCAGTAGAAGTCAGCGGATCTCTTGAAGGAACACTTCAGAGAAGTATTTGTACTTTGGTTCAAAGTTTTATAAATATGTTTTGTTGTGTTATTTCAATGAGTACGGAGTAGTTAGTTATCTTTCTCCTTTCAACAGTGAAAAGATAATAAATTAAATAAATTTTGTAGAAGAATTAAACATAAATATTTTAAAACATTGTGATGATATTAATACCTGATCTTAGTTTACTTTTTAAATTGGTTATTTAATTTGTTAAAACCTGTTGAAGAATTTTGAGACCTATCCGGAGATAAATTCTTAACTAGTAGATATCACATGAATCCTTAGATAATCGCATGCTATATGCGGATTGTTTCAGGTGAAGTGCAGATAAATAGGAAGATATTATTTATTGGGCGTAGAATTAATTAGTTTTTAGAGTGACATAATAAATTCTAATAATTTGGTTTATAGAAAGGTAACGGGTCACTGGTAGGCCCGACCATAGCCACCCTTGGACATCTAGTAGCGTGAGCCTAGATTAAGCCATTCTACTAATAAAGCATTCTGAGTCTAACTATAGATTAGTCAATGTTCTTTACACCTGGACCAAAGGGTAAAGAATAGAAATGCTTCTATTTGGCACAATACCATAATCTTAATTCACTACAAAAGTTAATTAATCTATAATTCTTAGATTAATTGAAAAAGGAGAAAGTTGTTTTTATAATTGCATTGAATTTTAATTACTGCTTACTTTACTTTCCTGCTTATTGCTTACTTTCTTTTAGTAAAAACTATTAGTTAATTAAATTTGAATATATATATATATATAAGGGGTATATATGAATTGCTTTCGAAAATTTCAAAATATTATTTATATCTCTTACTTTTTATTTCCCTATCCCCGTGGGATCGATAACCATGACTCCACTAGAGCCCTGTATTACTTGAACGATACGTATACTTGCGTTTAAAATTGTGACTTTTACAGTAATAAAATCTAAATATAAAATAATAAAAGTAAACCTCGCACATCAAGTTTTTGAAGACATTTGCTGGAAATTAAATATTCTAAAAAGTGGTATCAAATTCTCGTATTTTAAATCATATTTAAAGTCACATCGCATCAAGTGTGTGCTTCAATTCAGAGTTTGAAACCTACCAAGCCGACATTATCGATTGCGATTGAAGAACCACCCCAGAAGGAGGAGAAGATCGCGGAAGAAGAGAAGACCCAGGCTCCGAATGGTAGACAAGGGGCTGCTTTTCCTAGGATGGTTGTTTATGATTTGGAGGAGAAATCCCTCTGACCTTTGACTCTGTATGATTATTTGCTCGCCCCGGCGGGATCTTATAATGATAAGAGTTATGGTGTTGGCTATGTTTTGACTGTTTCTAATGATTACGTAACTAATGACAACCAACCTAACCCGGATCTCAATTTCGTTATGAATAACAATTCTCAATCATAAAAAACCTCGACGACGACAACGAAGGAGAAGATGTCCACAAGAGCGGCTATGAAAGCCCAGGAAGAAACGAGTTCATTTGTGTATTTCAAGGAGCTCCGATTGCGATAGAATTAGATTTATCAGATTCAAAAGCAGCTACGGAAGAGCCAAGTGTTCCAATTCAAGAAGAGACACTGACAAATCCAGCACCAGATTCAGAAGAAATAACAGAAGTAAATTTGAGAAGTGGAAAAGTCCTACTCCCGAGAATGGGACCGAAAGATAAAGGAAAACAGGTGGTTGCTCAGGAAGAGCTAACCCCGGTGGGAGAATTGCCCATTCAGGAAGCCTAGTAACAAAGTGGATTATAACGTGCTAGCCCATCTTCGGAAGCTACAAGCCAAACTAAGCAGCTACGATGCTCTGATCCTGTTAAAGGAGATGATGGAAACTCTGATCAAGGCTTTACTTGATCCAGAAATTTACGTAGCTCAAATGGCCGGTAATTTCTTAGACGAGGTTTGTTCGTTAAAAGGACAGTATGATGTTACTTTCACGGACAATGACCCACTGCTCGGGACAGCTGATAACAACCGACCTTTATACATCTCAGTCACTATCGGAAAGTTCACGTTCTTCAAGGTGTTAGTCGATCCGGGCGCATCGATCAATATAATGAACCTTCGGATGTTAGCATACTTAGAAATTGATGCCTGTGAGCTCTAAGCAGATAGAATGTTACTAAGAGGTTTCAATCAGAAAGGAGAAAGAGCTCTTGGATCAATAACACTGTCAGTGAGGATTGGTGATTTGGCAAGGACAACCGCAAAGTTCCATATAATTGATTCTGAGACATCATTCAACGCTCTGCTGGGTTGGCCATGGATCCATGAAAACTGGATGGTATCGTCGTCTCTGCACCAGTGCATAAAGTATTATGAAGGAGGAGAAGAACAATGTATCAAAAGTGACTTGCAACCGTTCTCCGTGCATGAAATTGGAATCCATGAAGATGCTGCTTAATACGCACCTCCGATGAAAACTATCTTCTCCAGAAATGCCACACCAAATGAAGTAAAAGAAACTCAAGGCAACAAAGAACCTGAAATTCTAGTTTAACAGTTACTCACCACTTCCTTACAGCGAGATGGTGAATGTTTCTCTAGAACTCGTATTTGACACGTTTAAAATATATACGCTTTTTGCTATATAATTTTACTCATTTTTTATGATATTACACTTTAAAGGAAGGTATTTTGTATGTTTTTTGGTTTTAGGTACAAGAAATGGTGATTGGAGAAAAAGAAGCAAAACGGTGCAATTTGGAGCAAAAACGAGCAAGAAAGCAAATTTTGGCCTAACACTTTTCGATAAGTCTTTCTATGCTTAATCTCTTTTAAACTTCTTGCATATTTTTGAATGACATTACACTTTAAAGAAAGGTTGTTTTTATGCTTATTTCGTAGTTCTATCTTTTAGGAACGCAACAAAACTAAAACGGAGCCAAAAGGAGCAATAAGGTGGAGCTGTGCAGAATAGGGCGCCGGCGGAGCAAGGAACCCGCGACCACGATTTTTGGGTGCCGGCAGTGCCCAAGTACAGCGCCGCGGCGCCAGGAGCGGTTATTGGCCAAATACATTGAATCTGGACGCTTTTTGGAAGGTTTCTTCATGCACCTCTTGGGAAATTCGTCCATACACTATTTTAAACCGAATTTGAAGCCAAAAAGAGGGGGGCGAGGTTAGAAAAACGTAGAGAATGATTATAGATCTTAGAATACGAGTAGAAATGTAGATTTCTACCCTTTTGGAGAGATTAGAGAGGAGATTTTGAGAGAATTTGTAAGGGATTTTGCTAGCATTGCATGGATCAACGGGGAGACTTTGTTGAAGAGATCTTCGTCTTTATTTTAAAGGGAAAAAGTTAAGTATTGTGTTCTTCATCATTATATGGTTTTGTAAACACTTATTTTGTGGATTTGCTTTGAAATGAAGTTTTTCGTTGTGTTTTCTTCGTGCTTTACGATGTCTTTCTCTTACTCTTTCTTCTTCTTTGGAAACAGTGGCATAAGAAGATTATGTCATTTTTTCATTCTACTTTTCTTTTGCAATGAGTAGAATTCATGATTAGGATATTGGGATGCTTGCTAAAAGATGTTTTAATTATAAATGTGATGGTTTTTACTTGCACTTCATTTACATTGCAATAAAGGCCTGTTGTAGTGTTAAAATTTATTGTAATTGCATTGACCTGAAAGGGTAAGTGTAATTCTCCACAATGTGGAACCACATTCAATTTCGATGAATGAATTGCGTAGTTCATGGGGATTGAGTGCAAATAAATAGGGAAATGTATTTTGATGAGCTTCAAATTGGAGGTTTCAGGGTGACAAACTGAGATCCCTAATTTGGTCATAAGATTAGTAACTAAACTCGAAGGTTAGCCTTCAGGTGAAGGGTGAGTGGGAGCTCCGTAGTGACAGCCGGTATCCTCCCAGCCTAGCCGTAGATTTAGTGACTGAACTTAGGATATATCAATGTTCTTTACAAGCTTGAAAGAGGGGGTACTCTTTTGAGGGTAAATAATAGGATTTCTCCTATTTGGCACATAAAATATTTAATGCATCACATTCCTAAACTTTATCCAATTCATTACATAAGAATAGTAGATTTCATTATCTCAAAATTCACCAAACCAATTTCCCCAAAAAGGGTTATCTGTAGAAGTAATATTTGCATTTAGGAGTAGTTATTATCCTTACATATAATCATCTGCATTTAGGGGTAGTTGTTAGAAAAACCACTTATATCACCCTTCCAAACTAAGGTTGTTAGTAGTAGATTAGAATTTGACTAAGAACTTCTTACCTCGCTTCCCTGTGGGATCGATAAACGACACTCCATTAGAGCCCTGTATTACTTGATACGATACGTATACTTGCGTTTGAAATTGTGACTTTACAAAAATCATTATAAATATATAAATCTGAGGTCATAAATTCTTATATATAAAAAAATCGCATCAGCATCGGAGGTCGAGGCTGGGGACGAGGTCGAGGAAGAAACGGTGGAACCGTTGAACAGAAGAAGCCAGTAATTAATGATAATTAGGAGAGCAACTCTGAAGAAGAAGAAATCAAGAAGGAAGCAATAAAGATAAATCAAAAGAAACCCCAGTTTAAGATCTCTCTCGAAGACGAAAAGAATGAAGAATACAAATCAATGTACGAGAAGATTAACCATCACGTATAGACTATGACCCTAACCCCGATCTATCCTAGCAAGGTCAAGGGTATGGTGGTCAGGGAAGTACATGGTGGAGGTGCTAAGCCTATCAAATTCTACCGTGGTGCTTCTTCTTCCAAAACTGAAAATGATGTAAAATTTGAAGATGTTGCTTCTTCCAAATTAATAGAATTGCCTTTTGAGTGGTATTCTCCCTGTATTCAGAATTTAATTCAACGTGGTGTCTTACCTAAGCAGTGGTCAAAAGATCAATCAAAATGCTTTGAAAAATTATGGAACAATGCCAGTCTGCCTCCTAATTCAAAGCATGGTCTCGGATTCGACACATTAGGACCAGTTGACGATACAGAATTTTGCTTGGTTGTCACTTGCGAGCCTAATGAAGACTACCTGGAAGCTTTACATGATCTCGAGGACTTACCAATCAGAGACGCTCCACCAGAATTTGAAGAAGAGATTAAATCTATAATAGACGAGCTAATGGAAGTTAACTTAGGTACTAGCGAAGAGCCTAGACCGACCTTTGTTAGCTCCTTACTCAGTAAAGAAGACTCCGAAAATATAATTAAGCTATTAATGGAATTCAAGGACCGTTTTGCTTGAAGTTACGATGAAATGCCGGGATTAGCTCCAGAGGTCGCAGTTCACAAGCTAGGAGTGGATCACACTACCGTTCCAGTCAAACAAGCTCCCAGAAGAATGCATTTAGAAATTGAACAACAAGTAATAGCTGAAATTAAGAAGCTAATCGACGCTAAATTTATCCGTGAAGAACAATACCCGACTTAGTTGGCCAACGTGGTACCAGTCAGAAAGAAGAATGTTCAGATCAGAATCTGCGTGAATTTCAGAGATTTGAACAAAGCATGCCCAAATAATGAATTCCCGCTACCAATTCCAGAGTTTATGATCGACATCGCTTCGACGCATGAAGTCTTCTCTTTCATGGATGGATCGTCAGGATACAATCAGATAAAGATGGCACCGGAAGATGAGAAACTCACAGCCTTCAGAATGTCAATCGGAGTATACTGCTACACAGTAATGTCTTTCGGATTGAAGAACGCAAGTGCAACGTACCAAAGAGCAATGACTAGGATTTTTGTTAATCTCATTCATAATCAAGTCGAGTGCTACGTGGATGATGTGGTCATCAAGAGCAAATTGAAAGAAGATCACCTGTATGATTTGAGAATTGATTTTGAGTGCTTAAGATAATTTAAACTTAAGATGAATCCCCTAAAATGCGTCTTCGGCGTCACCTCTGGGAAATTCTTAGGATTTGTTGTCCGGTATCGCGGGATTGAAATCGATCCGGGGAAGATTAAAGCTATCTTAGAAATGCAGCCTCCCAAAACTTTGAAACAATTACGATCCTTTCAAGGGAAGTGGTCATATCTTCGACGCTTTATTTCTAATTTGTCAGGTAGGTGTCACCCTCCTCGGCATTGGTTAAAAGGATGCTAAAGTTGTTTGGGAAGAAAAATGCCAGTGGGCCTTTGAGGACATTAAACACTATTTAGTGACACCTCCTGTATTAGCAGCCCCAGTCTCGGGTCGACCGTTGATACTTTATACCGCGGCTTTAGACGACTCCCTCAGAGCCATGCTTACCCAGGTATATGATGAGGGTAAAGAAAATGCTCTCTACTACTTAAGTGATCTAATTTTGAAGAAAGTAAAGTATCCTCCGATTCAGAAGCATTGTTTGGCCTTGATCTTCTCCGCTCAGAAGCTCAAGCATTACATGCTTTCTCATAAGGTCAACCTTATTTCGAAGTTTAATCCATTGCAATATTTGATGACCCGTCCAACACTTTCCGGCAGACTTGCTAGGTGGTCAATGATACTTTTGCAATTCGATATAACTTACGTTCCTCTTCGTGTCGTAAAGGGACAAGTCCTAGCAGACTTCCTCGCAACACAACATTTACCAGCAGAATCACCTCTCAATGAAGACTTGCCAGATGAGCAGATAATGAGCCTAGAAGACCCCGATGATCAACGTTGGGAACTTTACTTCGACGGAGCATCCTCAGCACAGAAGAATAAAGAATTGCAAATGATAGTGCCCGGTAAGGCAGAAATTAGACTAATATTTATAACACCGGAGCGAGGGATGTTAAGGTACTGTTACCATTCAACAGAACCGTGTACAAACAACGAAGCAAAATACAAAGCTCTTATAACCGGACTGGAGTTATCCATTCAAATGAGGATAACAGACGTTAACATCTATGAAGATTCTCAGTTGATCATACAGCAAGTTGCGGGGCAGTACAAAATTCTAAAACTAAGACTTGAGTAGTACTTTCAGTATGCCATGAAGTTGCTGAAGCAGATTCCAAATGTAATGATCTACAAGATTCCTAGAAGGGAAAATGCTCTCGCAGACGCGTTAGCCCACCTTGCAAAAGAATTTGCCTGCTTACAGGATGAGTCAGTTGAAATGTCAGTTCAAGGGCGACAGGTCCTATCACAGCTCGATATGGATGCAATGCACAAATCAAAAAAAGAAGAAAAAATAGTTGCAGCAGTAACAAAAACTAAGAAAGATTGGCGGCAGCCATTAATAGACTACCTACAAACAGGAAACCTATTGGACGACATGTCATTAGCCCATCAAATCAAGAAAAGAGCTCTTTCATACACATTAATAAATAATTCCTTATATAGAAGGTCTTTCGATCAGATGTGGCTAAGGTTCCTAAGTGGGTCCGAGGCTCGTGAAATTGTTAAAGAGGTACACTCAGGTCTTTATGGTGCTCATCAGTCGAGTCCAAAGATGAATGAAAATTAAGAGACTAGGGTACTACTGACCCTCAATGATGATCGACTGCATGAAAGTTGCCAAGAACTATCACCAGTGCCAAATGCACGGAGTGGTTCTACATCAAACTCCAAATGTGCTACATCCGACAACCACGTCGTGGCTATTTGAGTGTTGGGGCACATACATTGTGGGTCCGATAGAACAACCTTCTTCAAGAGGACATCGTTTCATTCTTGCAGCGACATACTACTTTTCCAAATGAGCAGAAGCAGTACCGCTCAGAGAAGTGAAGGCACATCACGTGCTACAATTCTTCAAGAATCAGGTCGTTTACCGTTTGGGAGTACCACACAGAATTATCTCAGATAACGAGTCCGCGTTCAGAAGCACAAAGATCAACAATTTTGTTAGAATGCACGGGATAGATTGGCAGTATTCGACGATCTACTACCCAAGAGCAAATGGCTTGGCCGAGACTTTTAATAAAACTCTCATCCAAATCCTAAAGAAAACTTTGGTTGACAACAAGAGAAATTGACACGAGAAGTTATTATAAGCCTTATGGGCCTACAGGACGACTTTTAGAACTCCTACTCAGCCTACACCTTACGCTTTAGTGTACGTGTCCGAGGCCGTTCTACCGCTGGAGGTTCAGCTTCCGTCACTCAGAATTGCAGTCGCGAACAAGATTACTACAAAAAAGAATGTCAAACTACAGTTAGAAGAACTGGAAAGCTTGGAAGGAAAACGACTTTCAGCGCAGAAGAATTTGGAACTGTATCAAGCCAAGATGATCCAGGCCCACGATAAACTGGTCCGTCCAAGGACGTTCAAAGTCGGTGATTTCGTTCTAGTTCTCAAGAGACCTATTCTTGCACATCGCAAGATAGGAGATAAATTTGAACCGACTTGGGAGGGGCCGTTCGTGGTTGAGACAGTCTACTCAAGAGGTTTCTACCAGCTTGTGAATTGCCGTGGAGAACGATCTATGCTTCCAATCAATGGACGATACTTAAAGAATTATTACATAACCTGATGTTTCGAAGAATGAACTTTAGAAAATGAAGTCTCATTCCTAGAAGCACGAGCACAGTAATCACTTGCAACTGGGTCCGAAACCAAAATTTGATTAAAAAAATGATGAACAAAAAAAAAGTTTTGTGTTAAAAAGAAGATATGTGAAAGAAATCATCATGATAATAAATTTTGATCATTCCTTTCAAATCAATCTAATTTCCAATTTTCCCTTATCTTTCCCTATCTTATTAAAACTTAAACAAAATAAATAAATAAAAATTTTCATTAATAAATAAATTTCCTTATTGTTCTCGTTCTTGATATAGCCCTTGTTCCTTTCCTTATTTTCGCAGGAAAATGTCAAACGGGCGGTTGATTCTGAACTTCAAGAATGGCGTGAGTCTAGAACTCGATGAAGAGAAGATGAAGGATGGGGTCGTGATTGAGATCGACTCTGATTTCACACCGGCCGGCTTACAGTACGAGGAGGCCGATTGGACCCGATTGACCGGGATGAGTTCCGCAACCAAACAGTGTTGAAATTGAGTGGCCCAAGTCAGCAGGCTGCCGATAAGAAGAGGAAAGTGAACAACACTGATGTAACTGGAACAGATAAGAAATTCAAGTCCATGGTTACTACAACAGAGGGTAGGCTTGTCAGCGCCGTGCCAATAGAAGTTCAGGAAGTAAGGAGGGCTACTCTCACTCCCACCCAGCGATGAAATAAGAACCGCCGTATCCACAAGATGCTGAGCAAGCTAGCGGCGGACCAACAGAAAGAAACAGTTGCTACCGTCAGTGCAAGTACATCGAAGAAACCTGTTCGGCAGGAACCAAAAAAGAGGAGATCAACTCCAAAGACAGCAGAGAAGATGAAAGAAATTCCAAGAAAAGCAGAAACAGAATCAGCGCCACGACGTCAAGCAGACATACCAGCTCTGAGAAATGTTGTTGTGAAAGCAACCCCGGAGGATGTCTTGATAGAGACTATCCCCAAGGAGGTGAGACACGCATGTGAGCGTGCTAGGGTTGAGCCATACATCCCACAATACGTTACTAGACCCCGAAGATTTTAGATAATTCCATAATACGAGCTGGAGAGGCTTCAGAGAGTTGAGAAGAAGACCTTCAAATATTTTGAAAGAATTCGAGGCAAGAAGATCAATATTCTGGAGGGCCTTGAGCTACATACGGATGTGTTCTCGGACTACGAGCAGCAGCAAATTGTGGATTGTGTCTTCGACCTTCAGAAATTGGGCCGAGCAGGTCGCTTAAGAGGAAAGATCTACTCAGAACCCCAGAAATGGATGAAAGGAAAAGGAAGAGTCACAATTTAGTGCGGAAGTTGTTACAACTTTGACGAAGACAGGAAAGGAAATCCACCAGGGATTCTCCTTCACAGCGACGTGGATCCAATGCCGAGGATCATTAAGAGGATGGTCAAGAGGATGGTGACATGGCGGGTACTACCTACAGATTGCATACCCAACAACTGCATCATCAACATATATGAGGAAGGTGACTGCATACCGCCCCACATAGTGTCCTTCATCAACCAGTGTAACATCATGTTCGGATCAGACCTCCGGATAGCAGGCCCTGGAGAATTCTGAGAGCCAATGGAGATACCTCTACCGGTAGGTTCCGTTATGGTGTTAAAAGGAAATGAAGCAGACGTAGCAAAGCACTGCATTCCAGGGGTACCTTTTCAGCGAATCTCCATCACTTTCAGAAGGATGGATGACAGCAAGATGCCTTTCCGCTTTCAACCAGATCTAGAATTAGAGAGCCTCCAGCCTTAAGTGCTGTGAGCTACACGAAAAATAACACACCTCCGATGCACATCCAAATGACATTTTCTGCCAAGGATGGCTTGGAAGGTGATGTTATTATCCATGTATCTCACTATTCAGACATGGATTTTGACAGATGCTTTTGAAGAAACCGATGAGGATCATACGCAGTCCGTTTTGGAATTATATGGATTGTATGAGATACCTGAAATGTCAAAGGAAAATATCATCATGTTTTGGATTAAGCTATATGATGAATTTTCAATAATTTGAATGGAAATGACCGTATCGTATTTTGCCTTCAATATTGTGCTAATTGATTAGAAAACACCATTAAGTTAAATGAACCTCGAACAAAGAATGATTTGAAAATAAATGAGTAAATAAGATAAAAAAAATGAACATAAAACAAAAAAAGGAAGAGAACAAAAACAAAAAAAAGGAGAGAAAGAAAAAAAAATGAAAGAAAAAGAAAATGAATGAGAACTCTTTTAAGAATCTAAATGTCAAAACAAATTCCAAATTAACACAAACTCTAATTGAACACAAAAATAAAATCGAATCACTAAAACAAATGAAACAAATCTAAATCTTGAGTTGAATTCCGATCTGAATCCATTGATTCGAATCTTTTAATTCTTCTTCAAATTGAAATCCATTTGAAACACCCTCGAACCCACTTTCGAGTTGATTCTTCCCCACGGAAGACTAAAACTTCAATTTCAAACTTCTAAACTTTTTAATCGGTCTGAATCCTTCTGATTCTCTGCGATTTCTTCCCTCTTTTGAGAAGGTCGCTGAGTCTACTGACACGGAACCACAAATTTTATTTGATTTGGTTTTGATGGCATGGATTCACATCCTTCGCCAAACAATCAATCTTTGATCAAATCTTTCGGGACGTGAAGCACCTTCATATCCCTTTCCAGTTCTCTTTCAATTACGAGGTTGGAGCCTAATTTCCAACTCTCATCTTCGAGGCTGGAGCCTAATTTCTAGTTCTTTTTCAATTTTGAGGTTGGAGCCTAATTTCCAACTCTCATCTTCGAGGCTGGAGCCTAATTTCCAGTTCTCTTTCAATTCCAAGGTTGGATCCTAATTTCCAACTCTCATCTTCGAAACTGGAGCCTAATTTCCAATTCTCTTTCAATTTCGAGGCTGGAGCCTAATTTCCAGTTCTATTTTAATTTCCAACTCTCAGCTTCGAGGTTGGAGCCAAATTTCCAGTTCTCTTTCAATTTTGAGGTTGGAGCATAATTTCCAGTTCACTTCTAATTCCGAGGTTGGAGCCTAATTTTAAACTCTCATATTCGAGGCTGGAGCCTAATTTGTAGTTCTCTTTCAATTCCGAGACTGGAGCCTAATTTCCAGTTCTCTTTCAATTTTGAGGTTGGAGCCTAATTTCCAACTCTCATCTCTGAGGTTGGAGCCTAATTTCCAACTCTCATCTCCGAGGTTGGAGCCTAATTTCCAGTTCTCTTTCAATCTCCAAGGTTGGAGCCTAATTTCCAGTTCTTTTTCAATCCTCGAGGCTAGAGCATAAATTCTAGTTCTCTTTCACTTTCGAGGCCAGAGCCTAAATTCTAGTTCTCTTTCACTTCCAAAGCTGAAGCTTAATTTTCAGCTCTCTTCTGCGAGGCTAGAGCTTAAACTCTAGTTTTCTCTCTCTTTTTTTAGGCTAGAGCCTAAATTCTAGCTCTCAATTCTAACTCTCTTTAAAAATTCTGAGCTTGGAGCCTAAATTTCAGCCCTCATTTTAAATCGCGAGATTGGAACCTAGGTTCCAATTCTCATTCCAAATATAATCCCTTGGAAATCTTGTGAGTCGAAATTCACCTCCTTTTTCCCCAGCGAGAGTTCTTGAATATTCAGTCTTGAAGATTTACCTGATACTCCCCAGCGGAAGTTTTCTACGCTTCGTTCTAAGTGTGTCACTTAGACGTCTGTGTTGGTTTGGTTGATCTCATCGGTCAACGCCAATACGTGCGGTGTGCTTGGTTAGCACACCACACATATTGGGGGTCCATTTGTTGACCTCATTTTTGGTGAGGTCTTTTTTTTTCATCTTCGTGCTTAGGATCTTGTCATAGGACTTCTCCTTGACTATCCTAGAAGACTAGAAATGGAACCCACCTTTTAGAAATTCAAACCAAATCTTGACTCTCTTTGAAATCCTACATGGATGGTCACCAACCTCCAAACCACTTGGAAGGTTAGGACCAATATGCAAGAAGACAAGGATGAATCCCCATAGGGTGCTCAAGCCTTATGACAGCCACAGGTGGCTCGGTCTTGGTGGGGACTAGCTTGCACACCTTGCACTCCTACACACATCCTAAACCACGAACCATCTTTACCCGATCTTGACTCCCGGTTCATTAGAGCATTCATATGGATGGATCCGAACCCCAGCCCTTGGCGAGAGGTTAGGAACAACCTATGAGATGTTCAAAATGGATACTACCATTGGTCCATGGCTCAGTCTAAACCATTTCACTCCAATCAACTATAACCAAATTCCAATTTCCCAAAATTGCTGGTTTTGACATTGGGTGTTTAAGCCTACCTAAAATTACCTAAATTGCCCCTACAACTACCAAAATTACCAAAAAAATTAAACAGAATTCCCAAAATTACTAAAAACCATTTTAAAACAATTCTTACCTCTTAAATCCACCAAAATACCTCAATACCCTTTAAATAACCTCCAAATACCCTAAAATACCATTTTGGCCCAAAATTCAAAAAATTCCAAAAATTTACCAAAAATTTCAGAAAATCCCAAATATTTCCAATTTAATTTTGTTCAATTACACCTTGAGCTAATTCTGCTAAAATTACCTACTTTCAACCCAAAATCCCAAGTTAGCTAATTTAGCCCATAAGGACCCAATTTCAAACAAATTCAACCCATTTAACCTCAATTTTGCCATATTTCAATTCTAAACTTTAATTCAACATCCCCAATGCCAATCTAAACCAAATCCAAGTCCAAATTGATTCACATTTGAGTTCAATTTCATTTGAAATCCAAAATTCCTAATTTTGTCATTTTAATCCAAAATTCCTCAATTAACCTAATGTCAACCAATTCCCCCAAAATTTCAATCCTAAACCTTCTATGGCACCCCCATGAAACCCATGCAACATTCAATTATCCCAATTTGAGCTCAAGCCTAGCCTAAATCCATTTGAAAACCAAGAACACCCATTTTAACCCAAATTGAACACATGTCATAAATCTATCAAATTGATTGGACTAATCCTAAAATTTCCTCCCAATTGATGTTGGGAACTCTTCAATACATTCCCCTAAACCATTTGAAACATTCAGTTGGGTCTAACCCCCACCTAAGCCAACTTAGACCCAAGTTGCCCCAACCTTACCCAAATTGATCAAAATCCTAAAATCCACCAAATTGACCTCTCAATTGAACTCAAAACCATTCCATGTCTTCATGAAAATTCTTCATGGAAATCATTTACACAATGTTGCTCAAGTCACTTGGACCTACATTAAACCTAAACTCAAGCTAGCCCAAGTTGAACCCAAACCAACCCATGTGCAAACCAAACCAAATTTGACTAAACCAACCTATTGGCAGCCAACCCTAGGCCTCCTAGGATGGGTTTGACCTGACCCAACCCATACCCCTTGAGCCATGGACCAATGGTCCACCACTTTGGACCAATGGGTTTAGCCCTTTTCTAAGGCTAAGTCCCATCCTTTAAACCTCTGTTAAGCAACCTCCTCAGCCCAATTAATGCAGCTAAATCTCTCCTCCACTCCTCCTCAGCCTGCCCAGCCGCCTGACTGTCCATGCTAGCCACCCCAGCAGCCGGAACAGCCACGCCCGATCACCCCCTGGTGCTTGAAATTTCAAAATTGAGCCTTGGCAGTGTGCCATCTCCTCTCCAGCCACCTTGCCCGCTCAGCCCTTGCTCTAAGCGGCCTAAACCACTTATTGTTGGCCTTGAGCTCCACCAGGCAGCCATGACTATAAAATCCTCACCGTTCGGCCTTGGACTAGGTGTTGAAATTTTTCTCACAGAACTCCCCCAAACTGCTCCCAAACCTTCTCTCAGCCTAGAGAAGAAGAGCCCCACTGTCCTCCTGCCCTAATCCCCACTGGTTGAGCTCAATTCTGGAGTTCAATTTTAGGCCAGAAACCAGGACACTCTCTGAAACTCCACATAAATCAAATTAAACCTTCCCACACCTTCACCAGTGGTAGAGAAGGAGTTTCCCACTGAAAGCACCCTCACCCGGCCAGGCATTTGCTCTATCAGCCAAAACACGAAATCGTGTTTGGACACTTTCATACCTAGGCATTTCATCATCACTCGAGGCTTCATACGTAGGCTTCTGGGATTGAAGGAAACGTACCGAGCATCTCTGATTGAAGCTTCGCTTCTCAGAGCAAAGGTATTGTCCTCTTCTCCCTCCTGAGCTTCCAGCAATTCTCCATTTTGTTATGTACAATTTCATTGCATGTTAGCTGTATAAATGTGTTATTCTAGGCTAGACGCATCGATAAAAACCAACCAGGCTTGATTTGGTTGAGTTTCGAGCGAGATTTTAAGGTTTTAGGGTGAACAGATCTCGGGTTGAACTAGACGGAGACGATGACCAGAGACCATTCGATCGTGCGTGTATCGAATGGACGGTGGAGATGGAGCCGGATGGAACCACAGAGCGTAAAGCGCAGGCCACGTGGCGCTGACTCAGATGGCGGCGCCGAATCAAATTGCGCCGCGTGGAGTTTTGGATCTGCCGAGGATGACACGACGCCGCGTCACTTAAGTAGAAAAATAGGCTTTTTTTGAATTAATTAAATGCCTGAAAGTTTTAAAATACATAACTTTGCATAGAAAAATTCTAAAAATAAACTAAAAATAACCACTTGCTCAGTGAACAGAGGAGAATAATGTGGAAAAAGAATCAAGTTATTTTGTTGAGTATGTGATTTTTAATTAATTTAATATTGTTCTGAATGTTTTAATTCTCCATTATCATGCATAATTCACCATGACATGAGACCATAGGGCTTTTGTAGCCTTTGATCTTGGGAACATTCACTGAATTTTTCAAAGCCAGAGGCTATCTCTATGGCAAGTTTTCTATTCTCTAAGTTCAGAGTCATTTTGTGCAAAATTAATTGTGAAAATTAGCATGTTGATCATAAAAATCTAAAAAAATTAAGGGAAGTATCTCTGGACTTGGCTTAATTCACTTAAACAAACCCTAATTTGATTAAAACCCCAAAATTGAAATTAAATTAATTTGAAATCATTACACATCAAAATTACATAAAATCAATTCTCCACTGATCTTTAGGGTTAGGGGAATCCCACATAAAAATTTTAAGCCAATTGGAAAAGATTTAACCCACTAAATAGATTATTCAAGTTACATAACCATTTTTGGAATTAAAAAATTCATAAAACTCAAAATATATTTAAAAAATTCACCAAATTAGTTTTGAGGCCTCTCTGATATCAGAGGAACCTAAGAAAATTAAAATTAAAATTTTTCTAAAAACTTCATTTTTAACCTAATTTTGAATATTTTATTAATTAAAAAAATAATAAAATCATAAAAATATTAAAATTCATAAAAATGTCACATTTGGTCCCCTAATCACTTAGGAACCAACCAAACATTTTTCCCAAGTCTCCAAGTAAAGATTTTGAATTTTAAAGGCTTAGGGTAAATTTTTAATATTAAAAATGGATTTTTCAACATTTTCACTAAAATAATTCTGAAAATTCAAAGAAAAATCAGAAAAATACAAAACTTGTTTCTCTGATTTCGTTGGGATCAAAGCGATTTAAGAAAAATATAAAACTTAACTTTCAACTTTAATTTCATTTTATAATTAATTAATACCCAAAACTCAAGATATTTATAATAAATAAAATATAATTCAAAAAATCACCAAAATTGGTCCAAGTGGTCCACTAGTCAGTAGAAACCTCCCATAATTTTCCTAAGGACAAAAACTTCTTCTTAGTCATGTTGTTGAATTTTCATTGAAAATCTCTATTTTTCACTAAAATAATTATATATATTAAATTAAAAACTGAAAAATTACATTTTCACCTCTAATGTCTTAATTGACATGTGAGTGAGGTGGCATAAAAATTTCAAACTCTTTTGAGCTCAATTTAATGAATTATGAAAATTATAAGCTTAAGAGGGCATTAAGGTAATTAAAAGGCTTTAACCTTAATTAAACTTTAGGCTTAACCAAAGGTAGGGTAAAATATTTGATCTTAATTTTTATTTGGATGATTGAAACTAAGGGAGTTAAGGGGTAGAATCCCATTAATCACCTTGAACATTTAAAGAAGAAACCTTAATTAATTAAATCATTAAACTTTGGAAGTTAACTAAAAAATGAATTATTAAAGGTTAAGGGATTTTGACCCAGGAAGATTATAATACTTTGAAATTCAATCCCTAATCAATGAATTGATCAAACATCATTTAATCTCTATTAATGAAGTCATAACAAATAATGTTTAAAATTAAAAGAATTAATCTTAAAATTTTATAATTAAGTTAAAAGCTTAAAATACTTAAGTTAATGAAAGATGATTTAAAATTAAATTAAAATAACTTAAGATGTTAAAATTAATTTGAAAATCACCCAAAACTAAGACTGAAACAAAACTGGAACATTAAGGTCGATTTTAAAAAATAATTTATAATCAAGGCATTAAAATCAAACCAATTAAAAGTTAATACAAAAAGAAAAGAAAACATCATAATTAAGTTACAACAAGCTCAAGTCATTGGAACTTAACTGAACCAAAAGATACTTTTCCAACTTAAAATAATTTGAAACATTTAAAACATTTAAAAAGACCAACTAAAACCTTATAACTAAATTAAATCACTTTAAACCATTAACTCAAACTTCAATTAAGAATGGTTAAACTCATTAATGAAACAGCTTGCTTGTAAAGGCTATCATTCTTATAATTCTTAAATAAAGCATCAAATGAAATGTCACTTTACTCTCAAGATAATCAAATATCCTAGTTCACTGAGCAAGAATCAAAACTTAACTGACTTCCCGGATGATCAACCCATCCGTATGATGAAATTCATTTGGACTCGGAATAATCCCAATAGTGTTGAAAATATGTTCAGGAAATGTCCTAAGCACTTTCTCAAACTAATGGGATGTTTTAGAAAAACAATTGAACTTCATTGTTCTTTGATGAAGAAAATCATCCTTAACAAAAGACAAAAACCTAGATGTTATAGGAATTGACTAGCAATAGGATTAAGATCTTAGTAGACAACCAGAACCTTCCTTAGCTTTACCTAGGTCCTCACTTGTGTTATTATCCGAAGGATTCTTGCCGCTTACCATGGATATGTTTTGAAGGTTGACCGTCCAAGGCACAATGATGCAAGAACAAGTGAATAGCAAACGCATCAATCAAGTCCTATTTATTGGAATCACGAGCATAAAATTCTAGGGTGTGTAATTGTGTAAGCACTAATTATGAAATAAATGAATTTATTTTGCAATTAATTCCCTTATTCTTATATTAACTATCATTTATATAAAGTAAGATAATCAAAGAATTAAAATATATATATGAAAAACACTTCAACATGAATATCGAGGAGATCTAAAGAACCAAGAGACAGTGAAGCACAACTAAGAGGAACCACCACTGGAAATCAAAGGGCTCGCTAATAGAAGACCAAAAGACTCACTAGCGGAAGATAAAGTGACCAATTTGACTAGGTCACCCTCGTAAACCAGAGTTTTCGATTTAAGTGCTGGAGCTAATCAAACCGAGCAGAGGCATCGACCTACCTTTCGCCACAACCTAGTTCAAGGGAGGAGTTTAGCATCACCAACCACCTCATAGACGCCCTTCGAGATTCTTTAGATAGGGATAAAGATTAGTAATGTTGATGTCCAAGAACATTCCGAAGGACCCTTTCATCGAGGTACGAGCTACTCATCAAATTACAGTGATTTATCTACCCGATTGCCCAGCCTAATCCCACTGATCATAGCTCCTCATCCATTGATCAGAAGTCAATAACAATAGTGAGATAGTCGACCAAAGAAACTGAGTCGAATGAGTCAAATCCTGCCGGCGAGATGTTATTTAATGGTCGACAATATCGACTAAGCACATCCGACCGAGCAGTCATTGCGAAGTCGATGCCTACCGAGCTCAACTGACAAGGCTATAAGATAGCCAAACCAAAGGCTCATACTTGTAAAATACTCAAAATACCATGTACCACTCTAATTAAAACAGGGGCAAGCATGCAATTACACACATCGTACCACCCTCATCTATAAATAAGAGATCATTTCATGAGAAATGACTAATCAACGTTCCATATCACTGTTTATTCCCCGCGTACTCACCTCCCTCTATCTCCCCCTTTGTCTAATTTTACTCTTTATTCCTTGAGTGTAATTCACGAACAATTTCAGATTTAAAAATATCAATTAATTTAGAAGCTAGAGGAAAACAATGGATTGCTCAAAATCATCTTATAGGCAATAATATTGCCAATGGCAAAGAAAGGCAGCAAAGAATGGGCTAGATCGGATCCACTAGCAACAATTTGAAAAATAAATTTTTGTGAATAATTATTAAAGCATTATTAGTAATAATAGACATCACATCATTAACAAGCTCTATCAATCCAAATAATTTTCATGGATAACTATCACTCAGAGAAGTAAATCGATTTTTTCTTACATAAGTCTTCGGAAAGGATACATAAAAGTAATCAAATATTAAGAGCAGTTGGAGCATACGAAACACAGAGAAAAATAATAAAAAATTCATTTGTCTAATGTACTACTACTGGAAGACGAAAAAAGTAATTTTATGTTAGATTTATAAATAATAATTTCTTGAACGCTATATATGTAATTATCCTTAATTAAAATTATTAGGCATAAAAAATATTAAGATCACCATTTGCTCAATCGGATTACGGTGCCCGCGACTCGAATAATAAATAAAGCCCGCTTCATCTCCCGCCCTCGCCTCAGTTGGCTGCAGTTTGAGGGGCAACCCCTTTTATCAGTGTTGTTCGGTGGAAGGGTTCCGCGAAAGAATGTGGAAGGGAAAGAAGCGGTCCGGCGATCCCGGCGATGGAGGCTCGGTTCCGCCGGCGAAGCTTGTCAAAACGGACGCCGATGATCGCAATGGCGAGATTGTTGTCTGCGAGGTAATCATTTTTTGTCTCTCTTTCCCTCTCTCTTGCTTCTCCTATCCAATAGCGGGGTTTGGAGTCGTTTCAGTTCTCAAAGAGGCGGAGGGTTACAGTTCGGTGCTGGCAAGGAAAGCCTGCTGTTGATATCAGGGAATTCTACGAAAAGGAGGGGAAGGAGCTCCCGGGGAGAAAAGGTAGCCTCTGTCTCCGTTTTCTTGTTTCAGTCCTTTGACTATTTTGCGGCCTGTTCTTTTTTTCCGTTTGTCTAGTTGTATTCCCGTGAGGGTTTTTGGGTTACAACCCTTACAACTCTACTTCTCTTCTTTTGTGCGTGAGCTGCTTTGGGTGCTTCTGTTTGTAAGAAAGATCCATATATATATCTGTTTTAGCGCTTTAAAGAATTGTTATCTTTTGTTGAGAAGTTCTATATTAAATGTTCAATTGTAGAGTCATTAATGAATGTACTACGCGCATCTTCTGCAGGTATCGCCAACATCTTGCTATCGATTAAACTTGAAAAACAGTTTAAATGCATGTGATTTATTTTTGAGTTTGTGCTTTCTGTCAGGCCATGTTTAGATCAGTATCTTCTGATCAGAGTGGAGTCATAAAATTTTCTTTACTGGGTGACAAATTGATAGTTTTAAAAATGTATTTCTTAAGCATTTGTAATTACTCAAAATTTCATCTCATCTCTAATTTTTGATTGATTGGTATTACTTTTTCTCAAGAGAAGATTTTATTTGACATTCACTTCAAAGAAAGTGAAAAGATTTTTTCATAGAAGTTATTGTTCATCTGCGCATCCATCTCATAGTTTTCTTCCTCAGTGATTATTTTGAGTTTTTTTCCTGAATTTAAATCTTGATTTATTGTAAATACACTTGTTTTTATGCTAAAAATACGTTGATATGATGCATTAATAAAATTTTTGTGTTAATATAATATTCTCCACACATTCCATCAAGGTTTTGCTCTTCATCTTATTGATTGCACGAGCAAAACAATAAAATAATAAGGAGAAAAATTGATTAATTTGACAAAGGAAGAATATATTATAATTCAATATGTGAAAAAGTAATATGTTCAATGTTCAAATATTAAAATAATTTGATATTATTAATTTATGATTGCCCTCACTGATAACATTATTGACTGACGCAAACCACACTCCTCTAACCTCTCATGATCTTTCCACAGCTGGTGCTCTACTCGTGTGAATACAACCAGTGCAAAGAAGACATTCTAGACCCTATTCAAAGAAGTGAATGAAGAGAATAGGAAAATCGAATTTTACATGGAAAACTTGAAAATGGGAAAGCCTATGTGCCCATGCTTAGTTGAAGTATCTATCATTAGTAGTTTATAAGCACTACTATGGCTTCTATTCTCAAATATTGGAGAAGTTATCAATACAAAGCAAGAAGTAGGTTGTCTTTTGTATCATTTGCGTTTTTGGTGGGGGTAGGGTAGGGGGTGTTGAAGGCAACATGATATTGGGCGGATGGACAAGTCTATGTTAAAAGTGTTAGGTATGGCTCATATCTATGGAGGGAGTTTCTTGGTGAAGAGGCGTGACTCACGAGTGAAAGGAGTGTCTCTTGGAAGTTAGTGGGTTGGGGGAGCGAGGCGTTTTTGTAATTTACATGTGGGTTAATATATGTCATATATATGTGTAACCTATGGGATGTAAATGACTCTCCGACATAGTGAAATTTGCTGGCTCGCTCCAGGGACGTAGGCAATTCTTCGCCGAACCTCGTTAAATCTTTGTGTTCTTCTGATTTGCGTTGTGTTCTTCGTATTTTCATAACAATTGGTATCAGAGCCTCGTTCGAGGGCACAAGAGTAGATCAACGCGGAAAATCGAAGAAGAAAAGAGGATTTGGTTCGAGATTAAAGGAATTGCGGTGTTAGTTTCGCGGCAGGAAGCAGTCGGTTCCAGGCTAGTCCGGCGCGAAGCAGGAGCCGAAGGAGCAGCAGTATTTTCGTGGAATTCGCGACTCTCGCAAACAGTGGCAGAAGAGGCGCGGTGTTTCCCGGTCGCGGCAGTTACAGGAGTTCGCGTGGGTTAGTTTTGCGAATAGGAGCAGCGCAGGAGTTTGCAAGTGCGGAGTTCCGCGAACAGGCGCATGCAAACAAGCGAAGCAGTTCTACGAAGCAGGCTTGGCGGAGGTCGGGCCGGCCGGCTTGCAGGCAGTAGGCGTTCGGCGGTTGCAGCAGGCGCAGTCGGCGGAGCAGGTGCGGAGGCGTGCGGTGCGGAGCAGGCAGAGGGCCGGAGTCAGGCTCTCCGGAAGCAGGTCGGCACTGGTGAAGGGCGGCTGCTGGGCGGTTCGTGGGCAGGCAGAGGCGTGAGCAGTTCGCGACGACAGATTCGGTTTCGCGAGAGGCGAGCAGTTGCGACAGTTCCTGCGGTTTGCGTGGATCGGGACGGTTGTGGCGGTTGCCGTCAGAAGACGTGCGAGGGAGGTTCGGGCGGTTCCGAGCTGCCCGAGGAAGGAGGGGCTGGAAGGACGAAGGCATAAGGAATCTTCCACTAAAAGGAGTATTCTCATTCCCTTTTATTTTTCCTGGATCGCAACACTGCACAGTGATTTCTGAATACCCCTTAGAAGAGGAGTTAAATTTCTGCTGGAGAATTATGGAATTAATTTCTGTTTGAAGAATTGGAAATCAAAGATTTATTTTCAGCAAATAAAAGGCAGAGTGCATTTAAAGAAGAAATTTTTTAATTTCTGGAAGAGTTGTTGAACGGAAATTTGCGTGTAGTTTCAGGAAACAGAGGAGTTCGGCCGGTTCAAAAATCCGCGGGAAACAGAGGTTGTCCACCGCGAACAGGAGCCTCGTTTTGCGGGAATTGAAGTGTTCAACCAGTTAAATTCGCCGGTTCGTCGCGGGAGATTTTGGGACAGGTGGAGTTCGGCATGGTGCAGGTGGCGAGCAGGCACGATTGTTTCGTGAACAGGAGCTTCGTGAAAATTTTCCTCAAACAGGTGCGAAAAGGATTCGTGGCTCGCGGAAACTGCAATTGGCGCCGAGGTTACTGGTACGAACAGGAATTGTGTTTCGTGTGGAAAATTTGATTCACGAATCACATGAGAATCGCGGGAAAAGTTGCTGCATTTGACAGAAAAATTTCAGGATTAAATTCGGATGACAATGTCTGGAGCAAAATTCGAGATAGTGAAGTTCGATGGAACTAGGAACTTCGGATTGTGACAAACAAGGGTAAAAGATTTGTTGGCACAACGAGGAATTTTGAAGAGCTTTGCGAGATTACTGAAACACGATAATATGGAAGATGAAGATTGAGAAGAGTTACAACTTCGAGCTGCAGTACCATACGTTTTGTCCTGCGAGATGAGATTATGTATCATGTTATGAATCCGAAATCTCGGGAGAAGTATGAAAGAAATTGGAATCTCGGTTTATGTCAAAATCTCGACGAATAAATTGTATCGCAAGCAAATGTGTATGAGGCTGAAGATGCGAGCGAGATCGTGATTTGTCACGAGCACTTGAATGTCTTCAATCAAATAATCGCGGATCCGGCACGACTCGATGTGAATATTGAGGATGAAGACCGAAGCAATGATTCTTTTGTGTTCATTGCCTACTTCTTATGAACATCCGGTGATTACTTCTTACGTATGGGAAAGAAACAATTAAAATTGATGAGATTACTTGCAGCGATTGTTGGCTCACGACAATCGAAGCAGAATGCAGATGAAATCTCTAATGGTAATTGTTTATATGTTAAGGGTAATCAGGATCGTGAAAGTAAGGAGAAGGAGAATTCTGGAAGGTCAAAGCCTAAAGGCAAGAAGATTCGTTGCTTTAAGTGCAAGGAACTGGGACATATGAGGAGAGATTGTCCAATGCTCAAGAAGGAGACTCGTAATGTATCTTCCAGGGCTGCAAATATGGTGCAGAGTGATACAGATTACAGTGATAGTGATGCGCTTTCAGTTACGACAACTCAGTTAAAGGATGGATGGATTCTTGATTCAGGATGTTCTCATCACATAACACCAAACAGGAAGTGGTTTTCTTCATACGAGTTATTCGATTACAGTTCGATCTATCCGGGTGATAATAGACGTTATAATATTGCGGTATAGGTAATGTCGAATTAAGATGTATGATGACGATCTGTTAAACATTATGTGATGTTAGGCGTATTCAGGAGTTGAAAAGAATTTGATTTCCTAGGCACTCTACATAGAATTGGTTTCATTCATAAGGCGGATGAGGATAGGGAAACCATCGAAGTGTTAAGGTGCAGCGATCGTGATGAAAGGGAAGATCACTTGCGAGTAACATCTATAAAGCTGTTGGGGAGCACAGATTGCGAGTGGAGATCACTCTGTTGGAACATATGATGAAAATGCGACGGAGAGCTTTGACTAGCCGGGTTAGATGGTTTGGTGGCCCAACCCACTGGTGTAAGAAGCTCCATGATCTATTTCTCCTAAAGGGATGGATATTCACGAGGTGGGGATTTTCTCATGAGGGATTGGATATTCACAAAGGTGGAGATGGTTAGATGTTTTTCTCCTAAGGGGCTGAATATTTGCTAAGGTGGAGATTTGTTTGGTAGACACATGTACCAGGTGAAGCATTTCTCTTAAGGTGCTTGATATTCGCCAATGTGGAGAATTGTTAGGTATAACACATATCTATGGAGGGAGTTTCTTGGTGAAGAGGCGCGACTCCTGGTGAAAAGGAGTGTCTCTTGGAAGTTAGTGGGTTGGGGGGAGCGAGGGCGTTTTTGTAATTTACATGTGGGTTAATATATGTCTATATATATGTGTAACCTATGGGATGTAAATGACTCTCCGACATAGTGAAATTTGCTGGCTCGCTCCCGAGGACGTAGGCAATTCTTTGCCGAACCTCGTTAAATCTTTGTGTTCTTCTGATTTGCGTTGTGTTCTTCGTATTTTCATAACAAAAAGGTCATGGAGATTGGTGATGATGGCTTAGATAATATTCCTTATGGAATTAAGGCGTGCATGACCCAAAGGTGGTGTCAAGGGTGGTTACCGAGAATGGTTGGGTTGATCCTCCTCTTATTGGAGAAGGCAACAAGAACTTAATGTGATGAACAAGCTTGTGTACCAGGATAATCCTCCTTAGGAGGCGAAAGCGACAAATATCTGGTTGATGGACAGGATGATGTTGAAAGTTTGGGTAGACAGTTGAGTATGGCTTTGATTGCCACCTTCTAGAGTTGGAGGTGGTGCGACCTGAAGGGGTTGAGAACAAATTGATTCAAGGTTGTGGAGTCACCGAGCATGGTTAGGTTAATCCTTTTCTATTAGGAGAAGGAGACAAGGCCTTCATGAAATGAACAAGGCAACGTAGAAATGTGAGGAAGGCCATGAAGGATTGTTGGGATGATCCTTTTAGATGTGAAGATGACATCGCATCGGGGTGACAAATCAGTTAAGCCAAAGCATCAAGGAGGCCGTTAAGGATAGCTTGTTTGAACCTGCCCTTGGAGATGAAGGCCTAATGACATGAATGCTTTGGACTATGCAATGCTTGAAGGTCATGTAGACTAACGGCGGAAACATAGCTAATTTTAAATATGGTGGCAACGCAACTTAAATCTGACACATGAAATGAAATATGAAAGCCATGGAGGCGATTGATGGCATTTATAATGGTTCTCATTATTAAGGCATAAATGGCACAATCTGAAGGCAATGGATGAGGCAACAAAGAAGATTATGGCGATGACTGAGACTAGTTTGGATATTTTTTTTTTGCAAGTCTAGGCTACTTGATTTGAAGCCTATAGGAAAGGCGGTATAGAAAGGTCATTGTAATAATCGTAATAAAAAGCAATTAATATGTCGATTCAAAATAACCCTTGAGATTTTTTTATCATTAGGAGATGCAAGGGGACAAAAACAAGATTCATTTGTCCGTGTCAGAGACAAAGAGAGCAAGAGATAGATGAAGAGAGCGGGAGAGGAAGAGGAAGTTACTGTGCAAATAAGGGGTTGCTTGCTTCTCTTATTGGATATTCGTTGCCATTGGTAGAAGTTGATGCCGGGGGCTTTGTGTGTAAAAAGTAAGAGAAGGAGAATCATGCGTAGGAGGGATTCGAGCGGCGATGCGTGTAGGAGCTGAATTGACGCCGTTCTTGTAACCCTATGGTTTTGACTGCGGGTGGAGTGAAGCTGTGTGCGGCTTTTGTGCGAAGAAGAAGAGAGCGAGCAATGCTTCTGTGTGCGAGAGAGGAAGGCGAAAGAAGCCTCATTTGCAGGATATAGGGATTGAACTGAGCCTAACATCTTGTGCGGGTTCCAGTAAGGAGGACTTGTGTGCGCAACTTGTGCAAGAGGTAGCGAATCGAGCTTTAAGAAATCGAGAAGTCAATTTCATGTGAGAGGTGGACCTGAGCGTATATGGTTAAGGGTATATATTTTGTTATAATAAAAACTGATTTATTTAATTAAATAAAT
Organism: Papilionanthe hookeriana x Papilionanthe teres; assembly: GCA_022702705.1. Taxonomy (NCBI): domain Eukaryota; kingdom Viridiplantae; phylum Streptophyta; class Magnoliopsida; order Asparagales; family Orchidaceae; genus Papilionanthe; species Papilionanthe hookeriana x Papilionanthe teres. The sequence goes on along the minus strand of CM040427.1, from coordinate 39,907,909 downwards.
GTTATCCAGTTATATTAAATTATATAAATTATATTAATTTTAATGAATTAATAAGCAGTTGAATTAAAGGACAAGAGAGTTTGAGGATTGTGCATTAAAGATATAGGGATTGAACTGAGCCTAACATTATGTGCGGGTTCGAATAAGGGGGGCTCATGTGCGCAACTTGTGCAAGAGGTAGCGAATCGAGCTTTAAGAAAGCAGGAAGGCAATTTCGTGTGAGAGGTGGACCTGAGCGTATAAGGTTAAGGGTATATATTTTGTTATAAAAGCTGATTTATTTAATTAAATAAATGTTATTCAGTTATATTAAATTATATAAATTATATTAATTTTTATGAATTAATAAGCAGTTGAATTAAAGGACAAGAGAGATTGAGGATTGTGCATTAAAGGAGATAGTGCGGTAAGAATTAAGGGTTAGTATTGGAATCAATTAATTTAAAGTTTTGTTAATAATAAGGTTATGTTTTGAACCATACAGCTTTGTGTGCGAGTTCGATGAACAAATCCATTGAATGAAAAAAAATGTATGATTAGGGTTTTATTAAAATTTCACAATATTTAGTAAGTTAATTGTATATATTAAATTTTGATATTATGATTTTCGAAATAAGGGATTAAAGAACTTCCGATTCTAAGGACTTGTGAGTTTGCATTGAGAATTTTGCAAGAGGAGAATGAAGGAAAGCAATGAATGTTAGAATTCTCATAATTAAGCCAATGTAATATTTAAATTCAATTGCAGTTATCCGTGTTAAGTATTATCTTATAAATCAATTCCTTCAATTTAAGAAAACACAAGTTAAAGAATATGAAAGTATTATTCATAAAGTGAAATCAAGGTGAGTAATTATTACTTTGTTTGCGTTAAATTAAGTGTTTAAAATTTTATTTGTTACACAGACTAACTACACTGTCATAATTGAATGAACATGAGAAAAAATGATCTTCATGCTTTGTGCTTTCAATTTTTATCTTTCCACAACATTAAATGAGAATTCAAATGAATTTAAATATGTAAAGAAATGAAATGCAAGTTAAATAAAAAAATAAATGATCAAGTCTTGCAGGAGTCACCACTTATTGTATTAGAAGGAGATGTTATTATACTTGTGTACTTTAAAGGGAAATGTAATGAAAATGATTGTATCTTTATGGTACAAAATATAAAAGAAAACGAAAATAGTTTTGCTTTTGTTGTATAAACTAGAAAAGATTTGACAGTGCATTTGAGATAATTTCTGAAAGAAAAATGATTGAAAAAATAAAAAATATTAAAAAATGAAAATATAATCTATAAGATGATTATGTAAAAAATTTATAAAAATGAAGTATTCAAAGTTTATTTTATGATCATTATATTTCTTTGAACATTCATGTTAATTGTTATAAAATTTTAATGTATAATAAAATAGTAATTATTCACTAAATTCTTTCAAACTTAATATATTGTTTAACTATCATTTCTAGGAAGAGATATGCTAGATTGATATGGTTGATAGTTGAGAATTTATTTACAAGAGAAGAGACACTTTTGGGGATAGATAACAGTCTGTTATTTTTTCTGTTTTGTTGCTTTTAATGTACTATTTGTGTTACTATATTATTGAATAATCGAATGTATTTGTTAGAGGATTGCTTATATGCATATTTTGGATTTAGTAACTCATTTATGTATAAATATTATTGTGGACTAATGTTAATATTTAGAAATACTTTTTAATGCTGTACCTGCTTTGGTTCATTCTAAGTTATCGGTCACGATCATGACTGTCATGCAAGTGATTGAACAGGACAATTATTGTAAGCGGACAAGGGACCGATGACTCGAAGTTAGTGAACGATTGAGAGTGCTAGGATATTTCTTTTTCTAAAACAAAGGAAGATGAATGACCGACATTTAACAAACAATTGAGGGTTGTTAGAACAACCTCCCTCTTGAAATGTGGGGTGATGGAATAATTCAAATTTGATTCGTGACTGAAAGTGTATTGGATTATCTCTACATTGAAAGTAGGCATTAACAATTCATCTGAAGTCGGTGGGTGCAAGCAATCCTCTTGAAATAGGGGATTGAATGATCCAATTGGCACCTAAGTGGTTTCATAGGTTTGAAGGTTATATGCACAATCCATTGTCTGTATTCATACCAGCTCTCCTTGTACATAGTGAATGAACTGATTTGACTAAATCAGTTAATATCAACTTTTTATTTTCTGGCTAAATCAGATATAACTATCTTATACCTTTTTGTCTGTGAGCATACCGTATTTGTTATAGCACTTTAATAAATTTTTTTTCCTCCGCAATATGCTCATGAATTGATGAAAAAGTAGATATTTGAACTCCTTATACACCATCTAAATCGTGGTCTTTCAGAATTGATGGATTGGCAGTAGATATTAGAAGCCTAGTTTTTGTTTACATTGTAAAGGAACATTCTCTCTGGAATCTACTCTGCAATGTCTGTTCCTTCTTTATGATATTTAGGTAAATGGCCAATATCAATACTTCTACTACTAACTGAAAGAGCGCGTGATCTTATTTCTCGCAAATCAATGATCGGATGTTTATTTTGGTTAAACAAATTGAAGACCTTCTGTAGTTTATGACGCTGGTATTACTGGAAAAGCTTACTGACAAAATTGACCGCATGCAAGTGATTTCATAAATAATGAAGAATGTTTGAACTGTGACTTCTAGGAGGCTTTTCTTAGTTGCAATAGTTGTCTTGCATGGATGCTTTAAATTGTACTGTCTTTCTAGTCTATACCTTTCATTATTTAATTTTTTCTCAAATTTAATGATTATCATGTTGAGATTTATGAAATGAAAGTATGCTAGATGCGGAGAGACTTTGATGGGCATTCTGATTTGCACAAATTCTGTCTTTTTTTGGACGTTTAGCAGTTTGCCGCTTCCTTTTATTGCTACTTTCCAGTAAAGGCATAAGGATCTTTTTTTTAGTTAGTCGAAATAGAGGATTAAGTGTCAATAAATGTGACATACCTAAAATATGCAGTGAGAATGGTGACATGATCATTAGCGTTAGAAATTAAGTTTTATATTTCTGGAAGTACTTTTGGATTTGTTGATTATGTACAAAGTCGCTGCTCATGTTAGCTATAAGTGGTTTGTTATTCAAATGTTCTCATGTTTGTACATATTTAGCTACATTGTGCATTTCTAGCGTTTCATATATAGACTTGCAATGTCTGTCATATTTATCTTTGTGAATATATTTATTTATTTTTTTAACTTCCATTGTTTGTAATGTAAGTTTTGGCGTTCCGAGTTTGTAAGGCTGCTCTGTCTATATTTGTCTATTTAAACAAAAGGTTGCTCATTGAATAAAGTTCCAATAGAAGTTCAGTTTGTTGTAAACTTTTTGATTTTGTATAAATATTTTGTCTTTTACATGCAGGTATCTTACTTCCTCTGGATCAGGTATGCACAATCTTCAATCGTATTAGTTTTATTATCTGGCCAGCTTGTTTTCAGAGTATATGGTTGGAAACACTAATGCAGTTGGAACAATTTTCAATCTTTTATTTGATAGAAAGTGAATATAATTTAATTCAACCCTTGGACCTGCTTTTCATACTGATGGATTGGGCTTCAGTCTAGGGAATGGAATCAAACACACACACAATCTCTCTTTTGAGAAAAATAAGAATTATTGTGGGAGGATGTGATATGCTAAATGTTCTATTTCTTACATATTTATCATTTTGTACTGGACCTTATCTTCATCTAGACGGATTTTGTTCGATTTCTAAAGAGCAGAGCTGCTTTCTCATTTTTTTTTTTAAGGAAAAAATAAGAAGTATTATGGGTGAATATGATATGCCATGTGACGCTTCCATTTTAGTTACCCGGGGGAACCGAAGAGAGGGAGAGGAAGCGAGGAGTCGGGAAACCGAAGGGAACAATCGAGAACTCTGAGGTTGCTTTCGTGTATAAAACGACGCATAGGAGAGGCAGCAGAGGCGAGATTGAATTACCTGAGAGTCGAACGGCGCGTGCGAGGACCTACGAGCGTAAGCTAGGGATTGCACCTAGCCGACGTCGATGAATGATGACGTTTCTGTCTAGCAGAGAAGGAGCCTGCGTTGAATTCAAGCAGAGGAGGAGCCGACATTGGGGTTGTGCGACCGATGGAGGGAAGATGAGAGGAAGAGGCTTCGCGTATGGTAGGAGTCGATTCTCGCGACAGAGGAGGCGGAAGAGGCGACGGGCTGAGCCACATTTGAAGTTGCAGAGCAGGAAGAAGAGGAGGAAGAAGAGGGCAGCAAAAGCCAGGCTCTCGTATGCGTGATCCGAATCTTGCGTGCCTTGGAGGAAGGGGATGTTCCGCGTGCGTAGGCTCCCGAGCGAGAAAACATAATGCATGTTTTAATAAAATTTAAATATATATTGAATAAAAGGAAGATAAATACTACTGCTACTAATAATAATAATTAGAATTACATATTAATGTATAGTTATTACCTGAAATGTAAAATTAATAGTTAATTAAAATAGTAATTAATTAAAATTTTGTAATATGAATACCTATTTTATTGTAGACATTAATTTCAGAAGAGTCGTCATCAAGATAAATCCAAGAACAAATAAATCATCGAAGTGAGTACTCAAGATTTTTATTCTATAATAATATTATGTTTTTCTCAACCATTTTGCACACAATGATGCTTACATAAAGTTTATTCTGATTGAGATATTATTTTATTTGTTAGTCACGTTGTTATGAATATTATATGTTTGTAGCTACTTATTGTCATGCAATTGTTAATGCGATACATATATTGTATATTGAATGAGATGAGCACATGATATGTTTATATTGACAGCTTATATGTGCATGATTGACTATGATACAATTATCTTTTTGTGACAGTAGTGGTGGAACGCTAAGACACTCATGTACATAAACGAATAAAAATATTGATATTGAATTACTTTAATTGATAAAACTTTTAGATGATGTTCCTGTGACGGTTGTACAAATATAAAATGATATAAACATGTTATTGATATATTAAAATTCATTGAATAACGTCATATTTTAAAAATATCAAATGTTTATATTGACTTATTAAATACTTACCTGACGCATTATTATTATTTTTTTTGTATTACTGCAGTTTAGCAGTGTGAATATTCACTGATTTTTGGTTTGCTCATAGTTGTTTTAAACTTATTTTTCACGTGTAATTATTTTATTAAAAGATGAGCAATAAAAGAGACGATATTTATAAAAGACACGAACAATCTGTAATGAGGTAATTCATTAATTTAATTTAATTTCTTTAGTGACTTTCAATTGTTAGATTTTAGTTACAGAAAATGAATTTAAAAAATTTAGTTCTCACAGTTCGATTGTCTGTACCCGTTTTGATTAATTTCAAGCTCGGGCCGGGTATTGACAAAAGTGGTATCAGAGAGCTTTACGATTACTCAATGTAATCCTGATGAAAGAGCAAATAAGATAACTACAAGGAAATTTTAATAAATTAAAAAAACATTTATATTAATAATTATATCCATTCAGGCATAGAGATACACTTGAAATTATAGAAGAAGATAGTTCGATAACAAATGATGCAGTACAACCTACTATAAATGTAAACGCGAATGTCCTGACCCAGATGATAGCGACTATGACTCAGCTGATTCAATAGTCTAAATCACAGCCTATTGGAAGTGATACAATTGCTGTGGATAAGTACTTGAAGATATTTCAATATTTACGTCCACCATTATTTAAGGGAACTGAAGATTCAATTTAAGCCGAGAATTGATTGATGCGAATTGAGATGATATTTATCACGACCCAACATGATAGTTTGAAATTAACCAAGTCAGAAACAATGGTCGGACGATATTAATATTTCAATTTCATTCCACAATTATTAGAGAACTCCCAATATATAAACGGGCCACTGATCATCCACCAAGTGCAATATATAAACATCAGACATCCAAAAATTACATAATCTGTAGACAACTCTAATTAGCACTTAACAGTATAACCATAATATGAAAGAAAATACAAAAACGCTGCAACCATAATGCCTAACAACAGTGGTCATAACCTTATAAACTAAATCTCGCCAGTCAGACATAGAAAGAAAATATTATCATTTGTTAAGTACCTCCCTGATAGACTTTTTCTATTACATAAGGGCTTTCCCAAATTGATTCAAATTTGCCCTCAATCTTTTGGTGAGTTAGAATTAGTCCCTTGAGAACTAGGACCAATTCTCCTACATGAAATGTTCGAGGTTTAATCAGTTTTTTGTGTACTTGAATCATACGTTAACTGGTACAGCTCGAGGTTTTGTTTTACTATCAGTCTAGCTTCATCTTAGCTCCTCTTGACGTAACCAGATGTTCTATTCCAAAGGGTTTGCCAGGCATGTTGCGATTCTCAATAATCTCCAAGGGAAGTACGACCTTGGACCCATAAACTACTAAGAAGAGAGTAAACTGAAGTGGGGTTCTTTGTGTAGTTTGGTAGGCCTACAATGCTTCTACTAGTTGTACGTGTCACTGCCTTTTATTTTGATCCAACATCTTTGGAATTTGGACTGAAGTTTTATTGAAAGGTTCGGCTAATCCATTGGCTCGAGGATAATAGATGTTAGAATAACGCCAGTCAATATTATGCCGAGTTACAAAGTTGTTGATCTTGATACTTTTAAAAGTATGACCATTGTCGGATATGATTCGACGAAGAATACCAAATCTATACATGATATATCTCTTAAAGAATTGGAGTATATGGTGGGCTTTGACTTCTCTTAACGGTATGACCTTTGCCCATTTAGAGAAATAATTTGTTGCAACTAATATGAACCTGTGCCCTTTCAATAAGGGAGGATCAATAGGTCTTATTATGTATGTACCCCAACATTCAAATGGTTAGGATGCAATTGTTGGATGTAGTATACTAGGAGGTTAATGTAAGACTTCATCGTGCACTTTACATTGGTGGCAACATCTGACAGTCTCCATGCAATCGCCGATTATCATACGCCAACAATTCTCTTGATTTTTGCTTTCATTTTGGAACTTGATTGGTAAGCACTGCATAATCCAACATGTACCTCTTTAAGAATTACTTGAGCTTCCTGCTTGTTCAAGCATTGTAGGTACATATGATCGAAGAAGCTTCCGTAAAGTGTGTCGTTTAGGAGTGAAAGTTGAGGCTCTCATTTTTTTTACGAGTGAGAGATTTATCTTTAGGAAGCTTGCCTTCATGCAAGTAATCTACAAAAGGACTTCGCTAGTTTGAATCTTCTTCATTATGTGTTGCTGTGGCGATCTGTTGTTTAGAGTTTATTTTACTCAAATATTTCATTTTGACAGTGGAGAGGAACCGACGACCTTGGACTTTGATCGAAATGCATTCTTCTTTTGGACAAACCATTTCTTTAGCCAACTTGCCAAAGCATCTACAATAGTGTTATTACCATGGGGAATTATGTATATAGTAACATTTGATATATGTTTGAACAACTTCATGGTGTACTGGTGATACCGATAGAGTTTGGGTTTTAATGCCTGATATTTTCTAGCAATTTGATTAATCACAAACTGTGAATCTCAAAAATTTTTTTATCATTTTGATCTCCATTGTAATTGTCAAGTGTATGCCAATGAGAAGAGCTTCATATTTTGCTTCATTTTTGGTGCATGGCTCTGATAAATGATATGCTAACCTTGACATTCCCCGATCAGGGGTAATGATGATTAACCCAATCCATCTTTGTCAGGGATAGTCTCATATGAACGATCATCTTTCTTGGTGGATGAAGCTCCAAAATAAAGTTCTTAGCAAGATTTGTTTGTTTCTTGGAGGTCTAAGACTTGTTTGTCAGGAAGATCATCATTGAGAGCAGAGTTTGCAGGTAACCAGTGGATTGCAAGGAAGTCTGTTAAAGCTTGATCTTTAATGGCACTTAAGGGCACATAGGTTATATCAAATTGTAAAAGAATCATCGACCCATCTTGCTAATCTTCCCCACAGCATTGAGCTAGTCATCAAATACTGCAGATGATTGAACTTAGAAATGGGATCGATTTTGTGAGAACATTTAATGTCTTAATTTTCGGACTATAAAAATTTAGGCTAAACAATACTTCTCAATTGGAAGATAATTCTTTTCGGCTGGTATCAGTCGACGTCTAAGTTAGCTAACCTAAGGTCATGTCATATCTACCCAGGTTCAACTATCCTTCTTTATCTTGATGTGTTTTAGATATTTATTTGAAGCTCAATATTTGCATTAATGTCTTATTTGATTCCTAGGTTTTTCAATTATGCTGTGAAATCAAGATTTTCTATGTTTTGAATTTTGTTTAAATATTTGATTTTTTATATTTGTGAAGAAAACTACATCGTGAGAGGTTTTCACCTTTATTTTTGTCTTATGTATTTTTTTATTTTTGTTTTGAAGTATGAAATAACATATGAAAGAAAACAAAAGATGAAATTACATATGAAACGATATATGAAATAACACATATAAAGTAGTACTTAGCCTTGTATTAGACTTGAGCTAGGGTTGAGTTGAGATACTGTATTGATCAACTGGTTTAGGTTTAGGTCGGACTTGAACTGGCTTAGGATAAGTTGGATTAAGTTTGGGTTGACCTGGGTTAATTCGAGTTTGTCTCGGGTTATGTTTAGTTGATCGAGGTTAAGGTGGGTTGAACTCATGTTGGGTTTGGTTACCCCATATTGACTTAAGTTTAATTCAAGCTTGAAAGTTTGATCTGGGTTAGGCTTGATTTGGGTTTAATCTTGGTTGGGTTAAGTTTGATCTGGATTTGACTCGAGTTGAGCTGGGTTGACCTGAGTTGGTTTATATTTGATTTACGTTTGACCCAGTTTAAGCTGGGTTGACCCGGGTTGGGTCTTGTTTGAATTGTCTTTGACCTGGTTTAGGCTGGGTTGACACGGGTTGGGTTAGGTTTGATTTAGGTTTGGGTTAGACCTGGTTCAAGTCAGATTTAAGGTTTAGGTTAGGGTTTGAGCTAGGTTTTAGATAGACTTGAGTTTGGTTAGGTTTAGGGTTTGGTTTAAGGTTTGAGCTAGACGTGGGTTGGGTCAGGTTTAGAGTTTGGTTTAGGGTTTGGGTTAGACCTGGGTCGGGTTTGGGTTTGAGCTTGATCTGGGTTGGGTTAGGTCTAGGGTTTGGTTTAAGGTTTGAGCTAGACTTGAGTTAGGTTAGGTCTAGGATTTGGGTTAGGGTTTGAGCTAGGTTTGGCTAAGTGAATTTAGGTTAAATTGGGTTCGGGTACTTGAGTCGAACCCAAATCCAAGCCTAATTTAAGACAATTGAGTTAACCTAGCCTAACCAGACTTAAGAAAATAATTTTTTTAAAATTAAAAAAAGAAAATGGGAGGAGTTTATCAGACGGAAGGAAGAAGCTTGACCGGAGAGGAGGAGGCTTGTTAGAGACTTCTTCCCACTTCTTCCCATTGCTTATGTTGTCCGTCTGTGTGCACTGTGTTGAGGGGTGACGATCGCCTATTTATAAGTAGAGAAGACGGTGGCAGAGCCCTCTGGAGCTGTCCGATTTGGTAGCGCATCGACAGTGGAGACCAATCCGACAGTCAGCGAGTAATTGATCGCCACCGCCGAAACGATGCGTGTGTTCGTGGCCTGGTCCGTGGATGAAGACCACAGATCGATGATGTGTCAATCGGGCGTGGTCACGCCCAAGGATGGCTTGAACATGCCGAGGTACTTTCGGGCGTGGTCGCGCTCTGGCTTGGTGTGACCACACCAGGCCAACGATCGGCATTTTTTAAATTTTGGCAAATTTGGCTGCACCGGACCAGGGGACAATGTTCGTACAAGTTCTAAGTGACGAAAAATGAGATCAACAATCTATATTATTTTCATTTGTTCTAGGGCCATTGTGTAAGAAATGCCAATTAAGATATGTTACTTCCAGGATTTTTTTCAAGTCTATATGCATGGGTTTATTAGCTATCACTACTAATATTATAATATGGTGAAGTCCATCAATCAATGTGCGCATGTAAGTAATCTATATAGTTCATTTCATTCTCATTTTCATACCATTCTATATTTGGTTATAATATTTGATAATACTTTTGCTATACTAAGTAATTTATAACTTTTGTTGCAATATTATCATTACTTCCTTTTAAACAGATAAATCATGGACAATTTATAGTGAAATTTGATTTGAACCTCATCAAATCATGCATTTTATTTAGACGAATCAATAATATTATTTCAAATTAAAATATGAATGCTCAACTAATTTCTGATGATTACATTTTCTGGTTTTTTTACTTTGCCGGCCATAATTTTTTTAATAAATCACCTCTAATAACTCATAAGATAACATAATTATTTTGATTTTTCTTATTAAATCTTAATTAAACATCTTTTGTTCAAGTATGCAAATTTTTATTTTGTTTCAAATTACTTAATCTATTTCTTAGCATACTATTATCTTGACTTACAAGATTTTGATATTATAATTGATGTCAGCAAAAGTCAGAATGATTAAACATGAATCTTGATGCATTTTGGATATGAAATCTTTCCGAGTCATATTTCTGATCATTCAAGCGACGATTTCAACAATTTATAATTAAATTGAACTCTCGATAATATAAATTCAATGATGCTAAAAGTGATTTGATTTGAGTCTAATTAACCTATATCAAACACTTGACTTATATTTGGAAGCCTCAAAGTATTAATTGGAAGATTAAATTATGAATTTGATTTTCTTGTAATCCAATTAATTGACTCAACATGAGGATTCGATGAGTTCTAGGTCATCTAATTCTTATATTTTTAAGACACTTAAATGCTAAAAATATTACTTATTATCGAAGGAATCAACATAGACCGTCTGATGCAGTTTGGGAATTTGGTTAGATTTATGAAAAAACTCTTCTAAAAACTTATAAATAGACTTTTTTTCTTCACATAGAGATGGAGGAGGGCAATCTGAAAATTAAAGCAGAACTTGTGAAGAGAAGTGCAGATCAACCCCCACAAACAATTATTGATCACTACTAGCGGTTGTTATAGCCTAATTATGGCTATTGTAGCCAATTTGATGCCATATGACTATGATTGTATATTTGTTATCTCAAGGTAGTTGTTGCTTTAACATAATTTTATCATCCCATATTCTTTAGTTAAGAAGAGAAGTGAATCTCTAGAATTTCAATTTTGATTACTCGTCGGCCAACATTTTTTGCTTTGAAAGAATTTAAAATTTAGTGATTTAGTTTAATATAAAAGATATATAATTTTGGAAAGTAGTTTTGAAAGTAGTGTATTTTAATTTTGAAAAATGAGACCGCTCGGATCCCATTTGTCCAGTAATTTGCATAATCGTGCCTGATGTCGCAAATGATACACTTTCTCGAAAGATTAATGTATCATGCGACGGATAGACCCAATCATACGAATCTAAGTGACTCGTGACATCCGTTTGATCTGCGAACCTTTATGTGTGACCGACAAGTTCCCCTACCTAATAGAAAGACTAGGTAGGGTTTATTTTACCTGGGTTCCAAGTTCCCTATAGAGGCAAGCCCCTATAGTTAATTACATCTCAAATGACTGGTGTAACTTGAGAAAACTCTCGATAATGATCGGTGGTTCTGTCTTCAAGAATTCAAGGGTTTAGGTTTTCACGGTAGGACGTGGAAAAGCAAGTGGGAGTGGCTCAAATGGGAACAGTTATTTCCAGGAGTCCAAAGGAAAGAAAAGGTAGGGGATGTCACAGATCTGAGGCAAGCCCCAGTGACTTCCCAACTATCCTGTGGTGTGATTGCATTTTGGAGACGACGTTAATTAAATGTTTAATCCTGCCAATTTTATTATTTGGGACTTACACTTGCATAATACCCGATTATGCAAATAGCCCACAGAGATATGAGGATTTATGTCATACCGTACGACAACCTCGGAACCTAAAACGTGTTAGGACTTACGCTGCGCAAGACGGTTGCACAGAAGCCTAAAGAGGAAAGTGAGGGTTTACGCCGCGCTGGGCGAACTACCTCGAAGTCCTATATGTTTGTTGTTTAAACTAGGAAGAGTTTTGCTGTTGAAGATCCCCTTGTTGTTCGACCCAAACTCCTCGTTGTGTTGCTCACGGAGTCAGCTCCAGGCTTCTTGCTGAAGTAATAATCCTAATGTCTAAGGTTCAAGTGGTTTTGTCAAATGTGTTCCAATGTTTCAAGTTGTGTTGTTTTTCAGTTTTGCATGCAGAGTAAAGTAAATTGCTGGCAAATAAAAGTGCTGGAAAGTAAAGTGCAGTAAAGTGGAGTGCAATAAAGTAGATTGCAATAAAGTAATTTGCAGGAAATAAACTGTAAAAACGTACCTGGGCATCTGCTACTCGTTGTATGATTTGTATTGCGAGCGTGGTATGATTTGCAGGAAATCTAAATAATCTTACAGAAAAATTAAGTAAAAAGAGAAAACCCGAAGACAAAGAGAAAGAAAACGACTCGTAGAAATCACGAAGCAAAACTTATAGTCACGTATGAAAAACCGGAACTAGGTGTGAGACGTCGATAAAGGCGAGGGCTCGGAGCTGGATCATGTGCTTATCCGACCTTGGATAAGAGTTACCGAGCCGACTATCTCAGGAGGGTAGTCCTAACCCAATCCAAGTGATTAACCGTGGACCTTTATATATTTTATAAGAAGAATTCTTTAATTTTCATGCAAAAGTTGTTGTTTAAGTTTCTATCCAGAGTTCTTTTTAACACGCAAAAGAGATTTATTTATTTTTTATTTTGTAAAATATTTTGTAAAATAATAGAGTCCATAGGCTACTCACTCTAATCGTGCTAGGACTACTAACGACCTAAGATCACTGGGGGAAACAATCTAACCAAGAGTCGGCGAATAGTATCATCGGTCCTTTCCTCTCCCCTATGGAGGGTCCTCGAGGTAGGAGATACTATTCTAATTATCCCTCGTATCCCTCTTATAGCACACATAAGCATTATTATCATCGCCCTCGCCACCTAGACCTCAGACTTATACCAGCCCGATGATCCATATGTGGCTAAACAAATGTCCCCAATTGCCAGGAGGATCTGAGCGTAATGTTCAAGCTCAAATCCCAGAGCATTGGGTTTCAATATTGGTTACATCATTTTAGGGAATTCCACATTTGATTTAACTAAGGAAGGGTGAACCAAGCCTCGGTGCATTCTCTGGTCTGGTGTCTTGATCAGCTTGTGAATTAGGGTCAGGTGCCTAGTTTCACTGTGCATTTGAAGGTTAGGTAAATGGGCTCTCACCTAGGGTGTGCTCCTAAGGTTTAGGAAATCTGCAGTTAAGGTTAGGTGGGTGACTCACCTAAGGTGTGCTCCTAAGGTATAGGAAGCCTATGCTGTGATTTAGGTGTGTGGCTCTCACCTAAGGTGTAGGAAGTCTATGCTGTGAATTAGGTGGATTGGCTCTCACTTAAGGTGTGCTCCTAAGATCTAGGAGGCTTACAGTGAAGGACTAGGTGATTGAATTCTCGCTTAGGGTGTGCACCTAAGGTCTAGGAAGCATACACTCTAACTTGTGCTTGAAGTGGCTAAGAGTGACTTATCCTTCCTCAAGTTAAATCAGAAATTCCCCTTTTTGCGACTTAACCGTTTTAAATAACAATAAAAAAAAAAAAAACAAAAAAAACGGAGAAGGCCGGCTCACTTCCAACACAAGCAAAAGCCAAAAGAGAGGAAAATGCAAGTGAACCAGGCCAAAATCACAATTTTAAGGCTTCCAACGACTCGGGGCAGCAACTAGCAAGCCTATGGCGACTCTATGATCTCCTACGACTCGGGGCAGTGATTAGACACTCCAAACAGCACTTTCAACTTGTCTACAACACTTCTAAACCTCCGAACAGCAATTCCAATCTCCAAACAGCTCTCCTACAGCTCTCTACAGCACTAGGCAACACTTAATTACACCGAATAACACTTGTAGTCTTCCAAAAAGCACATTTATTCTTCCAAACAGCACTTTAGCTCTTCCAAATAGCACTTAACAGCAATTATAAACCTCTCACAGCACTCCAAACAGCTAAACAACAGCTTCTAAGGCTCAAACTGCTTCCTACAGCACTTCTAAACCTCCAACAGCACTCCCAAGGCTTCCACATATTCCGAGACAGCGATTCTAAGCTTTTCCCAACTCTCCTACAGCTTCCAAATACTCCAAACAGCATTTAAACAGCTCCAGACAGCCCTTACAGCAATTAATTTACTCCAAACAGCCACCTATAGCTCTCCTACAGCATTAGGCAGCACTTAATTACACCAAACAACACTTTTATTCTTCCAAACAGCACTTTTACTCTTCCAAACAGCAATTAAAAGGTCCAAACAACAATTATATTCTTCCAAACATCACTTTTTAAGCCTCCTACAGCTTCCAAATAATCCAAACAGCACTTAAACGGCTTTTCTAAGTCTCCAACAGCTCCAAACAGCAATAAGAAACATTACACAGCAGTTTTAAAGTCACCAACAGCTCCAAACAGCAATCAAATCACACCGGACAGTCCCCAAGAAATCCAAACAGCAATCTAAAAGCCCCAGACAGCCGCTGTGAAGCCTAGACAGCTCTCTAAAAGCCCCGGACAGCCACTACGAAGCCCAAGCGGTGGATCTAAAGGCTAAAAAAAAAAAAAAAAAAAAAAAAAGTGGATGAAATGGCATTTAAATGATTCATAAAGCTCTTAAAAAAAATTGATGAATTGAGCAAGGGCAACCCCCAAAATGACGTTTAAAACACTTCTAAAATCATGCATGTGTTGTTTCAAATCAACCCATCAAGCTTTCTAGTATTTGCGAGTAATATGTAAAACTTTCAGGTTTTAAGAGATAATGTACTAAAGCTTTGAAACATTTGCAAATAATCACATGAAACATTCGGATTTAAAAGCTATGTTACCAAAACTTCTTCGAGACAGGTGCCCAGATCAGTGTATAAATCCTTAAGCATGCAAAGACATCATTCTCATTAAGAAATAGAGGTGCTTTAATTGTAAAACCAAAGTTTTAGGTGTTACATATGTAAATATGCAAGAGTGGAGTGGCATGCAAGGTAGATTTCGAAAGTTTTGAGAAGAAATCATCAAAGCAAATTAAGATTCATATTCAAGCACCTGCTGCAAAAAAAAAATCAACTTAAACTCATGCACTTTAATTCATGAAAGTAAAAGGATCTTCGCAAAAATAAAGCAAGCTGAGAGAAACCGAAAGAAAATAAGTTGGAGAAATACGACCTTGATCCGAGGAAGCCCAGAAATTGCTACAAAATTGCAGCGGTTGCAGGTGGTCCGGCGTCTGAGGGAAACAAGCCGAGTAAGCTTCTCTGCGTGAGGAAGAAGAGGATACGAGCAGCTTCGGTCGAGCGTGGAAGTCGAGCTGGGCTAGGGCTTTCGGTGCGGAGCTTCGATGGAGGCGATCGGGAGAGGGGGAGCAGGCGAGCTGGCTCGGTTCGGTGCAAGGAGGCGAGGTGAGCGGGAGAGATCGAGAGAGGAAGGAGGAGCTGGCGAGCGAGCGAGCACGAGCGGGGTTTCCGTGCGAGCGTGCGGGAGATGGGGCGATCGAGCGAAAACCAGCGGGAGACGAGCGGCGGTTCTGCGCGCGGTCGAGCTGGAGTTCTTCTCTGTCGCGTGGAGCAGCGAGCGGGCGAGGGATCGGATGCAGGGAAGGAGGCGAGCGAGAGATCCCAGAGAGAGTGAACGGGATCGGGAGTCTCCTCTGTAGAGGGAGGAGTCGAGCAGCTGTTTTGTCGAGGAAGGGGAAGCCGAGGTCGAGTGGGAAAGGGATTCGGTGCCGAGCTTCTGTTGAGGAGCCAGGGGTCTAATGTCGTGCGCGGGGAAGAAGCCCGTGCCAGATCTTTCCATTGAGCGGGATTTGTATCCTGCTCCTCTGCGATAGCCGTTACGCTGAGTTTGGCGGGCAATTAAATGGTTTCCTTGTGTGTTGGAGGCTGAGTTGGAAAAAACTTAACCCTTAATTACATTCAATTAAAATGACATTAAAGAGCTGATTTGAATTTTAAAATTTTGAAATTTGAAATGGCCCTGGCTCGTGTTCAGCCTGTGTCGGGCTCAAATTGAACCCGAGCTGAGCCCAAACCGGGGCCCCGCTAATTAAAAAAAATGCGCATCGATTTCCGTGCCGTTTGCTCGCGTACAAAACCATAGCAATATGGGTGTCCTTCCTAGCTAAATTCGACGTCCCGGACGCATCCGTGTGGTCCATTTCGTCATTCGGGATCGTCCGTACATGTTCGCCGACGGTCGGGTCAAAAGTGTCAAATTGTGATGTGCGCGAATTCGAACGTCATCAAGGGTTCACCTAAAGCCGTCTGATCCTATGGGAACTCATTTTCGAGCCCTCTACACGGTAGTCCTTAGCCCTTGCAACCAGGGGTTGAGTGCTTGGGACTACTCATGCGAGGTCTTACAAAAATGGGTCTAGAAGCGGTTCGAAGCTCTATGTGAGGTGGGCTCCGTTACTAGTCCGCTAGGATGGTCAATAAGGAATTCCTAAAGCTAGATCCTAGGGTCTAGGAGGAATAGCCTAAGACCTCACTAAAATGAGGTCAACAATTACTTGATTAGGTCAGACCTTGTTTTCTTTATTTATAGGTTAAGGAGAAAAGTTACAGAATGAGATTTTTAGATCCTATGTGAGGTTCAACAATCCATACTTATGCAAACAGATGGGGTTTAGTTACCCCAAAATTGATTACCTATTGGCGATCCCCAACTTGAGAACGCCCATACAACCCTTTTCCTCCTATGGGCCAAGATGCTGACCCCCATAATACTGCTAGTTTCACCCATCCATCTTGTGTCGCCCGACTCACTCACAACCTATAACACTGACAAGAAGTTTGGCATGACCCAATCCTACTGATAATCTTCGTCATGTGATTTGCAATTACTTATTACTTTTGGTTTAAGAAGAGTTCTTTTTAAGGGAAAATAATAATATTTTTGCTCTTCGCAGTCCTTAGGATTCTTCACCCATAATTGAGATTCATCCAACATCCTATCTCAATGACTTTAAGTTTCCAAACATCAAATGAGCCCTACAAATACGTCGATCATTATAAGGCCATCATGCATATTTAATGAGCTTTTGATGCACTCCTTTATTAGTTTTTTTTTCCGTTATTCTCGAAGGTCAAGCTCACATTTGGTTCTTTTCTCTTTCAAGAGGAAATATCCACACATTTGATGAGCTCGCTAAGCCTTTTGTGGAGCAACCGATTAGAGAATTGTCAAGACTCTTCACCTATGATGCACCAACACCTCAAAACAGGTGTTGTATTCATGTCAGACACTGACACAACACGAACATGGCTCCGATATGGGTTGATACATGTCTAACATAGCTAAAAACATGTCGGAGTTTAAGTTGAGTTCGACATCGTTGGGGACAAAACACGACATAGAGCAGAAGTGAGACACAAAAACTTAAACACACACTTGCCGTAGCCCTATGTCGAAACAGAAAGTCAAGAGACAACTCAAATTTGAAGTCACGACACTCTCGAGCTGTCCTTGGTACCTCGCCAACGTTCTCGAGTAGTCCTCGGTCGCCATCGAAGCATTACATCGAAGCAGAAAGCTTTGAGCTGCTTCCATTGCTGTGAGGTCATCGAGCGGGGGGTCAAAGTGAGGGGCGAGATCGTCGAGCAGCCCTAGGGGAAGCAATCTCATTGTCTGCGCGATCCAAAAGTTCATTTCTAGTGCTCTCACCTCTGATTATCGAATCGAGTGAATATCTGAGCAAAGTAATCCCGTCGAGTGACCTTTCATAGGGGCGAAAGTTTTTTTTTCTTTAATTTATTTAAGTTGTTTTCTTTGTTAATGATTTTTCTAATTTCTGATAATTGGGCATTTTTCCACTAAGTTTTTTAGTTGTTTGAATTGTTCATATTAAGTTTTTTTTTAGTTTAAGAATTAAGATTGATGATTTTAAAATTTTCCTAATGATTGCATATTTTGTTTTATGATGTCTTTGGTAGGAAATATTAAAAGTATATATTTTTAATAATAATTAATTAAATATAAAAAAATGTGTCCACACTTATCCTCACATCATATTTTGTTGTGTTCATATCCCCGTGTTCCTATCGGCGTCCCTGCTTCATAGCGCTTGTCACATTTCATGAAATCATTAAGATGAGTGGGAGGCCCCTGAAGCTTGTTAGATTATAGGGGCGAATCTAGAGTTATTAAGAGGTCTTCCTTAGTGGGATTCTTCCTTGACCTTTTTATTCATCAGTAATGCAGAAGATTGCTCCTACATCGATCACATCAGTGCCTTGAAGCACAAATCACTATTGTTGAGACTATTAATATATATAGAAAGAAATTTAAGTAATTTGTTGGCAAGCGTATGAATCTCTGGGAATACTAATCAAGTCTCTCATCAAAAGAAGTATTGAGCATTGGGGATGTCATGATCTTCCCCCTTGGCCTCCAAACTAACCATGCGAGAAAAGGTGTTCACACAACATACTATGTCATATGTCATGTGTTAATTTTTTGATGGAAATTTGCGATGAAACTATTAAGTGGCCACTTCTATTAAACTTTCTTATATTATCCACTCGCTTATGTCATTTTCTTTTAGTTTCATCTCATAAATACTATAAACTTTCTTCTAGTATCACTCGCTTAATGTCAATTTGACTTTTAAATTTATTTTCTCAAAATTTTATTGTATTTATATATTTGTCATGTTTTCTAATATAATTCATAAATATAACTAAACAGCATTTTTTTTTATTTTTGAAAAAAATTTAATTTTCATGAATAGGACGTTAGGTTAGCTTTAGTTTATTTTACCTTTAAGGCTAGCAAAAATTAAATAAATATTAGTCTTAAATTTTTAAATCAAGACACTATAAATCTCACCTCTAAATTTGTTCTGTATTTGAGTGGATGTCAATTCCTCTTATTCCCCTAAAAAATTTTAAAAATAATTGTCGTTTAAACATTGCTTTTATTTTAAATATTATCTAAATCTATAATTTATAAAATCTAAGTAAATACTTATCCATCAGTGTACTGTGCTCGTCCACACCTAATTTAACAAAGCTTAATGTTCAAACTTGCGCATTAAACCTCCCGCTTTGACCCCTAGCACGCAAAAGTTCTCTCGTCTGTCTCTTATTCACGTGATCTCACCTACAAGTTCCGTCTCACACTCGATTTTTCGTACTAGTTGCTACAATCATGAGCTTTTGCCATTCTTGTTGTGACTGGCTCATGCGAATACTCACTCGAAACTCATATCTGATCACTCGCGTTCGCCACAACTCACACACTCCTAACAAGCCTTCTAGCGTGCGACCGATTTAGTACAATCAGGTTCTCTTCCTCGTTCGTTGTTCGCTTTTTCCACACACGGAAAAAATCCACCTTCCTTTACTTTCTCTATATACTTTATGAATTTATGGTTATTCTCTCAATAACAACTTTATGAAGTAGATTTTGTGCTATGTTAGAGGTATAATTAATTATTTTTTAAAGTTTTTATTGATTTAGATTTAGGTGTAGACCCATACAAAAAGTGTAAAATTGGGTAAATCTATATTTCGGGTGGGATCATAATTAATTGGGTGTCATGATTATAGAAGATAATCACAATATCAAGCTTTGAAAGATGAATCTATCACTGTCACTTTAGCTAGCAAGGAGATTGTTGGTTCAAAGCCTTCTGAAAGACTAATTAGGTCGCAAGAGGATCATGTATTCTTTTATGGCAACCAAAATGTTTTTATTTGGCAAACAAGATTGCTCTCCACTCTCAGGCAAATTACATGGAACTCATGTATCACTACATCCACAGTTTGATCACAGTTTGAGCGAAGGAGATGCCCCACCACATTCTAAGATTAAGTAGATATAAAACTTCAACGATATTCTCGCAAAGTTGTTATTGAGAGAATAACCAAGATCTTGCGAAGCTTTAATAAATCTCCATGAATGGTGATTTGGAGATGACATATCAAAAACTATTTGGATGCTGACTGTTAAGTATGTGTATCAACAATCTCTATTTTTGAGTGGGAGAGTATTAAAATTATACAGTTAAAATCTTCTCTCTATAAATCTCTACATGATATGATTGAAATATCTTATTTATTGTAAATATTGTATGATTAAGTAGATATTAAACTTCAACGATTTGCTCGCAAAGTTGGTACTGAGAGAATAGCCAAGATTTTATGAAGCTTTAATAAATCTCCATGAATGATGATTTGGAGATGACATATCAATAGTATTTGGATGCTGACTGTTAAGTATGTGTATCAACAATCTCTATTTTTGAGTGGGAGAGTATTAAAATTATAGAGTTAAAATCTTCTCTTTTTAAATCTCTACATGATATGATTGTAATATCTTATTTATTGTAAATATTGGATTGGTTTTAAGGTCAACCGTTTTTTTTGTTGGCATGCTACAAGTAGTGTTTAACTCAAGTATGATTTAAGAAATCTTGTAAATATAAATTTAGTAAATATCAAGAGGATTTATATTTGAAAATGATTGTTGTGATAATTATAAAATCTTACAAATTTATGATATGCTACTTGCCGATTCATTTCATGCTTACTTTTTAATAGTAGGAGATCCTTAAATCCATTGCAGCAACAACAACAACAACAACAACAAAAACAACAACAAGCCTTTATCCCACTAAGTGAGACTGGCTACATGAATCTTTTTTCTCCATTGTGTCCTATTGAATGTCATATTTTCATTTAATTTTAATTAATTAAGATTATTTTTTTTATAAAATATGCCTAATTCTTTTTAGATCCACCTTACTTTTCTTAACATAAGTCGAATATAAAAATCTACTCTCCTAATCGGATCATTAGATGATTGACGTTTAATGTGAACAAACAATCTAGGACGACTTTCTTTAATCTTGTCCGCTATTAGAGCTACAACATCCATATCACAGATATATTTCTTTCACATATTTTCTCTAATTGTCAAGCCGCTCATCCACCTAAGCATTCTCATCTTAGCAACACATAACATTGTTTTATGCTTCTCTTTTAAAGGCTAACATTTTGTGCCATAGAGAATTGCAAGTCTCACTATCAGCTAGGTCTTTTCAAGTTATATCATTTGTATTACTTCTTTTAAATCATTCCAGAATTTTTCTTTTGAACCTATATTTAAACATACTTGAGGAGCATAAACACTTAACCATTAAATATCTCAGTATCAACAATAATCTTTATAGCAATAATTCCACCTCTAATGCTATTGATTTTTACAATATTATCTTTCAAATTCTTATCTATCATAACACCAACACCATTTCTAGTGCGACACTTACATGAATACTAAAGTTTAAAATCTAAGATATCATTCTCCTTAGCCTTTTCTCCAACCCATTTAGTTTCTTGAATACATAAAATGTTTATCTTCCTATGAACCATAATATTCACCAATTTCATTAATTTACCAGTGAGAGTACCTATATTCTAAGATCCTGACCTAATATTAGTTTCATGGATTAGCTGTCACAACCCGACTCGAGAGCTTGGAATTACAAACGCGGGAACCGACGGTCAGACAAAAGAAGACCTATCTAGCAGTTTTATTTCTTAACAAAAATAAAATTCAATGCACAAAAGAGTCATTCTGTTTAAGAACTTATATTTACAATAGATTGTTTATATTTAAATATTTACATTTAAAGAGGAAATAAACTAAACTTCAATATGCATCAGCTTGCCCTCCACAACGTCTGTACACGGACTCCATGGAATTCATCTAATCAACAACTAGTTTTTCTGTAAAAAAATATTAACTATGGTTTGAGTTAAAACTACTCGGTGAGTAAATGTTTCTAAATTACAATAATTCTCATTTTAAAGTACTTTTGTAAAAGAGCGATGACAGTAAAAGTTGGGTGGTAAAAGTGAGCTGTAAAGAAAATAATTTCATTTCATTTTATTTATTTAAGTTACACTTTTCATAATTGGGAGTCATCATCTAATAATATACATTTAAAAATATATATACGTTTAACAATTTTCATCCTATTATAAAGGCCGCAACCATTTCCATTTCTGTTTTCATTTTGTTCACGAGTACATTGCATTCCCTGTCAGTATCATCAAAGGGTGACTCTCATATGCATGTATATATCATATTTTATTTATTTATTATCTTGCATTTGACTTTTAAAAGAAAACTTACATTTAAAATTTAAAATAAAACATCTACTTTTGTATTTAAAATAAAAGCTAGGAAAATAATAAGTAAGAAGAACTATTGTAAAATAAAAACATTTACCCACCTCTACGTCCTTTGCTCAATCAGTCTAAACTTTTGGGCGTACCTATTGGGACAATTTAAACTATACTAGTTATATCCTTCATTAAGATATTAACATTTCGTAAATTAACTTTCATAATTCTATTTTAAATGGCATTTTAAGTTTTCTTTGGCATGTTTCATTTAAGAGCAACATTATTAGACCTTGAACTTAGGTTTTAAGCGTTCTTAATGTTATATATATATATATATATATATATATATATATATATATATATATATATATATATATGTCTATGTTTAAATCATAAAAGCTTTGTGATTTTGTGGTTCCGCGTCTTCTATTGAATAGAGTTGTTGCATGTTCGAATCCAACGCCTTATATCTATTGTTTTAAGGAGCCAATTTTGAGTCGGATACGAACAAGAATATTTAAATCGAGCCGAACACGAACACAATGCTCACGAGCCAATTTCGAACATGAGCAAATCGAAGACGAGTAATTTCGAACGAGCCAAGCATAAGCTCGCTTGTTTATAACCTACCTGCACAACAAGTGTCGTTACCAGTGAAGTTTTTTTTTTTTTGTTATGTTAATTAATTTAATTTAATTTTTTTAAATTTGTTTATTATTATACTAACCTCTTTGCCCGCATCCGTCCGTGATAAGGGAACTCTTGCTTGTTTAACACTATACTCGGACACCGGTGTAGCAGTCTTTGCATACTTTTCACTGTATTTAGGCCATACAACGTGTTGCTTATAGGGGACGTCCTAGCATAAAATAGAATAAAAACTATTTGGTGAGATTTAAGTTCAAATCTTGCCTAAAGTTGAATAAAAAAAAAAAGAGATTTAAGTTTTATAGGATCTTATAATTAATCTTAAGTTATCAAACTCTTATCTTGTTAATAGTATGAGAAGAATCTCTTAAAGAAATGTTTTTTTTATCTCATAGAAGCAAGACAAGTGAGATAGAAACGAAGAGAGGGGGACCAGGTTCTTTCTATTAGCATAGAGAAACAGGTTCGGGCAGCTTCCATTTGACAATAAGATTGATGCATGTCCTAACTGTCGGAGGGAAGAAGTTTGCAGCAGCTTTCTTCATTGTCTTCCTCATTTCTCGCTCCATTTTTTATATCCTACAGTAGGAAATTGTTCTCTCATTGCTTAGCTACAACCAAGGCATGTTCTCTTCATTAAATTTAACAGATGGAGGCACTTTCACAAATTGTTAACTCTAAATCATATCTATACATGAAAATAAATCCACATTGCAGTCCTTTGATAGCTTGTAGGAATATTTGATCCCTATGTTGACCGAATATCACCTAATCATATAACAATTGTCTTTTATTTGTGGTAGCTATGACATTTTCTCTCTCATTTTAATTTGATATTTATTCAAAATTTTCTTACTACTTTAAATTTGCATAACATTTTTTCTTTGCTTATGCCAAGTGGGAGATACTGCGAGACCATATTGCCTACATTAGCAAGGCCTTGAAGGAGCATACTTAGCCTCAAAATTGTGGTCGTTTTCGAATCCAGGTTATGTGAATTTTGACTCGAAGGTTTGCTTGTATACAGTAGAATATGATCTAGGCTTCCTTTAGCCAACCGTTAGAGAAGATGCTTGAAGTGTTATTAGTGTTTCTTGCTTGTTGTAAAGGAAGTTGCATGCACTTATGCTGCATGTTAAAACTTAAGCTGTGGATCTCTTCATCCTTTATGTTGAATTTATTTAGCGGCTTGACATTAGGGTTTTGCTTCTCACTTAACATTTTGATTGAATAGTTTGATTTGAGCTCAAACTGCACTGAATAGGTTTTTGCATTTTACTAGAATATTGAGAATCAGATTGATTAGTTTGATTTGAGGTCAAGCTAACGAGCTAGCCAACAACAATTAACAAGTTTCTCCTTCTATCAGTCATTGTCTGGGTTGTATTCAAATTAGGTGTAGACGAGTCGATCCGAGCTCTAGTCATGCCTAACTTGTTGTAAAAGTGCAAGTTCGAGCTTGAGTTGAGCTCGAATGGCGAGCCGAGCTTGGCTCGCAATGATGACAACGTGCTCACGAGTTTGAGCCAACTCAAATTATCATGGGAGCTCACTAGAAAATGCATCAATGACCTAAGAAAAGGGAGAAGTGTCATGGCAGCTCGTCGGAGAAGGCGTCTACCTGACCATCATCGACCGCCGAGCCGAGCCTGGACAAGCTTGAGCTCGTGCTTTTGGCTCAATAGTTGTGACTCGCGAGCTCAGTAATGAGTCAAGCTTGAGTCGGCTCGCTAGCCAGCTTGGTTGACTTACACCTCTAATTCAAATAGATTAAACTAAGTATCTAATTATATGCGACAGCATGTAGTTATAGCATTTATGCATACGAGCTATGAGACGCTGGTTTTAAGATTAAATTATCTATACAAATTGTATTCATTTTTCTTATCTCAAAATAATTCAATATTTTCCTACCCTGCGGTCTTTAGTTGAGATTTATTTAGAGTCATTCAGCTTGTTCTGCTTTGATTTGGCATTTTGTGGGCTCAGGACAAAATTGTGCTCAAGAATCCTTTCATCTACTATGTTGGGATTTGAGAAAATATACTCCCGCTTTAATGAGTATTTCTATGCATGTCATATGTACGGTGACATCAGATTTTATAATTTATATTACACTTGCTTTCATTAAGTTTTTGTGAATTGAAAAGAAAAGTTCATTAAATTATTGGCCATGATGGTCGATGGATCTCAAAATTGTTAAATTTATTTTGAGATTAGTAGAATATGAATTTTGATTAATTTTAATGCAGTGCACTCATTTTGTAGTAAATTTTTTTGATTTTAAGGTTCACTTTAATCAAATGTTAAATTTTTTTTTTCCTTGTTGAATGTATCGTTCAGTGAAAATAATTAAGGCATGAAAAATTTTAAAAAAGCATGGTGATTTGTTGGCAGAATTTGATAATCATTTGTAACTAATTCTATTTGCTTATAAATGTATCGCAGTCATGTTTGGAAGTGCCTTTTATGTTTGTGTTTGGCTAAGACATTTATCAAAATTTATTTTGCTATAAATTGTTATATATATATATATATATATATATATATATATATACACGGAGGAGGCGGCTGCTCCTGCTGTCATGCAGTGGATGAGGTGAGTGCAGGAGTTTCTGCGCACTCGAAGAAGGAGAAATGGGAAGAGCGGCTTTGTTGAAAGGAGGAAGGGAGGAGAGGAACGAACGGCTTGTGTACGACTGAAGGAAGGAGACCACTGCGGAGACGGAGGCTCGTGCAGTCGAAGACTTCGCGTGGTTAGGGCTCGATTGAGAGGTTTAAGTATATGGCATCGATCCTCTCCTCTGCTTGCGTCTTCTCTGGCGTCGTCCCTTTTGTCGTTCTTCACTGACACACAGGACACGATCCTTTTGGCTTCGCAGTGCTCGCTCGTCCCAGGTCGCAGCGTCTTTCTCTGGACGGCTGTGCCAGAGCATCTGCTGCGTGCCGCTGTCCTACTTTTCAGTGTCTCTTTTGTGGGAGTAGGCTGATCCCGCGACCCTGCGGGCTCGTTCAAAACTCGACAGCTGTGTCGCTGTCTTTGGGGAGGACGTCGCTGTGCTTTGCCGCTTGCTACCGTAGTTGTCCCGTTCTTCTTGACTGCTACTGTTGGATCTTGTGCGTCATTGCTGCACCGTTCTGCTGTTGTTTCACTCGTCTTGAACTTGCTTGCCGATTAGATCGACTCATGTTTGATTCAGACTGCTGATTTTCCATGGTGTGCCCTACTACCTTTGCTGGGGTGGTGGGAAAGGTATGAATACTCGCTAAGGCCCTGAATATTTAGTGTTTCCAGAGGCTCTCCATGATGCTGCGATAGGAAGAGGTTCCTGTCATTTTATTCACCCTCTAGGGGAGAAAGATGGCTCTCCTGCCATTATTTTTTCAGAGACTGAATTAAATGCATTGAATGAGGAGGTGAAGTTTACCCTTATCGGTAAGTTTGCCTTGGGACATCTTAAAATGGAGTTTGTGAGAAATTTCTTTGATTCACTCCACTTCATTGGAGCTTGGAAGATGGGGCTGTTGGATGGAAGACATCTATTGTTTCATTTCACAGTGGAGGAGGACTATGCTAGGTTGTTTGCCAAGCAGATTGTTCTAATTGCAGGGACTGAAATGAAGATTGTAAAGTGGACTCCAGATTTTGATCCCTCTAAGGAACCTCCTGTGGTTCCTATTTGGTTCAGGTTTCCCGGCCTCCCATACAGATATTTCAATCAGAATATTTTGTTTCAAATTGACAGAGCCCTTGGTATCCCACTGCAAATGGATGCTACAACTTATAACAGGACCAAACCTGATGCTGCTAGGCTTCTCATTGAGAGGGATATTACTCTTCCAGATGTCCATAAAATTTGGCTGGACTCTGATCAGGACGCTATATGGCAGGAGGTGGTTATGGAGCAAAAACCTTATTACTGTCCTCACTGCAAAATGTTTGGGCACACCAGGGATATGTGTTATAGGCTTTATCCCCCAACTAAGAGATCTAAAGGAAATGTTGGGACTTCTGTGGGTCAGAAAGCCAAAGGTTTGGCTGACACTGCCCCCCCATCTGTACCCCTTGAAGAGCAGGATTTTTCTGAAGTTGGTCTTAGCCAGGTTAATGAACTGGTTCCTATTGTTACTCCTTCACTATCTTCTGATTCACCTGCTGGAGAGGTGGATCGAATTGAGACTACTCTTGTGGCTAGAACCTCGGAGGTGGAAAAGGAGGCTCCTCCCGTTTCTCCTCGTGATGTTCCTGTGGCTACTAAAGCTGTGGAGTCCAACCGGTATATTCAAAAATTCAGTCGAAAGAGAAGAAACCCCCAAGTTATACCCATTGTTGCACCTATCTTTCCTTCCATAAATCAGAAGGATCAGTCCTCAGAAGAAGAAGAATCAGAAGAAGAAAAAGAAGAAAATTGACAAGTTTACACTTCTCGACAGAAGAAGAAGCCTGGGGGTATACTTGGAGACTTAATTGATGATACATCGGTTACTCCTGTCAATGAAGTAGCACTTAAGAGATTACTTTCTGGAATGCCAAGAATCAGAACGAGAGTACTGCCTTGGCTATACCGTTCTTAGACATTGTTATTTGCATTTTTTCCTTTATGTCTTTTGTATCCTTGTTTGTTTTGTATTGTACTGGTAAGACTTCATTTTTGGGCACAATCCTCAAATCTTCTGTAACCGCTTTATTTCAATAAATCAGGCCCTAGGGCTTTGGAACCATCAGACTACTATGCACATTTAATGGATCTTTGATGCGCTAATTTATCAAATCTTCTAAATCAGCCTCAATGTTTAAGCTTGCAATTGATTCTATTCCCTCCTAGGTTCGACTAGCACTTTTGTTGCATGTTCTTAGCCGAGTAGTTTTTTTTGCAAATGTAAAAATTGTCTTGCACTCAAACTACCTCTATGACATGTGCTGAAATGAGGGATAGTTCTTAAAGAGTATATTTAGAGATTCTTTTTGGAGACTCACCAAATCCTAGGGGTGGATTATGTGCTGTTATGATGGGCTTTTTCGTGGAGGTTTAGCCCTACTTTCTACGACTCACTAATATGGGATACAATTGCTCTTATATTAGTCTGTCCATTGTGTTGTGGTCTAAATTATGAATGACAAAGCCATTAACACCTGTTGTACGCAATCCAAACATTCTTCGGCTTTAATTGATTTTATGAATGATATATGAGTATGCTAAATTACCTGTTGAGAGTTTAAGAGATTACCTTGATTTTCTACAGAAGAATGAATGTATGTTTGCATGCAATCTGTAGATATACTTGAGCTTGACCTTAAGATAATCACACTCTCTCAATGTGGATCTAACATTCTATTGTCAACCAAAAGCAAAATCTCAGTATGAAACATTTAAAAGTATATGAGCAATAGGATAAACTTTTGAAGGCTAGTTCATCAGTGAAATATATTAGTGTGCTTGGTTGGAGGATGTCTTCATCTTGGAAGACCATCAAGTTACATCGATTTCATCAGAGCTTTGCCTGAGGAAAATTCTCTTTCCATCATAGATATACTAGTTGAATACATTTTGAAGATTAGGTGCTTATATTTATGGATGCTTTCTCAAGGATACTCCAAATCTTGACGATGCTTGCATACAAAAAAATTCACTTCTTTTCAAACTAATGAAAACATTGCTATTATATCAAATGTTTTCGACCAAAGAGTATTTATTGCTTTCACCCACCATCTTATGAATAAGATCTTTAAAGACCTCTTAAATGCACTATGGAGGTATATATGGATGATATGGCAGTCAAAAACTTCTAATGATCATAACATATCTTCTAACTAAAGAGTGCTTCCATCTATTTTGATATACAACATGCAACTTAATCCAATCTAATGCACCTTTAACTTGCTCGCAATAATGATTCATCAATGAACACATGTTTGTCAAGCCACTTTCAATTAAGTCAAGATTTACATAGGGGTACTCGTAATATATTGTCATGTTAGATTACTGGAACTTCTGTAATTGCGTGCATTGTGTTGTGAAGCCTTTAAAAATGTTCCCATACACTTGGACGATAGATTTGTATCCTTTTCAATTACCATTTTTCAATTCATTGCATGTAATCATGGTTAATTTTTTTAATCAGTACATTTAAAAATGCTTACTATTGTTCTAATTCTTCTAAAATATAGGAGAATTGAAAGGAGCAGCTATTGATATATTAGGAGAAAATTTTTGTCCTATCTCATCAATGATTTTGTTTTGCTCGAATGATTAGGCGTCATTTCATTGGAAGCATTTACAATGCATAGATACTCAACGTAGTGAATTTAAATTTTCAAATGTTTGGCTGAAAGATAAATGTCAGAGCAATCTTTTTAAGCTTTTGGAAATTTTTATCAGCTTATTTTGGGTAAGTTTTAAATACATCAAAAATTTAAAGCACCCTCCGTCTCTTCTTCCATTCATTGTTGGCCTCCATTTTTCATTATCAATCACAACTGTGGGCTATAATCTCTTGTGATAACCACAATTGTCTCACTCGCCACACTACTGTTGGCAGCCACAATTGTCGTTGTCGGCATTGTCGGCCATTGCTATCAGCCGTTGCAATCGATGCCCACTACTAGCCATTCTTGTTGATGGCCATCTTCCATTGTTGCCATTAAGTGATGATATTATTGTCAACCGTCGATGTCTCCATTGCCAACGATTGTTGTTGTTGTGAGCCACTAGATTATTGGCCCTCATAGTTGCCCATCATCTCGGCATTTTAAATATTAGTTTTATTTTGTAAGCAACT
This sequence comes from Papilionanthe hookeriana x Papilionanthe teres, assembly GCA_022702705.1. Classification (NCBI taxonomy): domain Eukaryota; kingdom Viridiplantae; phylum Streptophyta; class Magnoliopsida; order Asparagales; family Orchidaceae; genus Papilionanthe; species Papilionanthe hookeriana x Papilionanthe teres. The sequence continues at coordinate 39,878,198 of CM040427.1, read as the reverse complement.
AAACATAGAAAAATAAAGACCTAAATTTCTTTTATTAGTAAAACTTGAGGAAAATATTTTAAATACAAAAAATGTAATTTTCAAATTTATTTGTTAAAATTAGATGGTCAAAAGCTTAGTAGTCCATAAGGTTTTTGTTACATCCCAATTGGCATCGACGATATTTGATACCATACGATGTGATGAAAGGATTGATTTTAACTTCTAAAATAAGTTTAAATATGTTTTGTTTTCGCAAAAGAAAAATTATTTACTAGTAGTTACTATGACCATATATGCAGTGGAAGATAAATGATATTTTATTTTATTTATAATCTTTGAAAAGAGTATATAAAAGGAGTAGAGACATAATAACAAATTTATAAAAAAAAAAAAGGAAAAAAGAAGAATCAATGATATGGTAAAATTCACTCGAATTCAATATAAGAAAAAGTAGAATTACTGCATAAAAGAAATCAAATTAACTTTTATGGGTAAAATGTTGGCTCCTATGGCAATGGTTCACCAAACATTGACCAAACATTTTGATAAAATCTATTGAGAAAAATTTATAATGATAGAGTTTAATAATTCCAATCTCAAAAATAACTCCTATTTATTGAATTATTAGCAACGGGGCACTCGAGATGCAACATGAATAAAAAATGCATTAATTATCATATAATAATAGGTGATTAACACTGTATCATCATGTTATAATAATATTGCATTGTTTATGATGTTTTTAATATGGTAATGTTTATTATTACTTGTATGATAAATTATATGCAATGTATATTTATTCTAATGTTTCAATATACAACCTTGTTAGATATAACCAAATATTTCCAAGTATAACTCATTAGTTATTTATCATTAAATTTTATATTTTTTCTTAAATTTATAGTTAGTTCTGTCAAGACATTTTAAAATTAAAGAGGTAAACATCAACCAATGAGCATTTGATAGTTTTCAAATTATTTGTTATGTTGTGGCTCATTGACACAACTAGCCAATTTTCATAAGGGTTTCATTGGCTTACACTTCATTGCATCATAAGCAATTTCTTCAACCGATGTTTTCTAATTAGAATGATTAATAGCATTTACATATTGTAACATTAGTGATGAGTTGTAGGAATATCTTTTATTGCCTTTAAAAGAGCTAATTTATGTGGAAAGCATACCATGCTCCATTAGAGATCAATTCAATAGAAATTTATATAACAATAAATCAAGGTAAATTATTCATGTAACTTTTTATTTTATTATGAATATTAAAAGGCTTTGCAGGTATATGCGGAGCAAATAATTGACTATTAAAAATATATTTATTGGTAGCTATTACAAATTATAAAAATAACATCATGTTGGATCCAAAATTGTTTTATGGTGCATGCCCAAGGGATAGAGTGGTAGGAAACTAGGAGAGAGAGAGAGAGAGAGAGAGAGAGAGAGAGAGAGAGAGAGAGAGAGAGAGAGAGAGAGAGAGAGAGTGTGTGTGTGTGTGTGTGATACAGTGATTCCCCTAAGCAGGGCAGAGTTGGGGGTGTTACACAGACTCTCAGACTTATTTTATTTATCAAACGAGAGTTTACAGGAGAATGGGAGAGCCAAAATGGCATGAGTTCCCTTATACATAAAAATCCTCCTATGTATAGATTATAGGACAAATATAAAAGTACAAGTTTGACCTTGAGAATATTTTTGTTGGCTTCTCTTTATGTATTTGCACCCCTTTGTATAGGGGTGGTATATCTTGGTCTGTTCAATGAGGTGGTCGGCCGGCTGGCTGAGGTCAGCAGACAGGCTACATTCGGTAGACAAACTATGGTCGGCCAACGGACTGCGGTCGTTGATGGACTGCGGTTGGCTGACAGATTGCGGTTGGCCAAGCTCAGGTCGGTCTAAGGACTGCGGTCGAAGATGAATTGAGTTTGGAAGATGGAGTGAGATCGGTAGACGAACTTCGGTTGGCATACAGATTGCGGCTGGGCAGATGGATTGCGATCAACAGACGGACTGCAGTGGGCTGACAATTTGTAGTCGACAGACAAACAACAATCGACTGACGGACTGTGGTTAGTCGACAGACCGGGGGTCGGCCAAATCAGGTGGTTGTCTAGCATGTGCTACCATTAAGTCTCGTTTAGATCCGTGCAGGCACTTTTTAGTTGTAAACATCTCTATTAAAAAAATATTTTTTTCCTAAAAAGTTGAAATTACTTACCTCATGCATGTTATATGAAAATCCTAACCTATTTGAGATCCAAGCAATTTAAGGAAGATTTACATACATACCACTCAATTCTTATGCATTTACATATCTAGCTCTTAAACTTTAATTTTTGCTCATGCCACCTTACTAAAAGGGATCATACCGGCTCTGCTCCTCTTTGGCACCTTTAGTCGCCCGAGCTGCTTACTCCTGAAACATAAACCATATTATGTTTAGTGTGTTAGGGTTGAAGTCCTTTTGCATACACAAGTTATCTCCTTTGCATTTTACCATCGTACCCTTGCCTAATATTATAAATAAGGGGGTTGCATCTTGTAATAGTAAGAAAGAAGTATTAATCAATTATCTACTTTTGTGAATGATTCTCTACCTCTTCTTATTATGATTTTGATCATGTTACTAGAGCCTTCAGTCCAATTTCTTCTTTTGTGCTTTTTTTCTTTTCTCTTATTCATCAGCACATTATGGTTTCCTCCTCTCCAAATCTCTCTCAAACCAATCCACAATCCTCCAGCTCTCTCACAAGGATAAAAGAGACATATCCCTGCACTCCTCAAGTTCTTGATGTCCCGCATCAAGACAATGACAGACCATCCTTCTCATGACAATTATTTAGTTTGGAAGGTCTAGATTCAAAACTGTTTTTTGTAAATGGCTTTGAATCCTTTTTAGGCCTAGAAACCATCATACCTCTCAAATTCAGCCAAGAAATCAACACTCAAGAATAATATACTGAATATCTTCTTTGACAACTTGTGGATCAAAATTTTACGACAACTATTATATCCACCATCTCAAATTCTACAATCTCATATGTTCATTTCAATATCACAACTTTCATATGGATCTCCTTAGAAAGAAGATTTCGGTAGCCAACAGATCTAGGGTTATTTAACTCAAGAACGAGCTTCATCATATCTCAATGAGAAATAACAACATGACACAATATCTTACCACTGTCAAAACTATGGTTGACAGCATAGCTGTCGTCAAATTCTAGTTTGACAATGAATATATCATTCTATACATATTAAATGGATTACCTCCCACTTAGGAAGGTTTCAAGACTGCTATTAGGACTCAATTGAACCCAATCAGTCCTGAAGCCTTCTATTCTCTTTTATATAATGAGGAATGCAATCTTACAAATAAAGCCAACAAGTTGTCTCAACATTTTTCTCTGCTCACATACAAAAATGATGGTACGCAAAGAATAAAAGAACCTCTCACAAAACTTATTCCAACAACTATTTCTCAGAGTTTCAACAACAACACTAAGTCTAAACAATTCATCACATAACAAATTTGTTACAAGAAAGGGCATTCTGTAGCCTAATGTTGGCATAAATCCAACTTGCAATACGAACCCACCATTCCCTCCCTAACAATTGTTTTACACACCAACCTCTTGTATACCATTAGATTGGATTCTTGATATAGTTGCCACAAAATACATCACACCACATATTGAAAATTTGCTACATCCAAAAAAATATCAAACTACAGACAAGTTTTGGTTAACAATGGGCAAGCAATCGAAACCTCTCACATTTGTAAGGGGATTCTTCCTACACCGTACAATAAGCTCACTCTTTCTCCTCTTTTAAGAGCTCCCTCTCTTTCTCATATTCTTTTTTTTTTTTGTTCGTAAGCTTGCTAAGGATAATGTATGTAAAGTTACATGTGATGCTAACAATTTTTATGTATGGGACTCTACAACCAAGTAACTTCTAATGACTGGTCTAGTTCATCAAGGATTTTATCACACAATTGTTATGCAACACTCCATGATTTTCTCCCACGCATGGTACCAAAGACTTGGTCACCCTCACCACAAGACTATATCTCTCATATTAAAACAAAATCCTCATATAAAGATCACCTACTACTCTGCAACATGCCAATACTGTTTATGCAACAAAAGCCGCGATTGTTTTTTAATTCATGTATAACTAAATATGCTCTATTTGAAATGTTACATTATAACGTTTGGGGTCCTTTCTTACACCTCTATTAAGGATATACCTATTATGTTACTTTTATTGATGCTTTTCACATTTTTGTGCATACTCATAAAAGACAAATTTGAAGTTTCACACCATTTTATAACTTTACATAAACACATACAAACTATAACAAAAAATATCAAATTTCTTCGATCAAATGGTGGCAGTGAATATAAATCTCACCACCTTCAAACTTACTTATGAAATCATGGCATATCTCATCAATTTAGTTGTCCATACAAACCAGAATGGGATAGCATAATACAAAATAGACATCTTGTTGAAATAGCTCGCACTCTTCTTTATACTGCTCACCTCTCATCACATTTCTAGATTGAAGCAATTCTCACTGTAAATTATTTTATAAAATTGTTACCTTCACCCAACACTCACAACAAATCCCCTTTTCAACTTCTTCATTGCAAAAAACCTCAATATCAACACCTTAAAACTTTTGGATGTGTCTGCTTTTCTTGATAACAACCTCTTGTTTACTACATACTTAGTTCAAAGGCTCCCACATGTATATTTCTCGTCTAAAACTATCATCACAAAGGTTTTAAGTGTTTTGTTATTTCTACACAAAAATCATAATATTTCATCATGTCACATTTATGGAACATTGTTTTCCCTAACAATCCAAAACTCATTCTCCTTCTAAAGAACCGCCTCTCACTCACCCCTCTCCCTCTCTCATGATAACCATTTCTACAATTAGTCAATACTCTCCACTCCACCACTGACCCATACTTCCCATCCATCACACAATTTCCCTCCCTCCTCTCAACAACCACCCCCACCTCCTCTGGCCATTCCTCTCGACCCTTTACCAACTGAACCTATAACCCGAACTTCTCTCCTTCCAAACCCTTCACTAGCATCACATAATCAATATTCCATGACCACTAGATTCTCATTTGGATTTCTCAAACAATAAAACTCTAAATCCCCAACACATAACTAAACCGACACACCCACCACTTTCACTCAAGCCATGAATCTATCTCACTGGTGATGGGCCATGTCTGACAAATTTATGGCCCTTTAACATCAAGAAACATGGTCTCTAACATCTCCTCCCTCAATTCAGCACAATATAGGTTGTAATTGGACTTTTAAAATAAAACATCACACTGATATTTCCATTGTTAGATATAAAGCTTGCTTCGTTGCTCAAGGTTGTTCTCAACAACCTGGCATCGACTATCATAAGCATTTAGTCTTGTGGCCAAATTTCCCACCATTAAGATGCTTATGACTCTTGTCGTTCATGAGAAATGGGATATTCAACAACTTTAACTTGATGACACTGTTTACATGAAACAACCTCCTAGTTTCACGGATACTCAAAACCCTCATCATGTTTGCAAATTACACAAAACCATATAGGGTCTAAAGCAAGAATCTAGAAAATGGTATTCTACTTTGCTAATTTCTTTCCACCCAACACTTCAAACTAAGCATCACCAATTCCTCCTTAACAATATGCCATCATCATAATATCAGAAAGTAACTTTTGATATATATTGATGATATATTAATCACAAGCTATTCTTCTCCAGCCTTTACTTCTCTTATCACAACTCTCGACACTCAATTCAATCTAAAACAACTGGGCCGCATCTCTCATTTTCTCATACTTCAAATTCTCAACCCGTTCCTACAGGCTATTTCATACATCAAAACAACTATCTCACTAATATACTCACTACCATTGGCATGCCTCACTCCAAACCAATTCTCACTCCACTCCATTTATCCTCACCATCACACTGGCACACCTACTCCTCTAAGTGAACCTCGTGACTACATAAAACATAGGCTCTCTCCAATATCTCATTGTAACTCATCTAGATATCTCTTACACTGTTAATTTTTCTAGCCAACACGTGCACAATCCCAACACACTTACAAAAACACATAAAAAGGTTACTCAGATACCTCAAAGGTACTCAAACTCACGATCTACCTATATAGGAAGGACCTTTTACTTGACTTGTCTATGCAGATGCAAATTGGGCCGACGATCACATGGATAAAAAATCTACCACATGCTTCTGCCTATGCCTAGGTCAAAATCTCATTTGATGCTCAACTAAGAAGCAATCTATTGTCGCCGAATCATCTACTGAAGCAGAATAAACTATCCTGACCACTACTACTACTAAACTACTGTTGATTAGATGGCTTTTACATGAACTAACAGACACATCCATCTACTCAACCACCATCTACAGTGAGAGTATTTCTGCGATTGCCCTAGCTCACAACCTTGTCTTTCACGCCTTCACCGGGCATATTGAAGTGGACTACCGCTTTTTTTGTGATCACCTCAAATTGGGACACATATCTCTCCGTCACATAATGTCCAAAGACCAACAAGCCAACATTTGCAGCATATCTCTCCCAACGGCTCATTATCAAAAGCTCACAACCAAACTGACGATTTGAATCATCACTTTGAGTCGGGGTAAAAGGGATCAAACTTAGTCCACTCCTCATTGACGCCTTCAGTCACTCTAGCTGCTTGATCCTGGAACATAAACTATATTTTGTTTGGTTTGTTAGGGTTAAAGTCCTTATGTATACATGTGTTATCTCATTTGCATTTTTACTATTGTACCCCCGCATAGTAATATAAATACGATAGGTAGTCTGTAATAGTAAGAAGGAAATATTAATCACTTATCTGTTTTGGTAAATGATTCCCCATCTCCTCTTATTATGAGTTTGATCACGTACTCACGCACAACCATGTTTATTTCATTTTGTAGAAGTTAAAATAGTGATATTTTTTATGTGATATAAAGCTTTGGGTGATGTAAATCTAAATAGTAAAATTTAGATATTGGATATATAAAAACATAGGAATTGGGTGTTACATATGTAATTGCCCTTAAATATAAACAAATAAGTAGGATTGTGCGTTATTTGGTCAAAATAAATACAATTGAACCAAATCGAAGAAGATTTGTTTTGTATTTAAAATTTTTATTTTTCTTTTTTTTGGGAAAGAGTGACTCATGGCTCCGCATTTTATTCCTATAAAAGAAAAATACAACCCGGGAAAGAGGTCCTACTCACAAACGCTACAAATCCCAAAAAAGAAAAAAAATAAAGAAAATGTCCTCTTTCCAGAAACGAAAAATACAACTCAACTCACCCGACCAACCACACAAAACTATAAATCTAAACAAACAAGATTATGAAGCTCAAAAGGTAACACTTTAGAAATAAAAGGCGCTCTTAGTAAGGATCCCAATTTAGAGGCCCAATTAGCAACAATATTGCCTTTTCTTTTAGTATGAGACCACACCATATTAAGATCTTTAGCCAGATGACGTAGATGTTTAACCTGCAATTGAAAACTCCAATGACACTCCAAATTAAACATGCAAATCTTCCAAAGAGTAAGAGAATCAGTCTCAACAATAATATTGTGCCAACCCATCTTCCTAGCCATCAACAAAGCAAAAAACCATAGCATCAGCTTCAGCAATAATAAGCGAATCTGAAAGAGAATGAGCAACAAACCAATAAAGGATATAACCACTCCAATCCCTACAAACTTCTCCAATACCCGAACCATTTTGTTTCCAGTTGCCATCTGAATTGATTTTAATAAACGGAGCAAATGATTTACTCTAAATACTTTTACAAAGAGTTTGAGAAGAGCTAGTGAATTTGATAGAAAGATTAGTAAGAATGGATTTCACAAAAAAATTGTTAGTATACTTCATACCATGTTGAGAAAGACCTTTACCCATAAAAGAATAGATTTTAGAGAGAGTGGTCCTAACATTAATATGCTCGACAGTAAATTTCAAAGCATTCCGAGAAACCCAAATAAACCAAATCAAAATAGAAGGAATAATAGAAAGAAAAATGACCCTTATTCTTCCAATCAGCATACATAGCATCCATATTAGAATAACAAAAAAAACATCCTGTCTATTGCAAAACACATAAATACTTAGTTATTTTACCAAATACATTTCAAATACATTTCAAATATCTTATTATGCTGAGAATAGAGTTAAGGAGCTTGAAATTACCCTGATAAGAAGTTATATGATTAAAAAGGACTTAGTAATGGAATCACCAAGCTTCCCTTTAACTCTAGGAACATCTTTTTTATCAGGGGTAATAGAAATATTAGAAATAAACTTTGCATCATTAGAATGAATTATAGTATTAAGCTTAGACATATTCCATTCATTCCCATCCCAAAAATCTTTTACTTTAGTGTTAATATCATAAGGACCACCACAAAAAAGATCCAAGAGGACCCTTACCAAGCCAGTCTTCATACCAGAAAGTCACATCACCAATACCAACATCCCAGCATAACAAATCTTCAACCTGAGAGAAAACTTTTAGCATTTCTTTCCAAATTAAAGAGTCGTTTTTAGAAGAACTGCAAGTGGATGACTATTAGGACAATAATTAGCACGCATCAGTAAAGCCCATATAGAATTATCCATTCTATAACGAAGCCAGAGTTTCATATGGCAACTCTTAATATAATCTGCAAGCTTATGAAAACCAAGACACCCCTTATCAACTGGTTTACAAAGCTTATCCCAGCTTTTCCAATGGACATTTTTATTGCCAAAACCTACCCAAAGAAATTTATTAAACAAAATCTCAAGTCTCTTAATAACACCCTGAGTCATACACATCACTTGCATGATATAAAGAGGAAGAGAAGTAAGGATGCTCTTAAGTAATGTAACACGACCACCAGAAGATAAGAATTTGTGTTCCCCAGAATGAATTTTCATTCTTATCTTATCAAACAAATCAGAAAAAAGGTAATTCTTCTTGATTTTTTTGTCAAGAGTAAAACTAAGATATTTCATAGGTAAACTAGCCTTGACGCAATGAGTATAATCAACAATTCTATTCCTCTTAGTAGCAGAAATAAACTTGGAGCAATAGAAATAACATTTAGAGGTGTTAAAAACTAAACCAGACACATCTTGTAGATGAGAGATAACCTTCCAAACTTTTTTTAATAGATCTCTTATTAGAATTAGTGAAAATAATAAGATCATCCGCAAAACAAAGATGAGAGATACTAACATCCCCTTTATGATTATAATTAAGACTAGGGTACTTGATAAAAAGATTGTTAAAGCACTTAGAGATAGTCAAAAGCCATAATTAAGATATAAGGAAAAAGAGGATCTTCTTGCTTAATACCTTTAGATGCCATAAAAAAACCATTGGAGGTACCATTAATAATAACTGAGTAATTATTATCAATGATCCTTTTGATAATATTACAGAAATCATTATTAAAACCAACAACTTTAATAACATCCAGCAAGAATTCCCACCTGATAGAGTCAAAAACCTTTTTAACATCCATTTTAAGGATAACATTTCCACATCTTTTACTTCTATCAAGATCCAATAATAATTCCTGCACAGTTAGGGCATTATCCCCAATCAGCCTTTCTTTAAGAAAAGCTGTTTGATTTAAAGAAATAATTTGACCTAAAAGAGGTTGAATTCTCTTGATCATAATTTTAGAAATGATCTTAGAGATAAGAGAATTAATACTTATAGGACGAAAATCATTCCAAGAATTTTTACCATTATTTTTAGGAATCAAAACAATGTTAGAAGATTTAAAATATCTAGGCAAATCCTTACCATATAAAAAATCTTGAATGGTCTCAAGAAGTTCAGGATGAATAACATCCCAACAAACCTTATAAAATTCAACAGTGAAACCATCAGGGCCAGCCGCTTTGCCATCCTCCATGTTATCAATAACCTCTTTAGCTCCCTCTTTAGAAGGAATGTAAGTAAGATTCAAGTTATTTACATTAGATAAACTAGAATACAAATCCACATTAATCTTATCTAGAGAACTACCATCATTATGAAATAAATTAGAGAAAAAACTAATACCATCATTAACAATATCATTATGATTCAGAAAAGATCTACCAGAAGATTAATCTTTTTCTATTTTAATACAAGCATGATAATAGGAAGAGTTTTTATCCCCATCCACAAAAGTAGCATGAGCAGCCTTTTGAGCATAGAAGGATTCCTCCATATTAATAGCATTAGTAAGCTCATGTTGCCCGTGAAGTAACAATTCAAAAGTAATACTATTATTACAGTATTCCAATTCAAGCTCCTTAACTTTATTCTCAGTATCAGCCACAATCTTAGAAAGATTACCAAATACATTCTAATTTCAATTTTTAAGAAACTTGGCAAGATTTTTCTGGAGTAACCAAAGTTTAACACCAGGATTAGTATGTATAAGGTGTAGTTTATTAATGTTCCAATTCTCTTTAACACCCGAAAGAAACAAAGGATGTAAAGTCCACATATTATGAAAACGGAAATGATAAATCTTCTTACCAATATCATCATGAACCTTAATTAAAACTAGGGTGTGATCAGACGCCAAGAAAACAAGGTGATGAACCTTATACATAAAAAAAGAATTAAGCCAAGCAGAATTAGCAACAAATCTATCTAGTCGTTCATAGACATGCCCACGGTTCCAAGTAAATGGGCTACCATGGTAACCTAAATCAAAAAGACCAACATCTATCAGAACCTCATTAAACTCAGAAATAAGATTAAGATTAGGAGGTAAACCCCCCTTCTTCTCCACAATAGAAGAAATAACATTGAAATCCCCCCAACTAACCAAGGATCAGTTAAAGGGCCAATAGTTTTAAGCATAATCAAGTCTATCAATCTTATGATAACCAGTATAAATAATGGTAAGAAAAAACTGAGTGCTATTAAGATTAATTTTCAAATGCAATAATTTTTTATGATTAATAAGAATATTAACTATAACCCAATTTTTCCAAAGAAACCAAATTTTATTATTAAGGTTAGCAAAATAGTTATATTTACCAAGTTTTGTAATATATTTATCATTGTTAGAAAAGTGAAACAAAGGTTCAAGAATACCAAAGAAAGAAAGATGATAAGTTCGAATCAAATTCTTCAACCTATTAGAAGCATTGGTCTTAGCAATGCCTCTAATAGTCCAAAAAAATGTATTAAATTTCATCATCAAGGTCTCTCCTTCCTCTAGTAAATCTAGAGGTAAAAGATAAAGCATTAGAATCCAACTGATTACCTTGATTCTTAAGAGTAGTAGGGTTCAAATAACCAAGTTCCCTACTACCCTTAGTTTTCTTCCTCCTAGAATTTATTTTTATCATCCAGGCTTCTTCATTATCACATTTAGATAAATTATTATCATCCTCTATAAGAGTCTCAACATTAGTAGCATTATTCTGCTCAACAATAACATTACATAAAGTAGTTCCCGTCATCTCATTTTTTGTATTAAGAACTATAAATTCAATTAATAAAGGATGAGAATCATCATTACCTACAGATTCAGGTTTAGAATCAATAGGATTAGCAATAGTAAAATCATAATCTTTACCGATTTCGATACCAACATTGGAGTCATCAAGATTGATAACTCTTGCAGAATCCATGTTATCCTTAATCTGATTAAGTGCATGATTAGAAGTCATATCAACATTAACATTAACATCCAAATTCATAATATCATTAAGTAAAATAGCCTCATCATCTTTTTTGCCCAAATCTGCTATATCACCATAAATAGGTTCAATCCCATTACGTGTGATATTCTAATCAACTTGAATTTTGTCATTATCCATAACAAAGTTTCTAAATTTCTGTTTACGCAATGTAGGATGGGCATTGTAATAAGAATTAAATAAGTGCACAAACATTCTACAATGTGTACAATAGCTTGGTACAAATTCCAATTCTACAAGTTGACAATACCCATCAACATTATTACCAATCCAAACCGAATCAGGAACTCTAACAGTAGCATCTTTTTCCACCAGAATGCTTGCACTAGAAGGTTTCGTGCAATGAGTAGTAGCATTATCCATTTACAGGGGATTACCAAAAATATTTGCAAGTGAATAAAGAAATTTCATATTATATAAATGAAGATTAAGGCCCGGAAATTTAATCCAGATTGGAACCATTGGAGGTTCCTCTCTAGGATTAAATTCAGGTGTCCATTTTATGATCTTCATATAAGATCTCTAAATAAGTAAGACTTTTCTTGAAAAAATTGCGGCATAATCTTCTTCCCATTCAAGTTTAATCATAAGATGTCTGCCATCAATAAAACCTATATTCCATTTTCCAACAATTTAAGAATCAAAGAAGAACCTCTTTATAACTTCAAATTTGGGACGAGCAAAAGAAAATTTCTCAACTAAAGTAAACTTCAGAGGTTCAACAAGCAAAGTGATATCCTCATCATGAAGAAAGATGGTCGGCATACCATTTTTCCAAGTAGATTTTTTAAGTAAGCCCGGAGAAGAACTATCTACCAACTTATCCCTAAAAGATGAAGGGAAAATAGCAATACCCGTATCATGAGAAGTCCCAACAACAACATCCTTAAAAGAAGGGGCGGTTTCACTCACTGTGAAATCCATTTAATCCACCAAAAAAGCTATAAAATCACCAAAGAAAGAAGATTAGGGCAAGCCACCAAAGGAAAACGCTCCAAGAAACCAGCGAGCTCCAAGAACTCTCCATCGCCTACCGGATTTAGGTGGAGATTGGTAGAGCTGGACGACAATCGACAGATCTGCGCGGCGATTGACAGAGCAGGAAAGTGATCCGCGGTTGAAGAAGTTTTGTTGATACAGGACAAATTCAAAATTTTATTTTAGTTTTTGGCTTTTTAAAACTCAATATTTGTTTTTTCATTTTTTGATTTGGTTTTAATTTTTATTTAATTGATCAAATTAAAAAAAGAAAAAAAATAAAAAATAAATGGAAGATTCATGAATTTAATTTGATATTAAACGTGTAATATATGTTGTTCTGGATTTGTTTATAACTGAATTTTAACTAACATCTTAAATTGAGTTTCTTCGTGAACGTTCCATTTAAATGAAAGTAAACTTAGGTTCAGTTGGTTCGGTTTTATCAAACTTTTGATTGATTCATTTTTTCTGATTTAAGATTTCTTCATTGAAAATTGATCCATCCAAACTTGACCTAATGCTCAACCTTATGTATAAGTTTGTGGCTAACAAATCTAATAGTTTTCATGATTATTGTGATAGTCACAAGTATTAAATACATAGACATAGAAACATTTTTCGGTATATTTCATATTTGATCTCTTAATTTCTTTTTTTTAATTTTGTAAAAATTTCCCACTATAACGAAGAATATATTTAAAATTACTTACCCTACTAGACAACAAATATTAATGTCAAAAGATTGTTTTATTAAAATAAATTTTCTTAAATTATATTTGTTTAATAATACTTTTATGATATATTTATTTATTTTCATTTTAGATAAATAAATTTACTGGTATACCAATGCATTATGAAGTCTGTAGTGCAAAACATTGCATTAATTGTATTCTAAAACGAGATTGTATTCTTTTGCTACCAACATAGGAGAGGTTGATATCACAAATTTTGCTCAACCTAAGTGATACATCACCTCCAGCTTAAGTCTAATTGCTTTCTATTTATCTCTGTAACTTTGTATATGACCTATATGAGATTTCTTATCAAAGTATTCTTTGAAATAATTAATACTATGCACTTTTTCCTGATAGATTTTCAATAGTTATAGCTGTAATTGTATTTGTTCTCCATTTGAAACAATAATATTGACATGTGATTGACTACTATGTACTGTAACATATCTTCAAATTATGTTTGGGTATGGATTGAACCTCTTTCAAAAGCATTATTTTATCCATGCCTTACTAGAGTATGAAAATTCCTCCAATATGTCTGAATATGCTTTGATCATTTGAACCATACATGTTTGGAAATATTCGAATAATGTTTGGGCATGACGCGAATAGGGTTTAAACATATTTTTGAACTACATTCGAATATGTTTGTATAAGACTAATATTCAAATAAACATATAATACTTTATCACTCACTTATATTAATTTTATAGTTGATTTAATTTGGCTCATATATATATATCATTCAAGAGCTTCTATTTACTTTCGCAAAGATATATGACACACCCCTCCAAACTGATCCGCCTACAGAGCATTTAACTAGACCTTCTGAGGCTAGAATATTGATAGAACGGGACATTACGCTACCTTTCCCGAAAGAACTATGGATTGACACACAACATCAGGGTTTTTGACAACCAGCAGAACTTGAACAGGCACCTCTTTACTGCACCCATTGTCGTATGTTTGGTTACTCCCACCATCAGTGTTACCACCTGCATCCGAATCTCAAACCTCCACATACAAATGCTACTAGGCCACACATTCCTGCGACGGATATTCCCTCTTCCTCACTACCTGTGATACCTACAGCAACGCCCACGCCGGACACAGTGCAAAAGAATACTGATGCTGATTCAGAGCATGTCGATCAAGATCAATTGTTGGCAGGTCAGGATGCGGCCGCTGCCCTTTCTTCTCAGCCTTCTTCTATTTGAGCAGCACCTACTGTGGAGGGTGCTCAGGCTTCCCTCCCGGACATGATTGAACAAAGGGATGAAGTGAATGTTCACAGTTCGATGGCGGAGAATGTGTCTATTATTACCGAGGCTTCAAACAGTACTCTGATTACTGCTAATACACAGATACTGGTACCTACCGCCGCAACTGCACTTCCTTATGTGGTCCAAACCGACTAGTCTTCCCCAGAAGAATGGCAAGTGTATACCTCCAGACGTAAGAAGAAGGCTGGGGGTATTATGCTACTTGAGAATCTTATGGATGACACCTTGGTCTCTCCTGGTAATGGAGAATCAGCTTGATTATTGAATGCGCTACAAGAACCCAGGGAAGAGGAAGGCCTTGGCGACCTCGTCCATTGAAAAAGTTTTAATTGTATGTTTTACTTTTGTCCTATCTTTTGTACTTTTTGTTTGAGCTTTTTTGCTCTTTGTTTCTTATGAGTAGAGCTCCATCATTGGGCCCTCTCATACTACTTGTTTTCTAACCCCTTTATCTTAATGAAAATGACCCTAAGGCTTCTTTTAATATATATATATATATATATATATATATGTATATAGGGCATTTACATATATAGTTATACATCTAACACAAACTTTATTTTTCACCTTAATACCACCTAAATATCACAAAAAATATCACCATTTCAATTCTTAAAACATGAATTATATATTTTCATACATTTTTATGTTGATGTATATGTAAAAGCAATTATAGTTAAGGTGTTAGATACATAAATACAGAAGAATTGAGTGATATGTATGTAAAGCTTCCTATATTTTATTGATTTCAAAAAAAGGTGATTTACATGACACATAAAAAGTTAGAATTAACATATTTCACACCCAAACTTCATCATTTACCTATGAAATACTTCTCATTAACTTTGTCAATGAAAACTCACATTTCGTCAATGCACCTCAAGTTTGATCCCCGCGACAATGACTTATCGATGACTCTCACTCATATCCTCTTCCACCCCCAAGCTCTCTCTCTCTCTCTCTCTCTCTCTCTCTCTCTCTCTCTCTCTCTCTCTCTCTCTCCCTCCATGCTAATGGAAGCACCTCCAAAACAGATTTTGAAGGATGCGGAGATGTAGAGGCTAATGAAAGGCGCCGAAAAATAGATTTTGGAGGTGGTGGAGATGTGGATCCTCTGCAGCCTCTTGTTGTTCAGCCGGCCAACCATCAGAGAAAATGCGATCTATGTCTGTTGAGTCCACTGAATGTAGTGACAGACTATGAAAACTAATCCCCTACTTGTTCCTTCTGCAATGGGAGCTTCAATTGAGGATATCTCGTTGGCCTTGCATCTCGACGTTGAAGCAGTGGTCGATCCTTGCCTTCTTAGTTTCCAACAATGCTTATCGTCGTTGAGGATGGCATATAGAGCTTCGACAGCCACATGCTTGTAGAATAGGATACAAAGATGATAGGCTGCTCAACATAGGGTCTGTTTGAGGCAGTTGCTACATGAATTTGTTGCGCAGAAGCTGTTGTGGATAAATTTGTTGTCTGTTTATTTTTTGTAGTTTGAAAACAACTGTGTTGCAGCTGTTTCTGTAAAAATAACTATTCTGCCCTTGTATAGTAATGTTGTTTGCAACAGAACTGTTCATAAAAATACATTTTATACTTTAAAAGTAAAAAATTTGTGCAGAACATTACAAAATAAAGATAGACATGTCACTTAATAGTGAGTAGCATAATTACTAAAATTTTAAAAAAAATTATTAAAACAACAATTAATAATATGATAATATTATTTTTAAAATACAGACGACGTATGTCACGAGCTAAGTTTTCCTTCAAGTATACTCTCCATGTTCGATCATTCTCGGCGGTGAAATTTTCTAGTCTATCTACCCACAAAAAATAGTCACAGTTTTCTGTGATTCTCTCTGGGCATTTGTAAAATTATCTGTGGCTGACGTAAAGTTAGCAAAGAACTTTGAAATCCACAGTAGTAGTGCAATCCTTAGGTGGTACCAGAAATTCTCAAGCTCATCTTTCCTAAATGCTTCTAAAAATGTTTTATTAGGAATAACACAAATAAAAATTGATACCAAAAGTAATTAATTATAGTTTTATGCATCTCTGATTTCAAAGTACTCAGTATATAAACCAATGAAACCGTCACTAAAAGAAGACAATGTACTTTATAAGAAAATGGTTCTTGGTGGCTTTTAACCCATGTAATATTAAGCTTTCGTATGTCACATATGCATATCACAAAAAAATGTCATTTAAAAGAACCTCAAAAATCGTAGCAATAAAAAAAGAGAGGAACTTAGTTGCATTCATTAGGATTTTATGTGTGACACCAACCATTAGCGACAAACAAGCCATCCAAAACAAGCTATAAAGTTAAACGTCTTATCATATACTCCCAAAACCCACAAAAGAATCAAAATAAATGCAAAAAGAAGAAAAAACACTTACAAATTGCTTAAAGAAACCAAAATAATCAATATCAAATACACAAGGAACGGAAATAAATATGAACTTTATAAAATACTGATACAATAAAAATAGAATCTCTTCAACAGTCATTCCAATTAATAATATAATAAAAACTCCAATCACCCTCCAACTATCACATTTGTAATCCGTTCCCTCAACTTTGTCATCTCGCTTGCACCTTCCCCACTCTTAGTATATGTATCAGGAACATCATTTTTGGCCTATGACAATGACTATCCAAGATGGTACTCATAAGCCTCGGCAGGGACATTTTCATGATCCTCGTCTGCCCTACAGAAGTCGATGTCGTTGCGGGAAGGTTGCTGCCAAATATAATTGCAAAGAGCTATCACGACAATCACAATCACAATCTGCATCTGTTTGGAAAACATGTAAGATGACATCTCAAAGTATAACCCAGTTCTTCTTCCAAACACCAAAAGTTTTCTCAGTAACACTGCATAAGGATAAGTGTCTTTTGTTGAACTTTGCTTTCCTGCCCTGCATGCCATTACTGGCTAGCTCAAAATCAGGTATGTGTTATCTCTTATTAGGATAGTGTTTGGGATACTCTCGTTGCATCAGAAACCCAACGTCGATCAAATAGTAGAATTGAATTATTAGTGTTGAAGGAAAAAATATTTTGGAGAATAGTTCAGACTTAAGAAAACTCATGGGTAGATATAGGAAGTTGTATTTATTATTTTGTGCTACAGATTTGATAATTCGACTATCATGTGCACTGCCCTCCCAACCGGCCATGTCAAAAATGAAGCACATGTTGAAGTCGCATACTGTCATGACATTTTGCGTCGGGGACCCACAACATCCGATGAATGTGATCTTCTCATTATCTGAACACGTGCACCAACTTGTGTTCTATTGTTTGCTCCAATACACGTCTAGAAAGATAACAAAGGGTTACATAATTACGATATTTATATGAAATTGAATGTAATAAATATAAGAAATTACTTTAAATAATGACATATGCCACGTATTGTGTGAAATCTCTATGAGGCACTATTCGAATGTAGGATTTGTTGGTTTTATGATTTGTAAAGAAAAACTGACAAGTGCATTCAACCCTACTGAGAAGTATCTATAAATCATTTTAGAAGAGTGTTGAAATCGCTCAATAACTCCTCACATTGATTCATTCTACGATAATATGTAGAGGGTTATTTCCAATACCTCTCGCGAAGTTGTTTTGGATGAGCTGTGAAGTCCAGATTTATATGTAGTTCCTTCAACAGATCGCTGACTACCGCTTGTATCATCTGAAACATATTGTTAAATCATGTTGGGTAGCCTGAAGCAACTTCCCAACCCATTTATCACCAACATATGAGAATGTCATGAATGGGAAGTGCTATTCGTACGAGTTATAATATTCATACATTAATCATAAGACAATTGTAACTCCTTCTGTACCTCTCTCTAATTGCATCAATGTATTTCAATATCTGATGCACCAAAAATATATTTGATTTTTCATGTACATTTTGTACTCATTTTTGGAGATATTGCACTTTAAAGGAGGATATTTTTCATGTTGTGCTGCAGGTATGATGATTTTAGGCAAATAGAGCAAAGAGAAGAGAAAATGAACGAATTTGGAGCGAAAAAAGGCAAAAATTAGGAATTTGAAGTTCTGGCGCCGACGGCGCCCAAATGGACGCCAACGACGTGTTTTTTAGAGAGTCCAGAATTAAATCGCGCAATAGAGCACCGATGGTGCCCTATCCAGCACCGGCAGCTCCCAAAGTCGGTGGAGGCCAAATTCAATGTATTTTGGACGAATTTTGGAGGGATTCTTGAGGCAACTATTGGGAAATTCGATCCTAGACTATTTTAACTTGTTTTGTGCGCCAGAAAATGTTTTTGTGTGTGGGTGTTGTGTTGATATAAGTGAAGTAAAAGTGTGTGTGAGTTGAGAGTAAGTTTTTAGAGAGAGTTTAGAGTCCAGGATTTGGTGTTTTGTGTTGTTTTGTGAGGGATTCTTCTCAAAAGAGTTGTAGGAGGAGAGGGAAAGTGAGAGATTGCTTCATCCCTACTATTCTAAGAGAAAATTGTGTGTTGTTGTGAAGAGAGAAGGAGATTCAAAGGAACTTCAAGGGATTTGCTTGGGGAAGAAATTAAGATAAGTTGTATTTACTTCTTATTGTTTGTATGACTTTGCTTTCATATATAAAATCTTTGTTTTGTCGTATCTTCCTCATGAATTATGAGTAGATTTTTGTTTGTCTTTCTCCTTGCAATAATAAATGGTGAAGTGATGGTTTAGATTGGACGTGTCACATGAAAGATAATAAATTGTGATAATTTTTCACTTCGTTCTTCATTTATTTTTCGATCTGGTTAATTAAATTGTTAAAATACTTTGTGAAACATACGATCCGAAAGGGCTATGCTTTTTATAACAAAAGTGGATATTACATTCAATGTCAATGAATGCGTGATGTAGTTCATGGGGATTTGGTGCAAATAAATAGGAAAATATGTTTATTGGGCGTAGAATTGGAGATTTTATGGTAACAGACTAGAATCCCCAATTTGGTCCTAGTGTTTGGAAATTAAAGCAAGAGTTAGTCTTCAAGCGAAGGGAAGTGGAACCTCTGGAGTGAGAGCCAGTACCATCCCAGCCTAACTACGGATTTAGGGACTAAAACTAAGATTAGCCAATGTTCTTTATAGAACTCGGAAGAGGATAAAGAATATGTATGCTCGTATTTGACACAATACAATAATTATACTAATCTATATCATTCATTCACTATAATATCATTATAAGGGGGATGACACTTTTTCTAAACTTGAACCTTGCATTACAACACTTAGTGTATTAATAGTTAACTTTAATATGAAGTTTAGAAAGTACTTTAGCAATTTTAAAATCTCTAACATTGTTAAACTTTAGCATCTTTAGTATTTACTTTTGGTGCTTTGCAAATTTGAATATTGGATTTTTGTGCTACGCTTTAAGGTTAGCTTTCTCCTTGTGGGATCGATAACAAAGACTCTACTAGAGCCCTTATTACTTGAACGATATGTATATTTGTGTATAGATTGACTGCTATTTTATTAATCTGATTATATTTTGTGACTGAACTGAAATTACTTTTAAAAATTTATTCCTTAGTAGCAACAGCCAGCCAATGTCAGTATCAAAGTAGCAAACACATAAGCATAAACGAATTAGCCACAATAATATAAGGTTATGGATAAAACTAACATTAGCAAAAACCATTACAGAAACAAACATAAAACATAACCAGAAATGAAAAACTCTCAAGTGAGATGTCCAAAGCAGCATAAATATCCAAAGCATCATGAAAAATAATAAATAAATAGAAATTTCCTACAAGAATCTAATTAAAAAGAAAAAGTCAATCAAATGTCAGTGGTCTCATGAAAATAACATAGGCAAGTCACCCTACAGTCAGCGAGCATCGCAATGAAAACCTAACTTCGGGTCAAATCTTCAAGCAATTTCATAAAGAACAAAAACAACGATATGTCATCGAAAATTTCTAAAGTTGCATTCAGAATTCACATAACCTATTGGACAGAAGTTGCTTGTGATGGCATGATTGGTGCATGAAGCAACCAACTGTGAAATATGGCTTCTAAGAAAGCAGCTCTCGCTTTCTTTTTGTTTTCAACTCGGGGACGCTTTGACTGACTCATGAACACAATTTCATGGAGGTTTAGGCATGGAATCACCTATTTGATCAGCTCCTAAATTTTTAGGAATGCAACTAAACCCCATCCCACTAAGGACACATGCATTGTTGCCTTTTTTCATGACACCTCCAAACACATGATCCAACCTCTCCTCCAACTCAGGATCAATTCCACTGTATTTTTTTTTTGCAGCAATCACCACCAACAAATTCATATAATATATTGAATTTTAAAACAAATTAAAAATTGACAAAAATATAAAACATTTCAAAAATGTTTACCGTTAGTCTCTCTGCCCACCACACCTCGGAAGCATTAATCGTTCATTTTACCAGATCCCACCCTAAGCTCGTTGAACCTTGCTTCAATGCCTTCCAGATTTTACAATCAATCTTTAACTGATCCCACTTGTTTTTTAAGTATATCATATCATATTATCTGTATGTACTTTGCTTGAATCTTCTAATAATATTTTGCCACCTTTCCTTGTTGAAATAGGTTGTCAGCTTATTTCCCAGGTCGACATCCTTGAGGCAAAGGTCGCAAAATATTAATTTTATATCTTTATCCCACATTCCATATGAACCACTCTCTTTTATCTTAATCATTGTTTTACTATCGCGAAAAAAAATTAATTAACATAAATATAAATGCCATAATATCACAAATCAAAGAAAAATAAGAATGCCACAATATAATCACCAATGTCACCACCTCCACAAATAAACAGCTCCACACACCAGCACATTAAGACATCAAAACATCCACCATACCACTACCACCACCTCCAGACACCAACACCTCCACAGAGACACCACCACCACCACCTCCACACACCACCACATAGACATCACCATACACCAACACCTCCACATAGACACCACCACCTCCACACAAACGCCTCTACACACTAAAGATATCAAGATGCCAACACATCCACCACACCACCACCACCTCCATACATCAATACCTCCACACAGACACCACCACCTCTATACACCACAACACAGACACCACCACATCTATACACCAGAACACAAACACGACCACCTTCACACACCGCCAGACATCACAAAGACACCACACAAACACCGACACCTCCACACACCACACAAACATCTCCACACATCAGTACATTAAGACACTAACACATCCACCACGCCACCACCTCCACACACCAACACCTCCACACAAACACAACCACACACATAGCACCACTTCCACACAAACACTACCACCTCGACACACCACTATAAAAACGCCACCAGACACCACACAAACACCAATACCTCCAAATAGATATCGCCAGCCCCACACACTAGCACATCAAGATATCAACAAATCCACCACACCACCACCACCTCCACACACCAACACATCAAGCACCAACACATCCACCACACCACCACCACCTACACACACCAACACCTTCTCACAAAACACAACCACACACTAAGCACCACCTTCACAACCACACACCAACACGTCCACACACCACCATGTAGACACCACCAAACAACACACAAACACCACACAAACAACATCACCTTCACACAAAAATCTTCACACACCAGCACATCAAGATACCAACAAATCCACCACACCACCACCATCTCTTGACAGCAACACCTCCACACAAGCACCACCTTCAAAACTACACACCAAAACCTTCACACAGGCACCACACAGACACTACCACACACCACACAGATACTAACACCTCTACACCAGCACCAACACATCCATTACACCACCACCACCACCTCCACACACAAACAGCTCAATACAAACACAATCACACACTAACCACCACCTCCACAACCACAGACCAACACCTCAACACAGACACCACCACTCTGCACACTACCACACAGGCACCACCATCTCAACACAAACACCTCCACACGTTAGCACATCGAATGCTAACACATTCATCACACCACCACCACCTCCTCACAAACACAATCACACACTAACTACCCCCTCCACAACCATACACTAACACCTCCACACAGACACCACAACATCTACACGCCATCACACATACACCACCAGACACCACACAGAGGCCAATACCTCCACACAGACACCACCAACACAACCACACACCAATTCCTCCACACAAACACTACCACCACCACATACCAACCACCAACCACTACCTCATAACTAACTCCACACCACACCACCTTCTCAAAACCAAGCACCACCCCCTCAATGCCACCAACCACCAACATCAACATCACACCACACCACTCCACCACATCCATATCAAATTCTCCCACATTACACCACCACCTCCTCACAACATACAACCAAAGTTAACACCCTCTTTAATCCATTTTTTAGATTTTCACACAAACATCAAAGATAATGGTAGTGCCACATCTCATATTTTTCATTTGAAGCAATTACATATAGGCACCTGAAACATTGTATCTACAAATCAAGCACTCTCTTTCATCAATTTTTCAAATTATCACTCAAATTACCACTATCTACAAGTGAAGTTCCTTCTTTCATCTACTTTTCAATTGAAGCAATGACATACAACTCATCCTAAACAATGTTATCTACATACATACACCCATAACACCATTCGATAAAACCCCCCAAATCGGAAAACTCGCAAAATCAACAAAATTCTCACAATAACAAGAGATGAAAATGAGAAAGCTACAAAATGAGAAAGCTAAAAATTGAGAAAACTTAGGATCAATTCCACAAAATTCTCACATAACTCTACATACTGCAAATGAGAAAGCCACAAATCACAAACATTAAAGATAATGGTAGAACCCCATCCCACATTTTTCATTTGAGGCAATTACATATATTCACCTGAAAACATCGCTATGTACAAATCAAGCACTCTTTTTCATCTATTTTTCAAATTTCTCATTCAAATTCTTGTTATTTACAAATCAAGCTCCTTCTTTCATACATCTTTCAATTGAGGCAGTGACATACAGGTCACCCTAAACAGTGTATCTATAAACAGGGCACCCAAAATAGTGCTATCTACATACAGGGCACCCGAAACACCATTCCACAGAACCCTCAAAATCACAAACCTCACAAAATCCACAAAATTCTCACAATAACCAGAGATGAAAACGAGAAAGCCACAAAATGAGAAAACTGAAGAGCGAATCCACAAAATTCTCACAAAACCCTACATACCGCAAATGAGAAAGCCACAAATCGCAAAGAGAAAGCCACTCTATCGAAAATGAGCACAGTAATTACATACAACACACAATAATCAGAGATCAAAGGGAGAGGAGAGAGGAGAAAGACAAGTTGCCACCTGAGAGAGGCGTCTGAGTGGCGCGAGAGAGGCACGAGAGAGAGACGAGAGATACACCTCGACGGCGAGGTAAGAACTTCGCGAGAGCATTTGAGAGAGGTAGCTAGGGCAGGAGAAACATGAGAGAGGGAGCCACTGAGTCGAGAGAGGTAGAAGAAACACGAGAGATGGACAAGAGGCCGTAGGGGGTAATATGTACGTGAAGAAATGCCGGCGCAGGGGTGAACCTGCAATCACATTTTAACATAAATTATCTAGGAAAGCTATTGCGTCGCTATTGCCATACGGACTCGTTCACATTTTCAAAATGCACCGCGCCAAACAAAGCTACCCCAAATAGGCCCATAGACACGGTATTACTATTCTTAAGCTTAAACTTCAACGATACACTCACAGACAGTGGTAATACAGTTAAAAGAGTGCTGTAATGTAAATGATAAAGTTTGGGGGTGAATATGTAATTTCTAATATTTTTTGTTCTATTTATGTAATTTCTAAAAAAAAGAATTATATACATACCACTCAATTCTTATGCATTTATATATCTAGCACTTAAACTTTAATTTTTGCTCATGCCACCTTACTAAAAGGGATCATACCGGCTCTGCTCCTCTTTGGTACCTTTAGTCGTCCGAGCTGCTTACTCCTGGAACATAAACCGTATTATATGTTTAATGTGTTAGGGTTAAAGTCCTTTTGCATACACAAGTTATCTCCTTTGTATTTTACCATTGTTCCCTTGCCTAAATAAGGGGATTGCGTCTTGTAATAGTAAGAAAGAAGTATTAATCAATTATCTACTTTTGTGAATGATTCTCGACCTCTTCTTATTATGAGTTTGATCATGTTACTAGAGCCTTCTGTCCATCAACTCCTCTGATCTTCAAGAATTTCTTCTTTTGTGCTTTCTTTCTTTTCTCTTATTCATCAACATATTATGGTTTCCTCCTCTCCAAATCTCTCTCAAACCAATCCACAGTCCTCCAGCTCTCTCACAAGGATAAAGAGACATATGCCCGCACCCCTCAAGTTCTTGATGTCCCTCATCAAGACAATGACAGACCATCCTTCTCATGACAATTACTCATTTTGGAAGGTCCAGATTCAAAACTTTTTTTCGTTAATGGCTTTGAATTCTTTTTAGACCTAGAAACCAGCATGCCTCTCAATATCAGCCAAGAAATCAACACTCAAGAAGAATATCCTGAGTATCTTCTTTGACAACTAGTGGATCAAAATTTTACGACAACTATTATATCCACCATCTCAAATTCAATCTCATATATTCATTTCAATAGCACAAATTTCATATGGATCTCCTTAGAAAGAAGATTTCGGTCAGCCAACAGATTCAGGGTTATTTAACTCAAGAATGAGCTTCATCATATCTCAATGAGAAATAACAACATGACACAATATCTTACCATTGTCAAAACTATGGTTGACAGCATAGCTGTCGTCAAATTCTAGTTTGACAATGAAGATATCATTCTATACATATTAAAAGGATTACCTCCCAATTACGAAGGCTTCAAGACTGCTATTAGGACTCAGTTGAACCCAATCAGTCTTGAAGCCTTCTATTCTCTTTTATTTAATGAGTAATGCAGTCTTACAAATAAAGCCAACAAGCTGTCTCAACATTCTTCTCTGCTCACATACAAGAATGATGGTACACAAAAAATAAAAGAACCTCTCACAAAACTTATTCCAACAACTGTTTCTCGGAGTTTCAACAACAATACTGAGTCTAAACAATCAATCACATATCAAATTTGTTACAAGAAAGGGCATTCTGTAGCCTAATGTTGGCATAAATCCAACTTGCAATACAAACCCACCATTCCCTCCCTAACAATTGTTTTACACACTAATCTCCAGGACACCACTAGATTGGATTCTTGATATAGGTGCCACAAAACACATCACACTGCATGCTGAAAATTTGCGACATCCAAAAAAATATCAAGCTACAGACAAGTTTTGGTTAACAATGGGCAAGAAATCGAAACCTCTCACATTTGTAAGGGTATTCTTCCTACATCGTACAATAAGCTCACTCTTTCTCCTCTTTTAAAAGCTCCCTCTCTTTCTCACACACACACACACACACACACACACACACACACACACACACACACACACATATATATATATATATATATATATATATATATATATATATATATATATATGTTCATAAGCTTGCTAAGGATAATGTATGTAACGTTATATGTGATACTAAGAATTTTTACGTATGGGATTCTACAACCAAGAAACTTCTAATGACTCGTCTAGTTCATCAAGGATTTTATCACACGATTGCTGTGCAACACTCCATGATTTTCTCCCACACATGGTACCAAAGACTTGGTCACCCTCACTACAAGACTATATCCCTAATATTAAAACAAAATCCTCAAATAAAGATCACCTACTGCTCTACAAAATGCCAATGTTGTTTACGCAACAAAAGCCACAATTGTTTTTTAATTCATGTATCACTAAATATGCTCTATTTGAAATGTTACATTATAACATTTGGGGTCCTTTCTTACACCTCTATAAAGGATATACCTATAATGTTACTTTTATTGATGCTTTTCACATTTTTGTGCATACTCATGAAATACAAATTTGAAGTTTCACACCATTTTATAACTTTACATAAACACATACAAACTATAACAAAAATATCAAATTTCTTCGATCGAATGGTGGCGGTGAATATAAATCTCACCACCTTCAAACTTACTTACGAAATCATGGCATATCTCATCAATTTAGTTGCTCATACAAACTATAATGGGATAGCATAACACAAAATAGACATCTTGTTGAAATAGCTCACACTCTTCTTTATATTGCTCACCTCTCATCACATTTCTAGATTGAAGCAATTCTCGCTGCAAATTATTTTATAAAATTGTTACCTTCACCCAACACTCACAACAAATCCCCTTTTCAACTTCTTCATTGCAAAAAACCTCAATATCAACACCTTAAAACTTTTGGATGTGTCTGCTTTTCTTGATAACCTCTTGTTTACTACATACTTAGTTCAAAGGCTCCCACATGTATATTTCTCGTCTACAACCATCATCACAAAGGTTTTAAGTGTTTTGTTATTTCTACACAAAAAAATCATAATATTTCATCATGTCACATTTATGGAACATTGTTTTCCCTAACAATCCAAAACTCATTCTCCTTCTAAAGAACCGCCTCTCACTCACCCCTCTCCCTCTCTCATGATAACCATTTCTACAATTAGTCAATACTCTCCACTCCACCACTGACCCATACTTCCCATCCATCACACAATTTCCCTCCCTCCTCTCAACAACCACCTCCACCTCCTCTGGCCATTCCTCTTGACCCTTTACCAACTGAACCTATAGCCCGAACTTCTCTCCTTCCAAACCATTCACTAGCATCACATAATCAACATTCCATGACCACTAGATTCTCATTTGGATCTCTCAAACAATAAAATTCTTGATCCCCAACACATAACTAAACTGACACACCCACCACTTTCACTCAAGCCATGAATCTATCTCACTGGTGATGGGCCATGTCTGACAAATTTATGGCCCTTCAACAACAAGAAACATGGTCTCTAACATCTCCTCCCTCAATTCAGCACAATATAGGTTGTAATTGGACTTTTAAAATAAAACATCACACTAATATTTCCATTGTTAGATATAAAGCTTGCTTCGTTGCTCAAGGTTGTTCTCAACAACCTGGCATCGACTATCATGAGAGTTTAGTCTTGTGGCCAAATTTCCCACCATTAAGATGCTTATGACTCTTATCGTTCATGAGAAATGGGATATTCAACAACTTTAACTTGATGAAACTGTTTACATGAAACAACCTCCTAGTTTCACGAATACTCAAAACCCTCATCATGTTTGCAAATTACACAAAACCATATAGGGTCTAAAGCAAGAATCTAGAAAATGGTATTCTACATTGCTAATTTCTTTCCACCCAACACTTCAAACTAAGCATCACCAGTTCCTCCCTAATAATATGCCATCATCATAATATCATAAAGTAACTTTTGATATATATTAATGATATATTAATCACAAGCAATTCTTCTCCAGCCTTTACATCTCTTATCACAACACTCGACACTCAATTCAATCTAAAACAACTGGGCCGCATCTCTCATTTTCTCGGACTTCAAATTCTCAGCCCATTCCTACAGGTTATTTCATACATCAAAACAACTATCTCACTAATATACTCACCACCATTGGCATGCCTCACTCCAAACCAATTCTCACTCCACTGCATTTATCCTCACCATCACATTGGCACACCTACTCCTCTAAGTGAACCTTGTGACTACATAAAACATAGGCTCTCTCCAATATCTCATTGTAACTCATCTAGACATCTCTTACACTGTTAATTTTTCTAGCCAACACGTGCACAATCCCAAGACACTTACAACAACACATAAAAAGGTTACTCAGACACCTCAAAGGTACTCAAACTCATGGTCTACCTATATAGGAAGGACCTTTTACTTGACATGTATATGCAGTTGCAAATTGGGCCGACGATCACATGGATCAAAAATCTACCACATGCTTCTGCCTATGCCTAGGTCAAAATCTCATTTGATGCTCAACTAAGAAGCAATCTATTGTCGCCAAATCATCTACTGAAGCAGAATAAAGTGTCTTGACCACTACTAATACTAAACTACTGTGGATTAGATGGCTTTTACATGAACTAACAGACACATCCATCTACTCAACCACCATCTACAGTGAGAGTATTTCTGTGATTGCCCTAGCTCACAACCTTCACCGGGCATATTGAAGTGGACTACCACTTTATTTGTGATCACCTCAAATTGGGACACATATCTCTCCGTCACATAATGTCCAAAGACCAATAAGCCAACATTTGCAGCATGTCTCTCCCAACTGCTCATTATCAAAAGCTCACAACCAAACTGACGATTTGAATCATCACTTTGAATGGGGGTAAAAGGGATCAAACATACTCCACTCCTCATTGACGCCTTCAGTCACTCTAGCTGCTCGATCCTGGAACATAAACTATATTTTGTTTGGTTTGTTAGGGTTAAAATCCTTATGTATACATGTGTTATATCATTTGCATTTTTACTATTGTACCCCCGCATAGTAATATAAATACGATAGGTAGTCTGTAATAGTAAGAAGGAAATATTAATCACTTATCTGTTTTGGTAAATGATTCCCCATCTCCTCTTATTATGAGTTTGATCACGTACTCACGCACAACCATGTTTATTTCATTTTGTAGAAGTTAAAATAGTGATATTTTTTATGTGATATAAAGCTTTGGGTGATGTAAATCTAAATAGTAAAATTTAGATATTGGATATATAAAAACATAGGAATTGGTTGTTACATATGTAATTGCCCTTAAATATAAACAAATAAGTAGGATTGTACATTATTTGGTCAAAATAAATACAATTGAACCAAATCGATGAAGGTTTGTTTTGTATTTAAAATTTTTGTTTTTTATAAATTGAAAAAGTTTTGTTTTTTTTTTTTGGGGAAAGAGCGACTCATGGCTTCGCATTTTATTCCTATAAAAGAAAAATACAACCTGGGAAAAAGGTCCTACTCACAAACGCTACAAATCCCAAAAAAGAAAAAAAAAAGAAAATGTCCTCTTTCCAGAAACGAAAAATAAAACTCAACTCAGTCGACCAACCACACAAAACTATAAATCTAAACAAACAAGATTATGAAGCTCAAAAGGTAACACTTTAGAAATAAAAAGTGCTCTTAGTAAGGATCCCAATTTAGCAGCCCAATTAGCAACAATATTGCCTTCTCTTTTAGTATGAGACCACACCATATTAAGATCTTTAGCCGGATGAAGTAGCTGTTTAACCTGCAATTGAAAACTCCAATGACACTCCAAATTAAACCTGCAAATCTTCCAAAGAGTAAGAGAATCAGTCTCAACAATAATATTGTGCCAACCCATCTTCCTAGCCATCAACAAAGCAAAAATCCATAGCATCAGCTTCAGCAATAATAGGCGAACCCGAAAGAGAATGAGCAACAAACCAATAAAGGATATAACCACTCCAATCCCTACAAACTTCTCCAATACCCGAACCATTCTGTTTCCAGTTGCCATCTGAATTTATTTTAATAAATGTAGCAAATGGTTTACTTCAAATACTTTTACAAAGAGTTTGAGAAGAACTAGTGAATTTGATAGAAAGATTAGTAAGAATGGATTTCACAAAAAAATTGTTAGTATACTTCAAACCATGTTGAGAAAGACCTTTACCCATAAAAGAATAGATTTTAGAGAGAGTGGTCCTAACATTAATAGGCTCGACAGTAAATTTCAAAGCATTCCGAGAAACCCAAATAAACCAAATCAAAATAGAAGGAATAATAGAAAGAAAATCATGACCCTTATTCTTCCAATCAGCATACATAGCATCCATATTAGAATAACAAAAAAAAACATCTTGTCCATTGCAAAACACATAAATACTTGGATATTTTACCAAATACATTTCAAACACATTTCAAATATCTTAGTATGCTGAGAATAGAGTTAAGGAGCTTGAAATTACCCTGATAAGAAGTTATATGATTAAAAAAGGACTTAGTAATGGAATCACCAAGCTTCCCTTTAACTCTAGCAACATCTTTTTTATCAGGGGTAATAGAAATATTAGAAATAAACTTTGCATCATTTGAATGAATTATAGTATTCAGCTTAGACATATTCCATTTATTCCCATCCCAAAAATCTTTTACTTTAGTGTTAATATCATAAGGACCACCACAAAAAGATCCAAGAGGACCCTTACCAAGCCAGTCTTCATACCAGAAAGCCACATCACCAATACCAACATCCCAGCATAACAAATCTTCAACCTGAGAGAAAACTTTTAGCATTTCTTTCCAAATTAAAGAGTCATTCTTAGAAGAAGTAATTGCAAGTGGATGACTATTAGGACAATACTTAGCACGCATAAGTGAAGCCTATATAGAATTATCCATTCTAAAACGAAGCCAGAGTTTCATATGGAAACTCTTAATATAATCAACAAGCTTATGAAAACCAAGACCCCCCTTATCAACTGGTTTACAAAGCTTATCCATCTTTTCCAATAGACATTTTTATTGCCAAAACCTACCCAAAGAAATTTATTAAACAAAATCTCAAGTCTCTTAATAACACCCTGAGTCATACACATCACTTGCATGATATAAGAGGAAGAGAGGTAAGGATGCTCTTAAGTAATGTAACACGACCACCAAAAGATAAGAATTTGTGTTCCCCAGAATGAATTTTCATTCTCATCTTATCAAACAAATCAGAAAAAAGGTAATTCTTCTTGATTCTTTTGTCAAGAGTAAAACTAAGATATTTCATAGGTAAACTAGCATTGACGCAATGAGTATAATCAACAATTTCGTTCCTCTTAGTAGCAGAAATAAACTTAGAGCAATAAAAATAACTTTTAGAGGTGTTAAAAACTAAACCAGACACATCTTGTAGATGAGAGATAACCTTCCAAACTTTTTTAATAGATCTCTTATTAGAATTAGTGAAAATAATAAGATCATCCGCAAAACAAAGATGAGAGATACTAACATCCCCTTTATGATTATAATTAAGACTAGGGTACTTGACAAAAAGATTGTTAAAGCACTTAGAGATATAGTCAAAAGCCATAATTAAGAGATAAGGAAAAAGTTGATCTTCTTTCTTAATACCTTTAGAGGCCATAAAAAAACTATTGGAGGTACCATTAATAATAACTGAGTAATAGTTATTATCAATGATCCTTTTGATAATATTACAGAAATCATTATTAAAACCAACAACTTTAATAACATCCAGCAAGAATTCCCACTTGATAGAGTCGAAAACCTTTTCAATATTTATTTTAAGGATAACATTTCCACATCTTTTACTTCTATCGAGATCCAATAATAATTCCTGCACAGTTAGAGCCTTATCCCCAATCAGCCTTTCTTTAAGAAAAGCTGTTTGATTTTAAAAAATAATTTGACCTAAAAGAGGTTGAATTCTCTTGACCATAATTTTAGAAATAATCTTAAAGATAACAGAATTAATACTTATAGGACGAAAATCATTCTAAGAATTTTTACCATTATTTTTAGGAATCAAAACAATATTAGAAGATTTAAAATATCTAGGCAAATCCTTACCATAGAAAAATTCTTGAATGGTCTCAACAAGTTCAAGATGAATAACATCCCAACAAACCTTATAAAATTCAACAGTGAAACCATCGGGGCCAGCCGCTTTGCCATCCTCCATGTTATCAATAACCTCTTTAGTTCCCTCTTTAGAAGGAATGTAAGTAAGATTTAAGTTATTCACATTAGATAAACTAGAATACAAATCCACATTAATCTTATCCAGAGAACTACCATCATTATGAAATAAATTAGAGAAAAAACTAATACCATCATTAACAATATCATTATGATTCAGAAAAGATCTAACAGAAGATTAATCTTTTTCTATTTTTAATACAATCATGATAATAGGAAGAGTTTCTATCACCATCCACAAAAGTAGCATGAGCAGCCTTTTGAGCATAGAAGGATTCCTCCATATTAATAGCATTAGTAAGCTCATGTTGCCCATGAAGTAACAATTCAAAAGTAAAACTATTATTACAGTATTCCAATTGAAGCTCCTTAACTTTATTCTCAGCATCAGCCACAATCTTAGAAAGATTACAAAATACATTCCAATTTCAATTTTTAAGAAACTTGGCAAGATTTTTTTGGATTAACCAAAGTTTAACACCAGGAGTAGTATGTATAAGGTGTAGTTTATTAATGTTCCAATTCTCTTTAACACCCGAAAGAAACAAAGGATGTAAAGTCCACATATTATGAAAACGAAAATGATAAATCTTCTTACCAATATCATCATGAACCTTAATTAAAACCGGGGTGTGATCAGACGCCAAGAAAACAAAGTGATGAACCTTATAAATAAAAAAAAGAATTAAGCCAAGCAGGATTAGCAACAAATCTATCTAGTCTTTCATAGACATGCCCACGGTTCCAAGTAAATGGGCTACCATGGTAACCTCAATCAAAAAGACCAACATCTATCAGAACCTCATTAAACTCAGAAATAAGATTAAGATTAGGAGGTAAACACCCCTTCTTCTCCACAATAGAGGAAATAACATTGAAATCCCCCCAACTAACCAAGGATCAGTTAAAGGGCCAATAGTTTTAAGCATACTCCATAAATCAAGTCTATCAATCTTATGATAACCATTATAAATAATGGTAAGCAAAAACTGAGTGCTATTAAGATTAATTTTCAAATGCAATAATTGTTTATGATTAATAAGAATATCAACCATAACCCAATCTTTCCAAAGAAACCAAATTTTATTATTAAGGTTATCAAAATAGTTATATTTACCAAGTTTTGTAATATATTTATCATTGTTAGAAAAGTGAAACAAAGGTTCAAGAATACCAAAGAAAGAAAGATGATAAGTTCGAATCAAATTCTTCAACCTATTAGAAGCATTGGCCTTAGCAATGGCTCTAATATTCTAAAATAAATGTATTAAATTTCATCATCAAGGTCTCTCCTTCCTCTAGTAAATCTAGAGGTAAAAGATAAAGCATTAGAATCCAACTAATTACCTTGATTCTTAAGAGTAGTAGGGTTCGAATAACCAAGTTCCCTACTACCCTTAGTTTTCTTCCTCCTAGAATTTATTTTATCATCCAGGCTTCTTCATTATCAGATTTAGATAAATTATTATCATCCTCTATAAGAGTCTCAACATTAGTAGCATTATTCTGCTCAACAATAACATTGCATAAAGTAGTTCCAGTCATCTCATTTTCTGTATTAAGAACTATAACTTCAATTAATAAAGGATGAGAATCATCATTACCTACAGATTCAAGATTAGAATCAATAGGATTAGCAATAGTAAAATCATAATCTTTACTAGTTTCGATACCAACATTGGAGTCATCAAGATTGATAACTCTTGCAGAATCCATGTTATCCCTAATCTGATTAAGTGCATGATTAAGTCATATCAACATTAACATTAACATCCAAATTCAGATTATCATTAAGTAAAATAGCCTCATCATCTTTTTTGCCCAAATCTGCTATATCACCAGAAATAGGTTCAATCCCCTTACCTGTGATATTCTGATCAACTTGAATTTTGTCATTATCCATAACAGAGTTTCTAAATTTCTGTTTACGCAATGTAGGATGGGCATTGTAATAAGAATTAAATAAGTGCCCAAACATTCTACAATGTGTACAATAGCTTGGTACAAATTCCAATTCTACAAGTTGACAATACCCATCAACATTATTATCAATCCAAACTGAATCAGGAACTCTAACAGTAGCATCTTTTTCCACCAGAATTCTTGCACTAGAAGGTTTCGTGCAATGAGTAGTAGCATTATCCATTTAAAGGGGATTACCAAAAATATTCACAAGTGAATAAAGAAATTTCATATTATATAAATGAAGATTAAGGCCCGGAAATTTAATCCAGATTGGAACCATTGGAGGTTCCTCTCTAGGATTAAATTCAGGTGTCCATTTTAAGATCTTCATATAAGATCTCTCAATAAGTAAGACATTTCTTGAAAAAATTGCGGCATAATCTTCTTCCCGTTCAAGTTTAATCATAAGATGC
This sequence comes from Papilionanthe hookeriana x Papilionanthe teres, assembly GCA_022702705.1. Taxonomy (NCBI): domain Eukaryota; kingdom Viridiplantae; phylum Streptophyta; class Magnoliopsida; order Asparagales; family Orchidaceae; genus Papilionanthe; species Papilionanthe hookeriana x Papilionanthe teres. Next base: position 39,843,253 of record CM040427.1, on the reverse strand, counting down.
CTGCCATCAATAAAACCTATATTCCATTTTCCAAAAAATTAAGAATCAAAGAAGAACCTCTTTATAACTTCAAATTTGGGACGAGCAAAAGAAAATTTCCCAACTAAAGTAAACTTCAGAAGTTCAACAAGCAAATTGATATCCTCATCATGAAGAAAGATGGCTGGCATACCATTTTTCCAAGTAGATTTTTTAAGTAAGCCCGGAGAAGAACTATCTACCAACTTATCCCTAAAAGATGAAGGGAAAATAGCAATACCCGTATCATGAGAAGTCCCAGCAACAACATCCCTAAAAGACGGGGCGGTTTCACTCACAGTGAAATCCACTTAATCCACCAAAAAAGCTAGAAAATCACCAAAGAAAGAAGATTAGGGCAAGCCGCCAAAGGAAAACGCTCCAAGAAACCAGCGCACTCCAAGAACTCTCCATCGCCTACCGGATTTAGGTGGAGATTGGTAGAGCTGGACGACAATCGACAGATCTGCACGGCGATCTACAGAGCAGGAAAGGGATCCGCGCTTGAAGAAGTTTTGTTGATACAGTACAAATTCAAAAATTTATTTTAGTTTTTGGCTTTTTAAAACTCAATATTTGTTTTTCAATTTTTTTGGTTTTAATTTTTATTTAACTGAACAAATTTAAAAAAAAAGGAAAAAATAAAAAATATATGGAGGGTTCATGAATTTAATTTGATATTAAACATGTAATATATGTTGATCTGGATGTTGTTTATAACCGAATTCTAACTAGCAGCTTAAATTGAGTTTCTTCATGAACGTTCCATTTAAATGAAAGTAAACATAGGTTCAGTTGGTTCGGTTTTATCAAACTTTTGATTGATTCATTTTTTCTGATTTCAGATTTCTTCATTGAAAATTGATCCATCCAAACTTGACCTAATGCTCAACCTTATGTATAAGTTTGTGGCTAACACATCTAATAGTTTTCATGATTATTGTGATAGTCACAAGTATTAAATACATAGACATAGTCATAATTTTTCGGTATATTTCATATTTGATCACTTAATTTCTTTTTTTAATTTTGTAAAAAATCACTATAACGAAGAATATATTAAAATTATATACTACCCATTGTTAATCATTTTGATAATGCCCCTATGCAATTATATTTATTTCATGTAAAGTTTATGAAATAATTAAATATCATTTAATTGTATTCAGTACTTATAAAAAATTACTTCCCCTACTAGACAACAAATATTAATGTCAAAAGATTGTTTCAATTAAAATAAATTTTCTTAAATTATATTTGATTAATAATACTTTTATGATATATTTATTTATTTTCATTTTAGATAAATAAATTTACTGGTATACCAATGCATTGTGAAGTCCGTAGTTATATCAATAGTTATAGTTGTAGTTGTATTTGTTCTCCTCCATTTGAAACTATTAGATTGACATGTGATTGACTACTGTGTACTGTAACAAATCTTGAAGTTATGTTTGGGTATGGATTGAACCTCTTGCAAAAGCTTTGTTTTATCCATGCCTTACTAGAGTATGAAAATTGCTCCAATGTGTTTGGATATGGTTTGTGTTGTGAAAAATGATGACAATAAAGTAAAATTGGAACAAAAATGCACGCAGAAAATAAACACCAGAGCGACACACAGATTTACGTGGTTCGGCAAATTTGCCTACGTCCACGGAGTTGCAGAGGATTTTATTTCTTCGAGGAATTACACCGTCGAGCGCCTCGACGTTTACAAGAAAAACTCTATTTTCTTCTCTCCCTTCCTCTCTTTCTATCTTCCTCTCTTCTCTCTCGAGAACTTGGTCAGTACATAATCCAATAGCCAAAAGAGGCTATTTATAGAATAAAGGAGAGTGGTAGGTGGGAGGTAGAGTGAGCGGCAGCGGGAGGTAGAGCGAGCGGTAGGTGGTATATGGCAGAGTGAGCGGCAGGTAGCCCTCAATTAGTAAGCCTAACATGTGGTGGACCGGTCTCCACATTACCCAACAATTCTCCCACTCGAGACCGGGACACTCACCGTACCACCTACAGCCGCAACATCCGCCTGCCGTACCAAACTTTTCCTCAAACACGATATTCTCCACCTCTCGCAACTCAAAGCTCTCCGTCTTCAAGCTAGAAGACCAACTGAAGCTCGCACACAACTTCAATTTCTCAAGAGTAACACCCTTTGTCAACATATCAGCTAGTGATTTTGCTTCCACAAATTTTCTCAAGTAGAACCGTTCGTCATTTAATAATGATCGTATGAAGTGATACTCGATCCGAATGCGCTTGGTCCTTGATTGAAATGCAGGATTCCCGGCAGCGAATATAACGCTCGACTATCACCGTAGAGAGTGCCCTTCCGAACCTCCTTACCCAATTCTTCCAAGAAACTTCGCAGCCCATATCATCTCCTTTGCAGCTCTCCGATACCGCAACATACTCAGCTTTCAGTAGTGGACAAAGAAACCGTCTTCCGCAAATTCGAGCCCCATGACACCGCAAGCATCACCAAGAGTATAAACATAACTCCGTAGTACTCTTCCTATCGTCAATATCTCCAACTAAATCCGCATCAACATAGCCTTGTACCTCCGCGCTCTTTCCCGAGAAACACAAGCAGGTTTGTGAAGAGCCCTTCGGTATCCGAAGATCCACTTCACGCCTTCCCAATGTTCTTTCCCTGGATTACTCATGTATCCGCTCACAACTCCCATCGCATTGGCAATATCCGGTCTAGTGCGCACCATAAGCATACATAAGTGAACCAATACACGAAGCGTAAGGAACCTTACCCATGTAGTCTTGTTCCTCCTCCGACGTGGGTGATCGACTCTGCCGAGTCCGAAATGACCGCCCAAGGGTGTGCCAACCTGGTTTCGCCTTGTCCATATTGAACTCCGCTAAGCACCTTTTTCACATATTCAGATCTCGTGAAAGTCTTAACGTACCTTCGACTCGTCTCCGATAATCTTCATGCCAAGGATTTGCTTTGCCGCTCCCAAATCCTTCATCGCAAAGTGTTTCGACATCCGATTCTTTGATTATTGATCTCATAAATGCTAGCCCTCGCAATAAGCATATCATCCACATACAACGAGTAGGATGATATATGAATTGTCAAAATACCCGACATAGCAAAGAATGATCCGCCCGACATCTTCCGTACCTCGTATCGAGCATGAATTTATCAAACTTCTGTACCACCGTTCTAGGAGCTTGCTTCGTGCCATACAAACTCTTTCTCAATCTGCAACCGAGTCTTCCTTTCCCCGTACCACGAACCCTTCGAGTTGGTGCATGTAGATGTCTTCTTCAAGGTCTCCATGAAGAAAAGCTCGTTTTTACATCTAATCGCTCAAGGAAGAGATTTTTAGTAGCCACCATGTACGCGTACCATTCCGATGGTTGTAAGCTTCACCACAGGAGAGAAAATCTCGGAATAATCAATACCATGCTTCGCCGAAAACCTTTTACAACAAGTCTCGCTCGTACCTTTTATCGCCATCATGCTCGCCTTCACCCGATAAACCCACTTGTTGTGTAATGCCTTCTTCCCCGTGGAAGATCCGTTAGCTCCCAAGTCCGATTTTCTAGCGAGAATCCATCTCCTCCTTCATGGCTAGGTCCCACTCGTTCGAATTTCCATCTTGCGAGGTTTCTTCATAACTCGAGGTTCTCCACCATCCGTCGCCAGAATGTAGTTTAAAGTAGAGAATACCTCCGTGGAGAATGTCTAGCCCTTTCGACCTCGCGAACCGCAATCGTAGGGGTAGATTGCTCCGAAACCGATCGCGGAACAATGAGAATGGGTGCCTCTGACCCACTCTCTTCATCACCTTCATCTTTGTGCCGAACCGTAACCTCCGGTAAATCATCAAGTTTTACCAACTCGCATTTCGCAATAGGTTGTTTCGTAAACTCGTACCTGGCTCGTCTCGAACATCATCTTCTCATCGAAGATCACGTTCTCGCTCCGTATGATCTTCCGATCTCGATCATCCCGTAAACGATACCCAAATGCATCATCTCCATACCCAATGAAGTAACACTTTTCGACTTAGCTTCAAGCTTACTTCGAGCATCCGGATTAATAAGAACATATGAAAGACAACCAAAAGTCTTAAGGTGAGAAAATCCGACCTCTTTCCCACTCCGCACCTCCTCGTGTAATTCACAATTTAATGGAACGGATGGCCCCTCGTCGATCAAATAAACCGCAACGATCGATCGCTTCGCCCAAAACTGGTGGTAGTTCGGCGTGCAATCTCATGCTTCTAGCCCTCTCGTTGATGGTCCTATTCATGCGCTCTGCAACACCATTTTGCTGTGGTGTCCCTGGAATGGTCTTCTCCATTCTGATGCCCTGAGCTGCACAATACTCCTTGAATCCACCATCAATGTACTCACCACCATTATCAGACCTCAAACATTTTAACTTTAAGCTTGTCTTTGTCTCAACCATAGACTTCCAAGTCCTGAACACATTAAATACATCAGATTTATGCTTCGTAAAGTAGACCCATACCTTTCTGCCGTGATCGTCTATGAATGCGACGTAAGTAGCGAGAGCCTCCAAGATATGTCACCGGGAAGTTCCCCCACACATCCGTGTGTAAAGATCCAGCCTTTCCCGCCTTTAGCGTCCCGCTACTTTTCAAGAAACCGACCTTCCTCTCGTTTCCCCATAACGCAACTCTCACATATGCCAAGATCAACCGTCTTCGCTTCGGTAGTCGCCTCCGGATCGAAGTTCCTTCATACCTCTTTCGACTCATGCGACCAAGTCTATAATGCCACAACTTCGTCAGTGCTCTCTACAACAAGAAGTATCAACACCGTTAATTAAACCAAGAAATCATATATACGTACCCGTTTTCTTACCCCGAGCCAAGACAAGTGCTCCTTTAAGTAACCTTCCGAGTGCCATCCGAGAATACTACCGAATGTCCACACTCATCAAGTTCGCCCAACGTAAATGAGGTTCTTTTTAGTTCGAGAATGTGTCCGATCTTTCGCAGTTGTCAACTCCGTTATCGTTCGAAAGTGCAATGTCGATATCTCCCATTCCAACCACATTCAAAGCTTCTCCATCCGCGAGATATACTTTTCCAAAGTCACTCGCAACATAGTTTTAGCATTAAATCTCTATGGGAAGATGTATGGAAAGAAGCCCCGCAGTCCAAGATCCAGATCGTCAATGGAGCTGTGAACCGCAAGCAACAGCCGCATCCCGAGCTTCTTCGCATACGACGATTAACACCGATGTTCTCCGTCTTTTAGGACTTCAGCAGTTCTTCTTTATGTGGCCAATTTTGCCACGGTTCCAACGAGGTTGCTCGTTGACCGAGCTTCGACTTGCTCCCGCCTCCGTACTTCGAGTTCGATCTTCCTTTGTTCGAGTTCCCGTCATGTGATCTCCTCCGAAATCAACATTCGAGTCACGAACTCGAACACGAAGTCTCGCCGAATCTTTTCTACGCACCTCCTCGACCAAAATTAAATCACGAATATCATCATATTTTAGCTTAGATTTACTCCGCAGATTGCTGATCGCCATCCTCATAGCTCTCCCAACTATTCGGCAATGAAGCCAATAATATCGACGCCGTATCTCATCATCAAATTCAATTTCGACAGACGACAATCGATTCGTGATAAGATTAAAGTCATTCGGATGTCGTACAACTTACGTACCTTCCGCCATTTTCAAATCGAATAACTTCTTCATCGATGCACCTTGTTATTCGCCGACGGCTTTTCATACATACTCGACAAAGCCGCCATGAGATCCGCAAGTGGTCCTCTCCTCGATAACGTCGTGTGCAATCGATCTCGATGCGGTTAATCGAATAACCCTCGAACTCCGTCGATCCAATCGCATTCCAATCGACCTCGTCCATCTTCTCCGGCCGCTCGCCCAAGCAACCGAAGATGAAGTTTCTTCCCATGGAGGTAGTCCTCTATCCGCATTCTCCAAGAACCAAAATCGGTGCCGTCGAATTTCTCGATCCCCGAAACCTTCACTTCGTCTCCGCCATCATTCTTCCTCGCATCCGAACCGAAGCTCGATACCAATCGTTGTGAAAAAATGATGACAATAAAGTAAAATCGAACGAAAAATGCACGCAGAAAATAAACACCGCAGCGACACACGTATTTACGTGACTCGGCAAATTTGCCTACGTCCACGGAGTTGCAGAGGATTTTATTTCTTCGAGGAATTACACCGTCGAGCGCCTCGACGTTTACAAGAAAAAACTCTATTTTCTTCTCTCCCTTCCTCTCTTTCTATCTTCCTCTCTTTCTCTCTTGGAGAACTTGGTTGTACATAATCCAATAGCCAAAAGAGGCTATTTATAGAATAAAGGAGAGTGGTAGGTGGGAGGTAGGTGAGCGGTAGGTAGATACAGTAGGTGAGCTGTAGAGTAGCTCTTAATTGTAAGCCTAACATGTGGTGGACCGGGTCTCCACATTACCCAACAGTTTGATCATTTGAACCGTACATGTGTGGAAATATTCGAATAATGTTTGGGCATGACGCCAGTAGGGTTCAAACATATTTTTGAACTACATTCGAATATGTTTGTATCTGGCTAATGTTCGAATAAACATATAATACTTTATCACTCACTTATATTAATTTTATAGCTGATTTAAGTTGGCATATATATATATATATATATATATATATATATATATATATATATATATATATATATATGTATATATATATTAGGGGCATTTACATAGATAGTTATATATCTAACACAAACTTTATTTTTCACCATAATACCACCTAAAACCTTCCATGTCACAAAAAATATCAGTATTTCAATTCTTAAAACATGAATTATATATTTTCATACATTTTTATGTTGATGTATATGTAAAAGTAATTACAGTTAAGGTGTTAGATACATAAATACTGAGGAATTGAGTGATATGTATGTAAAGCTCCATATATTTTACTGTTTACAAAGAAAAGATGATTTACATGACACATAAAATGTTAGAATTAAAATATTTCACACCCAAACTTCATCTTTTACATATGAACACTTCTCATTAACTTTGTCAATGACAACTCACATTTCGTCACTGCGCCTTAAGTTTGATCTCCGGGACAATGACTTGTCGATGACTCTCTCTCATATCCTCTTCCACCCCCCCCCCCCCAAGCTCTCTCTCTCTCTCTCTCTCTCTCTCTCTCTCTCTCTCCATGCTAATGGAAGCACCTCCAAAACAGATTTTGAAGGTTGCGGAGATGCAGAGGCTAATGAAAGGCGCCGACAAATAGATTTTGGAGGTGGTGGAGATGTCGATCCTCTGCAGCCTCTTGTTGTTCAACCGGCTAACCGTCGGAGACAATGCGATCTATGTCTGTTGAGTCCACCGAAAGTAGTGACAAAACTTGAAAAATGATCCCCTACTTGTTCATTCTGCAATGGGAGCTTCAATTGAGGAGATCTCGTTGGCCTTGCATTTCGACGTTGAAGCAGTGGTCGATCCTTGCCTTCTTAGTTTCCAACAAAGCTTGTCGTCATTGAGGATGCCATCTAGAGCTTCAACAACCTCATGCTTGTAGAAGAGGATACAAAGCTGCTAGGCTGCTCAACATAGGGTCTGTTTGGGGTAGTTGCTACAGGAAGCTGTTGCGCAGAAGCTGCTATGGATAAATTTATTGTCTTTTTGTTTTTTGTAGTTTGAAAACAACTGTGTTGCAGCTGTTTCTGGAAAAATAACCATTATACCCCTGTATAGATTGTTGTTTGCAACAGAACTATTCATACATATACATTTTATACTTTAAAAGTAAAAAAAATTTGTAGAACATTACAAAATAAAGATATACACATCACTTAATTGTGAGTATCATGATTACTAAAGTTAGAAAAAGATTATTAAAACAACAATTAATAATATGATAATATTATGTTTAAAATACATAAGACCTATGTCACGAGCTAAGCTGTCTTTCAAGAATACTCTTCATGTTCGATCACTCTCGGCGGTAGAATCTTTCAGTCTATCTACCCACTAAAAATAATCACAGTTTTCTGTGATTCTCTCCGGGCATTTGTAAAACTATCTGTGAATGACGTGAAGTTAGAAGAGAACTTTGAAGTCCACAGTAGTAGTGCAATCCTTGGGAGGTATAAAAAATTCTCGAGCTCATCTTTCCTAAATGCTTTTAAAAATGTCTTATTAGGCATAACACAAATGAAATTGATACCAAAAGTAATTAATTATAGGTTCATGCAGCTGTGATATTTCAAAGAACTCAGTATATAAACCAATGAAACCGTCACTAAAAAAAATAATGTACTTTATAAGAAAAGAGTTCTTGGTGTCTTTTAACCTACGTAATACTAAGCTCGTGTGTGTCACATATTCATATCACCAAAAAATGTCATTTAATAAAACCTAAAAAATCTTAGCAACAAAAATAAAGAGGAACTTAGTTGCATTCATTAGGATTTTACATATGACACCAATCATTAGCGACAGACAGGGCCATCCAAAATAAGCTGTAAATTCAAACGTCTTGTCATAGACTCTCAAAACCCAAAAAAATCAAAATAAATGCAAAAGAAAAAAAAATATTTACAAATTGCTTAAAAAATCAAAATAATCAATATCAAATACACATGGAATATAAATAAATATGAACTTTATAAAATACTGATACAATAAAATTGAATCTCTTCAACTGCCATTCCAATTAATAATATAATAAAAACTCCAATAACCCTCCAACTATCACATCCGTAATTCGTTCACTTAACTTTGTCATCTCGCTTGCACCTTCCCCGTCTTTAGTATAGGTCTCAGAAACATCATTTTTGGCCTATGACAATGACTGTCTAAGATGGTACTCATATGCCTCGACAGGGACATGTTCATGATCCTTTTCTGCCATACAGAAGTCGATGTCGTTGCGGGAAGAATGCTGCCAAATATAATTGCGGAGAGCCATCGCGACAATCACAATCACAATTTGCACCTGTTTGGAAAACATGTAAGATGACATATCGCAAAGTATAACCCAGTTCTTCTTCCAAACACAAAAGTCCTCTCAATAACATCGCATAAGGATAAGTTTCTTTTGTTGAACATTACTTTCCTTCCCCGCATGACATTACTAGCTAGCTCAAAATCAAGTATGTGGTATCTCTTATTAGGATAGTTTTTGGGATACTCTCGTTGCATAAGAAACCCAGCGCCGGCCAAATAATAGAATTGAATTATTAGTGTTGAAGGAAAAAAAAAAAGGAGAATAGCTCAGTCTCAAGTGTACCCGTGGGTGGATATAGGAAGTTGTATTTGTTATTTTGTGCTGTACATTTGATAATTCGACTATCATGTGCACTGCCCTCCCAACCGGCTATGTCAAAAGTGAAGCACATGTTGAAGTCGCATACTGTCATGACATTCTGCGTCGGAGACCCACAACGTCCGATGAATGTGATCTTCTCATTATTTGAACACGTGCACCAACGTGTGTTCCATCGATTGCTCTAATACACGTCTAGAAAGATAACAAAGGGTTACGTAATTACGATATTTATATGAAATTGAATGTAATAAATGTGAGAAATTACTTTAAATTATGACATATGCCATGTATTGTGTGAAATCTCTGTGGGGATCTATTCGAATTAAGATCTGTTGGTTTTATGACTTGTGAAGAAAAACTGACAAGTGCATTCAACCCTACTGAGAAGTATCTATAAATCATTTTAGAGGAGTGTTGAAATTGCTTCATAACTCATATTGATTCGTTCTACGATAATATGTAGAGGGTTATTGCCAACACCTCTCGCGAAGTCGTTCTGGATGAGCTGTGAAGTCCAGATTTATGTGTAGTTCCTTTGATAGAATGTTGAATACCCCTTGTATCACCTGGAACATATTGCTAAATCATGTTGGGTGGCCCGAAGTGACTCCCCAACCAATTTGTCACTAACATATGAGGATGTCATGCAACGAAAGTGCTGTTTGTACGAGTTATAATATTTGTACATGAATCATACGACAGTACGCAACTCCTTCTGCACCTCTCTCTAGTTGCATCAATGTATTTCAGTATTTGATGCACCAAAAATATATTTGATTTTTCATATACATTTTTGTACTCATTTTTGGTGATATTGCACTTTAAAGGAATATATTTTTCATATTTTGCTGCATGTATGATGATTTTAGACAAATGGAGCAAATAGAAGAGAAAATGAATGAATTTGGAGCGAAAAAGGCAAAAACCAGGAATTTGAAGTTCTGGCGCTGACGACGCCTAAATGGGCGCCAACGACGTGTTTTTTTAGAGTGTCTAGAATTAAATCGCGCAATAGGGTGCCGATGGCGCCCTATCCATTGTCGACGGCGCCCAATATCGGTGGATGCCAAATGTATTTGGATGACTTTTGGAGGGATTCTTGAGGCAACTATTGGGAAATTCGTTCCTAGACTATTTTAACTTGTTTTGGGCGTCAAACAAGGTGTGTGTGTGTGGGTGTTGTGTTGATGTAAGTGAAGTAAAGTGTGTGCGAGTTGAGAGGAAGTTTTTAGAGAGAGTTTAGAGTCCAGTTTTTGGTGTTTTGTGTTGTTTTGTGAGGGATTTTTCTCAAAAGTGTTGTAGGAGGATAACTAAAGTGAGAGATTGCTTCTTCCCTACTATTCCAAGAGAGAATTGTGTATTATTGTGAAGAGAGAAGGAGATTCAAAGGAACTTCAAGGGATTTGCTTGGGGAAGAAATTAAGATAAGTTGTATTTACTTCTTATTGTTTGTATGACTTTGCTTTGATATATAAAATCTTTGTTTTGTCGTATTTTCCTCATAAATTCTGAGTAGATTTTTTTGTCTTTCTCCTTGCAATGATAAATGGTGAAGTGATGGTTTAGATTGGATGTGTTATATGAAAGATAAGAAATTGTTAGTAGATTTTTTTATTTTTCTCATGAATTCTGAGTAGATTTTTTGTCTTTCTCCTTGCAATGATAAATGGTGAAGTGATGGTTTATATTGGATGTGTCATATGAAAGATAAGAAATTGTGATGATTTTTCACTTCGTTCTTCATTTATTTTTCGATCTGGCCAATTGAATTGTTAAAATATATTATGAAACATACGATCCGAGAGGGTTATGCTTTCTACAACAAAAATGGAGCTTACATTTAATGTCAATGAATGAGTGATGTAGTTCATGGTGGTTGGGTGAAAATAAATAGGGAAATATGTTTATTGGGCGTAGAATTAGAGATTTTAGGGTGACAGACTAAAATCCCCAATTTAGTCCTAGTGTTTGGAAACTAAAGCGAGAGTTAGCCTTCAAGCGAAGGGAAGTGTGAGCTCTGAAGTGAGAGCCAGTATCCTCCCAACCTAACCACGAATTTAGGGACTAAACCTAGGATTAGCCAATGTTCTTTATAGCACTCGGAAGAGAACAAAGAATATGTATGCTCTTATTTGGCACAATACAAGAATTATAATAATCTACATCATTCATTCATTATAATATCATTGTAAGGGGGATGACACTTTCTCTAAACTTGAACCTTGCATTACAAAACTTAGTGTAGTAATAGTTAACTTTAATCTGAAGTTTAGAAAGTACTTTAGCAATCTTAATATCTCTAACATCATTAAACTTTAGCATCTTTAGTATTTACTTTTGGTGCTTTGAAAATTTGAATATTGGATTTCTGTGCTACGTCTTAAGGTTTGCTTTCTCCTTGTGGGATCGATAACCATGGCTCAGCTAGAGTCCTGTATTACTTGAACGATACGTATACTTACGTATAGATTGACTGCTATTTTATTAATCTGATTTTATTTTGTGACTGAACTCAAATTACTTTTAAAAATTTATTCCTTAGTAACAGCAGCTAGCTAAGGTCAGTATCAAAGTAGCAAACACATAAGCATCAATGAATTAACTACAATCATATCAGGTTACGAACAAAACTACCATTAGCAAAAACCATTACAGGAATAAACAGAAAACATAACGAGAAATGAAAAACTCTCAAGTGAGATGTCCAAAGCAGCATAAATATCCAAACCATCATGAAAAATCATAAATAAATAGAAATTTTCTACAAGAATATAATTAAAAAAGAAAAAGTAAATCAAATGTCACTACTCTCATGAAAATAACATAGGCAAGTCACCCTACAGTCAGCGAGCATCGCAATGAAAAACTAACTTCGGGTCAAATCTTCAAGCAATTTCATAAAGAACAAATACAGCGACATGTCCTTGAAAAATTCTAAAGTTGCATTCACAATTCGTGTAACCTGTTAGACAAAAGTTGCTTGTGATGGGCTGGGGTCATTGGTGCATGAAGCAACCAACTGTGAGATATGGCTTATAAGGAAGCAGCTGTCGCCTTCTTTTTTGTTTTCCACTCAGGGACGCTTTAATCGAATCATGAACTCAATTTCATGGAGGTTCGGGCATGGAATCACCTATTTGATCAGCTCCTAAATTTTTTGGAATGCAACCAAACCCCGTCTCACTAAGGGCACATGCATTGTTGCCTTTTTCCATGACACCTTCAAACACATGATCCAACCTCTCCTCCAACTCAGGATCGATTTCATTGTATTTAATTTTTTTTGCAACAAACACCACCAACAAATTCATATAATATATTGAATTTAAAAACAAATTAAAAATTGACAAAAATATAAAACATTTCAAAAATGTTTACCGCTAGTCTCTCTGCCCACCACACCTCGGAAGCATTAATCGTTCGTTTTACCAGATCCCACCCTAAGCTCGTTGAACCTTGCTTCAATGCCTTCCAGATTTTACAATCCATCTTTACCTGATCTCACTTGTTTTTTAACTGCATCAGATCATATTCTTTGTATGTACTTTGCTTGAATCTTCTAATAATATTTTGCCACCCTTCCTTGTTGAAATAGGTTGTCAGCTTATTTCCCAGGTCGACATCCTTGAGGCAAAGGTCGCAAAATATTAATTTTGTATCTTTATCCCACATTCCATATGAACCAGTCTCTTTTTTCTTAACCATTGTATTACTAGTATGAAAAAAACTAATCCACATAAATATAAATGCAATAATATCACAAATCAAAGAAAAATAGGAATGCCACAATATCATCACCAATGTAACCACCTCCATAAATAAGCAGCTCCACACTCCAGCACATTAAGACACCAACACATCCACCACACTACTGCCACCACCTCCACACACCAACACCTCCACAGAGACACCACCACCTCCACACACCACTACACAAACATCACCAGACACCAACACCTCCACATAGAAACCACCACCTCCACACAAATACCTCTGCACACTAGCATATCAAGACACCAACACATCCACCACATCACCACCACCACCTCCATACATCAACACCTCCACACAGACACCACCACCTCTATACACCACAAGATAGATACCACCACATATATACACCAGAACATAAACATGACCACCTCCACACACTGCCAGACATCACAAAGACACCACACAAACACCGACGCCTCAACACACCACACAAACACCTCCACACACCAGCATATTAAGACACCAAAACATCCACCACGCCACCACCTCCACACACAAACACCTCTACACGAACACAACCATACACTAAGCACCACTTCCACACAAACACTACCACCTCAACACACCACTATAAACACCACCAGACACCACACAAAAACCAATACATCCACATAGATACCACCACCTCCACACACTAGCACATCAAGATATCAACAAATCCACCACACCAACACCATCTCCACAAACCAGCACATCAAGACACCAACACATCCACCACACCACCACCATCTACACTCACTAACACCTTCTCACAAACACAACCACACACTAAGCACCACCTTTACAACCACACACCAACATGTCCACATATACATCACCACCTCCACACACCACCATGTAGACACTACCAGACAACACACAAACACCACACATATAATATCACCTTCACACAAAAACCTTTACACACTAGCACATCAAGACACCAACACATCCACCAAACCACCACCATCTCCAAACACCAACACCTCCACACACACAACCACACACTAAGCACCACCTCGAAAACTACACACCATAACCTCCACACATGCACCACACAGGCACTACCAGACACCACACGAACACTAACACTAACACCTCCACACTAGCACATTAAGACACCAACACATCCACTACACCACCACCACCACCTCCACACACAAACATAACCACACACTAACCACCACCTCCACAACCACACACCAACACCTCCATACAGACACCACCACCTCTGCACACTACCACACAAACACCACCATCTCCACACAAACACCTCCACACGTTAGCACATCAGATGCCAACACATCCATCACACCACCACCACCTCCTCCACACATCAACACCTCCACACAAACACAATCACACATTAACCACCACCTCCACAACCATACACTAACACCTTTACAAAGACACCGCCACATCTACACACCACCACACAGACACCACCAAACACCATGCAGACGCCAACACCTCCACACAGACACCACCACAACCACACACAAATTCCTCCACACAGACACTACCACCACCACATACCAACCACCAACCACCAACCACTACCACATAACTAACTCCACACCGCCACCTTCTCAAAATCATGTACCACCCCCTCAATGCCACCAACCACCAATATCAATAACACACCACACAACTCCACCACGTCCACTTCAACTTCTCTCACAACACACCACCACCTCCTCACAAAATACAACCAAAATCAACACCCTCTTTCATCCATTTTTTAAATTCTCACATAAACATCAAAGATAATGGTAGTGCCACATCTCATATTTTTCATTTGAGACAACTACATACAGGCACCTGAAACATTGCTATCTACAAATCAAGCACTGTCTTTCATCTATTTTTCAAATTCTCACTCAAATTACTGCTATCTACAAGTGAAGCTCCTTCTCTCATCCACTTTTTAATTGAATCAGTAACATGCAACTCATCCGAAACAATGCTATCTACATGCACAGCAAACGAAACAATGCTATTTACATACTGGACACCCGTAACACCATTCCATAAAACCCCCCAAATCGGAAAACTCGCAAAATCAACAAAATTCTCACAATAACAAGAGATGAAAATGAGAAAGCTTAGGATCAATTCCACAAAATTCTCACATGACCCTACATACTGCAAATAAGAAAGCCACAAATCACAAACATTAAAGATAATGGTAGAACCCCATTCCATATTTTTCATTTGAGGCAATTACATACATACACCTGAAAACATTGCTATGTACAAATCAAACACTCTTTTTCATCTATTTTTCAAAATTTTCATTCAAATTCTTGTTATTTGCAAATTAAGCTCTTTCTTTCATACATTTTTCAATTGAGACAGTGACATACATGTCACCCAAAACAATGATATCTACAAACTGGGTACCCAAAATAGTGCTATCAACATACATGCACTCGAAACACCATTCCACAGAACCCTCAAAATCACAAACCTCACAAAATCCACAAAATTCTCACAATAACCAGAGATGAAAATGAGAAAACCACAAAATGAGAAAGTTGAAGATCGATTCCACAAAATTCTCACAAAACCCTACATACCACAAATGAGAAAGCCATAATCGCAAAAAGAAAGCCACTCCATCGAAAATGAGCACAGTAATTACATACAGTGCACAATAACTATAGATCAGAGGGAAAAGAGAGAGGAGAAAGACAAGTTGCCACCGGAGAGAGGCGCCTAAGTGGCGCGAGAGAGGCACGAGAGAGAGACGAGAGAGATACCTCGACGGCGGGGTAAGAACTTCGCGAGAGCAATTGAGAGAGGTAGCTAGGGCAGAAGAAACACGAGAGAGGGAGCCGCTGAGTCGAGAGAGACAGAAGAAACACGAGAGATGGACAAGGGGCCGTAGGGGGTAATATGTATGTGAAGAAATACGGGCGCAGGGGTGAAGCTGCAGCTGTATTTTAACAAAATTATCTGGGAAAGACATTGCGTTGCTATTGCCAAATGAAACCGTTCGCATTTTCAAAATGCATCGAGACAAAAAAAGCTGCCCCAAATAGGTCCATATACACGGTATTACTGTTCTTGAGTTTGAACTTCAACGACATACTAACAGATGGTGGTAATGCAGTTAAATGAGTACTTTAATGTAAATGATAAAGTTTGGGGGTGAATATGTAATTTCTAATATTTTGTCTTCTATTTATGTAAAATTCAAAAAAAAGAAGAAAAAAAAAGAATTAGTATGACATGAGATGACCGCCTTCAATTCCAACCTTTAGTAAGTTATCCTTAGAAAAAAAAATAAAAATAAAAAAGAAACCAGAAAAAAGAGAGTACAATCTCTCCGGCTGCTTGATGATGTTACCTAACTCACTGCCGCGGCACGCGGCGCCGATGACCGAGGTTGGGTTCCTCTTTCGTTCATCCACAGCATAAACGGCGTGACTACGCGCAAGCTTGCAGCCATGGATTTGTTGCCCTCGACGACCGCAGCTACTTTCATTGTCGAACTCCCTTCGCTCTCTCTTCTTCTTCCTTTCTTCTTCTCACAGCCTCCTCGCCCAAAATCGCCGAACATTGTTCTCAATGACAACTCACCTATGGCCAACGATAATAAAACAATCACCATAAGAACCAGCAGGAGGAGCTTCACGCTCTTCTCGCTCTTTCCTGCATCCATCTCTTTCTCACCATCATTGTCCGCCGTTCCGCTTCTTAGTTTAGAGCGCTATACCGACGAAATCGAGGGGTTCACTCTCCTCAAGCCTTCCACATGGGCAAAGGTTTTTCATTAACCCACCCTTCCTTTCTATTTTCAAATTTATTCTAATCTGTGAAGGGCTGTAGATGGAGAAGGCGGGTGCGAAGGCACTGTTCGAGGAGGGGAAAGGGAGCAACAGCATTGGTGTGGTGGTCAACCCTGTTCGGCTGTCATCTCTCAAGGAATTTGGGACGCCGGAATTTGTTGCTGAAAAGCTAATCCAAGCTGAGAGCCGTAAGGTTCTTCCTGTTCTCTTTCCTTATCTCTTTTTGTTTTGGTTTATTTATTTATCTATTTATTTTTTGTTTCGCACATTTTTTATGCTTTTCAGTTTACTTGAATTATACTGCTGATAAGAAATGAATATTGGTGATGATTATGAATTGTGACATTTTTTTATTAATTAAGAATTAATTTCAATAATTAAAAAAATATTTACCAGCTCAAGACAATTGCGTGTCGTTCACTCTACCTCGCAAGGGGATAATAAACTAACACACTCGTTTCTCCATTTCACATGAGCGAATGCACGAGACTGTACGAGAGAGAGCTAATAGGGAAAAATTTTTTGTCTGGACTTCTGATGTAGCTCTACATGCGAATTTTCAGTAATATGCCGTCACGTGTGCTACATTTTAGAGGTTATTGTGAGATTATTGAAGTGAAACAATAAATGTTATTAGGGGGTTATTATGGGGTTATTATGGGATTTATTGCGGGCAGTAGAACCGCTAAATAACCTCGCGGAGGTTATTTTGGGGTTATTGAAGAACAACATATTAATCCACTTCAAACCGCGAAGATTATTTTTGAGTTATTTCAGGATTATTTCTGTGTTATTCTACTTCAATAACCTCTAAATAACACTGCAGTGGTTATTTCAGGGCTATCGAGGGGTTATTTTGGGATTATTTTAATTTAATAACCTCGAAATAACATCGCGAAGGTTATTTCGGGATTATTGAAGAAAATTCTATACATTCAACTTCAATAACCCTGAAACAACATCGCAAATATTATCTCAAGATTATTTCGGGATTATTTCGGGGTGATTGAAGGCCACGACTCCACTCTAATAATCTCTGTGGTTATTTTTTTAGATGAGTCCGATATAGCACACATAACGTTATATTACTGGAGTTTGATGTAGAGCTACATCCGGAGTCCAGACATAAAATTTTTCCACGAATCAGAGAGGGATTGAAGGAGAGCTGAAACGAAGAGAATGACATAGCAGAAAACAAATTTGAAGAAGTAAGGTAGTGAGCGGCTAGAAAAATGCAAAATTGAGCAATGAGTGGAGCCTCCACATGTGAGAGAAGCTCGAGCAACTCAAGTAGGAGCTTTTCTAGCGCCTGAAATAGAGTTCGAATAGGGAGGGGGGGAACCTTTCTCCAATCGTGTGACGCTTTCAACACTTGAAGGAGATTTTCCTTGTGTGTTTCAAGTACAAGAAAAGACAAGACAACGTGGAAACATTAAACAAACCCTAATGTTTCATTCTTGAAATTATGTATGAGATTATTTTAGAGTTGGTAAGGTTGAAGTACAACAACAACAACAACAACAAAGCCTTAATCCCACTAAGTGGGGTCGGCTACATGAATCCTTTTTCTCCATTGCGTCCTATTTAATGTCAAATTTTCGTGGTAAGGTTGAAGTACAAAAGGAGAAAAGTAATTGTAGATAATATATCCATGTACAATATTAAGTGCTTATAATCTTTTACAATTGTTATTTATTTTACGTGAAACTAAATTTAAAATTTTAAAACTCTAAACTAAAAAACGCATTTTGGATACTTCTAATTTAAAAATGTAGAAATGAATTTTAGGAAAATTACATATTTTAATATGTTAACATAATTAATGAAACAATTCTATTTAAGGAAGAGATATTACCATATTGTTTAAATAGAAATTTTGAAGAAGATAAAAATTAAATTTTAATAATCTTTCAAATGTGCAATTATTATAGAAAAAAATCCAAGTGATGATAATTTTAATAAAATGATTGTTAATTTAAAGATACAATAGAAAATTAAGAAGAATAAAAATGAATATAAGCTAATTAAAGCTAATTTGTTATTATAAGTAAACCAAAGAAATAGATTGATCGAAGAAAGGGTATCTGGTCACACAAACCAGGTGGGTTAACATATTTTCATTTTTAAATAATTTTTTTATCTTTCAAATCAATTACAATATTTTCATTATTTTTAATATTTTTTTTAAGTGTTAATGTTATGTGTTTTTTTATATGTTGAAATTTGTTAAAATAAGTACAACAACAACAACAAAGCCTTAATCCCACTAAGTGGGGTCGGCTACATGAATCCTTTTTCTCCATTGCATCTTATTTAGTGTCAAATTTTCGTTTAATTCTAATAAATTAAGATCATTTTTTATGCAATAAGCCCAAGTTTCCTCGGTCTGCCTCTGCCTTTCTTAACATAAGTTGTGGTTAAAACATCTACTCTCCTAATCGGATCATCAGGTGGTCGACGTTTAATGTGACCAACCATCTAAGGCGACTCTCTCTAATTTTATCCGTCACTGGTGCAACTCCAACCCTATTACGGATATATTCATTTCGCATTTTGTCTCTAAGTGTAAAGCCACTCATCCACCTAATCATTCTCATCTCGGCAACACTTAACTTAACATTATGCTTCTCTTTTAAAGGCCAACATTCGAGCACCATAGAGCATTGAAGGTCTCACCACCATCTTATAAAATTTTCCTTTCGATCTAGCGGTACTTCTATCACACAATAGGCCGGACGCATTCCTCCACTTCACCCAACCAACCTGAATTCTACTATTAGCATCCCCATCTATATCACCATAGCTTTGAACAATGGACCCGAGATATCTAAATCGTTCACACCTTTTAATAATTTGATCACCCAAAGTTACACTTTTGTCACTAGACCTACTATTACTAAAATTACATTCCATGTATTCAGTTTTAGTTCTACTCAAACAAAGACCTTTAGACTCCAATGTAGACCTCCATAACTCGAGTTTTTCCTGGACTTTTTCTCTTGTCTTATCCACGAGGAGGATATCATCAGCAAAAAGCATACACCAAGGTACATCCTCTTGTAAATGCCCAGTAAGACCATCCATAAATAAAGCGAAAAGATATGGGCTTAAAGCTGATCCTTGATGTAAACCAACAAAAATAGTAAAATACTTGGTCAATCCTCCTTCAGTTCGAACACATGTAACAGCTCTAGCATACATATTTTTAATGACTTGAATATAAGTCATATCAACACCTTTCCTCTTAAGGATTCTCCAAAGAACATCTCTTGGAACCCTATCGTAAGCTTTTTCTAAATCAATAAATATCAAATGTAGATCCTCCTTATTATCTCTATACTTCTCCATCAAACCTCTCAATAAATGTATAGCTTCCATGGTAGACCTGCCTGGCATAAATCCAAATTGATTATGAGAAATCTTCGTAATACGTCTTAACCTATGTTCAATTACCCTCTCCCATAATTTTAAAGTATGACACATCAATTTAATTCCTATATAATTTGCACACTCTTGTGCATCTTCTTTATTCTTAAAAATGGGGACCAAAATGCTCTTTCTCCACTCTTCAGGCATTCTTTTAGTTTTTAAAATAATATTAAAAAGTTTAGTAAGCCAGGAAACCCCCAAATCACCTAAACATTTCCACACTTCAATTGGGATATCATCGTGTCCTACGGACTTCCCCCTTGGTTTTCTTTAAAGCCTCATCAACTTTTTTTACTAATGCGACGGTAAAAATGAAAAGTTTTATTATTATTAACGATAATAAGATCACTAAGGTCGATCGTACTTTCAGCATCATCATTAAAAAGTTTATCAAAATAAATCACCCACTTTATGTTGAATATCTTTTTCTAAGAAAAACGTTTTTGATTTTCATCTTTAATACACTTTACTTGAGTTAAATCTTTACTTTTCTTTTCTCTTTGTTTGGCTAGTTTATACATATATTTTTCACCTGCCTTAAGTATCTAACGTGTTATAAAAATCACTAAAAACAGAATTTTTAGCGTCACAGATTATTCTTTTAGATTCTCACGGGTCGTTTTATATTTTTCACAGTTCTCTTCGCTTTTACATTTAAACCAATTTTTATAACATAACTTCTTATATTTTATCTTTTCTTGCACATTATTATTCCACCACCAACTATTTTTATTTATAGAATTTTTTTTTATTCTCCAAGATCATCTTTACCACTTGTTTAATAGTATTAGTTAATTTTTCCCACATAACATTCGCGTCTTCATCGAACATCCCAAATATTTAAATCTTAAATTTTACTCATAAAAATAATTTCATTTGTGTCTTTTAGATGCTTCCATCTTATTCTACGATGTTGAATCCTAGTATTCTTTATTTTACAACTCTTCATCTTAAAATCTGAACTAATAATCGATGTTGGTACTTAATCGTTCACTTGGAATGACCTTACAATCCTTACAATCTCGAAGATCTCTTCTTCTCATAAGAAAATAATCGATTTGTGTTTTATTAGATCCATTCTTATAAGTAATAAGATCGCTCATCTCTTTCTTGAATAAAGTATTAGTAATAATCATATCATACTGCTAAAATGAAATCTAAAATGATTTCTACTTTCTTCATTAATCGCTCCATAATCAGTAGTCACTATGAATATTTCGAAATCTTCTACCACTTTACCGATACTGTCCATTTAAATTTCCTCCAATAAAATTTTTTTCTTCGAGAGTATCAAGTGTATTAAGTCTTCTAAATTATTCAGAATTTATCTTTAGATACTATATCTAAACCAACTCGAGGAAGCATAAAGACTTATAATATTAAAAATCTTAAGTATCAATAATAATCTTAAGTCTTTATAATTCTATCTCCAACTCTATTAATTTTAACAACATTATCTTTCAAACTCTTATCTATAATTACACCTACACCATTTTTTAGTACGACTCTTACCAGAATACCATAGTTTAAAACCTAAGTTATCAATCTCCTTAGCTTTTTCTCCAACCCATTTAGTTTCTTGAATACATAGGATATTTATCTTTCTATGGATCATAATATCAACAAATTCCATTAGTTTACCATTGAGAGTACCTATATTCCAAGATTCTATCCTAATAGTAGTATCATGGACTAACTTCTTTACCCACATCCGTCCGTAATGTGGGAACCCGTTACTTCGACACTAAACCCAGGGCCGGTGTAGCATGCCTTCGCACACTTTCCACCGTATTCAGGCCATGCATACGCGTCGTCTGGGGACGCCCTAGCGATTTACACAATGATCAAAAGGATTCATGTCATGATTTTTTTTTTTGACAAATTTTACGCTGGCTGTCGACTACCTAACGCAACCCTTCACTTTTCACATCCGGGCTTGGGACCGACAACGGCAGTGTTAAAATTTGTTAAAATAAGTATTAAATAAAAATAAGAATAAAATATGATATGTGATATGCATATTTAAATGTGAAGTTACTCCCATATGATATTAGTTGGGGAAGCAATGCACCCGTGTACATAGAAAGAAATATAAATAAAAATGGTTGTCTATCTTTTCCATGGATTTTGAAGAAAAAAATTATGAAATGCATACTTTTAGTACATAGATAGACGATGGCTCTCGTGAGTCGTGATAGATATTTTAAATGAAATAAATAAAATTAATAATGAAATTGTTTTATTTATTTTTTCATCTTATGGTTTAGTCAGTAAATTTTTTAAAACTATAAATTTTTTGTTTTATTTTTATAAAATATTATAAAAAATTGAATTATTATAATTTTGAGACATTTTACCCACCGAGTCAATCAACTCTTGTTTTTAGTTAATATTTTCAAGAAAATCTTCTTTATATAGTATATAGGCCTTAGAGATTATGTTCACAAATATTGAGGAGTCCCAGGGTGATAGGTACGACATTTTAATTTTTACTATGATACTAATTATAAAAATTTTATTTCTGAACAAATTTTGTAAGTTAAAGTCATGTATAAAGAATGACATTTTTATGTTTTGCAAGGCTTTGATTTATATAAAAAAAATTTTTAGTTATAAAAATGTTTAGATAATATTTTCTCTACTCGATCGTTCGTTCTATCATTGGTATTTTAAGCTCTTGGGTTGGGTCGTGATAAGAGTGATATTAGAGCCCAAGTATAGAGATATTAGGAAGATGATCATAAAAGTATCACCAGAAAAATCATTATTTATCATCAAGAAATTAAATAATAAATTTCAATATTCATTGTAATATTTATAAAATTTGATATCTTAAAGCAATTGAAATAAATTAAGTGGATAGATGAAAATACTGAGGAGGTGAGAGCTATTGAGCAATAACATCGAGCACCATTATTGCTTGTCGATCCCCTATCTAATGGTGCTAGTGTTCTTATGGATGCATTTACACAGACGATGACTATAGTGACAACTAGTTCAGTGTTCTCAGACCCAAACTTGTTGTAGTGGAGCAACATCTATGGATAAATATTTGAAGCTGTTCTAGGATATAAGACCGTCTCTCTTTTAAGGAGCATAAGGGCTAATGGAGCTAAAAATTTGCTGTTATAGATCAAAAAGATTATTGATAATATATGTTGTTCTTAGGAGAGGATAGTTACGTTGGTTATCTTTGCTTTCGAGGGAGAAATAAAAAGATGATGGTAAGCTAGCTACAGAAAAGGTTTGGTAGGCAACACAGAGCTTGATTCAGTGGGAAGATTTGTGAAGATATTTTGCAACTTGTTTATTTCTTCTCTCAATTAAGAGGTAGTTGTAGGACATTTATTAGACTAGTGCATGACGCCTCCATTATGCAGTATAAAGATGAGTTCACCATGATTTGCAGAATCCTCAATACAGAAGAAAAGTGTTATCGCTTCCTTTACGGACAAGATCATGTTGTCAGACAACCTTTAATCATTAGAGAATTGATGATTACTTAGACTTGATGGAGAGAGTTAGTAGGATAAAAAATGATTTGTTGGCTACATAAAAACCTAGAAATTTTCAAAAAAGGAAAGGGGATGTGAAGTTTAGATCAAATTATACCACTCAATCTATCCAGTCTGGGCAATTTAGTTGGCAGAAGTCTAAATTCAATAATTATGACAATGACAATAACAACTACGTTTTTCCTGTGCGAAGTGTGAAAAGGTTTATAGGGGAGAATATTTAGCGCGTGCCAACATCTTTTTTTTTTTTTGCATCATTAGATAGGAAATTTGGCAAAATCTTGCCTTAATGGGTTGGGTCCTGGATCTCTTATAGACGCTAGAGCAGGTGCCCCACATCCCAAAAAATTTGGGAAATAACGACTGATTATGTCAAAATGATCAACTCTATGCTAAAGTCAGACCCGCCAAGGTGTGCTTCTCAGGTGTATGGATCGGGTGTGCATCTCAGGTGTATGGATTGACTCAGCAGAAAGCACAAGACTCACCTGACATTATTACAGGTATTGGTTCTTACTGTTTTATGCATATATTCGAGGTTGTACACCTTAGACAGTCTAACTTTGAGATGCAGCTATTTTTTCAACTCATTTAACTGCTGTCTACCAAAATTTTTTTGAGGAGGTAAAGCGCCTACTCTAGCATCTTCAAAAGATCTTTAACCTAAAGTAGGTAGGATTTCGCCATATGTCTTGGTTGATGACACCAAAAATTGGTTTCAGTGCTCGATAGATATTCTCCCTTATGAATCTTTAACCACGCTATTATCCATTGTTGTTATTGTTATTGTCATTATCACAATTGCTAGATTTAGGCTTCTTCCAATTGAATTGTCTAAACTTAATAGAATGAGTGACCTACTCATATCTGGACCTCTCATCTTCTTTTATTTTCTGGAAAGCTCTATGCCTCTATGTAACTAGTAATTCAATCTCTATCCTCATATCTACCAAGATTAGGTAATCCTAAATGCCCAAAGGGATTATAGATTTTCTGATGACATTCTTTAATTCAAATAAGAAGCGATGACACTTTTCTTATGCATTGAGGATTAACTATGGTGTGTATCTGGAAACATGGTGAACTCGACCTCATATTACATGATGGGATATTCAACATGCACCAATCTAGTGAATCTGTTATGCATCTGCTCTCTAGTTGAGAGAGGAATAAGCCAATCATGAAAGGTCTTTACAAAATATTCTCAATGAATCAAGCTATTAGGTCGTTAACCAGACATTTCTTACATCCGTCGTTGCCACCACATCTTCGCTTCTCTCCCAAAAGAGGCTGTGACCAATCTAACACTACTCTTATGTGAATAAGACATGCTGTCAATAATCTTTTTGACCCACAATAGCCAGTTTTCAGTCTCCATGCTCTCGAAAAGAGTGGTTTATCTCATATCCTAGAACGGTTTCAAATAGTTATTCATAGGCCATACTCCACTACCACTGCTTGGTTCTGAAAACCTTGATGTGTCACTGCAATCATCATTCATGCAAATGCATCCATAGAGACACTAGCACCATTGGATGAGAGGTCAACAAGTGCTAATTGTGCTCGATGCTCTTAAGCAGCTCTCGCCTTCCTAGTATTTCTATCTGTATCATTTTGATTTATGTCCATTCCCCTGTTATATCAAAATTTTACAAAACAATAAATATTAGAATTGTTATTTGAATTTTTTAATAAAATTAAGTTTTTTTCTAATAGGTCTTCTGGTATGATCGTCTTCATACTCGTCTTATGCTTAAGCTCTGATATTATTCTCATCACGATCTGATCCGAAAGCTTGGGATACTAAGGAGGGAACGGTCGGTCAGATGGAAAAATTATTATCTAAAACTTTCATTACTAAAAGATTTTCACATAAGTCATAAAATTGTCATTATATATGCAAAGTTTAATTTATAAAATTTATTCAGATTTAAAACTTTTATAATTGATAGCAAAATAAAAATTGAATTATTGTGCCTATTTCTCTGGGCTTCCCTAGGATTCATTTTCTATAAAAGACATTTTTTTTGAAAATTTTAGAAATTAGAGGTATGTGTTAATCTTCTCAATGAATTAAATGTCTATAAATTTTAATAATTTATTTTTTTAATGATATTTTATAAAATAAAGTAATAAATTTGTAGATTTATAAAAAGCTAGAGATAAAATAGTAAAATGAGAAAATAAATAAAACATTATTATCATTGTTTTTATTTATTTATTTAAACATTCGTTGATAGGAGTTAGTGTCTATATGTGTATTAAAAGTATATCTTTCATAATTTTTTTATAACCCACCAAAGAGTTGACACCATTTTCAGTTTTATAATTTTTACATGTATGGGTATATTATTTTCTTAGCCAGTACTTTACGAAGTTGACTCCACGTTTAAATTTATATATGCATATATCATATTTTATTTATTTTTTATTTAATACTTGCTTTAACTAATTTCAACATATACAAAAATATAATGCTGTATTTAGAAAAAAAAATTAAAAATAGTGAAAATATTTACAATCAATTTCAGAAATAAAAAGAATTATTGTAAAATAAAAATATGTTTACCCATCTGCTAATTCTGTTGAATTCTTTTTCCTTGGTTAATCTATTTCTTTGACGTGTTTATAATAACAAATTTATTTTAATTAGCTTTTATTCATTTTTGCATTTCTTCGTTTACTATTATATCCCTATATTAACAATCATTTTATTAGGATTATCCTTACCTTAGATTTATTTCTCATAATAATCACATGTATATATGATTATTAAAATTTAATTTTTATCCTCTTCAATTTTTTCATTGAAACAATGTAATAATATCTCTTGCTTAATGGAAGTTATTTAATTGATTAATGTAAACAAATATTATAATAGGTAATTTTCCTAAAATTCTTTTATTAGGAGTACCCTAATTGGGCTTTTAAACTTTAGGGTTTTGAAAGTCCAACTTAAGTTTCACCTAAACTAAATAACAATTATAAAAAATATAGGTATTTAATATTGCACATGGTATCTTACTTGAAATTTCTTATCTTGTTTATGAATTCGGCTTCCTTACCAACGCTAAAACAATTTCAGACATATTTCAAAACTTAGACATTAGGATTTTCTTAACTTCAATCTAATTTGGCTTGCAATAAATTTCTCTAGCATAAAAAGGATGAACTAATTAGAAACCTTAATATCGTATTTGAGATTTCTTGCCTAAATTCGTAAACACCCACTATTTCCTTGTTTCCTTGTCTTTTTCTATGCTCGGAGCACGCAGAGCTCGATCGGCCTCTCTCGGTGCGAAAAACACCATGCTCGGCTTGCCTCCTTTACTTGCTCGTATGCTTGCTTTTCCTCCTCCCCTGCTCACGGTTTGTCAAAGTCGCTCGAAGAAGCTCCTACTTGAGCCACTCGAGCTCCCCACGCATGTGTGAAGTCTGCGCGTTGCTCGGTCTTACTATCCTCCGGCAGCTCACTATCTTGATCCTTCACAATCGCTCTCTATCCCTCTCTTTTATTTTTGTTTCGCCTTCCCTCCTTCTCTGTCTTGCTCTCTCTCATGCTGTCTCGTGCTAATGGAGGAATGAAAGCATCATGCTCTCAGTTTATTATTCGCAAGCAGGGTCGAGTGAATGACACCTGCGAAATAGGTGTCATGAGCAGTTAACCAAATCTTTTTTTTTAAAGGGAATTTTACATACATAGAACACAATTCTATGTGTTTACATATCTCACCTAACTTTTTATATTTTCATATATATCACTTTGGTGTTTTAAACGTATGCATGAAAAAATATATTTCACCTTTAAAAAATGATAATAGTAATATTTTTGATGTGATATTAAAGATCTGAGTGTTAAGAAAGGCAGAGGCAGACCTAGGAAAACTTGGGCTTATTGCATAAAAAATGATCTTAATTTATTAGAATTAAACGAAAATTTGACACTTAATAGGACGCAATGGAGATAAAGAAGTTGTCATTAGGTCAAAAAATTGACTATTTTGACCAAAATTAACATTTTGATCAAAAGTTAACCTATTGGTTCCATGGTTTGTCATTGGGTCAAGGATTGACTATTTTAACCAAAGTTGATTTTAGGTCAGAGATTGGCATACTGATTCAATAACTGGTCATTCGGTCAAAAATTGACTATTTTGACCAAAATTGACTTTTTGGTCAAAAGTTAACCTGTTGGGTCAATGGGTTGGTCATTGGGTCAAGGATTGACCTTTTTGACCAAAGTTGACTTTTTGGTCAAAAGTTGACCTATTGGGTCAATGGGTTGGTCACTAGGTCAAGGATTGACCATTTTGACCAAAGTTGAAATTTTGGTCAGAGATTGACTTATTGTATCAATAATTGGTCATTAAGTCAAAAATTTTCTGTGACCATTAAAATGAACACAAGAAGTTGAGCAAAAAATTCTACCTTCCCAACAGATGTTCTAAATAAATTAAGTACTTAATCTCAACACAAAGAGAAACCCAAATCTTTTTAGTGAAATAAATAGGAAAATCTCTGAACATCTCTCAGTATAAGGAGATAATAAAAACTAAAATCTAAGTTATGCTAAGAGGTCCCCTTCCATATACTTCTAGAAGGTGAAATCAAATCAGTTTTTCTTTCTTCTTCTTCTTCTTCTTCTTCTGCCCTTTGATTGACCTTATAACGTTGCTAAACTTCAATTAAGGGCTTTTCTGGTCTGATATTGATCTTAGAAGTGAGTTGGCTCATCTTAGAGTTGGGCATGATTCCTTTTTTCCCAAATCATATACTATTTGGAACTGAACTAAATCATTAAATTTCAAACCTAAAGTGAACCCAATGTTTCAAATTGATTTTCTTATTTATTTAAGAATGTAACATATCACTTCATATGGTTTGGTTTGATTCATATTGGCTCTATTCTAAAGTAAGCTAAACTCTTTGGCCTGGTTTGATTTTTGTCTCAAGACTTTGATATAATTCCAGACTTTTGAATTTATTTTGGCTTGCTCAAACCTGAACTAAATGCAAGAATTGGATATTTTTTTAAATTTGTTTTTTAATTTTTTTATTATTTGGGCCAAAATTGGAGATTTGATAATGACTAAAGGCTCTTTTAATGAATTACTGAGCGTTGAAGAGCCTTTCCTAGTATAAACTTTGGTTGGCATGCTATCTTATTTTTAAACTTTATACTATACAAAGTACAATAT
This sequence comes from Papilionanthe hookeriana x Papilionanthe teres, assembly GCA_022702705.1. Lineage (NCBI taxonomy): Eukaryota > Viridiplantae > Streptophyta > Magnoliopsida > Asparagales > Orchidaceae > Papilionanthe > Papilionanthe hookeriana x Papilionanthe teres. Next base: position 39,814,236 of record CM040427.1, on the reverse strand, counting down.
GAGGTTTAATACAACCCTCTATCCTAACCCAATGGCATTAAAGAGCATTTTTTTGCATGTGATAAGTTAAAGAAACGATTGAAAGAATAGTTACCTTGGGACAAGATAGTGGAATTGTAAAGATGATAAATTATGAATCTTTTTTAGATAGCTTAGAAAGTTAAATTAGAAATCCTTAATTGAGCATACTTTGATGTGGTTATTGGATGAGTAGTCCTATTATGAAGCTTATTATAAAATTTTATGGGAGTCTAAAAATAGAGATAAATTTGATTATGGAAAAAATATAAGGAATTATTAAGGAATATGGAAAAGTAAATATGCTTTGAAACTGCGCTACTAATGATCCTTTTAGTGATTATAACAAAAAAAATGCGTGCTATAATTTTTTATGATTTATATAATATAATTGTCACTAGGAAAGGAGGAAGTGATTTATATAATATTCTTTAAGTTAGATATTTTTATTGAGTTAGATGCTTTAAATGCAAAGATATAATGATCTTTAGTTAATGATCAAGAATGAAAATACTTTTTGGGGAAATCATCAAATGAATGTTTCAGGAAAGTAGTTATTTTAGAATAGTATAATGAATAAAACAATGAGATCTATTATATATAGATTAAAAAAATGTTGAGTTAGTTGTCAAGAAGATGTATAAATATAAAGTTTAAGATCTAAATAATGTCTATTAAGGTTTAGAGAGTTATAGGAGATACAGCCATGATTTCCTAGCAAATCTTTTTAGTGAAACTTAGTAGACTATAAGTCATATCCATGAGAATGGGGAATTTTGGTATCAATATTTAAGAAAATGAGTTGATCAATATTGCGTAAATCATAGATGAATAATAACGTGGTTATGAGATTGAGTAATAAAATATTGACTAAGAAAAAAGTTGCCAATTTTTGAGAATTAATGTGGAGTCATGTCAGTGATTTTCTCTTTAAAAGTTATATTTTTTGTGTTAAAAAGATTTAATGAGAAAATGGCTTAAAATGATCATTAATTGATTATTGGTGACCTTGAGAATTAGTTGATGCACATTAAGACATCGAGGCCCATTTCAAAGGATTGTTAAAGTTACTGAAAACATTTATGATGGAGCACCAGCTAGCATTAGAATTAATTATGAAGTGAACATATGGATGACATAAGAATCAAAATTGACTCCTTTTCTTTTTTATATTGGCTATGGAATTGCTCACAAATGATATTCGAAATAATGTGCTTTGATATATACCTCATTTTAAATTGGTGAGACATCCCTTAGAATAAGTGAAATGTTGGAACATTATATAAATGCTTTTGATTATAGAGGGCTTATATATAACATAATGAATGTTGATTACTTGATATACAATTTTAATGAATGATAATTAATGTCAATGTTGTTAGAAGTTAAGGTGACATTTATTTGTTATGAGTTTAATCTCTTAGATCTATTATACAAAAGAAATATGATATAAATAAGGATATGACTTCTATAATTAAGGTTCATTGGTTTAAAAGAGAAAACATTTAAAAGTATCATGTAATAAAAAAATGTGATGGATAGTTAAAGGTAAATTTAAATAAGGATATAACTTCCAAAATTAAGGTTCACTAGTTTAAATGAATAAATTTTAAAAGTATTATGTAATAAAATAATCTGATGGAGACTTAATGGTAAATTTTATAAAATTATAATTATGCTGACTATTCTGTATATATATTTGAGTATATGATGTAAAAAGTTGTTTGATATATAACTTGAGCTTGATAGGAATGAGTATGTTTTGTCTGTCGTGTGGCAAATTTGGATGGATAATTAAATGATGATTTATTAAAATATTCATAGGGATATCTATTTAAGATAATGTAATTGAAAATAGATAAATGGCAACAAATCATAGAAAACATTGGATGAGCAAATAAAATTATTTTCAGAGGATTGGAAAAGAGAAGTTGTAGATCTTAGGTAATGTTAATAGAAGTCTTTCAATACATTTTTTTAATTAGAGGTTTTACATCTTGGACAACATTTAACATGATTGAATGAAAAATGAGATCCCATAAAGCCTACCCTAAATAATTGGGATAAGGCTAATATTGATTGATGATGAAGAAGAAGATAATTCAATTTTCTTTTTTCTAAAATCATTTATTTTAAATGTAATGTTTATCCTAACAATTATTCCCACACCCCCAAACATTGCCTTCACGATTTGCTTCTCATGTCCCTATTAGGAATTAAGTGTTTACTATGCTCTTTTTTTGTAGGAGAGCACCAAGTACGCTAAGTTGATAACAGTTGCTGAAAGGTTAGATCATGAAGGCCGACCTCATTATGAGTTTGAATATGCAGTAGATAGCACTAGAGGAGGAATGAAAAGGATCTTTTCAGCTGCATTTGTAGCCTCAAAGAAACTTTATCTCCTCAACATTGCCTACTCTGATCGCCCGGAGAATCCCTTGGATAGTGACACTCAAACAGTTTTGAGACAAATTCTTCATTCTTTTGACTCTACGGTATGATAGGACGGTCCTTTTTGGTAGTGATGAGAAAAAGTTACCCAAGAAGTGACAAATTTTTGGCTAAACTGGGTTTGAGTCTAAACATTGTTTTGAATGTTTACCGTTTGCAGTTTTACTCTAATTCTTTTAATGCTCCTAAATTATCAAATGATAGAATGCCCCTGTTGTTCAAACTCAATGCACATTTAATGTTATTTCTCTCTCTCTTTCACTGTGTAGTTTAATGCATAATTGTCACATATGCAGTTAAACATTAAGAAAACACAGATTTTCGAGTAGAACATTGATCAAGAAATCGCTTTATTAACTCATTTTTCTCCTTATTGTCACATTAATTTGTTTGCTTGTACCATGGAAACTGTATTATTACGTTACTTTGAACCTTGAGAGGAATTGTTATCATTCCCATTTTGAAAGGAATAAAACCTAAAATAAACTATGATCTGTTTAGTACTTATTGTTGGACCTGTTGAGCCTGCCGGCCTTTTAACCTTTTGAATCTGCCAAATAAGACTATAAAATGGCGGCTTTTGTTGAGAAAATATTGAATGGATGTTACATAAGAGTCCCTGATGTTTGTATTTAGGAACAAATATGAACATTGATGGGAGAAAAATAGATTGAGAATTAATTGATGTCTATTATATTCTCAGTGTGTCAAGTATTTCTAGTCACAAAGCAGTTACTTCGTGCAATTCCTATTAATGTCTATTAGAAGGTTTTGAAGTAACAATGAGTCTGTAGCGATAGCAGAAAATTAAAATCTGCATTCCGAAACAATGCTTACAGGTTTGCAGGAAATCACAGCTGTAAGAAAAGTTCTAAACTGTAGGAATTAACAAACCTAGCAATCTCACTTCTAATGAAAATGAGCAACTTCCATCCGATTTAGCTATTGTGTTCAAAATATAGAATAATTCATAAGCTAAAAACTCCGCTCCTGGCGGAAAATGTCAACAAAGAACTACAGCTGAAGTTCCGTTTGAAGTAATTTTTTTTATACATGAATTTAAGAAAACTTAAAACATAACAACCTAGAACTGCCTAAACAATGGACATAAGCACAACCATTATCATTTATTTCATCATGGTGCTTTGGTGGGCGTCTATCTTTGGGCACTAGCTTGGTTTATTAGGATGCATCTATTCCATCGTGCTTTTGCAATGGTAATCTATTGTGAATAGTGTTCAGATCATTTTCATATCATGATGCCCAAAAATTAAATGAACTTTCATTGTTGCTCTCAACTGCTTTTCGACCTCTTGCTGGCAATTTTTCACATAATTAAAAAATTCTGTTCTGGAGTATTTGTATCCCAAACTATGTAGTTAGGTGCAAATTTAATGGGATGGTTCACTTGACATAATTGGATCATATTATTTTTCATGTGGGAGGAAATGGAACTTTTTTCTACTTTCTGATTCATGAGAACAGGGTAACTTCGTAGTAAGAGAATCTAAGTTATCTTTTTATTACAATTAAGAATCTCTTAAATGCATAGGACAAACAAAAGAACAAATAACAAAAAGAGATTTGGAACAACCATCAAGGATCTTACCTTATTTAAAACGTACAGACTTTTTTTATATCGGAAGATATTTTCATTTTATTTTATAAATTACATGATTGGGCAAATATTCACTCTTCCTCAAGTTGAGTTGTTGATGGCAATCATTCCTAGCTTAGACTTCAAATTTTAAAAGTTGACATGTGATAATGGTTTTGTAAGAGCAACTATTATTTGAAGATTTGTATATTTGTATATAATGTTTATCTGTTCTTCCTTTACCTTTTCTTACTGAAATAACAATTGATCCCCATGAATTATGTTCCGTGTGAATAATGATGAACAAGATTCCATGCAATGATTATGAAAATTTTGTTATCACATAACATTTTCCTAAAACTTTCAGCTCACATTCATAGTTTCCCAGGTTGCTTACTTAGCCTTATTTAGCCATCTACCTTTGCAGATGTCATCTGCTCTAGTTCTAAATTTAGTTTCTTATCTGCTTCTGGCTGCTATTTACTGTTTCCTAATATGTAAAGTAACAAAACTCTAAATCTCAAAAGTGTCGTAACCTGCTGTTGATTCGGCATAGTCAACATTAGTAATACTTCAACTAATTGAATACAATGCCCATCAACCATAACTTTTAGACATTGTAGTATTCAATGTACAGCTCCCAAGAGCTCCTTTGTGGGATTATTTGTGAAAAGACTCGTCGTGCTAATGGAGAAATTGATATCTGTTTATATGTGAGAGAAGTATTTGAGCTTTCCCATCAACCTATATATTCCATCATCATCCATCCATGAGCCAGATACCTTCTTTTGTTTTTTTATTTTTTTTTTGTTGAATCCATAAGAGTGAGTCAATTTGCAACCTAGCATCTGTATTTCTTTTGTTCGATCCAGAACTTATTATCTTTGGCAAATGTACATATTACTTGATTCCAAAAAGGTTTATGTGGTAATATAAGACATAATCTCAACCTGCATAGCAACATTGTTTAGTTTACTCATCTCCCCTCGATCATCTTCAGTAAGGGCAGTGTAATCGACATACAACCATTTTTTCTTTGCGAGAGAATTTGAATCAGCAAACTCATGTCTTTACCTTTTTTGTAAATTTGTCAAATCATGCATGAGGAGATAGCTTAAGGCTATACACTAACTTTTGAAGTTTGCAAACTTTATTTGAGTTTTTATGAGTTTGAAATTACTGAGGTATTTTCATACAGACTTCTTCATCAAGTCATTATTTAGGAATGCATTTTTTGGTGTTTTGTTGATTCAATGACTAATTCAGATTTGTTATATTGGTTATCAAAACTATGATCGAGTTTAGTTTGGCCATTAGGCAAACTTCTCTTTATATTCAATTTCATAAGACTGCTGTATCCCTTTATAGTCATTTCATATGGCTGATTTTTCTCTAGAATAGCATTTGCCAATTTTAGTTGACTGAGAGCTTCTGGTATGTTAGTTGAACTTCACAAATCTACGAAAACTGTGGTAAAGGCTAGTAAGCTTGGTTGATATTTTCTTCTTAGGAGACAATGTTATATTTAAGATGCCAACTATAAGATCTCGCCTTTTTTAACAACAGTAAGTACATAAAGGTCACCAGGAGACTCAATAATGTTAGTTTTGATAAGAGTATTATTTGTGCAAATTTAAGGAATCATTGATGTGGTTTAGATTCTTAATTTGCTTAGAAGTGTCGAGTAATCTATATTATTTTGAGCTTTTTGTTTCCTTGAATAGACGCTTCTAATTCCTTTTTTTGTGTGCATTTGGATTCGGAGGATCTGGTTTAATTTTGGGTTGAGATGGTTTAGTATTTGGGTTCAATAGACACTTATTGGTTCTTTTTTGTTTTGTGTTTAGCTCTGAAGCTAAGGCGGTTAATAGTTTGGGCGTGCTTGAGGTTGTAATTGTATTGAGATTGTTCAACATTTTTGTTTTTCTAAAGTTATTATTCTCAAGTGATAGGATTTTTGTATTTTGATGGATGGGATGGTATGCTTTATTATAAAAAAATAAAACATCCATGGAGTTGTAGAAGCTTGTAACGTTTCTAATTTGGGCAATTTAAAAAAAAAAAAAAACAACATTTGAGAGCTTTTGGATTAAGCTTGTTTTGTTTTTGACGTGTGAATATGATTTACTTTGATGGAGGTGAAGAAAGTACAGACATTTGGAAATGTAGTGTTTGATATGGGGTGTTGTTTTTCAAGATTAATGGGCTTTTATTAATGAGATATGTAGTATTAAGAATGATTTCATCCCAAAAATGCCTTAGAATGTTAGAAGGCAATTGCTATAGCGGGCTCTAATAAATGTTACTTTTTCCTTCCAATAGATTCATTTTGTTGAGATTATCAACACATGAGCTTTGATGCACTACTTTCTGACTTGAAAGATATGATGCAAGAATTCAGTGGTCATTATTTCTCTCTCATTACTTGTTCTGAAGACATATCTCTATTGGGAATTAAGTTTGAATCATGTTGTTAAAATTTTGAAAATTTTGACTAATTTTTAATACCTTTCTTTTATTAGAAATAGTCATATAATTTTGGTATGATCATCAATAAAGGCTAAAAGCTTTCTATAACATGTGATATTTTATTTTTAGAAGGTATTCATATTTTAATATGCATTTTAGAAGGCCGTGATAATTTATACGGTTAAAAAAAATAGGTTGAGATATTTTATAAGGTTGATTTAGGTTGGTATATGAACATGTGGATAGTTAAACAAATCTCTCAATAAATAGAATTTAATTTTTTTATTGACTAAAAAGGGAAATAGTTATTCAAGATTAAACAATTTTGTTGGCCAAACCGATAGTGTCACAATATGACAATCTTTCCCCAAATCCACATCTAGTAAGTCACATAAACTTTGAAATGATTTAGTAACACAATTATGATCTCTTATAAGTTTTGCTTTTGAACAGCAAACTGCAAATCAAAACCAGAATTGAGAGAATATTAAGGCAGATTCCTTAAAATGATGGAAGATAATGTATTAGTCATTTTTGTGTGTGATCAAAAATTCAAAGAATAAGATTTTCAAATATGACATTCAGCCGGGGGGTATTTTTGTCCATGTGATTTATTCATTTGAGTTCATGATCTATGAATTTAATTTTGTTGGTTTTGCATTTACTAGAAAAAAAATAATCTTTTTATGCCAAGGTATCAATACTATTATTAGAACTGACGATGTTCTAATGAGATTACTAGTATTGAATGCACTTGATTCAGTGGAGGTTAGAGGTTTTACGGTGGTTCTAGCATTTGCAGGTGGAGATGACCGCTTTTGAGGTGCTATCAAGTAGATCGCACAAGCAGTTCATGCTCATAGTGGTCAAATGATGGGTTCCTTTATGGTTTTAGAGGAGTTCATGGAGACATTATTGAAGGCAAAGAAGCGCTTATTGTGGTTGAAGGGTTAGACTAAGACACGGGGGTGGAAGTAGGGCACACAAGTATCAGTCGAAGATTCACGACACATGGGAGGTGGAAGTGGAGAAAGTGGCCACTTTAGGGGGTGTTCGGTAGCATATTATTAACGGGGTTTAGCCAAGGATTTAACTTAAGACCCGCTAAACATAAAAAGAAATGGAATTAAATTCAAAACTCTGTTAAAGCAAAAATTTTTTGCGTTCTGTTATTAATCTTCATGTTCTGTTAAATAAAGGACGTAAATCCGAATTTATTTAATCTAACTACGAGGCAGATTTAAAGACGTTGCTCGTTCTTGCTTGTTGTCCCTTGGAAGATTTTCTCAGCATCTGTTAAATCTAAATTTAACAGGATTTGATAAATTAACATAAAATGAAGTCGCATCGAAACACCGCCTTAGGGCTTCAAAAGATGCAGAGGTTTAGAAAACTGATTGCTTGGTGGAGATCCAAGGTTACTAAGTCCTCTCTTGGTGACTTCAACATAAAATCTTGTAGATTTAAGTGTGCATTTGGGGCAGCTGCTACTTTTTCAAGAAGTTGTTGTAAAGCTATTTCTTAGAGAAGCAACTTTTCAAGAGCCGTTAAAAAGCTGCTGATGAAGAAGCAGGTGTCTCTTTGGGAGATCTGTTGTGCTGCAGCTGTTTTTCCCAAGAAAGATTGTTTTTCCCTTATATATGTAATATATTGAAATAATTTTATTTTTCAGAATATTCATAATTAAATAATAGAATGAGTTCGTACTGCAAAATACTGACAGACCAGTCCAAAATACTCGAATACATAAAAAAAGATTAGCTATTAGAAGCAAATGATTACAGTAACAAGAACAATAATGGTAATCAGCAAGCCTAGAATGACGTTTGACTTGAAATCTCCTCTCATTTTCTGCAGCTCCTGGATTGATTACGGTCTGGAGGTACCTTGACAATGTAATGAACCCACCAGAAGTAGTCACAATTTGTAGGACTCATGTTTATGGGACGAGAATAAAATCTTCTCCCGTAGCTACCTTGCCTCCTGGACTGGTACTGAACACACATAACCGAGTCAAATTTCGAATTACTTGATTATCTTATGCTCATATTTCTTGTTATTATAATACAATATTGTTCTAATTAAAAAAAAAACTTGATACAACATTCGAGAAATTCTAAAAAAGTATAAGCAGTTTTAAAATTAAAGAAAGATAGATACAACACAGTTTTCTATTTATATTTTGAAAAAAATACATCCAAAGATATCCATGAAGATGAAATATGAATAATCAACTACAAATAACTAGGTGATGCTACATAAGTAAGGTATGCATTCACCAAAGCATCAGTAATCTCCTCTCTCAACTGTAACATCTTGACACCTTCTCCCACATAAGTGTTGTACTCGTTCGTCTTACATTTCTCTTCTTGCATCGAAGGTCAGGCTTGATGTTTAGCTTCCCCAGGCATGTAGGTAAGATCATCATCTAAGACCCTGAAATCAATAGCATCTAGAGATGGATGCCTCCATATAAAGTTATGGAGCGCAGTTGTTACAAAAATTAACTTAACATGTTTTTTGCAAGAATATGTAGGCCTATCTTGAAGTATGATCCACTTCCTCTTCCATATATCGAATGCTCGCTCGATAACACAACGTAATGATAAGTGTCTTTTGTCGAACAACTCATTCCTCCCTCTAATCACTTGGTTGCTGCGCTTAAAGTTAGGGAGGTGATATCTCGTGTCGGGAAATGGCTACAAAAAATCCTATTGTACTGGATATCCCGAATCAACAAGATAATACATTCCTGAATGACGATAGCATTACTAGATTAGTTGAAACAAAAATATAATAATAATGGATTAGTTAAAGACACCAACCTTTCGGAGGCATTGAGAAGTTGTATTCGGGCTGTCAGGTTGCAAATTTAAATATTCTGTTGTCGTGTGCACTCCCTTTCTAACCAATCATCACAAATGTGAAACATACTGAAATTACATACTGCTAATATGTTGTGTAACAGCTTCACACATACCGATATAGGCTTTCTTGTCCTTATTTTCCACCTGTGCGTCAACATGCAGTCTATCAATTGCTCATATGCAGTCCTTATTATAAAAAGTAGTCACATTTTAAGTTATTTATAACTTTCCTTTAATTAATTGAAGGACACATAAAGAGTGAGATCAGTACCTTGAAAAACGGCATGTACCTTGGATCACTATGAATTTCCCAAGGTGTTTGAGCAAAAAATGGGTCGAATGGTTTGACGATGTTCGTAACAATTTTAACTAGAGAGTTAACCCCAACATGGAAATGCCTGTTGATCGGCTTTGTAGAGTGGTGGAAACGCTCAGAAGTTGCACGAATAGACTCATAGTGCGACATAATGAAAAACGTGATAGCTAGGACTTCTTAGGATGTAAATTGCAAAGATCCATGCAAATCATATTTGGATTGCAATTCATATGATAAATCACAAAAAATAGCTTTTGACATCTGGAACATGTGAATCCTGCTTGGATGAGCTTCCATTAGTTCACTAACCCATTTCTCACCCACAGATGACATTAAGACACAAGGTGTCTTCCAAATTTGTCTCTGGTAGTACTCATGAATCAGACAAATTGTGATGGTAATGATTGTAGCTTGCTCAGTTATCTCTATAATCTCTTCATTTGGTGGCTCCATTTGTTTGAAAAAATAATGTTAAGTTTATTTCAAAAGAACATGTTATTATCAGTGCAAATGCTCACAATGCGTGAAACGAAAGTTTTAAAACTACAGAAATCCAGAAATAATCAAACGTCAGAGATATTGAACATGCCATAGTTTACAACAGAAAGATCAAATATTACAAATAGTCACAATGTCATAGTACCAACAACTAAAAAAAAACATGTACATGACATCTAACTAGTCGTACTGTCTGAAAAATAATAAAGGTAAGGAATTCTCCTTTCACGGAGTAGGGTGAAGAAAGCCTCTCGCTTGTTTCCATTCTCCAAAAGTTTTACAGCAAATAAGTATAGGGGAATGTCCTCGAAAATATTTTGATTTGAGTTCAATAGCTTGACAACATTTATCATTGTTGGGTATGCATGGAGAGCAATGTAGGCACTCGAAGTAATGTTGGTGCAGTTTGTCACCAGAAGTGATATCTATTGGGATAGATGGGCTGTCATAACTTTACATTTCTTTTTCCCTTTTTGTGTTGGGGTGCAGGTCGCTTGGTCTGACTGGACTCCCCTTGCTCCTTTTCTTCCGGTTGTTCCTCATAGACCTTGTTAGAATGACCACATTAAGACTCATCCAAATTAAAGGCGGGTTCTTCTGTTGTGTCCCGGACATTGATCCATGTTGCTATAATACCAATGAACATAGTATCTAGCTTCTCCTCCAGCTTCGGGTCAATGACGACAAGTCTAAATTTCTTTGCTTTCGGTAAAAACATACAATTAATAAATTGGTCTTCTAAGATGTAGAATTTTAAATTAAGTAATACTGAAGTCTTGTATTGCCACCACTCCTCTTGTGCATCAACTGTTTTTCTAATGGGGTTCCATCATAAACCAGTAACTCCACACTGGAGCTCATTCCACAACTTCCAATTCTTTTTAACCTGGTCCCATTTATTTTACAGCTAAATTTTATCGTACAGTCTACTAGCTCTTTCTCGAAAGAGTTTGATTATATTTTTGCCAACCTTCCTTTTTGAATGCGCTGTTTGTCTATTATCATTTTCTACTTTTTTTAAGCATAAATAACAAAAAATTATCTTCGTCTCCCTATCCCAAATAACAGATATCACTCATCTGATATCTAACTAAAAAAAAAGGTAATCTATCAATATAATTTGACATGTAAAACGATAATATATGAACCTAAGAATATGTCAAATAAAAAGTAAAAGTAGAGCTCAAAATCAGTTCATAGTTGTCAAAGATAGATCTATCAATGATCACCAATTGTGCTATGTAGGCATAAAAATTAGATAGTATCCGTGTCAAATTAGCATAACCATTTTTTTTCTACATTCATATTTAGCAATCAGTTGAGCATTTTGTTATGCTTTTTCAATCATTTCTCTACTAATCATTTCACAAGAAATGTGAACTGTGTCCGCCAAATCGCATTTCGAAAGCCTCATCGTAAAGAGAAACTAGACAACCAACGGGTCGACAAAACATCTGAAGTAATAATGTCATATGAATTATCAGAACAAACCACGCAATGCTCATCTATTTTTTTTTCAGATTTCTTTATTGTTTTATTTTGTTTGGATAGATATTTGAGTACTAGTTTTTAGTTTTTCTGAAAAATTATTCCGGTCGAATTGCCTGCTCTTGCCTCCTCATTGTGGAATAATATTTTTGGGAGAGAATGTTGATCATTATTTTTTTCATAGGTTTCTTTTGTTGAGAATTTTATAAATATAATTACATATACTTTGTTGCACATTTGAAGATTGCATGATAGATAAGTTAGCAGCATCAAACATGTCTTGATCAATTAATAAAAGCAACGACATGAAATGTATATGTGCATTGTTCATCTTTCATTTTAAAATTTTTGGTGTACTTGTTATGAATATTCAAGCACTAATGCAAATCCTCAGTATACATGCCAAATAAGACACCGTAACCAATTTTATGTTTCTATCGCGATAGCCAATTTGGATTCTCGAGGTAACAATTAGAGCTCAGTGAGATCTTTTAACCAAAGAAGAGTCCGTTCATAATCACCATTTTCCCAAATCGAATAAGCACTCGAACGTGTTCTCTGGCGACAAGTATTATCTGTTGAAAAACAATCTCGCCAATTTAAAATTGAGAAGTGGTGATCGGTTGAACTCTTTGATAGTTATTTTCCATCATCACTCTAAATAACATTTGAATGTCATCACCATTTGATATCTTATGCGACATATATCCTCAATGAATGCATATGTATGGTAAGTACACATAAAATTATGAAAGAAACAGATAAACAATGTTGAAATGTACTACATTACATAACATTTACTATTTGATCATGCAAACTTCAAATGTACAACAAAGTATATGCAATTTTATTCTTAAAATTCTTAAAAGAAAACGGTTAAAAAACTTGAAGTAGTACTTAACATTCTCCCCCCAAGATATTACTCCACACTAAGGAAGGGGATAAGAACAAGCAATTTGGCCAGCATAATTTGTCAGAATAACTAAAAATCAACGCTCACATACTCATCCAAACAAAATAAAATAACAAGGAAATCTAAAACAAACAGACGAGTATTGCTCATATATATTTCCTCCCATTGCTACTACTGCTTGATCAGAACCGATCAGGATGCTGCTAACTTATCTATCATGCAAATTTCAAATGTATAACAAAACATATGCAATTGTATTTATAAAAGTTTCAGCAGAAAAGAAATCTACAAAAAAAAAAGAAATAGTGCTCAACATTTTTTGCAAAATTTACTCCACGATGAGGAGGATGCTAGAGCAAATAATTAGGGCATCATAATCTGTCAGAAAAACTCAAAACTAGTGCTCATATAACTTTCCAAATAAAATAAATCAACAAAGAAACCTGAAACAAACAAATGAGTATTGCCCATATATAATTCATCCCAATGCTTCTGCTGATTCATCAGAACAGATAAAGATGATGCTAACTTATCTATCATGCATACTTTAAATGTACAACAAAGTCTATGCAATTCTATTTATAAAAGTCTCGGCTTTAGAAAACCAAAAAAAGAAACATTGCCCAACTTTTTGAGCAATTTGACCAGCATAATTTGTAAGAAAAACTGAAAATAAGTGCTAATAACTATTCAAATAAAATGAACCAGCGGAGATATCTAAAACAAATAGTTGAGCATTGTTCATATATATTTCACAAATTACTTTTATTGATTGATCAGAATAAGTAAGGATGCTGGTAACTTTTCTATCATGCAAATTTTCAAATGTGCATCAAATTATTTTCAATTCTATATATAAAAATCTCAAATAAATTTTAAAAAAGAAAGATTGATGAACATTCAGAACACTTTAACGTAGCATAATTTGTCACAAAAACTAAAAATTAATGCTTATATAACTATCCAAATAAAATAAACCAACAAAGTTTTCTGAAACAAACAGATGAATATTGCTCATATATATTTCACCAAATTGCTTCTACTCATTGACCAGGACAGGTAAAAATGCTACTAACTTATCTATCATGCAAACTTTCAAATGTGCAATAAATTAAATGCAATTCTGTTTATAAAAGTCTCATATAAAGTTAAAAAAAAAATGAAGTGCTCAACATTCATCCCCCAAGATATTACTCCATACTAAGTAGGAGGCAAAAACAAACAATTCGGATATCATAATTTGTCAGGAAAACTGAAAATAAGTGCTCACGTATCTATCTAATCATAAAAAAATAATAAAGAAATCTGTAACAAATAGATGAGCTTTGTTCATATATATTTCATCTCATTGCTTCTATTGATTGATCAGAACAAAGATTCTGCTAACTTGTATATCATGCAAAATTCAATTGTGCAACAAAACATATGCAATTCTATTTATAAAAATATCATATAAAGCAAAAAAAAGAAGAAGCAATGTTCAACATTTTCTCCCCAAATATTACTCCACATTATGGAAGAGACAATATCAAACAATTCAGCCAACATAATTTGTTAGAAAAACTGAAAAATTGACAAAATAAATTAATAAAGAAATCCGAAATAAATAAGCATTGCTCATATATATTTCACTACTTGCATCAAAGCATATGTAATAAGCCTAGAACGATAAAATTTTCAGAGGAAAAATGAACTGCAGAGGTAGGCAGTGAATGAAGCTAAAAAAAAAAAAAGAAAAAAAAAAAGGAACCATAGAGGAGAAAACTTCACCGGAAGGTTGTAGCAATTTGTCAGCATCAAACGGAAGGAGGGGAGCAGGATCAAGTTTCAACCCTAGTGATACGAGTGAAAAATGAATGACAATAGTATATGCAAGGATATGGAGTGAGATTATTGGACATTCGAAGGGGTAGCAACGTCAAAGGCACTTTGCAACGGAGCTCCAACTGAGGACCGCACCCTCCCCCTTCTGTTTCCTCGTTCGACTCAATGCGGTCTCTGACCAGCATAACATTGGCTATAGAAGGGGAACTAAATGCCGCTTCTGCTTCTCCAAGACGCAAAAGCCGCAAATGAAAACTGCAGCAATGGGGTCCCGAACAGGCTCTTAGGTAATTTTGGCAAGTAGTTTATCCATGGTAAATTGTAGATGCAGCAAAAATAAATTGTTGTCTATTTTTATGGAGTTATTTTAGTCACAATCTTTTAAATGTGAAATTATTTCTTGGATTGTGTTTAGAGGGGCTCGCATAAATTTTTTTCTTTTTTTTTTATGTGACTATTTCAACTCATATTAAAATAATATGGTAATTAAATTGATATTTTTATAAATTTTGAGGCCAAAATAATTTTATATAAAATTTGGGGGGATCATTTGGATACTTTTCTTTAGGCTTTGTTTGAGATCAGATCACCGTTCAAAAAACTTGTGTTATACAACACTTTATAATAAAAAATGATATAAAGGATGTTTTACCTAAGCAACGCTTAGTCTGAATATAAAAGATTTTTTGGCTGCCTTTTTTATATAAAAGACAAAAATATCATGGCTCCCTTCTCCCCACCGAACTCCGACGATGTTGTCGGCGTCGAGCTCCACGAGGACGAGCTCTTCTCTATCGGAATCGAGTTGCCGAAGCCGGAAAATCCCCCTCGCCTCCAACCCTCTCTGCCGAACTACGACTGAAGCTCGATTTTCCTCTCACAAAGCACGACGGACGGATTTCCTGGAGAGGAACGTCAGCATCTTGTGGAAAAATTTTCTGTCCGGACTCCAAATATGGTTCTACATGCGGATTCTAGTAATATGTCACCACATGTGCTACATCACGAAGCTTATTTCGAGGGTTATTGAAGCGGAACCACAGATGTTATTTTGAAGTTCAATTGAAAAAAAACTCATATATTCCACTTCAATAACCTGGACAAATCCCGAAATAACTTCCGCGGTTTCCCTTTAATAACCTCAAAATAACACTGTGATGGTTATTTCGGGGTTATTGAAGAAAAACTCATATATTCTACTTCAATAATCTCGAAATAACCTCATCGGTGTTATTCTAGTTCAATAACTCGAAAACAACAACGCGAAAGTTATTCCGAGATTATTTTGGGGTTATTAAGGGTTATTGCGGAGTCTGCGGTTCAACTTTAATATTTTTTTAGGTGAACCCGATATAACACACATAACCGTATATTACTTGAAAATTTACATATAAAGTCACGTACGGAGCCCAGATTGAAAACTTTCAACTTGGTAGCACCGCCTAAAGAAGAAAAGAAGATCCTTCTCGTTCAATGAAAGGGAGAACATGTAAGGCTACCGACGAATGAGAGCCGTTCAAATCTTAGTTTGGACATTTCTACTTGCAAAATGCCGAATGGGACGCTCAGGATGAGTCTCTAAGGAACACTGACTGCACACATTCTACAGCTCCTCTTCTTCTCGTGTATTGCTTCTTTTCTTTAACCTGGGGCTACACGTAACTATATAAGTCCATATTATTTTGATTGTTCCGGCACTCTGTGTCTTTTGTGCATGAATATGTCTCAAATTTTTTCATGAGAAAAGTATGCAGCCAATTAATTATTACCACGTAGAATATATTGGACCCATTTCATAATGGATCTGCGGAGGTTATTAGAGGGTTAAACCGCAGAGGTTATTGGCGGGTTATTGCGGGGTTGTTGCTGCTTATTGAGGGGTTGTTGCAGATGTTTTTAGAGGTTATTGCGGGAATTATTGAAATGAAACTACGAGGTTATTCATAGGTTATTGTCGGGTTATTGCAGGTTTTTGGAGTTAATACCTAATAAAACTGAAACAACTCCGCAATAACCCGACAATAACTTACCGAATAACCTCTGCGCTCGAGAGGTCATTTTCAGTTATTCATGTAAGTTATTGAAGTTAATACCCCAATAAAACCGAAATAATCACTTAATAACCTTCGCGGTTCCACTCCAAAAACTTCCGCATATCCATTGTGAGGTGAGCTCGCAGCGCTACATACGTTCTCCGTATGGAAAAATTTCTCCTCCTGTTTCGAGCTTCCGCTTTCGTCATCCCCAATAGAAAATTCTAACTTAATGCATACGGACTTAATTTAAAAAATTAGCATTAGATACAATAAAGTGCATTATTTAGTGTTCTTAGTACATTTTTAATGCCCTTAGATCAACTCATGTCTATGAATATTTGGTAGAAAGATTTTTTATTTCCCAAAATTTCTCCCAAAATCATTTTAAAACCCTCGTGTTTTTTCATGTATACCACACAATTTGTATGTATTTATATATTTAACATCTGAACTTTCATATTTATATGCATAACATTCAACTCTTAAACATCACATAATAAATATAAATATGAACCTCATTTAGGTGCAAATATATAATTACATAAGGATTGTAAAGTATAAATGTAAATATCCCAAATTTATATAATTCAATTATTTTACATGTTAAGTTCAGCAACTAAAATTTCTACTGTTATTTAAGTGGGTGGGTTGGTGATATTTTGTGTAATAAATGTATTAAATTGATAATTACTGATATTTACTAGTTTAATACAATAACAACTTTTCTATTCTGATTAAAGAAAAGTTTAATATATACCAAATTTATTATTACAGTGTATTTCATTGTGTACTTAGAATTATTCTATACATAGTTATTTCTATATGTAATTCATTGAAATGATCTATTTTATCTCAATGTTTTTGATAGTGTCATCTAACACCAAAATATTTGCTTTAAGAAACTATTAAACATTAAAATCCATTTAGAGCTAAAATAAACCTTAATTATTACAAACAAGATTAAAGGTTAGGGGCTAAGTTAAGTTGAGCAAATAAAATTATTTAAGCTAAGCTTTTAAAAGAGGTAATTCTAGCTAATGGTTAAAAAAGGTTGCTCGTGATGTTACAACTAAAGACATTTGAAAGAGAAATTAAAACAAACACGGAACAACAATACATTGAAACAGAAAATAAGAATAAATAACAACAGAAAGTCAAATTAGGGTGGATCTCTGGATTGTGCTAATGACAGGCGAGGTGCTAACAAAAAACAAGAAGGTAGGCTCCAGACAGCAAGCAGGCAACAGATAATGACGTGAAACCGATGTTCTGAATAATGACGACAAGTGGGAAGGAGGTAAGGCGTAGGTTCAGCAGGTGACAATGCGTGGGAAGATAAGGAGAGATGGCTGAGGAGGTCAAGGATAGCAGCAAAATTGCAGAGGGGGTGGTCTAGGTGGTTGGAATAGCAAGAAAATAGCTACAAAAGCTATTGAGAGGAATAACTGGCATCAATGGTAGAGATTGTGTGGGATTGTGTGGACAACAAAGGGAGGGTTGTGCTAAAGCTGAGGCAAAGAAGGGCACCTGTAATGAATAACAGCAAGGGGAAAGGTGATTGGAAGGGAAGACATCAGGTAAATGAGGTGGTGGCTGGTCGTTGGTGAACAACTAAAATCTTGTTTGGTGGTTCTGGCATCGAGGAAAGGTTGCAGTGGTAATGAAGGGAGGAATGCAAAGCGTGAAAAAATCGGAGATAAATACTGCTGTGAGAATGAGCTACAACATGTGCACCACTCAATTTCTTGAAAGGAGATCACTACCTCGTATGAGCTATAGTTGAAGCACCACCCACTTTAGACACAACCATAGAAGGGAGAACGAGGATGCTAATAGTTGTTTACATGAAAAACATGCCAAAAATGCATTCCTAAGACACGAAAACAAATATATATTATTAGGATAATTAAGAGTGGCCTAAGGAGAATGGCCGACTCATCGCTGAAAAAACTTGAATTGGTTCAGTCTAGGTAAGAAAAATGAGAATCAATCACATCGCGGGACTTCCTACATCATCGTGATCATGGGATTTCTTTTGCCTCCTCCCCACGTTGATCTCCCAGGTTGGGAGAGCTTCGATCTCATATGTCGAAGCTTCTGACACTTCTTTGTATAATATCAGGTTGGTCATATTGAAGGTGATGGAGCTCTTCCAGATAAATCGCTCCTACAAATGTTGTCATTCCACGGTATATACATAGAATAAGTATTCATCCTCTTATGGCACAAATCAAGCTGGTGTTGTATATAATTGTAGATCCCAATAAAATATCTCTCAAGCCCTTGAGTATGTAGTCTTCTTCTTTGGCTTTAGACTAGACTGAGCGTATCTGATAAACAAGTCAGTGATAAGAAATCTACTTGAGAATTAAATTTATGACAGATAGGAAGACTTTGAAGTATAACCACACAAAAGTAGCCCCTTCTTCTTCTTCTTCTTCTTCTTTGAACGGACCTTGATCCCACTGAAGGGTGTTCATTTCCGCTACTCTCCTAATATAATTTTCAACAGTACAAATCATTCCTCAAATCTGATCATCTGTCGATGGGTACACTGTGTAATTGACCATACTACACACATAACTCCATATGGTCTTTCAGAAGTAGCTCAAAAGCTTCTAATATTTGATATGTTGGATCTCTAAGGGCAACACAGAAGGTGGAATATATATTTGAAAATTTTGAAATATTCTTATTTGAAGTTAACCTATGTTTAGTATCGACTCTTCAAACATATAGCTCTTTTGGACATCCAATGCCAATCTTGCTTATGCTTCTCTATACACACGAAAAATATTATTTGAGATACCACAATCTCATACCCTACATGAACACCCATTATCTCAGACTCACATTGCTAAAAGAACATAGACATTTACAAGCAAACACACTTGAAAGAGAAATTGCAACAAGCAGGATAGAACAATACTATGAAATATGAAATAACAAATGTCAGCACAAACTCAAATTAGGGTAGATCTCGGGATGGTGGTGGTGATCATCGAGGGGCTAAAAGGTGGTGAGAAGGTGGACGAGCTAGTCGACCAACAGAAAACATTAAGATTGCGGTTTCCCAAGTTTTGGACAACAAGCAGGCATCAAATAATGACATGGAGTTGCAATTCTGGCTGATGGCAACAAGTAAAAATGGGGTAGGACATATGTTCTAAAGGTAGCGGCATGTGAGAAGGCAAACGTGAAAATAATGGGATTACTGTGGGGCTATGATAGCGAGGGAGATGGTTGGACAACGAAGCCGAATAGTTGGAATGAATGACAGTAGGGGGAGGTGTGGAATGGAGTTGTAGGAAGATAGTTAGAATGCTCTTTGGTGGTTCCGACAGCGTGGAAAGGTAGCTACTATGGTGAGGGGAGGAATGCAGAGAATAGAAAAGTAGAAGAAAAATGCCCTCACAAGAACAAGCTACAGTCGGAGCATCACTCGATCCCTTAGAAGAAGATCACAATCTTAGATGAGCAACAACCAGAGCACCACCCGTCTTTATATACAGCCCCAGAAGGGAGAAAAAGAACACCAGCACCTGTCTCGACAAAAAACATACGCAAAAAAATGGAAACCTAAAACACAAAAATAAATGTATAGTAATAGGATAATTAGGAGTGGCCAAGAGCACCGACTAACTCCTCAGCATCGAAAAAACCTAGATTGGTTCTGTCCTGATAGAAAAAGCTGGAGCCGATCCCATTGCGAAACTTCCTGCATCGCTTTGATCGTGGGATTTCTTCCGTGTCCTACCTCATGTCACTTAAATATGAATTATTATATTAAAATTAAAATATTAAATTTATTTTACTTGAAATATATTTTCAACCTCTTAAAACATAAATAATAAGAGACATTCACGTGCACACCACCTAATTCCTATTTTTTAAATAAATCTACCATCTAAACTTTGTTTTTTTTACGTGTATCCCACCCAAAGCTTTCTAATCACATAAAATTTTAACTTTTAAAAAGTGAATAAACCTTTTCATGCATAGATATGTTGGTATGTATTTAGAAAAGAAGGTTTATGTGTTAGACATGCTAAGTACACTGGAATTGATTGGTATGTCTTCTAAATAATAAATATAAAAATAATTATAATATGTAAAATACATATACTATATATTTTAAGCTTATAATTTTATTTGAATTTTTTACATTTAATAAAATTTAAAATGATATATTTTGGTAATCATGACTGCACATTTTGCACTTTCGTATTTGAGATCCTGTTGGAGGTAATAATTTTGTTCGACGTAATAGTCTCTTGATACTGCTCTAAGGAAATATTAATGAAAAATTAAAGCACTAGATAATATCACAGCTACATTTTCAAATTATAATTCTGATTGATTTATTCATATTAAGATATCCATTTTTTCAATTATTGATCAAAATCAGGAGATATTACTCTCTAATTTAGGAGAAAATATTTCGTCTGGTATTCGGGAAATACAGACAACAGCGTGGATCGCACCACACTGTAAAGGTGATGCGATCAATTCCTTCATCTGCACATAAGTCGTCCGAATGTAATATATATGTGCGTGTAGGATGACAAGTTGGTAGAGCAGACCCCTCACGCACCACAGCGGAGATCGAACCCTTGCCAGAAAGGACTTACAGTGTGGCACACAAATCTTCCATTCGATATATATAAAGGCGGCGTGATGCTCTGTTTGGTTTTGGGCGAAATGGAGGTGCCTTGTCTGATCAATCTTTGTTGGTTCGTTGATAGGGGTTACTATGGAGCGGCTCTCTTTTGCTGAGGTGGTGGCCAAACATGGGGCTCATGCACCTATTGACTCCAAAAACTATGTTGTCTGATAAGCTTACCATGACCCGTTGGAAGTTAATGTTGGGCAACAAGTTTTGCATAAATATGGAAGGAAAAATGGTAAACCGACGATCTTTCTCTCTGATAATGATACTAATGTTTTTTTCTTCTCTTGCAAATTTTCTTTGGTTGACAAATTTCTCTATGGTCATCCGAAAAGGGAAATCATTCTCAAGTTCTTTGAATGTTTGAAATTATTAGTAGATTAGAAAGTGGGATTGTTAGATGGTAGGCTTATCTTGATTCAATTAAGTCGAGAAGAAGACAATGCATGGAACTTTGCTAAGAAATATCTAAAAATTGAGAATAAGAGTATGAGGTTGCTTGGGTGGTCGGTGGACTTCGACCCTCAAACAAAACCGCCTATAGTCCCTATATGTTTCAGTTTTCTGGTCTTAAATTACATATATTTAATCATGAGATATTGTTTTCTTTGGGAGTCATTTTTGGTTGACAAATGAAGATGGACATTCCCACTTTTAATCTAACCCCTCCTTCAGCTGCTAGAGTTATGGTTGAAAGGTATATAACACAAGTTGTGGTTGAGGAGGGTTGGATTGGTTATGCTCACAATGGGAACCAGCATTACTGTGGAATTTGTAGAATTTTTGGGCATAAGGTAGAAAATTGTTATGTTTTGCATCTGGAATTCAAAAAACCACCTCGTAACATGTATGAGGAGGATGAAGTTAAGGCACATAATCTGGATTTAGCAAATAAAGCAAGTATTTCACTAGACAATTTAGGTGATAATGGGAATGGAGAAGTGCCAGCTAATAACTTGTTGGTTTGTTACATATTGACGATATAATTTTTGAGGGGGGGGGGGGTAATGGTACTATGGAATTGCCTCAAAAGGTTTAAAATATTGCTATTTCTGGTAATCTGGGGGTTGAGCAATAGATGGATCCTGGGAACATTGTACTTGATGCAATAAAAAATCCTAAGGGAAATGCTATTAGGGTGGATTTCACCCCAGTAGAGGAGTCTCTGGATACTGTAAGTAACGACTTTGAAGAGGCATGGATTGTACAAAAGTCGAGGAGAAAGAAGAGGGGAAATCAGGAGTTAAGGAATCTTGAAGCTAGCAACATCATACATAATGATTATCATTTCTTTTCAGATGGAGAAAGTGCTCCCTTACTTCCTAGGTCTTCTAGGAAGGATAAAACACAATTACATGATTAACCTATTGATTATAATATCAGGGGACTTGTAGATCCCTCTTCCCTTGATAGACTTAAATATCTTGTCAGAATCCATAAATTATGGTGCTTTGCTATTTTACAGCCTCTTGTTTCTACTAATAAAAAACAAATTATAAAGAAATTTGGTAATTTCAATTTTGTGGCCAATTCCAATAATAAATTTTGGTTATTTTGGAGAAAATAGATAACATTGAATTTGATGGTTGATGATTCTCAATACCAACATGTTAATGAGACTATAAATGATTATGGTTTTTTTTGAATTTGGTTTTATCGGCTCTATTTTCACTTAGAAGAGGGGTAGAGTATTTGAAAGGCTTGATAGAATCTTTGCTAATCAAAATTGGCTTATCAACTTCCACATATCTAATGTGTATCATTTACCTAGTTCTGGATCTGATCATATGCCACTAGGATTTTATTAATCACTAGGATTTTATTAATTGTGTAACTAGCAGATGGATTATTTCTGAGGTGATGCTTGTATAAACTTTGAAAATTACATAAGAACACCGCTAAATTTCAATAACTTTTGAAGTAAATAGAAAATCATGATTCCTAAGTTGAGTATGAGATATTCTTACACCATAGTCCTATGTTGATTTGCTAGATTTCTCCTAAGTTACACTATAAGATTTCTGAAATAAAATTACAGGAAACTCTACCGAAACCCGCTACCTCAAATCAACAAATTTGGTTTTTAAAGTTATAATGTTATTTGAGGATAATTAACGTTTAAGTTTGGGAGAATTGACATGCCTAAAAATGTGCTACTTTTTATATACATTTTACGCTCATTTTTAATGATATTACGCTTTAAAGGAAGATATTTTGCATGTTTTTTGTTTTAGGTACAAGAAATCGAGTTTTAGAGAAAATGAAGCAAAAATAGGGCAATTTCGAGTAAATCAAGCAAGGAAGAAAATTCTGGTCTGACGCATTTTGATATGTCTTTCTATGCTTAATCTATTTACATTTATCATATGTTTTTGAATGAAATTGCACTTAAAAAAATATTATTTTTATGTTTATCTTGTAGGCATAATACTTGGAGTGGATTGGAGCTGAAACGGAGTGAAATGGAGCATTATGAAGCAAAACGGGGGTGTTGTCAGTAGGGTGGTGCTTAGGCGCCAGAAACGCCATAGCGCCACATTATGGTGTTTAGGTTCCAGAAAAGGTTTTGGACGTCTTCTAGACGTTCGAAGGAGTTATAAGACGACTTTTGGCATTTGGGAAGGCACTTTTTGGCATTTCAAAAGTCTTGGAGACTCCAAGAAAATCTAGAGGTCGTAGATAGGAGTAGGTGATGTAGATTTTTATCTTTTTTGGAGAGAGTGGTGATGAATTTTGAGAGATATGTGTAAGGAATTGTATGACCATTGTGTGGATCAGCTAGAGACTTTGTTGGACGGATTTACATCTTTCTTTCAGAGGAAAAAGCTAAGTATTGTGTTTTTCATTATCTTATAATTGTTGTAAACACATTCTAGTGGATTTGTTTTGATTTAGTGAAGTTGTCTATTGTGTTTTATCTATGCTTCGTGAGTAGTTTTCTTTACTCTTTCCTTTTGATTTGAAGTAGTGGCATGAATAGGAAAAATTTGTTTTAAGATAGAATAATTTTTATTTTCATGTGATGAGTAATATCTCCTTTGTTTCATTGACATAACTTACTGGTGATAGGTTTTGTTAAAATCTGTTGTAAGTGAAACTAAGACTTGGGAGAGCGGTGATTCCCCAACTTGAGTGCACTCAACTTTTAAGGAAATATAATTCATGATCGGTTTCTATTTGGAGCTCCCAGGTGATAGCTAGTTGTGCAAAACTAATAGAATAATAAGCGTACCTATAAACTCGTGAGAGGGTAGGTAGACATATGTTCCTTGTTGGCACATAGTTATTATATAATTCTATCAATTTTTTTTACTGCTTATGTCATTATCTTCATTTTACTTTTCTTTTGCAATAAATTGGATGAATATTTAAGAATTTAGATTTGTTTATAAATACTCTTATTTCATTAATGTGATGGTATTTCACTTAAACTTCATTTACATTACAATTTTGGCTGTTGTAATGTTAAATTTTGTTGTAATTGCATTAGGATCCAGAAGGGTGGTGTAATTCTCAACTAATTGGAACCACACTAACCCTTAAGATGGAAGAAAACTAAGTTCTAGGGTGAGTGTAAATAAATAGGAAGATAAGTTTTGATGAGCGTATAATTGGTGTTTCTAGGATGACAAACTAGATTCTTTACCAATTTGGCCTAGAGTTTGGGACCTAAGGCATGGTTTGTCCTATAAAGAGGGCACAATGGATAATCTAGAAGTGAGAGGCTAGAACCTACCCAACATAACCATATCAATTAAGAACTCAACTTTATATTAGTCAATGTTATTTATACACTCGGGAGAGGGTACAAAATATGCTTGCTTCTATTTCTCACAAGCACATTAAATTCTAAGCATTTCATTCCTACATATTATCTAGGTCAGCGCATGTGAATGATAGTTTTTAATATCTCAAAATTTTCCAAACCAATTTCTCTAGTTAGGTTTATCTTTAGACTTAGGCCTGTATTTAGGAGTAGTTGATAGGAAACACCCTTAATCGTCATTCCAAAGTAAGACTTGACAGTAGTAGACTAGAATTAGTCTTAGGAATTCTTATCTCACCTCTATGTGGGATCGATACTATGGTTTTAAAAGAAAACCCTATACTACTTGAAAGGATATATGCACTTGTGTAGTACATAGAGTGTGTGAACTATAAATTAAAGTCAAAACTCTACAACATATTTGTTTTGAATATCAGCCGCTATAATTAAACTGTCAAGTTTTTTGTCACGAAATTAAATATCTGCGTAATTGCGAGTCAGATCAAGTATTTAGTGCCATCACCGAAAATTAAAATTGAAGTAATTACACTTATATGTATGCACACATTCTAGGGTGCATCAGGTAGCAGTTGGGAGGAGGTTGACAACAAGTGGCGACTACATATAACGGAGTAGGGGTGGTGACGGTGAACTAGACATCAATAGGAGTTGGTGCAAGGGCTAGAAACAATAGGAATCAGTGTCCAAGGGTTGGCCATCAACGAAATGAGGCTCGGAAGGCCAGTAAGGTTGCCAGATGGCTGTTGGGGGCAAAGAAAGCAACATGAAGAGGGGTTGTAAGGCCTGTGTGATGGCTGGAAGAGCAGCGGTGAGAATTGGGGAAAAAGAAGATTACAGTCTCATACGAAATATAGCTAGAACACCTCCTCACCTTTGGATACATCCCTAGAAAGGAAATAGCCTCGCCTCTGGCTTGGATAGAAATATATAAATCTGGAAGACAAAAAACTCCCCCTGACTAAAACAAACATCACACACACACACACACATATGAAAAGAAGGAGTAGACAAAGAAAGTGCTAGAAAAGGAAGGGTTAGACAAGGCAAGGAATCAAATAGGAAAAATGGACCGTGGTTCTGTTGCAGCCAAAGCACTGCGTCGCATCATTCTCATAGTTGATAAATTGTTAGTCATGCTACAAAGATTGTTTATGGGATTTATATTTGTAAGTTCTAATTTTACTAAATGGTCATTGGTTTGCTAAAAATGAAAGGCAACATAAAGATCTACACAATTTATGATTACAATATATTTGAAATACATTCAAGTTGTTTGTTTCGTTGTAAAATAAACGTTGGACTTTATATTTTTTGTTTGATTTAAAGTAGATTGAAAATAATGTATTTGCTAGCGCAAAGAACGACAGATAGTGACAACTGGTTGCTGCAGGCTGTGAAGGCGGATGGCGATGGCGACGAGTTGTGAAGGTGGATGTCGGCGGCAGACGGCAGGCGGCGTCCGCTTCAGCTGACGACAGTGGATGCTGGCGGCAGAGGGCGGCGGGCGTCAAGCACAACTCTCTGCCGTCCGACATCGAGGGGCAGTTGGCGGCGAGGTCCTATGACTTGCCTGTAATATTTTACGTAGACAATGTAATCCAGATTCAGCCAAATTGACCAAATTCTAAATTCAACTAGAATGAACTACAATGTAATCTTCTAATTCATTAAAACTTTATATTGCATTTATAAATTTCATACCAAATACAAAATTTTCTCAAACCCCTGTAAAAGAATTACAGTTAATTACTAATTCACTCAACCAAATGACCCCTAAATTAGCTATAAATTTTATGAAATTTGACATAATATCACTTTTTCAGCTCTTTCAAGTATAGATTAAGAATAATAATATTGATTTATCAATTTTGATGTTTAAGAAGAACAAGCTTTTCAAGATTTTGAACTCATTTTTTTTATTCACACTTAAACCTTAAAAATTTGAGGGGCATTTACTTACACAACACACCACAAAATTATTTAGTATACACATATCTAACATTTGAACTCAAAATTGTTTAACTTTCACATCAAATTCACCACCATTGCTTAGTTTTTAATAGTGAAACAGACCATTCATACATAGTTCATGACACCAAGGTGTTATACATTTAAACATTAAATTTTTAGGAGTAAAATTTGTAAATACATAAGATTTGGGTAATGTGCAAGTAAATTTCCTAAAAAAATCTTATTTTTATTCACATTAAAGGACAACACTCATAACAATATTAATGATCCGCATAATATTTCCTAAATTCATCTCTCACTGCCTTCCACTCTCTTGTTCCATGACTGCATAGAAGCCACTAATTTATTTTATTTACATCAGTGTGAGGGAATCCATTCCTTAACTTTATTTAAGCATCTTCTCAGTTAAGTCCCCCTGTCTGAACCTTTATTTACAGCTCTGCTAATCCAGTCAGATTGCTTGCGCTTCAGGTCAATCAGCTTCTGCTACCGTGTTCCAGTTCAGAATGTTAATCAAATGGGTTCATATTAGTTTAGTTGAAGCTCCAACCAAGATATAAATGCTCTGAGTTCTGCTACTTCGAACTGTCTGAAACATTGTAAAAAAGAGCTCAATGCTATGCGTCCAATACATACTAAAAACAAAAAAAACAAAAAAAAAACAATTTTACCATTTTTGAAGCAAAATCAAAAATTTTGAGATAAAAAGTGAGATTTCAAATGCAAGTGGTGACTTGTATAAGAGAGAAAGGAGTTTAGGATCTTCAAAGTAATGAAGCTCTTTGTTACAACAATGGCTGTTAGAAAATGCTCAAAGCTCACCCCGAATATAGGCTGAAGAATCCTTTGCAACTTTTTCTGCAGTAGTATATCCATGATCTCTTCCTCTCTTCCTCTCTTCCTCACGCCCATTATAATTGAATACAGACTGAAGCTGTATAAGACATGAGAAACTTTACAAAGCTAAGGAAAATTCAGTTGAAGCTCAAGGAATGGCTCCATCTCTCTCTCACGTACTCCTCCAAGGAACTGTTCGACGTCGTTAAATCAATCGAATGGGCTCTGCTGCTCACGGAAAGCGCAACATCATCGTCGACGCCGAGCAATGCTAAGTTAATGTGGGATTGAATGTTTAAATTATTGATTGTTGCCTCATCATCCATATCATCAAATAACATTGAGGAATCCAACTCCAACTTTGCCAACTTCACAGCTTCTTCATCACCTTTGATTAGCTTCAAAACCTGCAAATTTGAATCAAATTATGCTTTTGAAATTATATTCATCAGGCAGCGACCATGGGGAGCTTATAAAGAGTGAAAAGTTTGGATCTTGGAATCTTACAAGAGCTATACTGGGCCGATATCCCGGTGCTTCTCTGATGCAAAGGGAAGCAACAAAGCACATTCTTTCCATCTCATCTGTTTTGTAATTTTCACCCAAGCTTGGATCTAGCAGTTGCTCAAGGCGCCAAGCACGAAGTATGGGCTTTGCCTGCCAACAGTATCACATAAATGAACAAAATTTCGAAATTCATTATGACCACCAGTTGGCTGTGAAACGAAATGGGCCTTTACAATGAAATAGACCTGACTTTAAGTGTCAAAATATCAATGACTATTTAATAAATCATTTTAGTCCCAAAGTCTAAAAAAATGTTAAATTAGTCCCCAGGCTCATTAAATTGGGGCTGAAATAATTCTCCATGGGAATTATTTAAGCCAATCTTAAAAGAGTCTGAGGACTCTGAGACCAAAATAGCTTCTTGCAAACAGTTGGGACTCTATTTTAACACTTCTCCTTCTCCCAATTAATATATTATGTTACAATTTTCACAATAAAAGCACAGATGAAATCCTTGACTTACCCATAGAACCAAGCTCTCCTCACCCTTAGGACCATCAGTGCTTACTGGCTTTCTTCCTGACAGAAGCTCGAGAAGAACGACCCCGAAAGCATAAACATCCACCTTTTCATCTACTTCGCCATATGCGAAGCACTCTGGAGCAAGATACCTTCCAAGTGAGAGCAATATTAGAAATTGGCAGACTTGAGATAAACTAAAGAAGATATAACACTACTTCACACACCCAAATGTCCCTTCCAAATCACTTCTAGTTGTGTTCTTCATGCATGTTGATGCCGACCGAGCTAATCCGAAATCTGACAGCTAAAGCATAGTATAAAAAGAACAATAATTTTTTTTTCAAAAATGTAATAAGAATTCAGAAAAAAAATCAGATATATCATCAAAATACCTGCGGCTCAAAATCATCAGATAAGAGGATATTTGAGGATTTCACGTCGCGATGGATCACAGGTTGTTCAGTGCTGCTCTCATGTAAGTAATGCAAAGCTTCTGCCACTCCATTTGCAATTTTATATCTTTCAGCCCAGCCAAGACTATTTTTTCCTCCCTCGTTGCCTAATGAAATTAAGAACATAGTAAGGATATTCTAAAAGGATTTACACACGTACCACTCAATTCCTATGTATTCACATATCTAACACCTTTAATTCAATTTTTACATACATGTCAACTTAACTATGAATAAAAAGTTGTATTTCACTTTTAAAAACTAAACTGGCGGTATATTTGATGCGATATAAAAAGTCTGGGTGGTATAAATCTAAAAAAGTGAAGTTTTGCTGTTAGATATGTAAATATATAGGAAATGGGTGGCATGTATGTAAATGCCCATTCTTAAACTGTTCAGATTAATTTATTAAAAGAAGGTGAATCCATACCATGGAGATTGTCTTCTAAACTGCCCCTTGATAGGAAATCAAAGACCAACACAAGTCTCATGTTCTCAAAGCAAAATCCAGTGAGGGAGATGATATTCTTATGCTTCAAGTTTGACATAATCTTAATTTCTGAAGTGAAATTCTTCAGCGCATCTCCTGAGGGTTCCAATACTTTCACTGCAAGCTCTTTGTTATCCAAAAGGCAACCTTTATAAACCCTGCTATTGCCTCCCTTCCCAATGATATTCTCTGTAATGATTTCAGACTACTATCAGGGAAGAAATATATATTAAACTAACACATACAAAATAGGGGCATTTACATATATAGCACTCAATTCTTATGGATTTATTTATCTCGCATCAAAATTTTCATTTTTACACTCATAGTAGCCAATTCTTCCGCATCACATCAAAAATAACATTAACTATCATTTCTTAATAGTTGAATACCCCTTTCCATGCATGGATAAAGTGCAATGCTTGTAAATATGGAGCTTTAGGTGTGACATACGTAAATCCATAAGAATTGCGTGCTGCATATGTAAATTTCCCTAAAAAATAATAAGATAAACAGATGGCAAACCAGAAGAGAAATTAGATGTCGCCTGCTCCAGTTCCTTGTAGCTGAACAGCCTGCAAAAAGATGAATGCCTCTCCAGAAGAGAGAGTAATTCTTTAGGGAGATCCTTTGTTTCATCATCAACCTCAAAGGAGGGAATAGAAGGTGTAACTCCATTAAAATCAGGTATGGAATCTTCATCAGACTTGGCCTGTTTGTGATCAGGATGTACGACTGCTGATATCGAAAACCAACTAGGAAGATGCTTAGCCAATTGAACAGCAGAAGCCTTTGGCCTTCTCTGAGGAGAATTATTCTTATGACACAAAAAAGTTCTCCGAAAAAGAGACCATCCAGGTCTTCTCTGTGAAGACTCCAAAATCTGCGAAGGCAAACAGCCCAGAGGTCTCGCATGAAACTCAGTTAGAATTTCATTAAAGGAGCCCTCCCCAGAGTCAGAAGGAGCTTCACACAGCTCGCTGGAGACAGCAGAGTACAGTGGTTCAGCTAGAGAATCATAGGCTACAAATTTCTCATTCTTTGACAGGCTGAATCTCCATGACAATTTAGAAGCAAAACTGCTGATTGTGTCACTGCTCAATCTCGCACTGGATGCAGAAGGAAGGCAATGGAAGGAACGTCTTGAGAGATCTGCATCTTTTTTAGGTTGCTCAATGATCTTACAGGGCCTCACAGAATCTGTTCCAAGCGAAAGGTCATCTATGCTTCTTTCTCCTGTCACCAAAATGAAATATTGAGTTCCTTAGTAGAACTGAACTGGCAAATTCTGACAAAGAACTCAGAGAAAAATCAACCTGCTGCTTCTTCCTGGTAAACTATCTTCCCATTGTTCACGGCGAGCACCAAGCAACCGCCGGAAAGCTTCTTCGCGCAGTATTTCGCAACGGAGATAGAAACATAACTGCCAATTTAAAACAATCAATGAAGAAGAACTAAAAGGAGAAATGGAAGTTAGAAGGTCACCTAAACCCTTGGTTGCTGGACTTGGAAACCCCAACAACGAGTTTGGAAGCCAAAGCGGATCTCGTCTCCTGAGCCAATGCTCTCCGAATGGAAGAACCCCGACATATCTTTAGCTTCAGATCGATCTGAAAAAAATAACAAGAATGTAGAAACTTTGTTCACATCTAACGTAGCGATCAGTGCAACCAAAACAATACCTGCTTTAGGTTACAGAAAACCTCGTAGGCAGCGATCATGGCATTCAATGCGCTCACAGTGGAGTCCAAAGACGAGTGCCCCCCACCGGAATCCGGCACCTCTACAACCCAAAATCGCAAACAAGCTAAGATTATACGAGATCCCCTAAAACGTTTATCGGTTATTGATCGAATTACCAGCGGGGAGAACATGGAGCGCAATGACGCGATCGCCGGTTTGCGCGACATTCACGAGAGTCCATGTTAAGAGCTCTCTGCTTCCATCGTCCTCCTTTACCCCGACCACCATCGTCGTCCCCTCCCCATTCCCCTCCCCCTCATTGGTTTCTCTCGCGGATTCCTCCAACGGAAAGTTCATCTCTGTCCCAATCCCGAGTTCTCTACCTCGAATTCCTCGTCGAACAGAGGAAGGAGAGAGCCCTCGCTCAGAGAACTCCGCTTCATCAATTGGCATTGTGCTAAATTTTATCGTTGGATGCCAAATTATTAAATATAAATTACGTTATTTTGCCGGACCACCAGAGTCGATTTATTATTATTTTAATAAAATGGTGAAAAAATAATGTGTCAATGGGAAGCGGAGTAACTGTTGCGGCACATGCCAATTGTCAGGGAGTGGTGAATTAGTTGAATACCTTTCACATGTCTAACAGTTCTATGATGATTATGCCTCCAAAAAGTATCTTTAAAGACGAATTTATATAAATGGCATTTAAATTTATATATAACTTAATAAGAACATTTTAGAGAATGAAATTTCATAGTGTAAATAGCTAGGAATTGTTGTGAATTATTAGCTAAAAATGTATATTTGTGGTTGGGACCAAATTGTTTGATTATGTTTATATGGGTGTGAAGAAGAAAAGAACGATAAGAGTTATAAAATTTTCATGAATGCTTTTTATTTTTCATGATCCATCATTAAAAGTGATCAATCATACTTGATTCCATACATGAATTTAAAGCTTGACCTGTTAGTTGGCGGGGTTTACTGTAACCCTTAGGTCGAGGGTTCGATCCCTTGTAACGGGGTTACTCGAATATTAGGCACATAGATGCGAGCACGTCCATCATAAGTGCCTAGTCGCGAAACATGAATTGATATTTGGGGCCCACTGGACTCAAATACAGATTCTTTATATATATATATATATATATATATATATATATATATATATATATATATATATATATATATATATATATATGTTTGAGAATTGATTTGTTATCAACAATCTTTCATCAAGCACGAATCTTAATAAATTTTTGGTAAAAGTTCTTTTAAATTCATATTCGAAATCATTCAAGACCCAATTTTTAGTAAGTTTATAGTCAAACTGATCTTCTCGACAAGATAAACCCAATAAGATCAAAATTGGTTCAATTCAAGTTCCATCAAGTCAAAATCAAAGCATTGAAGCACAATTTGAGAATTTGGACTGTGAAATAAATGGTCAAATTAACTTCAAATTTGACATATTTATAGTCAAATTGAGCATACTAACGAGAGAAATCCAATGAGACTAATACCACTCACTTCATATGTCATTAATGCACCCAAATTATTAAAAAAAATCTATGATCAAGGGGGATTGCTACAGGTTTAATCAGTTGGTTTGGGAAGCTATCGCTAAAAAACCAAAATACCTATCCCCTTGAGGCTATAAATAGATTGAAGATCCAACGATAACTTCTGATGTTTGTTGCTGATCGATGCCCTTCGGCAACCACCAATCACTGCTTTTTGTCCACCGTTGATCATCACTACTTGTTGTCGCTGACTTGCTGCCCCCAGCAGTCCATATTTTCAAACGTTGAATCCTCAATACGACTGTAACTTATAACACCCGTATTGAAAACCTAGAAATAACTTTTGACTTTTATAGTTGTAGACCATTGTCAACCACCTTCATTGTCTCTAGTTGCCATTACAGGCCTCCTGCTTTCGAAGATCCTTATTTGAAAACATTATATCCCAAAACAGGTGTAATATATAACACTCATAATAAAGACCTGAAAATAACCTTCGCCCTCTGTAGCCACCAACCACCGTCGACACTGTCAATCGTCATTGCTTGCCACCACCGATTTCCTATTGTTGGCAAATCTTATTTATAACTGTCATATCCCAAATACAATTGTAATGTGCAACACCTTATTAAAATCTTGATAATAACTACTAACCTCTGTATTTGTTGACCACCGTCCGCCATTGCCGACTTTCTCCACCCACCACAGCCAGACAGCATTTGTTGATAACCCCCACTTACAATATGTATTTCAACTGGGGCCTTTATGACCAAATGATATTATTGCAGTCACCAACTATGAGCTCTATAACCAACCAACATCGTTGCAACTCCCAACCTTTATCTTTATAGCCAATTACTGTCTGTAAGCAACCAATTACAACTTTTGTGGCTAAATAACACTATGCAAATTCTAGTTATGGTCTCTATGGTTGATTGTTGCTCCTGCAATTACAGACTAGGGCACTTGTGGCCAACTCTACCATCACAACTTCCAACTATGACCTCTATGGCTTATTGTTGTTTTTGCAACCACTAAATATTGCCTTTCTGATGAATTATTTTCTTTAACAACTTTCAATTACGACCTCTATGACAGACTATTGCTCTTGCAATCACTGACTATGGCACTTATGGTGAACGACTACTTTAATAGCTTCTAACTACAACCTTTATGGTCGACTACTATATTTTCAGCCACCGATTACCACCTTTGTGACAATCAACTACTATTATAACTTCTCACTATGACATATGTGGCTAACTATTGATATTGCACCCACTAACTATAACTTTTAAGATGAACTACTACCTTTTTAACAACCAACTACGATATTTGTGGCCAAACACAATTATCACAACTTTCAATTACGACTTTTATGGCCAACTGCTGCTTTTATAACCACTGACTATGTCATTTGTGGCAAACTAATGTTATCATAACTTTTAGTAATGGTCTTTGTGGCCGCTTGTTGATCTTGTAGCCACCGTCTATGGTCTTTATGGCCAATTACTAATATCATAGCTTCTAACTATGACCTATGTAGCCGTCTATTACTCTTGTAGCTCTCAACTATGACCTTTATGACTAACTTCTACTATCATAAGTTCTAACTATGACCTATGTGGCTAACTACTGCACTTGTAGCCAACAACTACAACATTTGTGAACAACTACTACTGTTATAACTTCCAACTACGACCTCTGTGGCTAACTGTCGATATTACAGTCACCGACTACAACCATTATGAATAACTATTACCTTTATAACAATCAACTATGATATTTGGGGTTAACTACTAACACAACAGTCAAGAACGATATTTTTTGTAGCTCAATTATGATTATTATAACTAAATTATTGTTATAAATCAATTATTAATATTTAGGCTAGGTTCAACTGCAAAAGACTAGAATTTTTTATCATTGGATTTTAACTTGTTCGCTGTAAGATCAACATTAAGTACTATATACCAAAAACTACTGATATAATATATATACTTGCGAGAGTCTCCATTGCTTCACCACACTTAGATTGCAACAGATGGGTATTGCATCCCTCAAATGTAGCTAACTTTCTTGAGTTTCAATACTTCTTCTTAGATTGGCTCCGCTAGTGTCATAATCGATGACCTGTACTTTTGTAACATTGATCGGGTGGCTGAATTAATGCTCAACTGGTGGTAAGCAACATCGAGCGGTATGCCAAGCATCTCTACCACTAACTAGGCAAAGATGTCCCAATTTTGGTGGAGAGTTCGGATCACCATGCCCCACATCAAAAGCCTCACTGATAATAAAATTCTTGTTGGGCTCCCCTTTATTCACCGGTACCTCAAGAATGGTCTCTTTGGTTTCGAGACCCCATTACCTTTGGTGTTGTAGATCGAGTGGCTTCTGTTCCACATTGTTGATCACCAAAATGTAATAGATCAGAGACTACTCCAAGTTCTCATGGATTTTGATGCCTTCGTTGCCATATGATATGTAGAGACCATAATCTATAAGTCATTCAGGAGTGAGAGGCTAATTATGGTATTGTATGTTGGTGGTGAGTCTAACATCAGGAAGACTTCCATGTGCATGAAATTTTTTATCACCCTCCCTTAGGTGGCTGAAAATACTATCACTTTAAGAGCTTCCTTTCCCTCTCCTAAGAATCTAAATAGCGAGTCGGTCAGTGTTGTCAATCAATCAACACGATGGTTAATCTTTTCGGGCACTGGTTTGAGCAGGATGTTCACTGAACTACTAGTGTCGACCAAGATACTACAAATTTGTTAGTTGTTAATCATGGTTGCGAGGACAATAAAATTGTTGTAGGGTTTCCTCTTGGTGGGTTGATCAACGTCAATGAAACTATCTTGGGGATCGGTGTTGTGCTTGGGAACAAAGGAAATCGTGCATAGTTTGCGTGTTCGAAGCCCATTTTGGTTGTCACATCTGAAGGTTTCCCCGACCCCTCTAAAGATATCTAACACAAATCTAGCGATGTGTATGATGTTTACCTTTATAGTTTCATATAGGATTTTTTGACAGGAGCCTTATCATGTCTTTGTGTTGTCACTCTGGGGGCTATGAACTCTTTGAGCTTCCCAAGTCTTATCAGTCCCTCGACCATGTTTCAGAGGTACTTTACTCCTTCGTGTCATGTTCATGGTCTTGGTGGTAATTTCAATACTTCTTACAGCTATAGAGAAAAGATCTAAACCTAATAGGCGGTGTTTTCTCAAAGTATTCTCTGTTTTGGATGGCTTCCACTAACTCCAGCATTGATATCTCAGGGGTGTATCCATTGTGCCTCGAGTTTGTTCTCTGGATGCTCAAAACAGAGAGATTATCCTTGGTCGGTATACCTGCATTGACCATTAGAATGGTTGTTTCAGTCAGTCCCTATGTTCTCATTGGGTGGTCGACTTTCTTCACACCTAGGACGGATGGATGGATGTTGACCATCCCTTTGTCTCCACCAGTTATTTTGTTTGGCTCTTTTCCAGAGGTGACTATCAGATGATTCTGCCTTATGACATGCAAGCGTGCCAATGTACAAATTTGCGACAATGTGAATGTTGGCTAGTTCCAAAGTATAACTAGGGTCATTGGCTAGTGTAGGCCTAGAGCGTAACAAAATCACTCTCCCCTCAGACCCTAGAGTAAGGCTACATGTGCCACTCCAAGTTCAGGTCCTATACTTCCAGCATCTCCACTAAAATCAACTTATGTTGGTGTGCAAGCTCTCATGCTACCCTTATAACCTGCTACAGGGCTTATGAGCTTTTCTGTGACTTCTATGAGCTAGTATAATAACATGAACAATCTCTTAAAACCAGTACAGAAGGTGATTACTATAATTGGCAACCCGTTAAAGCATTTAAGGGTTGATTCCCCTAGCATGGTTAGGAAAAAAAAACACTTCAACGGGTCCATAATCATTAGTAGACAAAAAGGTAGCTCGAATGATGTGATATGGTTGGCCAGATTTGACTAACTCTTATAAGAGTTTAGCTATGAAACTTTGAACTTCTTTGGGGGTTCACTAGCTGAAATCTATCGGGAGAACACATTCTACGGCTAGCAAGGGACCTCATTGCACCTAAAACGTTGTTCGTCAATCAGTACGGATCTAGCATTATTTTATTATTGAGATTCTACTTTTCTTTATACAGTTTGTGTTATCCTTTGGTCGTTGAGCGCCAATCGGTGATCCAAGTGGTTCAATTTTCAAGGTGTCTGCTCCATTCCTCGAGCCACTACTTCTCTGATGGCCTCAATCATTCAGCCAATCATCTGGTCCCTCAACTTCTAAATTTATTGCTATACAAACTCCCAATTGCACTCCATGTCCGCAGTGTCTCCTTGGTGAGATTCTTATCCTAATGGTGCTCCTCTTTTTGTTGTTGACATGCTCCATGTTTGTCACACCTTTTAGGATGTTGAATTCAAAATTATCCTGTGAACCTCATTTAAGGAATAGATCATAGAACATGAGAGAGGACTGAGAGAGAGAGAGGGGGGGAGAGTGAATAATAGAGTGGAAATGAGGCTAAATTAGTCTGAACTATTCATTAGTCTTTTAATATAGAAATGACCCCTTATTTATAGGCAAAAGGGGTATAAAATATACAATTTCCTGCTTGTCTCTGCTTGAATAAGGACACCATATGATATTTTCAAAGTAAATAAATACATGAATAAAATTAATAAAATAGATAAAAAAATAAAAAATCTCTGGCTCAGTTGCCACACATTTGACCGGCTAAGATTGGTGGCCCTTAAGTTGGTCATTTTCAGTTTGTCATTTTAGATGGATTTAGGGCAGACGATCAACTCTTATTTGTTGGTCACTCGGTTGACTCCGTGAAGGACTTCAATGGACTTCTTTGAATACGGTAAGTCAACTTGATTGAAATAGCCGGTCGACTTAGCTAATGACAATCAATCGACGTATGAGGGTCCTTCGCCTGTCGAACTTTGTTTAGTCGAGTCCTTTGCTCCTTAATTGTTGTTCTCGTTGCCAAGATGAAACTAATCTGATAGGTAG
This sequence comes from Papilionanthe hookeriana x Papilionanthe teres, assembly GCA_022702705.1. NCBI lineage: Eukaryota > Viridiplantae > Streptophyta > Magnoliopsida > Asparagales > Orchidaceae > Papilionanthe > Papilionanthe hookeriana x Papilionanthe teres. The sequence goes on along the minus strand of CM040427.1, from coordinate 39,776,271 downwards.
TCCACCCCTTTAACATAAGAACCGCTAGTGAATTTATGTGGGTGATGTTCTAGGCACCTGGATAATGTTGGCGAGTCTAGAGGATTTCTCTAAGGTGACTCGTGGTGTAATTTTGGGGGATTTAGTGGATCCCTTCTTTGGTTGGGCAGGTTCTGATCTTTGAGCTGACAGGTTTTCCTTCGACAGGCATTGAACATGGTTTCAAGTGACCGTGGTTAGAAGTGGATCATGCGAGCTAACGTTGATGTGTCCTTTGACCCCTTGTGGGTAAGCTTTGATCATGCTTATTTTTCAGTCCATGGAATCTTCTCGAGATTCATGCTGATGTATTTTGGGTGTACATTATGAATTTTTGTTTGTCACAATTCAACAACTAATTCAATGAAGTAAATTAGAGAAGTGAGATGTAATTTTTCATATCAAAATTTAAATGAGAAAATAACATTATCTTAGTTTGGTGATGTGCATCCACTATAATGTAAGAGGTAAAAGTACTATCATTCTTAATAAGTAGGAAAAAAAATGTTAATACAATATAAAAAGGGGATAATTACTTATAGACCACCCAAAACAATGATACTTATAAACTAAACACTCAAGTTATTTTTTTGAACAACCCAACCGATGTATTTACGTGTGTGACAATCAAACTATTGAGAATTTGATAAAAAAAATGAAAGATATGGGTTGAAGTTTTACCATGCATTTTAATATTTGAGTGAAAATTTGAAAATTGGATGAAAGTGGGTGGTCTTCTCTGTAAATAGCAATGTTTCAGGTGGTCTATAAAACATGACATTGTAAAACTCTTGCTCCTCAAATTGTGATGTAGTATGAATATTCACATATTAGAGTTGACTGAAATGTAAATATTATAAGAGAGAAATAAATCATAATTAAAGATGGTTCTCGCATTTCTCGAGTAATGCAATACTGATATATACATAAATTTTTGTGGAACACAATAACTTGAAATTTGTTATTTTGTTTCCAACTCATATACTATACATTCGAGCATCATACAACTTTGATCTCGTCACTAGTATTGATAATGTACCTTTAGAAGTGATGATTGTGGCATTGTTCATGGAGGGATAGCTATAATTCATGCCTTAGTAATGATGACTACAATATAGGCTTTATAGATCACAATTATGATGTCTACATATATTTGTTTGCCATAATTGTGTTAAAAAACTTGCTGTTGTCAATCTATATCTTTCAATTGTGTTGGAATTTTTGTGTAGGATGAATGAAACATTTTACATATCATAATTTTTAAGAAGCTATATATATGTATGTAGGTATGTATTTTTTTAAAAGTAAAATAATGATATTTTTATGTGATATGTGATGTGAAAGATTTTGGAGCCAGTAATGCAAATGACCAAAATTTAGGTTTTAAAAATGTAAAAATTAATTTATTGTGATATTATTATGGAGAGATTTTATTGTCTCTTGATTTGGCCTTTAATAAATAATGAAAATATCTATTCATTTGTCTATGAATGAGCAAGTCTCATCTAGAGAAGTATTTCATCTTAAATGAGTCATGAAGTAATGAAGTATAAGAAATTAACTTATTGTGAGGCACAAAATATTTTAGCATGATTTGTACTGTAATGAGAATGCCATAGATTAGAGGCCAAGAACTCATTGCATTAGGTGAGATATTTGGGGCTATCACATTCTTTGTGTGGAATAAAGAGGCCATATGCAACAAGAAGGCTTTAACATCACGATGCACTGATTTTTCATAGAATTTTTCAAGTTATTCAAGGCCTCTTTGATATCTAATGTTGCTGATTTTGAGTGAGATTAAAATACATTCGATAGTAGTTGTGTTTTTATGCAAAAGATAATATATCCTTTTTTTTTTAATCATAAATTAGTAGAATCTTTACCTCAAAAATATATATCCCTACAAGAACTTAAAATGTATTCTTAGCTATTTATGGTGAATGATATTTTAAGGGATGCTTTTCTCAATTATTTATCTCTAATGATGCTAAAGTTTGAAACTTATTATTGTTTAAAAGAAGGCAAATGGGTTTCTTTATAGCATCCCATAAAGCAAAAGAAAAAAAGAATATATGATTTTTCTAGAAGACTTGTCTATGTATTGAGGGGTGCTTTCCACCGAAGGTGGGATACACATATCACTTAAGAGTTTTGAAAATTTTTATTTATTATTGAAAACTTCATCAAGAATAGTACATCACATTGAGAGATGAAAATATTATCATATGATAGATCTAATATTGAAATGGTAGTTTTAAAACACGAGCTCTATATTGCTAAAAGTTTTTACCCTGTCATGCGTGGAAATGACAAGATTAGTTTTATTTTTGGGGTCAGATATCCTTAAAGAAGCAATCCCCTATAATTAATTACTTCCTAAGAGGGGTCACCTCCCTGAAAAAACTCTTGAATAAAATTGTGTATAATATTTTTTACATATCACAAAGTCTAATTCAAGATTATTAATTGGATATTCAAATAAGATTGGTTCAAACTGGAATAGTTTCTAAAGAAAATCAATTGATGAAAGGTGGGAAGCGCAGGTTATTGAGAGTCTTGGTGATTCTCCAATCTATCCTAGGGTTGAGCTTTATGTTTAAAACTTTAGATTAAATATTGTTTTCTACTTGTTCAATTTATTTTAGAAGATTATGACTTTTAATCCAGTGAAATGGGTTTTAAAATTTCTTACTTGTGCTTGAATATTATATCATGTAAATAGTATATCTCCCCGATGGAGGAAGATACTAACTTATGATGGATCTATACTTGAAGTGATGATTTCACTACTCCCTTTGGCTGCGTGCTCAAAGTTTTTCCTTATTCCTAAAAGGAAGATGTTTATTTCAATTTTGAGATCTAAAACTTGACCTTAAAAATACAAGCCTCTTTATTTAAGTATTTCCTAAAAAGAAAAACTCTCCTAAAAAATATGGTTATTCATTTCTATAAATCTCAATGCTAGATTTAAATTGTTAATTGAAATTTTAAATGGGAATGGCTCAAATGAAACAATTTTTGTTGGAAGCCAACAAAATAAGAGTAGGGAGCACCAGATATTGGGAGGATCAGGGGTTACTCCAGTGTATCCTATGGCTGGGTTTTATATTTTATAATTTGAGGACATAGTTAGTTTAGGCTGATCAACTTTTAGAAAGTTAGAACTTATATTTGACTGAGCATGTACTCAAAACTTTTAGCAGAAGTTAGTCAAGTGGCAAGACCAATGAGGTACACCTTATAATCTAAACTAAGGTAAGTTCTACTGATTACGTAGAGACTTAAACATAATCCAAAAGATTGGACTTAAGGGGCACACTCTCACCAATGAGTGAAATTCTAGCCCGACTCTCCCAGACATACAACATACATAAAAAAGTTTGTTAGGTAACATTCATATGAGTAAAATATGTGATGACAATTACGCGCACATAAATGGTGATAAAATTTTACTATTAAAAATTCAGGTTGGGATTTATGACTCAATCCATATGATCAAGTAGTTTGGGAAGACATATACTCCTAACTAATGCAAACAATTTTAAATTTTTAAACTTTTATTATTGAATCAATAAAATGTTGACTTGTCTGAGTCAATAGAAGAGATGATTAACTTGTTCAATCAAATTTGATTTATGGAAGGAACATCCAACTGATTAAATTCTTTATGATTATTATGACTCATAGTTTGTAGTTATGGTTTTGAAGTATGCTGTGCAAGTCTTAAATGATGCATGCATTGAGAGTCTTAAAGCCAAGTCAAGTATAAATACAATGTATTATATGAATGAATTAGAAGCTTACACCTTAGTTCCTTTTGGAAGAATTCAGCCGATTTGACTGAATTTGAGATTTATACAGGTCGTTAATGTAAAAGGTTATCAGCAAGTCACCGCCAGCCGTTGCACACTGTCGACTTCTGCAGTAGGTCACCCTCCGCCTACTGCCTACAGCCTATCCCTCACCACTCCCTCTGTCCATTGCCCTCCAACCTCCGTCCACGACCTTCCATCCACCACTCACCACCAGCCACCTACCACCGCCCCCCATCCACCACCCACCACCCTGCTCGCCTCTGACCTCTGCCCATCGCCCAACGCCTACTGTCCATTGCCAATGCTCGCCACCTATCAACTACCTATGTCAGTCGACTTCGGATGCAACTCGCTAGCCCTGGCCTCTGGTCACCTTCTGCTGCAGTCACTCCACCTCCTGCCATTTTCTGCCTGCCACAGGTCGCCACCATGCCCCCTAGCAACCGGTAGATGTCGCACACCACCCATAGAGCGTGCTTCCTGCAGCTACCACCAGTCATCTTCCGCCATCCATCGTCAAGGAAATATGCCGATGCAAGACATTAGACACCACCTGTAACAGTCGCCCACCCTCGCCCACCATCGCCGCCTATCCTCACTGCCATTGCGATCGATAGACCTTGATAGCGGTCGCCAGCCACCAGTCGCCACCCGCTGCCATAAGCGATCACTGACATTAATTGCAATTCACCACTACCGAATGTGCCTAACAACCGTCCATAATACATTATATATTTTGAAATACATCGTTTTCAATCTATTTCAATAAAAAAAAATGATTTTACATTTATTTTACTGTAACCAAATAATACAAAAGTTTTCAAATAAAATAAATTACTTCTATTTTACATTCATTTTTTACTCTATTTCAAATAAAATAAATTACTTCTATTTATTATTATGTTTCAATTTTACTTTTTATTTTAAGGAAAAAAAAATAGTTGAGGTTGTTAGGATAGGGTAGAAAATATATCCTAAGATCAAAATGAAATCAAAGCTAGGCTCCTAAGCACACATTCACATAAAGAAAACTATGAAAATCATACAATTTAACACACTAATACATAGGGAAAGCAATATAATCACAACTTAATTTATATATATATATATATATATATATATATATATATATATATATATATATATATATATATATATATATATATAATTACTATTAAAAATATATAATATCAAAATCATATTCAACAACTCGACTGCTATTTTAATTTATCAATCAGATAAATCATATAAAATTGATTTAATTTAATATTTTATATTTATTCAAATAGGGCATGTCCCAGACTTAAATTCCAAGCACAATGTTGGCGCTTTACCAACCACTGCATTTGATGGCTTTTAAGGCCAATTTTGTAGGGTCATTTTTACAGCCCACATAATTATTAAGAATTTATAAAGTCACCATCAAAATTCTCATATTTAAATAAATATCGTTTTTTTTTTGGCATCACATAAAAAATATCACATTTATTATTCTTTAAAAAGTAAAATACATATTTTTCATATTTTTTTCATCTATAAATTTATAACACCAAATGTGTTAAAGGTGTAAATATGAAAGTTTTAAGTGTTAGATTTGTAAAGATAAAGAAATTGTGTGGTATGTATGTAAATTTTCCGTTTTATTTCCACTCCCCATTTCCCAGCCTACTTATCCTGAGCTCATAATGAATCATATTTTTAAACAATTAATTATATATAACTTTCGATTATTTTCATCTATTAATTGTGATATTTACAACGTACAAACTAATTTAGTTTAATAAAAAATAAAAAATATATTATTAAGATTTTGACATTAAATAACTTCCATATCAAAATTAAACCCCCAATCTAACCTTCTCCAATATTATTAAGAACATCTCAAGTAAAAAAATTCACTTTAGAATATCTCAAATTAAAAAAGATCACTTTACCACAACCAAGAAGAGAACCAACTCAATGAGAAGAACCTAACATTGAGAAATAAATGACAACATGACTTGTACTTGTGAGTTTGTCACTCAACAGATCAACGAGTTCAATGAGCAGATGATGGAGGTGATCAGAGGCGCTCTTGCCACCAGGAGAGTGCAGCTGTAGAGATCAGTAACACCCTGTCACCTGCAAATGATGGCAGCCCTAAATTTTGAAAGAACCCTCAAAGCAAATCAAGATACACCCTATCATGATAACTAGCGCGGGTTTTACGTCACTTGACCATCAAAGATTTGAATGTGTGGAAGAATCACTACTCAAACCGCTAGAAAATGGTTTCTCCCAGAAAATCTTGGAAGCCAAGCCCTTAGAGCATTTTAAGGTCCCAATCTTAAGAACTTATCCAGGACGGTTGGATCCGACCGACCTCATCACTTCTTTTGAGTCAATTGTATGATTATTGAGAATTAGTGATGCACTCAAGCTCTGTCAATCCTTTATGATATTTTATCTCTCGTCGGTTCAATGATCTACTGTCGTGGCTTATTACCTCTTATGCACAAGAGAATGTTTGCAACCCAATTCACCAGTGCGTAGAAGCCCCATAAAAATTCTCAAGCTCTACTAAAATTGTGCTAAGGATAAGGTGAATCCTTGTGTGCATTTATAACCTACTTCCAGAGAGAAATGTTGGAAGTCCAAGAACTCAAGCATACATTTGCACATGCAGCGCTGTCGCAAGGATTCAGTAAAGGCTCGTTATTCTACATCTTAAGGCTACAACAGACCAAGACGTCGATTGATCTATTAGAACTTGCTAACGACCATATGTTCTCCGAAGAATTTAATTCTCACCTTACTGTCAGAAAAGGATCACACATCGATACCCACCAAAGAAAAGTGCTCAAGAAAGGGGTTGGGGACCCACTACTTAATACTGCTAATTTAAGTTATCTTTATTATAATTTTAAGATAATCTTGATTGATAGCATAAGTTATATTGATAGCTTATTATACTCTAGTCTTATAAAAGCTCCAGCCTATAATAAGATTAGTATATATTTGACGATCCACTAGTGAGGATAAAAGAGAGCAGTCACTTCCTTTTATTCTTAGAGAATTTTCTAATAATTTTCTCATTTAATTTAATTTATGAGAGTCAAATCATAGTTAGCTTATAATGCCTTTATTAAAATGCTCCTATACTCAATCTAGGACATTAATATTTTGATATGTAAGGATAATATTTCTAACTCATTCAGGACTAAATGCTTATTTTGAATAGCATCAAACAAAGGTGAATCTTATTGATGAAGAGCCACTTCCTTCCAAATTGATAAGTGATTATATTATTACTAACATATTTCATTTGGATTAAAGAGTGATAGTATTGATTAAAATTTTTAAAAAGCTTATAGGTTGCACCATGGAAGTATATGTTGATATACTAATCTATAGTGTTGAAGGGAGAAAATATTTTTTTTTACTTGCAAAATTGTTTCAATATTCTTTAAGTTTATAATATGCATTATAAAATAGGTAAATGTGATTTCTCCTCAAGGAATCGAAGCCAACGCAAGGAAATTTAATGCTATACAAAATATGACACATTTAAGTAGAGCATAAAAGAACATAATATTCAATAGACAAATTCTTAAACCATTATGAATACAAATGCGCGTCAATCCTTATGTTACTCATGCCTAAAATAATGATTTTGAATAGGCATATGAGAATAAAATTGCTTCTGAATAATTCAAAGCATCACTGCCTTCGCCACAATTATTAGTAAATATAATCCCAAAATAATAATCTAATTAAAATTTATTCTTTCTCCATTTGTAATAAGCTTGATGCTAATAAGAGTAGAATATAGGAAAACACCATATCTATCATATTAGCAATCTTGTCTGACATCAAGAGATGATATTCACTAGATGATAGACAATCTTGATTTTAATAATCTTAGTGGCGCTTTTAATTTCACTCTATTAAGCTTTATAATTAGCTTTCAATCAATGCCTTCTTTAGAAAAATTAAGAGCTTTCGGTTGACCAATTAAGTAGTAAGATTATGGTATTGATAAAGGCATTTTGATCTTCTTAGTTAAAGTTTAATAATGTTTTATCGGATGACTAATATTGGTTCCTTTAATTATTTTCTTCTTATTTGGCACTTATATGCCTTGATGAACTGAAAATAAATTATCTGCGATCTGATTATAAGTATATACGATTCAGAGTTTTTTTGACTCTTCAATTAATGTTCTAAAATTTTTTATTATATTTCAAATTCTTGATCGATGCTTTTTGTGGTCTCAAATAGGAGCACTTTAATCAGAGTCGAGCATAATGATATAATTAAAATTATTTTAATATTTTTTAAATAGTATAATAATAATAATTTCACTGATTCTGTATACATTATTCTAATTCAGCACTTCACTTTTAAATATTTTAGATATAGCAAAATAAATGTCAAGAATTCTTAAAGTAATTGTTTGGGATTATTTTTTTTATTTTCTTGTTTATTATTATTATTATTATTATTATTATTATTATTTATATATTTTGATTAAAATAAAATATATTTAACTATGTGATTAAAGCATGACTATTTTTGAAAATCTTTAAAAGCATATAAAATTAATTTTGAGTCTTTTAAAAATTTGTTAATTTATTTTTGAAAATAAAAAAAATAATAAAAACGGTACAAAAAATTATTAAACAAATATGTGTTTAAAAATAAAAGAAAAAATTAAGCATAAAATTGACCTCAAATAAACTCCAAATTTATGAAAAAAGAAATTGTTTCAAACAGCTTAAAAGGATGGCACGTGAAGTAATAAACTTCATGCATATATTTACAAAATCAACATCCAGTCACTTTCAATCTTTCATTTATAAAATGAATCTCAAATCTCGAAGAGCATGATGAAAAAAAACATCAATATAGTATGTGTATTTACATACATTTATTGGTGCATTTATTAAATTAAATATTATATAATAATAATGCAATGATGATATTTTCTCATTTTTTTTTATTTCATTATTTTTGAGCATCTAGAGTTGAAGTTATGATGTCACTATGTTATTCTTGTATAGATTTACTGGGCATGTATATACAGAGTACAGTCGCTTTTACTGTTTTTCCTGAGATATGTGCCGACCCAGCTACATTTTGACCTATTTATATATATTTTTTGAGTGTTTTTTTTAATGCATGCATGCCTGGACTGTTTTTATTATTTATTTTTAGGTATCTGGGATCTCATGGAAAATACAATCTGAGCTCATTAAGGACTCTAATATTATAAATTTTCTATTTAAAATATTAATAATAAAATATTGAGATAATCAAAATTTTTGGATTAAAAGATTCATGACTATTGAAAACTTATCTTTACTTTCTGCATAGCATTCGAGCCGGTTTTAAAACGGGTTACATGCATGACTATTACTCACTCATATCTAATAGGGCATCCATGCTTAGGATTGTGGTAGATAATTACGTCATATTTGCATGTCCCGAGGAGAAGACTCATGCCTCTCCAACCCAACTGGCCCAACATAGCTTTTTACATAGGAGACTATCTAGTGCGCCTATGGTGTTAGAAGGCTCCCCGACCCAAATAGGGTGCAAGTCCTTTTGTTTGGAGCATTTTCAACTTTGTAACTGAACTTTCATCTCTCTTCCTTTCTTGAGGCATCTTTACAACTTCAGCAGGTATAAGTCTCATCTCTTAGAGCTTCAACCAATAGTCATAAGATAGAGTTACGTTCCTTTGACCTTAGGGATACCGAAGTTCCCGTGGATGACACAATTCACAGATTGATGACAGGGGATTTCTGGACGTGTTAGGTCGACTGCATTCACTATCGAATAGACTTAGGGTCCTATTAGATGTTTATGACGGGTTTATGCTACCTCGACCCAACTACCCCTACATTTTATGATCACTCTAACTTCCTTTTGTTGAGCCCCTTTGAGCTCTGTCGCTCCTTGACTTCGTTGGTATCATCTTGACGGTCCGATGCTGTTGAGCTGCTGCTCGTTTGGGATACGAAGATTTGTCCTCTGCCCTTACTACCCGGACGTACTTTGACGCTTAGGGAAATCCCCATCAAAATGATTATGGCTATTTCATAAGCTCAATATGCTGAGAAGTCGTTACCCATTCGGGATGTGAGATATTCAATCTTTGCTCGATGACTTAGCATGATTTTTGAAGCATTAGGACATTCCCATATGCAATAGCCTACCTTTGATAACCTATGCCCCATGTTCATGATAATAAAAGTGAAACACCTTTTATCGAGAGTATTCTTGTGTATCCTCCAAGATGTAATTAATCAAGTGGGATGTCCCCTTGAGAGTGCTCTTAACCACAGAAGAAAAACGATGTTTTTGGTTCTCCGGTTTTGGTGGCTTAAATAGGGATACTCTTCATGGATGTCTTGTTTTAAGGTATTTCGATCCGATCATGTTTGGACGTATACTATCGACCCATCATAGAAGCATTAACCATATATAAGTCTTTCTTCTCTTTTCTTTTTATGTGTTTGTCTATTTGTTTTTGTATGTCCATTTTCTATTCGATTCCTCTCCACTTCGAATCATTCATATGATTCAGAAGGGGTATTTATTTGAATGGGGGAATTACATGACGACACATAAATAGACAATCTGACGATTCCAATATGCTTAAAAGAACAAAGAAAAAATTAAGATTAGTATGTATTTGACAATCCAATAGTGAGAGAGCGGTGACTTCAATTTACTCTTAGAGAATTTCCTAAAATCTTGCTCTTTTAATTTAATTTATGATAGTCAAATCATAGTTAGTTTATTATGCCATTATTAAAATGCTCTTACAGTTAATCTAGGACATTATTAATTTGATATCTAAGTGTAAGATTTCTTACTCATTCTTGACTTAATGAATGATTGAGAAACCGAAAGATAAGCCAAACATATAATCTTAAGCATGTTCAATTAAGGGTATGTTTGGGGCAGCTGCAGCTTATTCAGCTTATCCAGATAAGTTCGCTGATCCTGGATAAGTACTCGATAGCGTAGTCGATCCAGATAAGTTTGTCGATCTGTTTGATTTGCGACTTATAAAAAACAATTGATTCTGGAAAAGTCGACTAACGCTCGCCCTCGTTCGAATAAGTTCGTTTGGAAAATTAAAAGCTCAACTTTTTTTTAAATTTTATGCCACCCTATCGTCTTATGGTAGTTATCATTATTCAGCACAGTTTAACAATTGCAAATGCCAAATAGGTCGTTGGTAACATAATTTGTGCAAAATTTAAGCTAAATCCTGCAAAATAACAAAAATATAACTACCATCAGTCACAGAATATAAATTATCATATGTGTTTACACGTTTTGAGAGTGACATTGTTGATCTAGAACACAATATTTGAGTTGGAAAGTGTTTTTTTGGGGAGCATTACATACATGTCATCCGATTTTTACATATCAACATATCTAACACTAAAAAAAATGGAGTTCGTTTGTCCGCTTCACTGCTAATCCAACAACAGACACTTAACTCATCCAAAAATGACAGGGATGCTGGGTGCTCGAAGAACAGAGAAGTAAACCACACAAATTTATTTGAGAAGATTAGGGCAAAAGCATATAGAGAGCTTACAGTCCAGAGCATTAAAAAAAAAAAAAAAAAAAAAAAAAAAAAAACGCTTCTTACCGCTGCTTCAAAGACGAGAAAATGGCCCGCGTGAGAAACAGACCTTCAGAGAAGAGGAGGGGAGGGGAGAGTTTTGCGCCTGCGATTCCTTTTTGCCACGGGGCTGATTTGTTTCGGACGGATTCATCGGAGAAGAGGAAGCCGGTCGGAGAACACGAGGAAAGGGGAGAGATCACGAGCAATTTTGCTTTCACGGGGGAGAAGATTCGATCGAGGGAGGGAGGCGATGTGCGGGATCGGGGAGGGAGATGAGTTCGCGAACGAGGGATCGAGGAGGAGAGGGAGGAAGACGATTCGGTGCTGCGATGTGCGGGATCGGGAGGAGATGAGTTCGCGGCTTGCGAACGATGGTTGCTTGCGAGGGAGAGGCGCTGCGATCGGGCAAGAGAGGGAGGGGCAGAGGCGGAAAGAATCGATCGCCCGCGATCGAAACAGCGGCCCTCAGGGTTCCCCCCACGGGTCGCGTGTAATATAAAATTAAATCTCTGTTTTTAAATCCACACTTGATAAGTGCGAAACAAACAGTGCGGGGCGTTTTTAAAAACGCCCCCGCATGTATAAGCTGCCCCAAACGGGCACTAAGATTGTCAACTAATTTAAATATTTAAAATTTTCATTTATGGGTTAATGGTAAACTTTCATAACGTTGTTTCACACGCCTCCACCTTTTAGTTGATTCTTTGCTCTAAGGAGAAGATAATAAAGTATGTCATCTTTCCATGCAAAAACCAAGATATTGGCAAACAATGGATATATAAAATTTACTTTTGATGTAACATCCCTTAAAATACATCTTATGCTCATGAGTATCATTCAAATTAATAAAAAAAATTACATCGAGACCACTCACAAACAATTAAATAAGAGGTTAATAAAATATCTGATATTATTCATCTGAGAGATGTATTGTCCCAATAACCAGAAAAGATACTCATAGTCAAGAAAATTAACGAGGCTTTAAGAAAAATTATAATATGCATCTTAATATAGCTAAATGTGCTTTGGAAATTACATCTAAGAAAATTTTAAAATTTATAGTTTTCCCTCAGGGAATCGAAGCCAACTTGAAGAAACTTAATGCTACACAAAATATGACATGTTTAAGTAGCATAAAAAGAACATAATATTTAATAGAAAATAACAATCGGAAACCATTAAGAAGAAAAGTGCACGTCAATTCTTATGTTACTCATGCCAAAAATAATGATTATGAATAGACATATGAGTATAAAATTGCTTCTGAATAATTCAAAGCATCTTTCTGCCTTCATCACAATTATTAGTAAATATCATTCCAAAATAATAATCTAATTTAATTCTATTGTCTCTCCATGTGTGATAAGCTTGGAGAATATAGGAAAACACCATATCTATTATATTAGCAACCTTGTCTAACATAGAGAGATGATTTTCACTAGACGACATACAATTTCACTCTATTAATGTTTATAATTATCTTTCGATCAAGTCCTTCCTAAGAAAAGTTAAGAGCCTTCAGTTGACTAATTAAGTAGTAAGTGGACTGAGATTATAAGTATTTTTGAGTGCTTTTAAAAATTTTTTAATTTATTTTTAAAATAAAAAAATAAAAAATGTACAAAAAAATTATTAAACAAATATGTGTTTAAAAACAAAAGAAAAAATTAAACCTAAAATTGAACTCAAATAAACTCTAAATTTATGAAAAGAAAATTGTTCCAAAACAAAATAATAAAGATGACATGTTAGGTAATAAACTTTATGCATATATTTACAAAATCAACATTTAGTTGCTTTCACTCTTTCATTTATAAAATGAATCTCAAATCTCCAATAGCATAAAACAAAACATCAATATGTAGAATGTGTAAATATATACATTTATTAGTTCATTTATTAAATGAAATATTATATAATAATAATCACAATGAGGCTATTTTCTCGTTATTCTTTTTTTTGTTATTTCTGAGCATCTACCGTTGAAGTTATGATATCACTATGAGTCTGTTCGAGACAGCTGCAGCTTAATAATAAATGTTTGCGAACGTGTTAAAAATCAAATAATTTAAAAATTGCGATGGCTATTTAAAAAATTTTTTTTTAAAGGTAGACCGCAGATAGAAAGCTACCACTGCATATAACCAGAACCGGTGGGAAAATGCAGGTTTCAGCGGCAGCTTTTTTGAAAATATATCTAAACACAGTTTATCCAAAAACTCAAACTGTGGTGCACACCGCCACTCCAAACAAACTCTCCGTTGGGCTGTTTTTGGCATAGCAACCCCAAAATTATTTTTTAAGTTATTATTATTTTTTTGGGAGTAAAGGAGAAATATGAAGATAAAGCTAAACTCTGTTATAAAAAAATAATAATAATAACTTTTATAAGTTATTATTATTTTATTTTTTTTTCAATTTTATTTAATTTTATTTTTTTCAATTTTATTTAATTTTATTTTAAAATTTACTAAAAAAAATATAACAAATCAAAATCACTCAATAACTCAGCTGCTATTTCAATTATAATCAAATGAATCGAATAAAAGTAATTTAATTCAATATTTTATATTTATACAAATAATGAATTTCCCAGACATCACTACCAAACATTCCATTGGCGTTTTACATACCACAGCTTTTAATGGTTTTTAAAGGCCGTTTCTTTAGGTTCATTTTACATATATACCACATAATTCTTATGTATTTACATAGCTACCATCAAAGTTCTCATATTTAAATACGTATCACTACATTTTCTTGCATCACATCAACAATATCACAATTATTATCTTTAAAAAAATAAAATACATATTTTCTCGTGTATAAATTTATAACACCAAATGTGTTAAAAAAGTAAATATAAAGTTTTTAGTGTTAGATATGTAAATATATAGAAATAGTGTGGTATGTATGTAAATTTTCATTTTTTTATTTCTACTTCCCATTTCCCAACAGACTTGCCCTGATCTCATAATGAATAAATTATTAAACACATAATTATATCTATTAATTGTGATATTTGCAATGTCACAAAGACTACCAAAGGCTCGTTTCATTACACCCTTGACCTACAATAGCCAAAAATGCTGACTGAGCTATTAGAATTTACCAACGATCATATATTTGTCGAAGAATACAATTCTCCCCTTACCAGAAAAAGAGGGTCAACCAGTCAAAACTCACTAAGGAGAAGTGCTCACGAAGGGGACCGAAGACCAAGGAAAAATCAACATTGACCCACTAGGGCCCGTTTTAAGGAGCAACAATTAACCTTGGAATACCGAAAGTCTGATAAAAATGTGTATTACGAAGACAGATTGTATCCCACACGACAAGCCAATCAACACGACAAAAGGAGGACATTGCCATCGACCTAAGAACTTCCTTGACCCGTGCCACTAAAAGTCTCTATAGTCAAAATAGTAGAAGAAATTCGGAAAAAAAGATTTATTCAAAAGCGCACCCTCAATAAAGATAGGAGGATATCTCCAAGACCCCAAGAAAAAATGTGTATATCAAAGGGATCACAGGAATGAGATAGAGGAATGAAAAATATGAAATTTGATTGAGGAGTTAATCAAAATTGAAAAGCTTAAACAGTTTGTAGTGCCTAAGGCGGTGACTTAGCAAGAAGGAAAGGCGCGGGCTAAGAGAAACCTCATTGAGTCCACTCGGGTTCAATTGATCCACATCACGAGTGACGTACACGCCATATTTAGAGAAGAAGATGAAGTTGCCCCATGGGTTACATTAAAAAGACTCAACTCAAAACATTTCTTGGCAACCTTGATCCTATGACACACCTCAAAGCACATGCCAATTTTCTTCGTTAATGAAGACTTGCCTGCCAAAGGAAATCCTTACTATGAAACTATAGGTTTTACTACTCTTATCACTAACTTTCAGAAAGGAAGTACACTCATCGACACCGGAAGCTACGTAAACACCATCTTCAAGTCAGTTTTTGATACACTGGGTTTGGGCTTCTCTAGACTTTCTCACACTACTAGGGCGATCTATGTTTTTTTCAGCAAAAGGATGGAAGTGCTTAGGACTCTCGCCCTACTAATCACTTGAGGGGAAGGTGATAATCTGTTTTAGACTGCAATAGATTTCATCATAATGGACTCACCAGTAAGCAACAATGTTATCTTCAATCGATATCTCTTTAGTTCATTCTGAGAGGTAGTACCAACATATCATGTGGAAGTAAAATCTCCAGTCAATGGTGAAGTGATAATCGTGCAAGGAGATTTGGAGCAGTCACATGTGTGCTACTTGCACTTTGTTGACACCATACATCAGATGACCTCAAATTCGACACACAAAGAGGGAATGACCTTGAGTCCAATGTGGTCATCAAATAGGTTCCCCTCTCTGTAGAAGTGAGGTAAATTTTTCTGACTATGTTTTTCTCTTAATGCAAGATGAAGAGACGAGTGGTCGACATGTCCAGAGAACACTAAGACATAATTGCTTGGTCGACCACCGAAATGTTGGGATTTCATTAACATCATCTGCCTTCGACTAAATGTCCATGCAATGGCTCAACCCATAAAATAAGAGATATGGTCAATACATGAAGAAATAGAGAAGCTATGGGAAGTCAGCAATGTATGAGTGGTATAATACTTGAATTGGATCACTAACGTAGTCATGGTCCAAAAATCAAATGACAAGTGTCTAATGTGTGTCTACTTCACTAGCTTAAATATCGCATGCTCAAAAGATAACAGCCCCATGCTGATGCACTTGTGGATTCAATAATCAAGCACTTGGTCATGAGTTTTATGGACGACAATTCAGGATATCACCAGGAAAAAGGTGCTTCTGCGTGATGCAGAGAAAATAGTTTTCATCATGAACAATGGGTGTTTACTCTTATACTATAATATCCTTTGAGCTCAAAATATAGGGTGACCTACCACATCTCATGGATGTAGTCTTCATTAAATAAAAAGGGAAAAAATATTGAAGTATATGTGGATGATGTATTAGTCAAAAGTAAAATACCTAGAAATCATATAAAAAAATTTGAAAAAACCATTGAAACTTTAAAGAAATCTAATATGAAGCTCAATCCTCTCGAATACACTTTCAGTGTAAAGACCAGAAAATTCTTAGGATTTCTTTTGACACCCAAAGTGATTAAAGCCAATCCTATAGAAGTTCAAGAGTTAATAGAAATGTAGTCCCCTTGCAACATCAAGGAGCTATAATGGCCAACGAAATGAATTACTAGACTTAGCCAATTCATTTCCAAATCAAAAGATAAATGCATCACCTTCTTTAAAACACTTTGGCAAGTCAAAAGCTTCGTGTGGTCAACTGAATGTGAATAAACATTTCATCAGTTGAAGACTTTTCTAACCTCTCCGCCTCTCCACTAAAGTCCAAAGATAAATGAAGAACTATATATCTACCCAGGAGTCAGACACAAAGTGACTAGTTTGGTCCTAGTCCATGAATAACAAAGGAAGCAATATCTAGTTTACTGTGTCAGCCAGGTCTTCTAGGGAGCATAACTCAGGTACTCAATTTTGAAAAAAATTAACCTTTTCTCTTATTATTTTAGCACGTAGAATCTATCCCTATATTCAACTTCATCCAATTTGAATTATGACGAACCATCTTCTTAAAGTGATTCTAAGTAAATCGAAGAACTCCGACCAACTCTTAAAATGGGCTATAGGGCTCAGCGAATTCAAATTATTTTATGTGCCAAGGGCAATGATCAAGGCTCAAGCTATGAAAGACTTTCTAGCTGACTTTAACAAAACTAGTTACATAGTTGATAAAATATCTCAAGAAATGACTTGTACTCTGCACATTGATGGGGAATCCAACCAAGGGTAGGTAGAACTCGAGCTCACCCTCACTAGTAAAAATTGTGACCATTTCTACCACTTGATATTAGTAAAGTTTGGCGCTACCAATAATCAAGCCAAGTACAAAGCTCTCATAGTTGGCTTACGTTTCACGCATGAGATGGGCACCTACACCTTCTAGTAAAATCCAACTCTTAGTTGGTAATCAGATAGGTGGATAGGGATTCAAGGCTAGAGCAAGATGATCATTAGAAACGTGGTGAACCCAAAAGCAAAAATCATGAAATTCAAATAGTTATGTATCAAGCATATCCTCAGAGGCTGATACTTTTATCCAAAGACGGCCACCTAGGAGGAGGAACTCCTCATAAACTCTCACGACCAACTATTAATGAAGCTAAGATCATGAAGGTAGGAAATAAGGGGATAAATAGTTGGGTTGACCAATTCATCCATTTCCTTAAGACTAGAGATCTCAGCAAAGACATTGCCAACCCCAGATGTTTCAAATTCAAGGCTACACAATACTATAAGATGAAAGATAAGTAATTTCATTGGTCAACTACCTCCATTTGCCTTAAGTGCATAGGTGATAATGAAATCGAAGAGATTCTTAAAGAAAAATACCTCAGGTGAGTATGAGAGCCATTCTAGAGGCAGAATACTAGCCCACCGAATACAACGACAAGGGTACTTCTGGCCGACCCTTACAAATAAATGCGGAAGAATTTTCGAGAATATGCAAGCAATGCTAAAAATTCATACCTATGCAACACCAAACCTCTCACTAATTGCAGCCCATAATTATCCCTTGGTCGTTTATTATATGGGAACTTGGAATTCTGGGACCCTTTCCCCAATCGAAAGGGAGGAAAAAGTAAGTACTGGTAGCAGTTGATTACTTATCCAAGTGGATTGAGGCTAAAATGCTTGTTCATATAATCATTGATTTTGTCCACAATTTCATTTGGATGAACATCATCTATAAGTACGACCTAACACTTACTCTCATCACAAACTATGAGACTCAATTTTAAGAATAAGGAGTCAATGATTTTTATGAAAACTATTGGATTAAGCTCAAGTTTGCCTACATCCATGAATGAATGAACAAGTTGAAGCTGCAAGCAAAAGTATACTATACTTACTTATAAAGAAAGTTGAGGGAGCAATAGGCTAGTGTGCCAACCTTCTTCTGGTTGTTTCAAACTAAGCCATCAATGTTGACAAATCAAGCCTTGTTCATGTTCTCAAACATAATTGAAGCAACACTGCATGTCATGTACAACCATCACAGCTAAAGGGTAGCCATTGCTTTAACTTTCTAAGAAAAAAACCTAAGGAAATGATTAGAAGCTAATAAGAATGGGCTAGATCTCATACTTGATTTCATTCATGAAAATGTACACTGTCGGCTCACAAATAAGAAGAAATCAAGTGAAGCATTGTCAAATACTACAACAAACATGCATGTAAGAAAACCTTCCATAAAACAGAAACCATGTTAAAGAGGATTGATAAAACTCTGCAGGGCCAAGCCATAAGAAAGCTAGACTAGATGTAGACAGGACCATTCATCGTCAGCAAATGTGTCGCCTCGGCAGCCTATAGGCTGCAAACATACACTATAAATAAAGTGCTCCCACACATTGAGTGGGATTGGCCAAAAGATTTTTTATCCTTAAGATCTTGTGATATCTTGGGGAGTCATCACAAAGTCATGGAGAGTATAATGGTGAGGCACACTAGGAGCTACTTCTCGACACCGAGGAGCCATTTCTCGGTAGAAAACAAGAACAAAAGCAAAAAACAAAAAAGGAAATCGTGAGATAATAGTATATTTTCTTATATCACACCCCTATTTATAAGGCCTGAGTGGATCACAACCATCGTGAGACATAACAGTTAGCAACCATCTCAAAAAAACTAAACCAGAAAGGACTAATGTGAAAATCAAAGATGAATTTTCACTTAAAGGAATATTATCACATGTAAAAATTACAAATCTCTTGCTCAATGCGGAGAGAGAAAATAAGTAATACATAGGTCTGAGACCGCTTCGGCTAAGGCACAACCCAACTTAACTAGTATTCGGAATAAAAACTCACCACCAGACTTAAACTCGCTCGACCTATCAGACTCTATCGGAGTCAAAGGAGTCGAGGACCGCTCTCACAAACTTGTCAGGTCCTTTTGTAGAGTAAACATGATCCACTTCACCACCAACAACTACTCTTCTAACCGAGTCATACGAGCCAATGTTGTATGCACGTCTGAATTCTATTGGACACCAATGCTACGAGTTTGAGAGCTCTCAATCTCAGATGAATAACATGCTAGCTCCTCTTCGTCCTGATGGATTAAACAAGCACATAATCATTGTGGCATAGTTTGAAATGAGAGGTCGCGAGGCAGTCGACTTGGTAACCTCTTCAGTGGGTCGACCGCCTCTTTCAGCCATATGCCTCCAAATCTCAATCGACATTGGTGGAGCCTTATTTAAACCTGAAAGGGTCTCGTCATCTATCATTTCTATAATTGATAAAACCATCGTGAGACATAACTGTTAGCAACCACCTTAAAAAAACTAAATCAGAAAGGACTGACGTGAAAATCGAAGATGAATTTTCACTTAAAGGAATATTATCACATGTAAAAAATACAAAGCTCTTGCTCAATGCGGAGAGAGAAAATAAGTAATACATGGGGCTAAGGCACAACCCAACTTAACTAGCATTCGGAATAAAAACTCACCACCAGACTTAAACTAGCTCGACCTATCAGACTCTATCGGAGTCAAAAGAGCTGAGGATGACTCTCACAAACTTGTCAGGTCCTTTGCAGAGTAAACATGATCCGCTTCACCACGAACAACTACTTTTCCAACCGAGTCATGCGAGCTAATGTTGTATGCACGTCTGAATTCTATTGGACACCACTGTTACGAGTTTGATAGCTCTCAATCTCAGATGAATAACATGCTAGCTCATCTTCATCCTTATGGATCAAACAAGGACATAATCCTTGTGGCATAGTTTGAAATGAGAGGTACGCGAGGCAGCCGACTTGGTCTCCCCTTCAGTGGGTCGACCGCCTCCTTCAGCCAAATGCCTCCAAATCTCCATCGGCACTGGTGGAGCCTTATTTAAACCAGAAAGGGTCTCGTCATCTATCATTTCTATAATTGATAAAACCATCAGCAGACAAGCATCTACAAAATATTTCAAACGAACAATAGAACATACTCGTAACGTTGATCATTTTTCATACATCATTGAATCTTGAGGGTGTGTCTAGTGCAATGACAACAAACTGATGGACAAAGTCTGGCCTTCCACCAATCTAGGGAGTTCGGAGAGAGGCGTGGGCATATGGGACAACTAATTGACAGAGCCTTTCCGGGAGATATTAATTACCACAAGCAGAGTACCCTTGGGAGTTACTCCAGAAGATCTGACATGACCGAAGGGAAAGCCTCTCCTCTTCTTCACTGCCATATTCTTCTTATAACCACCCCCGACGTTTCTCTTGCTTTTTTTTCTCAGCAACAAATCGATGAAGCAGAGCCTTACTCGAGATGGGAACCTGAGATTCAGGAACCTGTCCATCATAAAAAGTCTCACAAAGGCGGCTCGAGTGTGAAATAGGGAAAAAGGAGCAAGCATAATTGAAAATAAATGACCGCTTATTTATAAGTAATAAAGTGCACGTAAATTCATAAATATCAATTACTAGGAATTAATCAAATAAATAAGAACATAATCACTATCACATTTAATTCTCTCGCTCTTACAGTAGCTTACAACCTATTAAAGAATGAAAAAAATTATGGAACTAAAATATGTATGATCAAAATATATTGAACCAGATCAAATGTCCTTGGATAGAGCATGTGTTGAAGAATCAACCCCAATGAGAACAAAGAGCTCCCAATCGGCACAGAGCAAATTATCTGACTGTCTGAGCTAAGAAGTTTAGCCGAATAAGCAAATGAATGACTCGCCGTCATATAAGCGAGTGAATCGACGCTTCAATAAGAAACGATTTGATGAAAGTAATGACAATTTTCATGGTTAATACGATCAACCAACTAAGAGAATCTTAAGGGCATTACCAACATTTAAAAATGTAACTTCTATTTATTATTACATGAAAATAGTGACGTGTAAAAGGATCTTTTTCAGAAAGACATGGGATTAATAACTTTTTCTCTCCTCAAATTCTTTCTTTTTTGGACACACACACTCTCTCTCTCTCTCTCTTTTTACTTGCACTTATTTCTTAGGTGTAACTCACGAAAGAAATATAATTTGTGGATAAGATACATATTTGGTAAAATAACATCAAATACCATCAATCCATATGTGCGGATTCAAGGGTGGCAGGGTGGGGCGGGTGCAAATGACTTGAGATTATGATCAACATCACGTTATAAATCCTTATTTTTATTTAATACCCACTATTTTTTCTTCTTTTGAAAGACCTCTTTAAAGATTTTATATGGGTTCTTAAAACCCATATAACAAAACATATGATTTATTATGTTAGGTGTATGTGTATTTAAAATCAAAGTCAACATCACATTATAAATCCATCTTTTTTTTGAATACCCACTCTTTTTTCTTCTTTTGAAAGACCATTTTTAAGATTTTATATGAGTTTCTACAACCATATAACAAAATATTTTCAATGCCTACAACCACCTAAATAAATGGCATACATATAACAAAATATTATTAGTTTAACAAATGCATTGCATGCATACATTAAAATATTTTTAATTCAAAACATTACATATATAAATATTTAAATTAAGTACACGTAGCAACATTAATTTTAAATATACATACACCTAACAAAATAAATCATATGTAACTAACCAAAAACAACTATAAATTAAAATTTTCATACAACAAATTAAATAATCTAGATTTAAATGTCTAATATTTTAAACACTGAAGTACGTAGAACTAATGAATTAAATTATGTATAAATATAAAATAATTTTACTTATAAAAATCCAACATGCTTACTGAAAAAAAATTTAGATCTAGTAAAAGGAGATCTAGCATTAAAATTTAAGATAAAAAATAAGACGTTAAAAGGCATATGCACTAGCATAAATTTAATATTATATTAAACATAGATCAAACAATTAATTAAAAAACTTTAATTAAAAGCACACATGCTAAAAAAATTTAAGATATTATGGATGAAACTTCAAATCCCGGCTTGCTCTAGGTTGAGGATGTGCTCCACTTTCATATATGTAGAGAAATTGTGTTGATCAGGTCAGTTTGCGGTAACTGTAGTAGTTTGACGAAGCAGTTATGAAGCAGATGAATAAGAAGTTGTTGTTCCAGATGTTGCAGTTACTATTATATATATATATTTTTAAACGTTAGACCGCAATTTTCTAGCAACCACCGTAGATAATCATGTATAATTAAAAAAACTGTTGTGACTATTACAATTTTTTTTTTCCTTAAAAAGACAGACTGCAGATTTTAAGTAGCCACCACAGATAATCAGATAAAAACGTAGCATTCATCTGTATCCTTTTTAGAATGCAAAATATAATTTGGCTAAACAGAAAAAAATATAATGGGGCGTCGTAATCACCACCCCAAATGCCCCCTAAATGCAACTGATTTTCACGAATCTCAAGTAAGATGGCAAGGATCTCTAGGCATTTTTTGAGTGATATAAATTCTTATTCAAATTAAGAATAATCAATAGCTTCAATTTTAGCAAATTTATAATTTAGCGGATTGTCTCAGGCCCATTGATACCCACATTGATCCAATCCGAGCTGAATCAAGCCCAAATCAAGCTGCCAAACAACTTTTGGGGGCATTGAGTGGTTAATTGGAGGGTCAAATTTAGTCAAAAAATTATAAATTATTATTAAGATTTTGATATATTAATAAAATCATCTCGAATAAAAAAAATAAAAAATCACTTTAGCATTTTGTTAATGAAAAATTGATTAGGAAGGTTTGTCCGCATATGTACCTAAACTTAAATTATTATATACATGTGACATTACTAGTGCTTGATTTTTTAAACGTCAAATGGTATTTTTGGCAATAAGTGTAAAAAATAAATTTTAGGTGTTGTACATGTAAATGCATATATGAAAAAGTTTTTAGTAATTCGAGGAAACTGAATTTTTTACATCTAGAATTTAATTTGGTAAATGACTCAAAAAAAATTACCAGAGTGTCAAAGCAAAATTCATATTGTATGGTCAAAATTCGTTAAATCGGATCCGGATGAAGTATGTGTCAAAAATTCAACTTCAGCAAGCGCAAAAGGCTCATAATCAACACAGAGCAAATTATCTGACCGATTGAGTCGAGTAGGTCGACCGAAGCACTTTTGACAGTTATTTTTCTCGACCGACTACAATCTCACGAGCATTACCAGCATTTCATAATGCAACTTCTATTTAATATAAATATAAGAATAGTAACAAGTAAATGAGACCTGTCACAGCAAGGTATACGGAGATTACTAACTTTTGCTCTATTAGACTCCTATCATTCCCAATTATCTCTCTTTTCATCTCCTTAATTACACTCTATTTCTTAGGTGTGATTCACAGAAAAATCTGGGTTCAACACCCTTAAAGATGTGGCGAGCATGGATCATGCCGCAAACAAGAAGACGAACAAATGAAGGAGAAGAACCTTAACCTCCAGATATAAACAACTACATGACTTGCACCCGTGAGTTTGTCACTCAACAAATCAAGTGCTCAAGAAGCAGATGATGGAGGAGATCAAAGGCGCTCTTCCCATCGAGAGAGCACAACTACAAAGGCCAGCAACACCCATCACCACAAATGAAGGTCGCTTTGAATTTTGAAGGAGCCCTCGAAGCGATTCAAGACGCATGTTATCCTAACAACGCGAGTTCCTCACTGGTCTACCAACAAAGATATGACTGTGTAAAAGTGCCACGACTCATACTGCTAGAAAATACTTTCTCCCAATAATTCTCCAAAGCTGAGCTTCAAGAGCGTTTCAAGGTCCCAGCCTTATACTCGATGGTTGGATCTGATTGGCCATATCACCTCTTTCGATTTGACCATATGTTTATTGAGAATCAGTGATGCACTCAAGTTTCTTCTATCCTATACATCACTTGGCTCTCCATCGGTTAAATGGTCTACCTTCGGGAGTTATTACCTCTTATGCAGATTTCAATAGAATGTTCGTAACCAAAATTGCTTACACGTAGAAGCCACATAAAAATTCACTAGCTCAACTACAACTACACCAAGGGTAAGATAAATCCTTGTGTGCATTTATAAATCGTTTCACGAGAGAAACGTTGGAAGTCTATGACCTCAAACCTATGGTCGCTCATGCAGCGCTGTCACAAGGACTCACCAAAAGCTCGTTTCATTACACCCTTGACCTACAATAGCCAAAGACGCTGACTGAGCTATTAGAATTTACCAACGACCATATATTTGTCGAAAAATACAATTCTCCGCTTACTAGAAAAAGAGGGTCAACCAGTCAAAACTCACTAACAAGAAGTGCTCACGAAGGGGATTGAAGACCAAGGAAAAATCCACATTGACCCACTAGGGCCCATTTTATGGGAGCAACAATCAACCTTGGAAGACCGAAAGTCTGATAAAAAGGTGTATTTTGAAGACAGATTGTATCCCACACGACAAGCGAATCAACACGACTAAAGGAAGACACTGCCATCGACCCAAGAACTTCCTTGACCCATGCCACTAAAAGTCTCTATAGCCATAATAGTAGAAGAAATTCAGAAAAAAAGATTTATTCAAAAGCGCACCTTCAATAAAGATAGGAGGATATCTCCATGACCCCAAGAAATATTATGTATATCAAAGGGATCACATAAATGACATAGAGGAATGACAAATATGAAATTTGATTGAGGAGCTATTCAAAACAGAAAATCTTGAAAAGTTTGTAGTGCCTACAGTGGTGACTTAGCAACATGGAATGGCGTCGGCTAAGAGAAACCTCATTGAGCCCACTCGGGTGCAATTGATTCACATCACGAGTGTCGTACTCGCCATATTTATAGAAGAAGATGAAGTTGCCCCATGGGCTAGCTTAAAATAACTCAACTAAAAAAAATTTCTTGGCAACCTTGATCCTTTGACACACCTCAAAGCACATGCCAATTTTCTTCGTTAATGAAGACTTGCCTACCAAAGAAAATCCTTACTATGAAACTATAGTTGTCACTACCCTTATCACAAACTTTCAGAAAGGAAGTACACTCATCGACACCGGAAGCTCCGTAAACACCATCTTCAAGTCAATCTTTGATAAACTTGGTTTGGGCTTCTCTAGTCTTTCTCACACTACTAAGGCGATCTATGTTTTTTTTCAACAAAAGGAAGGAAGTGCTTGGGACTCTCGCCCTACAAATCACTTAAGGGGAAGGTGATAATCAGATTTAGACTGCAATAAATTTCATCATAATGGACTCACCAGTAAGCAACAATGTTATCTTCAATCAATATTTTTTTAGTTCATTCTGAGAGGTCGTGTCGACCTATCATGTGAAAGTAAAATCGCTAGTCGATGGTCAAGTGATAATCATGCAAGGAGATCTGGAGCAGTCACATGTGTGCTACTTGCACTTTGTCGACACCATACATTGGATTACCTCAAATTCGACACACAAAGAGGGAATGACCTTGGGACCAATGTGGCCCTCGAAGATGTTCCCTCTGTAGAAGTGAGGTAGATTTTTCTGACTATGTTCGACTCTTAATGCAGGATGAAGAGACGAGTGGTCGACATGTCCAGAGAACTCTAAGACATAATAGCTTGGTCGACCACCGAAATGTTGGGAGTGTCATTAACATCACCTACCTTTGACTAAATGTCAGGGCAATGGCTCAACCCATAAAATAAGAGATATGGTAAATACATGAAGAAATAGAGATGCTATGGGAAGTCAGCTATGTATGAGTGGTATAATACTTGAACTGGATCACTAACGTAATTATGGTCCAAAAATCAAATGACAAGTGACTAATGTGTGTCGACTTCACTAGCTTAAATATAGCTTGCTTAAAAGATAACTGCCCCATGCCGATGCGCTTGTGGATTTAATAATCAGGCACTTGGTCATGAGTTTTCTGAATGACATTTCAAGATATCACCAAGAAAAAGTTGCATTTGGGTGATGCAAAAAAAATAGTTTTCATCATTAAAGGTGGGTGTTTACTCTTATACTGTAATGTCCTTTGAGCTCAAAATATAGGGTGACCTACCACATCTCAGGGATGTAGTCTTCATTAAATAAGAAGGAAACAATATTGTAGTATATGTGGATGATGTACTAGTCAAAAGTTAAATACTTAGACATCATATAAAAAAATTGAAAAAACCTTTGAACCCTTAAAGAAATCAAATATGAAGCTCAATCCTCTCAAATAAACTTTCGGCGTAAATACCAAAAAATTCTTAAAATTTCTCTTGACACCCAAAGTGATTAAAGCCAATCCTGTAGAAGTTCAAGCATTAATAGAAATGTAGTCCCCTTGCAACATCAAGAGCTATAATGGCCGACCAACTGAATTACTAGACTTAGCCAATTCATTTCCAAATCAAACGATAAATGCATCACCTTCTTTAAAACACTTTGGCAAGTCAAAAGCTTCATGTGGTCAAGTGAATGTGAATAAAACATTCATCAGTTGAAGACTTTTCTAACCTCTCTGCCTCTCCACTAAAGTCCAAAGATGAATGAAGAACTATCGATCTACCCAAGAGTCAGACACAAAGTGATCGGTTTGGCCCTAGTCCATGAATAACAAAGGAAACAATACTTAGTTTACTGTGTCAGCCGGGTCTTCTAGGGAGCAGAACTCAAGTACTCAATTATAAAAAAATTAACCTTTTCTCTTATTATTTTAGCACGCAGGATCTATCCATATATTCAACTTCATCCAATTTTAATTATGACAAACCATCTTCTCAAAGTGATTCTAAGTAAATCCAAGAACTCTGACCAACTCTTAAAATGGGCTATAGTGCTCAGCGAATTCAAATTATTTTATGTAACAAGGACAATGATCAAGGCTCAAGCTATGAAAGACTTCCTAGCTGACTTTAACAAAACCAGTTAACTAGTTGATAAAATTTCTCTAGATATTACTTGTACTCTGTACATTGATGGGGAATCCAACCAAGGGTAGGTAGAACTCGAGCTCACCCTCACAAGTAAGCATTGTGACCATTTCTACCACTTGATATTAATAAAGTTTGGTGCTACCAATAATCAAGCCAAGTACAAAGCTCTCATAGTTGGCTTACGTTTCAATCATGAGATGGGCACCAGACACCTTCTAGTAAAATCCAACTCTTAGTTGGTAATCGGACAGGTGGATAGGGATTCAAGGCTAGAGAAAAAATGATCATTAGAAACATGGTGAACGCAAAAGAAAAAAACTTTGAAATTCAAATAGTTATGTATCGAGCATATCCTCAGAGGCTGATTTCTTTTATCCAAAGGCAGTCACCTAGGAGGAGGAACTCCTCATAAACTCTCACGACCAACTATTATCGAAGATGAATTTTCACTTACATGAATATTATCACATGCAAAAATCACAAATCTCTTGATCAATGCGGTGAGAGAAAATAAGTAATACATGGGTCTGAGACCGCTTCAGCTAAGGCACAACCCAACTTAACTAGCATTCGGAATAAAAACTCACCACCAGACTTAAACTCGCTCGACCTATCAGACTCTTTCGGAGTCAAAAGAGCTGAGGACCGCTCTCACAAACTTGTCAGGTCCTTTTGTAGAGTAAACATGATCCGCTTCACCACCAACAACTACTCTTCCAACTGAGTCATGCGAGCCAATGCTGTATGCACGTCCGAATTCTATTGGACAACAATGTTACGAGTTTGAGAGCTCTCAATCTCAGATGAATAGGGAAAAAGGAGCAAGCAGAATTGAAAAGAAACGACCGCTTATTTATAAGCAATAAAGTGCATGTAAATTCATAAATATCAAGTACTAGGAATTAATCAAATAAATAAGAACCTAATCACTGTAACATTTAATTCTCTTGCTCTTACAGTAGCTTACAACCTATTAAAGAATGAAAAAATTATGGAACTAAAATATGTATGATCAAAATATATTGAACCAGATCAAACGGCCCTGGATAGAACATGTGTTGAAGAATCAACCCCAATGAGAGCAAAGAGCTCCCAATCGGCACTGAGCAAATTATCCGGCTGTCTTGGATAATTATCCGACGACAAATTATTCCACACATTGAATAAGCAAATGAATGACTCGTCGTCATATAAGCAAGTGAACCGACGCTCCAATAAGAAAGAATTGATGAAAGTAATGACAATTTTAATGGTTACCATGATCAACCAACTAAGAGAATCTTATGGGCATTACCAACATTTAATAGTGTAACTTCCATTTATTATAACATGAAAACAATGACGAGCAAAATGATCTTTTTTCGGAAAGGCACATGGAATTACTAACTTTTTCTCTCCCAAAATTCTTTCATTTTTAGATTCTCTCTCTCTCTCATTTGCTCTTCTTATAATTTATTTCTTAGGTGTAACGAAAAAAAATTAAGTGTGGATGATTAAAATTCGGATAGATACATATTTGATGGTATTGTGGTAAAATACCACTATCTACATGTGCGGATTCAACATGAGTGAGGGCACGTGCAAATGACTTGCGATTATGACCAACATTACCTTATAAATCCATATTTTTATTTAATACCCACTATTTTTTCTTCTTTTGAAAGACCTTTTTGAAGATTTTATATGAGTTCTTAAAACCCATATAACAAAATATATGATTTATTATGTTAGGTGTATGTGTATTTAAAGCCAAAGTCAACATCACGTTATAAATCCATATTTTCTTGAATACTTGCTCCTTTTTTTTTCTTTTGAAAGACCATTTTTACGATTTTATATGAGTTTCTACAAAACCATATAACAAAATATTTTCAATGACTATAACCACCTAAATAAATTGCATACATATAACAAAAAATTATTAGTTTAACAAATGCATTGCATGCATACATTAAAATATTTTTAATTCAAAACTACATACATATATAAATATTTATATTAAGTACACGTAGCTACATTAATTTTTGATATAAATAAACCTAACAAAATAAATCATATGTAACTAACCAGAAACAACTAAAAATTAAAATTTCATACCACTAATTAAATAATCTAGATTTAAATGTCTAATATTTTAAACACTGACGTACGTAGAACAAATGAATTAAATTATGTATAAATATAAAATAATTTTACTTATAAAAATCCAACATGCTCTCAGAATAAAAATTTAGATCTAGTAAAAATAGATCTAGCATTAAAATTTAAGATAAAAAAATAAGACATAAAAAAGCATATACACTAGCATAAATTTAATATTATACTGAACCTAGATTAAACAAGGTGGTTTCTGAAGACACCACCCGTGCCAGCTTGATACTGAGTCCAACTACCATCAAAGTTTACTTTGACCCAACCTAAGGGAGGAGGCTGCCAATTAACCAAAACAGGCAACCTACGCCCAGTTGAGGTGGGGGCAGAAGAGGATAACCGAGTGGCTCTATTGAAATAGGCAAGATTATAAGACAAAATAATAGAAGGAGTAACATTTGCAGCCCGAATTTAAAATTGTTTCTAGCAGTCCAAAGAAACCAAAAAACAACAAGGGGGAAAGAAAGTAACTTGTCCCCAAAACTATTGAACTGCCTCCAGCATCTAAAATAAGCTCTAAGTGAATGTATTTCACCCCACACCAAACCAAAATGAGAACCTATCTGCTGCCAAACATTCTTAGCAAATGCACAATGAAAAAATAGATGATTGAAAGTCTCCTCAGCTTGTCTACATATGGGGCAGATAGAGGCCAACCTTAAGCCTTTAAGTTTAAGAATATCATCCAAAGGGAGAAGAGAGTAGAAAAGTCTCCAAAGGAAAAATGAGATAGAAGGAGTAATTGCAGGTTGCCAAATTAAATGACCCCAGCAGTAATTAGGAAAAGGATGTAACTGCTTATAAAGCATTTTACTAGGAGAAACTGTAAGTGACTTTTTCCACATAAGCAAATCTTTTTGAGTATGTAGAGGAATTAGACTATTTTGCATTGCATAATCTTCCCCAACAATTTCTTTTAGTTTAGGGACATTCCAAGCTCCATCCAAGAGAAAATCAGAAACAAGAAGAGAGTCGTAAATTTGTTGATGCTGGAGATTCTTAAGGCTAGCTGCACCCCAATCCTCCTTCCAAAAGGAGACCTTCCCCTCCCCTATATCCAAAAAAATGATGTTTCTGGCAATCTCTCGAGCTTTAAGCAAAGCCTTCCATAATTTATATTCCTCAACTTTCCAGTTTACAAGGGAAGCATGTGTATGAAGACAATATTTATGATACATGAAATTAGCCCACAAAGAGTTGCCCAAACGAAATTTATACCATAACTTGCACATATTAGCCTCAACTACATGATGAAGAGCTTTAAAACCCAGTACCCCAGAGTATAAGTTCAGCTAGTTTAGCTATTGATGCGTCATCAACTGATTTTAATATCCTGCACGAATCTCAAGTCAGTTGGCAAAACTCTCCAGGCATTTTTTGAGCGAGATAAATTCTTATTCAAATTAAGATTAATCAATAGCTTCAATTTTAGCAAATTTATAATTAAGCGGATTGTCTCAACAAAACAGGCACATTGATACCCACATTGATCCAATTCGAGCTGAATTAAGCCAGAATCAAGCTGCAAAACAACTTTTGGGGGCATTGGGTGGTTAATTGGAGGGTCAAATGGACTCTAATTTTGACTTACGTATAGTGAAATTGAACGTCTCGATGAAATAAATTGAACGAGCCCAAAATGCCCAAATTTCCAAATTATTAAAACTATCAAATCTTCAAAAAACTCCTATAATCAAGGGGAACCAATGTGGCTCATTCAATCAGGTGGTTACTGGAGTTATTTGCTAAAAGACAAAAATGAGTCTCTCATTGGGGCTATAAATAGACTACTCTCTTTAATTGAGAGGAGGAAGTGAAAAAGCCTAATTCCAGTTATTATGGACTGAAGACCAAATGATAACTCTTGGCCTTCGTAGCCGCCGATGACCATCGACCTCCGTCCGTTAGCCACCGCCAACGACCGCCTACCCCCTCTGTTAAGTAACGACGGGCTCTATTGAGCAACGAAAAATTCTGTTGGGTGACGATGTATCCCAACTACTGTGCAATGATGTAACTCAAACACAGCATATTAAAGACCGGACGATAACTCTTGTTGACAACTTTCTTAATCGTTGTATTCAGAATAGAATAAACCATTTTGTATGATGTGTACAGACATATTATACTTGATGTAACAATGTTACTATTTTTTTGCTAGTTGCGGGATAAGGACCAATCTTTGTACTTGCAACATTATAGTGATTCATTTTAAGTGGGATAGGCCCAGTGGTTTTATCTCTTACTGTTTTTTTCACGTAAAAAATTCTTGTGTCTTCTCTTGTTACTTTCTCATTATCTTTGTGTGTTTGTATGTTAGATTTCTGTACAACACTTAAACGTTAAATTATTATTCTAGCACCGTAAATTTTTTGGCATGCAACAACTATATTCATTTGATGTTCAACTTTGTAGGATTTAGTTGTAGAATCATTGTGCAACTTTTGGTACACTAAAACTTGAATGACCCTGCCTACATGAAGTCATGATAGAATTAAGAGATTTTTCAGAGTATTTACCCCATATCATAACTTCAACAAGATGTATCTTTTTTTCTTCTATTTTTTTTCGTGCAAATCATACAAATAGTTTAATAGCTATTTTCATTCAATAAAATTTGTTAATAAGCACATAGCCATAGATGATATGTCCTTAAATATATTGTATAGAATCGACAGAAGGGAGAGTTTACCACATTGTTGATACATAACATGTTTACTTGTAGAGAAGATTAAGAAAATAAGGAATCAACTTTCCATCTCAACTTAAACAATGTTATGAAGAACAGAATAAGAAGAAAATAAAATATTGAGATGGAACATCAAATCATGTTATGGAAAGTTTGGATTGTTTGATATTATTCTTCAATGCCTACACTCTACTGATTATTTAGAACATAAATGTCTGCTGAGGATATAACATAGCATGATAAACATTAGAATAACATATAGTATTAAAAAGTATAATTACTGGATAAACATGAAATTTATTTGATTCATGATGTTTTAAATTTGTATCATATCCACAAAATATATGTCTTGATCTTAGAAATAATGGGTTTAATCATTCAAGTCATTAAGCAATACATATATTATTTAGCCAATAATGTTGGGTCCTTATAATTTGTTTCCGAAATTTGGAATGGAACACACTCTCTTGTGTTATCAATGGTTATGTTAGAAGAAGAAAATTCTAAAAAATGACTTTGATATTTATCTGAAAACCACTAATCATTACAAGAATATCTATAAAAATTGGCAGGAAATTTGAAGATCAGATGGACATCGATTTTTTCAACCTTGATTATCGACAATAAATTTCTGAGACAATAACTGATGTGTGGACACTGTCGAAAAGCCGTCGACTCCTGTTAATATATCAGATTGGCGTCGAAATGCTCTCATTTTTCGCTTTCTCTCATGTGGGTATGCTTCGAGCCAACTGGCGCCCTAGCTCTCCATACTTCCCCAATCTCAACTATTTTTTTGTGTTTCTAGTCCAAATGAAAGGTATAATCAATTTTCACCGTTCATATTTAAAAAAATAATAATAATAACCATTAGAATTCCTATTTTTGGGATTTTAGGGCTTTGAAAAGTTCTAAAAAATTTTATTTTATTTTTTATGATTTTACGAATGCATCTTATGTTTATTGGGAGGGTTTAGGTTGAGGGTAAATCATATATGCATACCACCCAACTCTTAGGTAATTACAAATCTAACACCTAAATTTTGAATTAATTTTACATGTATACTATCAAATCTTTCATATCATATCCAAAATACCATCATTTTAACATTTGAAAAGCCAAATACACCTTTCATGCATACGTGTAACAGCATGCATGCAAAATTAAAATTTAGGTGTTAAACTTGTAAACATGGACGTTTTGAGTGGCGTGTTTGTAAACTTTTCATGAAATTATTTATTGTACAAATGGGATGATTTTGATGTAATTTAGTTGTATATCAGTTATATAATCTCAGTCAATTGAAATTAGCTTGATTGTTATATTTTTGTGCTGGAATGGATTTAAATTGCTCAATTTGAGATAGCTCGTTTCCGTTATTATCGATTAATATCAAACCGACCCTAGAATGGGTTGAAATTTGATCATTTATAGCTCTATTTAGGTTTGAATATAGAAGTTAAGGTTTATATTTCATTTACTCTTGATGTGGACAATTAGGATATTAAAATAGTTTGTGTTATATGATTTCTACCCGTCATATAGTAAAACGAATAGGTTACTCATAAAATCTTCATAGAATATGTATCTTCTAGTTCGGGTTTTGCAACCAAGATAGGGGATCAGAAAAGTCCTATAAAACATTGTGAGGATAAGCAAAACTTAACTTTATAGGTTTTCTAATCTTCTTATGATCTAAGCATAGGCTTAAGAAAAAAACTTTATCACTCATTGACAACTATCACGTAGGGGGAACGCTTAGGAAAAACACGAGCCACCACTATACCCGAGTCGCAGAGGCACAAGACTCATCTCCCTTGAAGAACACTAAGACTCTTTTTGTTTTCTGTTTTTTGGTTTTCTAGATCATGTATTGTTTTCTGATTATTGCTTAAAATTATAGAAATTTGTCATTGTGTGATCATGCCAAGTTAGGTTTTTGAAATTAGTAAACTAGAGATTTTTTTGTCAAAATAATTGTTAACATTTTTCTATTGGGATCGAAACTTGAACTCTAATATCACATATTACTTGACATGTATACTTGTTTGATTGATAGGCATGTCTCACCACAGCCAGGCATTAGTTTGTCATTGTTTTGTTAAAATACATTATCTTCAAATTATAATCATAACATTTTTTTTCATGTTAATTAAATCATGAGAGAGATAATAACATTGAGGTCCTTAATTTTTTTTTAAATGCTTAAAAGTTATGCTTGAAATATTTTTAATTGTAGAAAATTATTGAGTACAAGGTTTTAAATGAAAAGTCAACTTGTTATACTCTTATAAGAAAAATATATATTATATGGCTCGCTAATCATACGATATATTAAAGAAATTAAATTATTATGAAAATTTCATAGATTTTCAAAATAACTCATATTAAGTTTATAACCTCAAATGAACTTTGAGAGCTACAATATAACTTATATTATAAGAAAAAATTTCTCAAATAAACATTCTTCACATGAATTATTCATGTACTTATTAGAGAAAGTCAAGTGCAATGGTCGATGAAATATATATGAATGTAGCCATTGAATGGGTAATATGTAGTTGTTTAAATAACTCTTCCTATAGTTTATAGGCATTTAATTAATTTAAATTTTTACATGTAAATGGTTCTTCTAGTGTTAAAGAATTAGGTTTGTAATAAAGTAGAACCTAATGGGCCAACTTAAAAAGTGACATATTATCAAAGAATGCATATTATTTTGTTTTAGACATGACATCAAAAGTAATCTTATTTGATTTATTAGCACACTAACTTGCAAAATCAGTGATATAAATGTAAAAAAAATAAAGATTTAAATGTTAGATATGTAAATACATAGGAATTACTTGGTATGTATGTAAATGACCCAATAATGATTCAAAGCAAGTAAAAAACAGGCAAACGCTTCACATTACGCATGCAAAGATGCACAGTACTGAATAAATTTATTATGAGGGGTTGGTGAAATAATTTGAAGTCCACCTAAAAAAAAATTAATTTAAAATAGAAGCAATAGAACCACTACCACTCTCAAAACGTAGGATAAGATATGGTGGCCTTTTTATATGTAGTTTAATTTAATACTTTATAAATATGGTATCATAACATGTCACCAAATTTCAAACAGATAATATAAACTATGGGCATGTACATACACACCACCATATTTTTTATATTTATATATCTAACACTCCAATTTTATCTTTTACATTTATGCCACTCAAATCTTTCATAAGTGGCGCGCCATATATATAAAAATTGAAGTTGAGATGCTAGATGCTCTAAACTTTAATTCACGCTCAGTTTTAAGTTATATATATATATATATATATATATATATATATATGTGTAACAAAAAAAATTTGATGTTTGTATGGATGCATACAGTAAATCATTATATAAAACAAATATCATTCTACTCAAAATCTACGACACCTTATATGAAATAAGGTAAAGAACAACTTATTGAATACAATTTTGGACTATTATACTTTTTAAATTTTTTTAGCAAGAAAATATAGAAACTTGTTAAAATTTTTAAAAAATATTAAAAAAATAAGAGGCATTTATACCCAATTTCAATGTAGTGTGTTTGGGGGGTAATGGCAATGTGTTGCGGTGCGGTCTGAACTGTAACACTGGGCATTTAAGAAAAAAAC
This sequence comes from Papilionanthe hookeriana x Papilionanthe teres, assembly GCA_022702705.1. Classification (NCBI taxonomy): domain Eukaryota; kingdom Viridiplantae; phylum Streptophyta; class Magnoliopsida; order Asparagales; family Orchidaceae; genus Papilionanthe; species Papilionanthe hookeriana x Papilionanthe teres. The sequence continues at coordinate 39,740,329 of CM040427.1, read as the reverse complement.
TTTTTGTTTGTTTTTTCAAAAATAATATTATGATGAAAAAGTTATGTTTTAAATGTTGGACCTGAACTACAATTTGACTTTTAGAAGAAAAAAAAAATTATAATAGTCACCGTAACTTCTTGAACAATTCTTCTTTAACAATTTCACAACTATTTCTTCAAACAATTACAACTGACTCAAACAAACCTTTAAACTTTAGTTTTTATAATTATTCCACCCAAACCTGTCCTTATCAAATAAAAAATATCAATCATTTTAATTTTTGAAAATTGCAATATATATGCATAAAGTATAGATGTTATATATATAAATACACAAAAATTGAGTGACATATTTGTAAATCTTCCTTATAGTACCATGGTCCATGGATTCGTTGCAGAGAAATTTAAAAAATAGAAGATACTGACCCTGCTTCCACAGAATATCCTTTCCACATGGTCCACCTTGTTGCCGCTTTGTCTAGCTGATAAATTGACAAATACAACCAGCCAAGCAAAAAATTGCAGAGTTTGGTTGAGCTCTTTTGTCGACTCACAGAAGGGATCAACTCCGTATCATTGTCTGAGAGATCAGCTCGGGGGAAGAGGACAATTCTCTATGAAGTCGAATTGATCGGTATCAAATTCAATTGAAGGCCTGATACACCAAAGGCCACGACAAAAACGTGACATAATATTGATATCTTCGGAGATCTTCATGTAATATGTAGTTATTTGATAGTATATGAAAAAAATTCCTCTAAAAACAATGGAACAGAACAAAATATCATATAATTCCCATCACAAGTAATAAAGATTTTTCTCTCTCATTTGACTAAGTCTCTCATTTGGATTCAAATCTTTTCTTGTTGTTACTAACACAAATACACCACATTATATATATACATGTATATATATATATATATATATAATATAAATGATATTTTTGATAGGATTTTAAAGATATGTAAAAACATAAATGTGACATTAACACTAAAGATCTTGAGTCTCTAGTTTCTTTGGAGAGTGATGATGAAGACTAGAACAAATATAGGCACAACAAGTTGAAGGAAATAATATAATATGAAAGTCAATTTATTCTACCCGGGCCTCACATCAAATCATCATAAAAAATCTAATAGGACGCATATCTAAATCCATTGAATAACAAATACGGGTATATATGTCTTCCACATCTAAAACCGTGTGCTTCAGAGAGAGAGAGAGAGAGAGAGAGAGAGAGAGAGAGAGAGAGAGAGAGAGTCTTATTTTCACTGAAAATGAGATGCGAGTAAAATGAGAACCCACCTCTTATTAGATTGGGAACCATGATCCTATTTATACTTAAGTGTATCTTTTTTTTTATTTTAGTCCATCATTGAAATAAAATTAATACCTAACAGTATTAATTCAATACAAAAATTATGATGTTGCATAGGCTAAAAAATTAATCTTTATTTTATATCAATTTTAGGCCTATAAAAAGTAAGATAACACATATTATATAATTTTAATCTATATGGGCCCACAAATAAATTTTCTAATAATCTCCCACTTGGGCCATATATATTACCTAATAATATTTTATTATCAAATATTTTAAGAGCTCGACTTTTGTTATCTTTTCAAAGTAATATATTTAGGCAATCTTGTCCATCAAGAGTATTAACATAGGACTAAGGAGATGTTTATCACTATATTTTCATTTGGATAAAGAGTGATAGTATTGATTAAATTTTTAAAAAGCTTATAGGATGCACCATGGACATATATGTTGATATACTAATCTATAGTGTTGAATGGATAAAATACTTTTTTTGACTTGGAAAACTGTTTCAATATTCTTTCAAGTTTATAATATGCATTTTAAAATAGCTAAATATGCTTTGGAAATTACACCTAAGAATATTTTAAAGTTTGTAGTTTTTTCAGAGGGAATCGAAACCAACTTGAAGAAACTTAATGCTACACAATATATGACACGTTTAAGTAGCAAAAAAGATCATAATAATTAACAGAAAATAACAATCGGAAACCATTAAGAAGAAAAAGGGAATCGAAACCAACTTGAAGAAACTTAATGCTACACAATATATGACACGTTTAAGTAGCATAAAAGATCATAATATTTAATAGAAAAAAACAATCGGAAACCATTAAGAAGAAAAATGCACGTCAATTCTTATGTTACTCATGCCAAAAATATTGATTATGAATAGGCATATGAGTATAAAATTGCTTCAGAATAATTCAAAGCATCTCCGCCTTCACCATAATTATTAGTAAATATAATTCCAAAATAATAATCTAATTTAATTATATTGTCACTCCATGTGTACTAAGCTTGGTGCTAATATGAGGAGGATATAGGCAAACACCATATCTATTATATTAGCAGCCTTGTCTAACATCGAGAGATGATTTTCACTAGAGGACATACAATTTCACTCTATTAAAGTTTATAATTATCTTTCAATTAAGGTCTTCCTTAGAAAAGTTAAGAGCCTTCGGTTGACTAATTAAGTAGTAAGTGGACTGAGATTATAAGTATTTTTAGTGCTTTTAAAAATTTTTTAAATTAATTTTTAAAATTAAAAAAATAAAAAATGTACAAAAAAACTATTAAACAAATGTGTTTAAAAACAAAAGAAAAAATTAAACCTAAAATTGACTTCAAATAAACTCTAAATTTATGAAAAGAAAATTGTTCCAAAACAGCATAATAAACATGACATTCAGTTGCTTTCATTCTTTCATTTATAAAATGAATCTCAAATCTCCAATAGCATAAAACAAAACATCAATATGTAGAATGTGTAAATATATACATTTATTAGTTCATTTATTAAATGAAATATTATATAATAATAATCACAATGAGGCTATTTTCTCATTATTCTTTATTTTGTTATTTTTGAGCATCTACTATTGAAGATATGATATCACTATGGGCCTGTTTGGGACACCTGCAGCTTAATAATAAATTGTTGTGAATGTGTTAAAAATAATCAAATGTTCAAAAAATTGTGATGGTTATTAAATTTATTTTTTTTTTAAAAGACGGACCGCAGATATAAAGCTACCACCGCACCTAGCCAGAACCGATGAGAAAACGTGGGTTTCAGCGGCAATATTTTAAAAAATATGTCAAAACACACTTTATCCAAGCACTTAAAACAGTGGTACACTGCCGCCGCCCCAAACAGACTCTTTGTTGGGCTGTTTAGGCAGAGCAACCCCAAAATTATTTTTACAAGTTATTATTATTTTTTTGGGACAAAATGAGCAATATGAAGATGACGCTAAACTTTGTTATAAAAAAAATATATAAATAATAAAAAAAAAGTTAAAGCTCATAAAACCAACCCGAAATAGACAAGGGAAAAAATGTTCATTGTACAACAAAACATAACATAAATAAAATAATACAAATAACCCTTAACATGTGTAAAGTTACATCATTTTTTTTATATATTGCAAAATTTCAAAAATACCATGAAAGAGAAATAAATCTGATGTGCATTTCATCAGTTATATAATTTGATTTAAGAAATACCCAAACTATTTATTTTTTAATTATAAATTTAACCAAATATAATTTATTAAATGATTTTTTAAAAACTTTATTTTAGTCAGTTAGATTTAATTATAAAATCATCTAAAACATAATTAGTTTTACAAATAAACTGACTTATTTTTAACTTAAATAATATATATTAAGAACATTATCAAATAAAAAATAATTTAAGTTGATAATTATATCACTTATTTATTCACAATATTTTTATAGTATTTTTTCAAATTTATTTTAAAATTTACTATGAAAAATATAATAAATCAAAATCATACCGCTATTTTCAAATCAATGAAATAAAATTAATTTAATTCAATATTTTATATTTATACAAATAATGAATTTCCCAGACATCACTACCAAACATTCCTTTGGGGTTTTACCTACCACAGCTTTTAATGGCTTTTTAAGGCCGTTTCTTTAGGGTCATTTTACATATATGCCACATAATTCTTACGTATTTACATAGCTACCATTAAAAATCTCATATTTAAATACATATCACTAAATTTTTTTTGCATCACGTCAAGAATATCACAATTAATAACTTTAAAAAATAAAATACATATTTTCTCATGCATAAATTTATAACACTAAATGCGTTAAAAAAGTAAATATAAAATTTTTAGTGTTAGATATGTAAATATATAGAAATAGTGTGGTATGTATGTAAATTTTCATTTTTTTAATTCTACTTCCCATTTTCCAACCGACTTGTCCTGATCTCATAATGAATAAATTATTAAACACATAATTATATCTATTAATTCTGATATTTGCAATGTCCATATTGAACTGCATTAATGAATACCATGGAGTAGGTACAAATTTAGCATTTTGTTAATGAAAATTTGATTAGGAAGGTTTGCCTACATTTATACCTAAATTTAGATTATTATATATATGTGACATTACTTGTGCATGATTTTTTAAATGTCAAATGGTATTTTTATGTGATGTCAAAGTTTTGGCAATAAATTTTAAAAATAAATTTTAGGTGATGTATATGTAAATGCATAAATGAATTTGGTGGTATCAATGTAAATGCTCAAACCAAGGTCAAATCAAGTAGGTTGTGAAATGACATTAAGAAAATTGGCAGCCCATAAGGGAAAAAGAAAGCTTTTAGTAGATTTTTTTACTTGTAGACTTTAATTTGGTATATGGCTAAAAAAAAAAATTGCTCCAATGTAAAAAAAAATCAACTTCAATAAACACAAAAAGCTCCCAGTTGGCACAGGGCAAATTATCTAATTGATAGAGTCGAGTAGGTTGACCGAAGCAGTCTTGACAATTGTTGTTCTCGATCGGCTACAATCTCAAAGGCATTATCAGTATTTCATAATAAATTTTCATTTACTATAAATATAAGAGCAGTAATTAGCAAATGAGAGTTTTTACAAGAGGGCATATGGAAATTACTAACTTTTGCTCTCCTTAGAATCATATCTTTTCCAATTATCTCTCTTTAAAGATTCAAGGTTCCAACCTTAGACTCCTATTCGAGAAGGTTGGATCTAGTCGGCCACATCGCCTTTTTTGAGTTGATCGTATGCTTATTAAGAATCAGTGATGCACTCAAATTTCGTCTAATCTATACAACACTTGGCCCTCAGTTGGTTCAATGGTCTACCGCCGGGAGTTATTATCTCTTATGCAGATTTCAGTAGAATGTTCATAACCAATATTGTTTACACGCATAAGCCCCATAAAAATTCACAAGCTCAACTACAACTATGCCAATGACAAGATGAATCCTAGTGTGCATTTATAAATCGTTTCAAGAGAGAAACGCTGGAAGTCTATAACCTTAAACCTACGGTCGCGCATGCAGCGCTGTCACAATGACTCACCAAAGGCTTGTTTCATTACACCCTTGACCTAGCCAAAGACGTTGACTGAGCTATTATGATTTACGAACAATCATATATTTGCCCAAGAATACAGTTCTTCCCTTATGACTACAAAAGAGTCACCCAATCAATACTCACCAAAGAGAAGTGCTCATGAAGAGGACAGAAGACCAAGGAAAAATCCACAACTGCCCACTATAGCCCATTTCAAGGAGCGGCAATCAACCTTGGAAGACCAAAAGATTTATAAAGAGATGTATTACGAAGACCGATCATATCACACACGACAAGCAGTCAGCGCGGCGAAAGGAGGCACTACCATCGACCCACAAACTTCCTCGACCCATGCCACTAAAAGTCTCTATAGCCAAAATAGTAGAAGAAAACCAGAAAAAAAAAATTTACCAAAAAAGATACCTCCAATGACGACATGTGGATATCTTCAAGACCGAAATAAATACTATGAATATCGAAGGGATCACAGAAATAACATAGAGGGATGAAAAATATGAAATTTGATTGAGGAGCTAATCAAAACTGAAAAGCTTAAAGAATTTGTAGTGCCTAAGGTGGTGACTTAGCAACAAGGAAAGGCATGGGCAGAGAGAAACCTCAACGAGCCCACTCAGGTTCAACTGATGCACATCGTGAGTGTCGTTCTCGTCATATTTACAGAAGAAGATGAAGTTGCCCCACGAGTTAGCTTAAAAAGAATTAACTCAAAAGTTTTTTTTAGCAGTTTTGATCCTATGACACCACAAAACACATGCCAATTTTATTCATTAATGGAGACTTACCAGCCAAAGAAAATCCTTACTATGAAACTACAATTGTTGCTACTCTTATCACTAACTTCGATATAGGAAGTACACTCATCGACACTGGAAGCTCCATAAACACCATTTTCAAGTCAGTCATTGATTAGATGGGTTTGGGCTTTCCTAGACTTTCTCACACCACTCAGACGATCTATGATTTTTTTAGCAAAAGAAAGGAAGTGCTTGGGACTCTCGCCCTACTAATCACTTGGGGAGAAGGTGATAAGCAGTTTTATACTGCAATAACCATCATAATGGACTCACCAATAAGCAACAATGTTTTCTTCAGTCAATCTCTCCTTAATGCATTTTGAGAGGTCGTACCAACTTATCATGTGGAAGTAAAATCTCCAGTTAAGGCTGAAGTGATCATCGTGCAAGGAGATCTGGAGCTGTCACATGCATTCTACTTGCACTCTGTCAACACCATACATCGAATGACCACAAACTTGACACACAAAGAGGAAATGACCTTAAGACCAATGAGGTTGTCAAAGAGGTACCCCTCTCGGTAGAATGATAGGTGATTTTTTCTGACTATGTTTGACTTTCAATGCACGATGAAGAGAAGAGTGGTTGACATGTCCTGAGAACACTAAGGCATGCTCTCTTGGTTGGCCACCGAAATGCTAAGAGTGTCTATTAACGTCACCTGCCACTGAATAAATGTCCATGCGATAACTCGATCAATAAAATAAATGATTTGGTCAACTATAATCCCTTATTGAATTCAACACATGAAGAAATAGAGAAGCTATGAGAAGTTAGCTATGTATGTGTGGTATAATACTCAAAATGGATCACTAACATAGTCGTAGTCCAAAAATCAAATGACAAGTGACTAATGTGTGTCGACTCCACTAGCTTAAATATCGCATGCTCAAAATATAACTACCCCATGTTGATCCGCTTGTGGATTAGACCATCAATCACTCGGTCATAAGTTTTCTAGATGCCTTTTCAGGATATCATAAAAAGATGCATCTGCGAGTTACAAAGAAAATAATGTTCATCATGAGAGGTGGGCATTTGCTCTTTTAATTTAATGTCCTTTGAGCTCAAAATATAGGCAGACCTACCACATCTCATTTATGTAGTCTTCATTAAATAAAAAGTAAAAATATTGAAGTAAATATGGATGATGTATTAGTCAAAAGTAACCTAGACAACATATAAAAAATTTAGAAAAAACCTTTGAAACCTTAGGGAAATATACTATGAAGCTCATTCCTATCAAATATACATTCGGTGTAAAGACCAAAAAATTCTTAGGATTTCTCTTGACACCCAAAATTATTAAAGCCAATTCTGTAAAAGTTCAAGTGTTGATAGAATGTAGTCCCCTTGCAACATCAAGGAGCTATAATGGCAGACCGGATGAACTGCTAGACTTAGCCAATTCATTTCCAAATCAAACGAAAAATGCATCACCTTTTCTAAAACACTTTGGCAAGAAAAAAGCTTAATGTGTTCAAGGAATGTGAATAAACCTTTCATCAGTTGGAAACTTTTATAACATCTCTATCTCTCCACTAATGTCCAAAGATGAATGGAGAACCATCGATCTCCTAGGAGTCAGACACGAAGTGATCGGTTTGGTGCTAGTCCAGGAAGAATAAAGGAAGCAGTACCTAGTTTACTGTGTTAGCCAGTCTTCTATGGAACATAACTCATGTACTCAATTATGGAAAAAATTAACCTTTTCTCTTATTATTTTCGCACGCAGAATCCCTCCCTATTTTCAACTTTATCCAATTTTATTTATGACAAACCATCTTCTCAAAGTGATTCTAGGTAAGTCCAAACATTTTGTCCGACCCTTAAAATGGGCTATAGAGCTCAGTGAATTCAATTTATTTTATGTACCAAGGACAATGATCAAGGTTCAACCTGTGATAGAATTTCTAGTTAACTTCAACAAAAGTAGTTACCTAGTTGATAATATATCTCTAGATATTACTTGTACTATGCACATTTATGAGGAATTCAACCGGGGGGTGATCCCCGTTAAATATATGTGCACCAAAAACTTGACTTCAGACCGAATAAATGTGATGATGATTTAGATATGAAAATTATGATTTTATAATATGGGAAACTACACAAGTATACGTATTTTTTATCAAGTAATATAGGACTTTCTGATCAAGCCCCGAGATATCGAACCCACAGGGAAATGTCAAAACTTTTTAAAGAACTAAGAAAATTAGACTTTTATCTTTTTTAATGACTTTTGAAAGTATGTTTTGATTTGAAAAACTTGAAAATTGTTTTTGGTATTTTTAATTAAAGCTAAGCAATAAATGAAAATTATCAGAACTTTAAAATGCGGTATAAAATATTAGGAAATAAAATATCTTTTTCTTTATCTTATAAAGCAGTAATAATTATGAAAGTATTGTTGTGGAAGTATTTAAATGTGTTGTGATAAATAGGAGCAAATTTATTCTTTACCCTTAATTGGTTCTATAAAGAACATTGGTTAATTTGAAATTTTAAAATCTTGAACATGGTTAGGCAGGGAAGATACTACCTCTCACTCTACAGTTCCCTCGATTTCCTCCACTTGGGGGCTAACTTCTCATAACAAAATTTAAAATATCAAACCAAATTAGGGGGCTTTAGCTTGTCACTGTAAAAGACCTCTAATTCTACTCCCCATTAAAAACATATCTCCTAAGAATTCAATTATATTGACTACAATTATCATCAATATAATTGGATGTGATTTATACCATTTGTTGTTTGAGACAATACCGCATTGGATCTTACATAATCTCACAACAAATTTAACATCTTAACTGGCCAAATTAAGAAGTAAATTAAGTTCATGGAATTAAATCTTGACAACGTATTCCAACTTTAAACACTTATACATTTCACAACAATCCTACATAATTTAATTTCTTCTTTATTTAAGAAAGAAAAAGATAAAGAAAACTACTCAGAATTCATGGAGAAAACACAAGCAAACATTGATTTGAAAATGGAAATCATAAAGAAAGCACAACAATAAAAATTAAATATAGAAAGCAAAAGTAAACACTTATCTAAAAATCCTCTCCACAAGACTCCGGAAGTTCCTTTCAAACTTGACTTTTCACAGGACAACACTACAGAGGTTGGCACCAAACTCTGTTGACTCCAACTCTGACTTTATACTTCAATAAAAACTAGATAAATGGATGAAAGTAAATTGGTGGAAAGAAAGTTTCACACCAAACTAACTAACTCTAAACAATAAAAGACTGAAAGTAAATCTCTTTAAACTAGAAGATGAAACTGAAAACTAGAATAGACTCTTGAAAACTAAACTAAAAGACTAACTCTCACTAAAGACACACACATACACACCCATGACATAACTTTAATAATAATCCAAAAGGTGCCTTGGTGTCTCTTCAAATAATGTCCCGATTCAACGTATCCACCAAAAGATACATCCCTTCATTCAAATTTGCCGCCTATAGGAAGTTAAGGAAGTCACCACCAAAATTTGCTTCAAACACCCCTTGAAATTGGGGCCAAAAATGAAGAAAATTCGATTTTAACTGTGGCGGCTAAGCGCCGACCAGGCGGCGCTTAGCCGCCAAGGTCCAATTTTTCATTTTTTATTTTTTTGCTCCAAATTTGATCTAATTTTTGCTCCTTTCATCATAATCACTCATTTTCATTATACCTGCAAGAAAAACACAAAATACCTTCCATTACAGTGCAATATTATTAAAAATAGGTATAAAAATATGCATAAAAATACTATATATTTTAGGTGTATCAAATCCTCTAAACTTAAAATGTTACTTGTCCTCAAGTGACTCTTAATCATATAAAAAATTTTAGCATGAAAATTTTGTAATGAGTTTCTTAGGAGGATAACAAAATTTTGTTCTAGAAATGAAATAGTCAAATTTAGAAAAAAATTTCAGTAATTAAGACCAACTTAAAGTTTAGAAAGTTCTTAGGTAAAGGATAATGTAAAATATAGTTTTCTAATTCAGAAATATTTGTAGATTCTTCAAAATATTAGATTCACACATTTATTTTTCTTACTTAAAAATCTTTATTAGAAAATAATTTTACTTACTATATTATAACCTTAAGCTTTAGATTTTCTCAGTACTTATATTTTATACTTTAGGTATGAAACCAATTTTTGATTAGGCATTTTTCACTTTTTTCTTTTTTTTTTCTTTTTCTCTTTCTTTTTCTTTTCTTTTTCTTTTCCCTTTTTTCTTCTTCCTTTTTTTTTATAAGGCAAGGATTACTATATCTGGATAGACCTTTAATGATTTTGAATTCCACCCTTCCATTTAAAATAAAGGTTTGATATACATCTTTCACTTAAAAATAATAATAATAGTATTTGAAAATTACTCCTTAATAAAGAAATTTAAGCTTTGAAGAATAAACGTGAAATCTTCTATTTATCCAAAAATACAATATTGCTTACTAAAGATAGTTAAACTATATTTAACACCATTTTACTAAGAAAATTTTAACTTTAAAATTTTCATTATTACTAAAAAATTTTAACTAAATTCTCTTATTCATTTATATATTCAAAATTTTGTTCCCCTAATATAACTTCATATACATGATTGTTTTCAATCAAAAATCAAATTAATTTTATGTTTTCTTGAGAACAAATATAATTTTAGGTTTTTGAAAATTTTCTGTTTTTTTTTTTTAAATTCCCCCCAAACTTTAATTTTTAGTTAGGATAAAACATTTAAGCATAAGAAATGATACATGGGTGAGAATTAAAAACTAAAATAACATGCTTGCAGGAATCTTAATATCCTCAATATGCAAGTATAACAATTTAAAAACAGGCGTAAAAAGAAATCAAATTCAAAAAAAAATTTTAGTTTTTCCTTAAATGGAAATTCAAAATTTCAAAGGACTTCTACGATAGTGGAGGTTTTCAAAGCAAATACACACCAACTAAAAATAACTAAAATCACACCAATACTAGATAACAAATGGTAGTAGTAGATTTTGAAAAGTTTTAAACATGCAATTTTAAATAATAGTTTTTAATAGTGTTCCAAATTCTCCAAATAATTTTGGAATTAAAGTACACACTATAAAAATTCTGACACAACATATACATTAAAACATTTACTACTACACAAATATCACACAAAACAACATATAGAATATCAACCCAACACAAATACATCTGAATATGCATGAAAAATAGTCCAACTATAATCAGCATATTACCAGAGTTCACACATCAAACACAATATCAAAATAAATCACAAAACGTAACATACATCAACTCATCAACAAAAACTCAATAAGACATAAAACAACTCAACTAATAGTCCTCATCATCATCATCATCTTGCTCGTTCCAATCTCTGGATGGCACATAAAGTATGTAGAATGGATGAGGGGGCATCTTGATGCTCGACTTTATATTTTGCAAGAATTTATGAACACATATTTATAGATTTATAATAATTTTGTTAAGTCCGAGCATTCAACGCAAGTATACATATCATATCAAGTAATACAGGGCTCTAATGGAGTCCTGGATATCAATCCCACAGGGAAATATATTAAAGTTTTAAGAAAATGTTATACAATGTGTATTAAGCACTAAAGTAAGGGTTTACTACTTACTACTACTATGCAGAAAACAGTAAGAACAATGAAACAATAACAATTAACTAACTACAACTACTTTTAATAATTTTAAGAATAGGATTAACTAACAGACACACTAAACTAAGTATTTGAAAGGTTTTTGATATAGGAGAAAAGTATCTTTCCTCTTGCAAATGAAAATATGATGTGTGGATTGATATGGAATAATTATCTATATTATTGTGCCAAATAGGAGCATAGATGATTCTTTACCCTTAAAAGAGTATCCCCTCTTCTAAGCAATAAAAGAACATTGACATATTCTAAGTTTAGTCACTAACTCTAAGGCTAGGCTAGGAGGATACCGGCTCTCACTTCGGAGCTCCCACTCTCCCTTCACCCGAAGGCTAACCTTTGATATTAGTTACTTATCCTAGAACCAATTTGGGGCTTTCAGCCTGTCACCCTGAAATATCCACATTGAAGTCCATCAAAACATATTTCCCTATATATTTGCACTCAATTCCCATGAACTACACAATTCATCCATAGAAATTGAATGGATCTTTCATTATTGTTGTAGGACATTAAATCTTTTCAAACTTAATGTTCAACAACATATTTTAACATTTCAATTGGCAAAATCGAAAGTAAATTAAGTTCTAAATGAAAAACCTTCACAATTTCTTCATTACATTAAAAGCACATCAAATCCACATCAATCCATCATCACATCTCTATGCAAGAATAAAGACAAGGGAAACTACTCAGAATTCATGGAGAAAATACAATAAAACATGGATTTTATATATAAAAGAAAAGTCATACAAACCACAAAAGAAAATACAACTTATCTCTTTCTCTTCCCCAATGCAATTTCCTTGAAGTTCCTTTGAATCATCTTCTCTATTCTTTACAACAGTTGATTCTTTCTTTAGAATGGAAAGGAAGAAGCAATCTCACACTTTACCTCTTCTCCTCCCCTCCTTAGAGAAGAATCCCTCTCAAATCTTCACTCTACACTCTCTACTCCTAAACCCTAACACTTAACACTAACTAAAACTACACTAGAAGACACAAGACACACACAAGAGACACATCATTTTCATCCAAAATTAGTTACTTATAAGATAGGGACGAAATCCCAAGAGTTTCCATAGGCATCCCTTAAAAAAGTGGCAAAAACTCTTCAAATCTGAAATTCACCGAATTCGGGAGCCGGCGGCGCTCTATCGTGCCATTTAATTGCTATGCTCTCTGGATTTGGGTGCCGGCAGCGCCCATTCTGGCGCCTGGAGCGAGAACACTATTTTACTATTTTGCTCCTTTTTGCTCCTTTTTGCTTCGGATTCATTCCTTTTTACTTCTTTTCACTCCAATCACTTAAAATCATCATACCTGCAACAAATCATGAAAAATATCTTTCTTTAAAGTGCAATATCACAAAAAATGGGTAAAATTAGATAGCAAAAAATGTATATATTTTCAGTGCATCACATCTCAGCACTCATATCACCTCTGATCAATATATCCAAATAATGCTGATAATTCTCCTCATATTCATCATGTTTAACAATATATCTTTCCATATTATCCATTTTACTATCCATGTCTCTAACATGCTCACGAGTAAGACTCACCATCTTCAGAATCTTTCTTAACAAACCAGTCTGTGAATCTCTAAATGATGAAGCTCTCGAAAAGTAGAAGCAGCAGAAGTAGTAGAAGCCCTACCAAATCCTCCTCTCCAGCCAAACTCTGAATGTACAGTGTAAGCTCCAACGTTTACACTGGTAATTGGTTTCAAAGGCTGATGGACCTCTTTCTAAGTTTCAAATTTCACTTTAGATCGTTCACAAAATGAATGGATCAAGGAAGGAAATCCCATACATGCAGTAGTGGTAGATCTGATATAATTCAAAATATAATCATAAATGATTGCTCCAATATCTATAAGCTTCTCTTGCTGAATGCAATAGTTCAGAGCAGCTCTCTCCCTTGTAACTTCACACGTATGGCTTGAAGGTAACAGCTTAAATGAGATAAAATAATGCCATGCTTTAGAAATGGCATTTAACGTAGAGGCTTGAAATTTTACTCTTCTATCATTTGTGATCTTCCATAAACCTCTTCCGTCAGCAGCAATGCCATAATCTCATCTAACTCTCCCTCAGTAGGATGATAGTTCGAGTAAAAATAAAACATATCAGGAGGCAGTCAAAAAAAGACATTGATTACTGCAGATGTAAAATGTACTTCTTGCGTTCTCACCATCACCAAATTTTCTTCTGCTGCAGGTAAGTTTACATAAAACTCTCTACCATAGAAACAACAGCAACAACGGAGAAGCAGCAGTAATTTTCCCAATTCATTTTAGCAATCATCTCCTCAATAACCTCTCCTGGCTTACTAAATACACGTTCATGAATCAATTTACATGACTGTAGTGCGTCAATGTAACGTTCCTCAGCCCTTGCACTAACAAGTTTGTCAGAATCTAATCTCGTCTTTTCTCTCGAGCACTTTGACTTTGGAGCCATTTCTAAAAATTCATGAAAAATTCACCATAAATTCCAAAGTCAAACTAAACTTGCTAAATTAACTTCCAAAAGTAATTTCCACTAAATCCAAGCAATTTCTCATCCTTTTCTTCAAATTTTCACCATGAATAGTGAATTTAGGATTTTCCAAAATGTACTCAAAATACATGGTGAAAATAAAAAAATTTTACTTAGAAGTAGTGCTCTTACCTTAAGGAATCCAATTCTAACATTTTTTGTTGAAATCAGCCTTCAAACAATCCAAAATGTTGATGTCCTAGGCTCCTTTTCACAAAAATTAGAGGTTGAAGATGACAGGTAAGTTAAAAAATGACAATTTTCAGGTTTTAACTGCTGAAAACTGATTTTCGCGAACCGGCGCCTAAGCGAGAGGCTTTCGGCGCTTAGCCACGAAATTTGGCACATAAGCACCGGCAATATGGTGCTTAGCCGCCAGTGCCAAGATTTTCACAATTAAGAAAATGCACTAAACCACTTAGTTTATCACCCTTAATCTTCTCAAAATAATTGTTTATTACTCAATAATCTCCAATACTCCAATTTGAAACTTTAATATCCATCAATTCCAATTAAGTTTTACACAAACACAAACTTATATTCATTAAAATCAAACCACACTTAATACAAACTAAAAATTTCTATCCAAACACTTTTAATGAGATTCCCTAAATACAAACAGACTCAATAAGCATAATGATAAGTTTACATCACTAAGATGTAACAATCACACATTAAAGTGCAACAGATCACAAATACAAAACATTAAACACTTTAAAACATCAAACTCATAAAACATAAAATACTCAAAACAAATCACAAGATCAAACCAACATTTAATTCCACTCTCCAGTAGACGGAATATATCCAGAACCATTATTATTTCCATTTGACCCTTCTATAATATAAATCTGATAAAAAGGACGATGATTGAACACTCTTACATCTTCTTCTTTTAACCACTTGTTCTTCAGGAACATCACCTTATCCGCTTCTTCCACGCAACTTGTATGATTGAATTGCATCTTGAGTTGTCATCCCATATCCTCCGAATGTGCGTTAGTTTCATTGATCTTTGCTTCGATCATTGCAATACTTTCTGCAATTCCCTGAATACTAACGACAAGAAATCCATTGAATAAATCTTTAGCATTATCACTAATAAACTTACTCTTGTCAGACTCCTCTTTCTTCTTAATCTCATTCCCCCAGGAAGACATGATGCACTCAAAATACTCTTCTTAAGACTAAGGAATGAAAATAGGACTTGGGACAAATGTTTCTCTTAATCCAGGGCCTTTTTAGAGACTTTAGAAGTTCATAATCCCGCCCTTTAACGTTTAAAAACTCCAAAATAACTTCCAAAACCACTTCCCCACGATCTAGGCTTCTAGAACCTCATTTATGACATGTTTCATAACTCCGACGCCTAAGCGCCAACTAGGCGGTGCTTAGCCGCCAGTGCTCAATTTAGCACAGGTTTGCCAAATGTCCAATATTTCATTCTGACTCCTCTAAGTCATAAATTAAGGTCAAATAAACACTAGTATAACATAAAAACTCCAAAATACTACCACCAAAACATAAAAACAAAACAAACAAAGCACACAAAGCAAACATAAAGCAAAGCACACCGATAACTATGGGTTGTCTTCCACAAAGTGCTTGGTTTAACGTCTTCGGCCTGACATACCCAAAACTCATTATGAGTGACCCAACATCAGATTCTCATCAGATTTATGTTGATCGACTGAAAAATAAGATTTAAGTCTATGACTGTTAACTTTAAATATTTTTCCAGTCTTAGGATCTTGAATATCCACAGCTCCATAGGAATAACCTTTTATCATAATAAATGGACCCATTCACCTGGACTTAATTTTTCCAGGAAAAAATTTTCAGTCTGGCATTATACAACAAATCATTCTGTCCTGGTACAAGATTTTTATTAAGAATCTTCCGATCATGTAACTTCATCTTTTCCTTATAAATCTTAGCATTTTCATAAGATTCATTCCTTATCTCTTCAAGCTCATTTAATTGCAATAATCTCTCTTTAGAACATCTTTCAAATTATAATTGAACTCTTTAATAGCCAAATATGCTTTATGTTCATGTTCAATAAGCAAATGACAAGCTTTTCCAAAAATCAGCCTATATGGGGACATTTCTATAGGGGTTCTGTAGGCAGTCTTATAGGCTCACAAAGCATAATCCTGTTTGATTGACCAATCCTTTATGTTTGGAGTAACAATCTTTTCCAATATTCTTTTAATTTCATGATTGGATAATTCAACCAAACCATTTGTCTAAGGATGATAAGCAGTAGCAATGCAATGATTTATATGATATTTCTTTGCTAACTTATCAATAATCACATTTTTAAAATGACTTCCCTCATCTGTTATGATTACTCTTGGTATTTCAAATCTATAAAATATATTATTTCTTAAAAACTTTGCAACACTTTGAGCATCACATCGAGGTAAAACAATAACTTCAATCCATTTGGAAACATAATCTACTGCTATCAAAATATAAACATTTCTAAAACATTGTGTAAATGAACCCATGAAATATAATCCCCAAACATTAAATATTTCAAATTCCAACATATAATTAAGGGGCATTTCATTTCTTCTAGAAATATTGCCTACACGCTGACATCTATCATAATTTTTAATATAAGCATTCACATCCTTAAAAATTGTAGGCCAATAACATCCATATTGTAAGATTTTATATGCAGTTCTTTCAACTCCAAAATGTCCCCCATAATCAGAATCATGACATTTTTGAGTAATTTCATAAGTCTCTTCCAAAGGTATACATCTTCGAATTATAAGATCATTTCCTTGTTTATAGAAAAATGGGTCATCCCAAAAATAAGTCTTAGCACCAGACAAAAATTTCTTCTTTTCCTGATATGCCAAACCATAGGGTATAATATTACTGACAATAAAGTTTACCATGTCGGCATACCATGGAACACGCCACTCATTAACAGTGAATAATTTTTCATCAGGAAAATGTTCATTAATTTCTTCAGCATCACAGAGAGATTTTTCATTTTCAAGCCTGGAAAAAAGATCAGCAATTTGATTATCAGAACTCTTCCTATCTACTATCTCAAAATTAAATTCTTGTAAAAGAAGAATCCATATAATCAATCTCAACTTCACATCCTTCTTCTTCATTAAATATTTGAAAGCAGAATGATCAGTATGCACCACACATTTAGTTCCAATTAAATATGATCGAAATTTATCAAAGGAAAATACTATAGCTAATAACTCTTTCTCGGTAGTGGTATAATTAATTTGAGCTTCATTAAAAGTTTTACTAGCATAATAAATAACTTTGAAAATTTTATCATATTTCTTACCTAAAGCAGCACCAAAGCATAATCACTAGCATCACACATTAATTCAAAAGGTTTTTCCCAATTTGGTGAAATTATAACAGGTGCAGTGATTAATTTTTCTTTTAATGTTTCAAAAGCTTTTAAGAAATCATCATCAAAATAAAAAATTGCATCCCTTTTCAATAATCGGCATAGAGGTTTTGTAATCTTTGAAAAGTCTTTTATGTAACGCCTGTAGAATCCAGCATGTCCCAGAAAACTTCTAATTCCCCTTACATTGGTCGGGCAAGGTAAATTAGAGATAACTTGAATTTTTGCAGGATCTACCTCCAATCCTTTTTTCTGAAATTCGATGTCCCAATACAATTCCTCTTGCTACCATAAATTGGCATTTTTCCCAGTTAAGGACTAAATTAGTTTCTTCACAATGTTTTAGAACTTTAGTCAAATGTTCTAAACATGATTTAAATGAAATTCCAAACACTAAAAAGTCATCCGTAAAAACTTCAATCCCTTTTTCAATTAAATCATAGAAAATAGCCATCATACATCTCTGAACTGTAGTAGGGGCATTACATAAACCAAAGGTCATTCTTCTAAAAGTAAACGTACCATAAGGACTGGTAAACGTAGTTTTCTCTTGATCCTCAGGAGCAATTTGAATTTGGTGGTAACCAATATATCAATCTAGAAAACAAAACTATTTATACCCAGCCAGTCTATCTAGCATCTGATCCAGAAATGGGAATGGAAAATGATCTTTCCTTGTGGCAAGATTTAATTTTCTCTAATCAATACATATTCGCCATCCTATAACTTGTCTTGTTGTAATCATTTCATTCTTTTCATTAACAGTCACAGTTACTCCTCCTTTCTTAGGAACACAGTGAATAGGACTAACCCATGCAATTATCTTCCATAAGAATTCTGTGCATACAAATTGAAGGACTGATTCCTTTAATATCAGCAATTGTCCATTCAAATGCTTTCTTATACTTCTTCAAAATTTCAAGCAAACTCTGTTCTTCTTTTTCGATCAATTGAGATGAAATTATAACGAGTAATGTTGAGGATTCACCCAGAAAAACATACTTCAAATGATCAGGAAGCATTTTTAACTTAAGTTCAAGAGGTTTTTCAATTGATGGACCATAAGATTTATCTTTTTCCGTCATATCCAACAATTCAAAATTTTCATGTAATTTAATTCTTCCTCTTGAAAATCTTCAGAATGATGTAACTCCTCTTCTTGCTTATGTTCCAATTCTTCTCTTTCAGGTTTTTCTTCATAAGTTGACTTGAAATGACATTCACTCAAATATCTGATAACATTCATCCTATAACATTCATCATCTTTACCTATTGCAGGATATTTCATCGATTTCAAAATATTGAATGTAACAATTTGATCATTAACCCTCATCGTTAATTCTCCTTTTTGCACATCTATCATTGCTCTGCCTGTGGCTAGGAAAGGTCTTCCCAAAATGATGGGTATCTATTTATCTTCCTCCATATCAAGTACAATGAAATCAACATGAAAGATAAATTGATCCACTTTAACTAAAACATCTTCCATAACTCCTTTTGGATATGTGATCGAACGATCTGCTAATTGCAGAGTTACAGTTGGGTTATTTCTCCTAATCCCAGTCTTTTGAAAATTGGTATAAGCATAAGGTTAATGCTTGCACCCATAGAATCTGGTATAAGAATAAGGTTATTTCTCATAAAGCTTTTCCATAGAATCTTTCTCCGATTGCACATGGAATTATGAAACTACCAGGATCTTTAAGTTTTTCAGGAAGCTTCTTCTGAATTATTACGCTGCACTCCTTACTGAGTGCAACTGTCTCATTATCTTCAAACTTCCTCTTTTTTATGAGAATATCCTTCATAAATTTCACATAGCTCGGCATTCGTTCTAAGGCTTCAGCAAATGGAATATTAATGGTAAGCTTCTTAAATATCTCCAAGAATTTTGAAAATTGATTATCCAACTTTTTTTGACTAAGTCTCTGAGGAAATGGAGGTGGTGGCTTTTCCAAATCAACCTTAGGTGGAGAAATTGGTCTTTCCAAACCTTTTGGAGTGTCCTCTTTTGGTTCTTCAATCCTTTCTTTCTCTACTTCAGTTTCTTTCTGAACTCTACCTTCCAACTCTCTTCCACTTCTCAGTTGAATTGCTTTTACATGCTCTTTATTTTTATCTCTTGGATTCACTTCAGTATTACTTGGAAGCATTCCTTGGTATCTATTACTTAATGAATTTGAAATTTTCCCCAATTGATTTTCAATATTTCTGATGGTTGCTACTTGAATTTGCAATTGATTTTCCATATGTGACACTACTTCTTCAATAGACAACTTCCTCTCCTTTAATTGTAGAGCATTGTTAAAACCTGGAAGATAGGTTAGTCTATAATTATTATTTCCTTGGTTGTTCTAGTTCCCCAATGAGTTTACTTGGTGGTTCTCCCATTGTTGATTAATATCACCCTGATTATTGGTATTCCAGTTAAAGTTTGGATGATTCTTCCAACCTGGGTTATAATAATTGGAATATGGGTTATTAGGCTTACTTGTAGCATTCAAAGTTTCTGGTGAAAAATAAGAATCAACCATTTAGCCTAATGAATTTTCTTCAATCATGTAATTTGGCTGAGAAAAATTCATCTCAAATTGGTCTATCTTTCTTGAAATTGCAGCAACCTGATTTGTTAATATTGCAAAAGAATCATTGTCATGAACACTGGCTACCTTTTTAGGATTTCACCTTTCAAAAGGCCATTGAAAATTATTAGTAGCCATTTCTTCAATTAAAGCATAAGTATCAGAAAACTGTTTAGACATTAATGATCCACCAAAAGTAGCATCGATAATTGATCTAAGAGATTCAACTAATCCATTGTAAAAGGTTTGAATAATTAACCAATCTGGTATCGAATGATGTGGACACTTCATGAGGAGATCTTTAAATCTTTCTCATGCTTCATATATTAATTCACCCTCAAACTGACAAAAATATGTAATATCATTTCTCAACTACGCAGTCTTCGATGGTGGAAAATATTTAGCAAGAAATTTTTGTGCTAAATCACCCCAAGTTCTGATAGATCCAGATGCTAATGAATTTAACCATATCTTAGCTTTATCTCTTAGTGAGAAATGAAAAAGTCTAAGTCTAATAGCATCATCCAAAACACTATCATATTTAAAAGTAACACACAACTCTAGAAAATTAGCAAGATGCAAATTAGGATTTTCAGTTGTTGCTCCCCCAAACTAATTATTAGACACCATTTGGATAATAGCAGGTTTAAGTTCAAAGGAATTAGCAGCTACAGCAGGGTGTTGAGTACTACCATAAAGTTCATCCATTGTAGGGTTATCATAATTTCTTAAAGGTCTGAATTCTTGATGGATGCCAACAATTTGATTTTAATGATTTGCCATTTCTTGAATATTTTTATCTTTTTTAGAATTTTTAATTTTTTTTATTTTTCTGATAGTTCTTTCTAATTCAGAATCGTAAGGCACAAGTCCCACAGAACCTGAACTACGCATACAATAATAAAATAAAACAAAACACAACACACTAAGAAAAACAAAGAAAAGTAAAAATTTAAATTTTTCTTAATTTTCTTTAGAAATGGAGTTTTAATTAATTTCCCTGGTAACGGCGCCAATAACTTGATCCCCAATAAATATATGTGCACCAAAAACTTGACTTCACACCAAATATATGTGCTGATGATTTAGATATGAAAATTATGATTTTATAATATGAGATACTATGCAAGTATAAGTATCGTTTATCAAGTAATATAGGACTTTCTGATTAAGCCTCGAGATATCGAACCAATAGGGAAATGTAAAAACTTTTTAAAGAATTAAGAAAATTATACTTTTACCTTTTTTAATGACTTTTGAAAGTATGTTTTGATTTGAAAAACTTGAAAATTGTTTTTGGTATTTTTAATTAAAGCTAAGCAGTAAATGAAAATTATCGGAACTTTGAAATGCGATATAAAATACTAGGAAATAAAATATCTTTTTCTTTCTCTTATAAAGCAGTAATAATTATGAAAGTATTGTTGTGGAAGTATTTAAATATGTTGTGATAAATAGGAGCAAATTTATTCTTTACCCTTACTTGGTTCCATAAAGAACATTGGTTAATTTGAAATTTTAAAATCTTGAACATGGTTAGGCAGGGAAGATACTAGCTGTCACTCTAGAGTTCCCTCGATTCCCTCCACCTGGGGGCTAACTTCTCATAACAAAATTTAAAATATCAAACCAAATTAGGGAGCTTTAGTCTGTCACTCTAAAGACCTCTAATTCTACTCCTCATTAAAAACATATCTCCTAAGCATTCAATTATATTGACTACAATTCTCATCTATATAATTGGATGTGATTTATACCATTTGTTGTGTGAGACAATACCGCATTGGATCTTACATAATCTCACAACAAATTTAACATCTTAATCGGCCAAATTAAGAAGTAAATTAAGTTCATGGAATTAAATCTTCACAACGTATTCCAACTTTAAACACTTATACATTCCACAATAATCCTACATAATTTAATTACTTCTTTATTTAAGAAAGAAAAAGATAAAGAAAACTACTCAGAATTCATGGAGAAAACAAAAGAAAGCATTGATTTGAAAATAGAAATCATAAAGAAAGCACAACAATAAAAATTAAATATAGAAAACAGAAGTAAACACTTATCTGAAAATCCTCTCCACAAGACTCCGGAAGTTCCTTTCAAACTTGACTTTTCACAGGACAACACTACAGAGGTTGGTGCACAAATCTGTTGACTCCAACTCTGACTTTAGACTTCAATAAAAACTAGATAAATGGATGAAAGTAATTTGGTGGAAAGAAAGTTTCACACCAAACTAACTAACTCTAAACAATAAAAGACTGAAAGTGAATCTATTTAAACTAGAAGATGAATTTGAAACTAGATGAGACTCTTGAAAACTAAACTAAAAGACTAACTCTCACTAAAGATACACACATACACACTCATGACATAAATTTAATAATAATCCAAAAGGTGCCATGATGTCTCTTTAAATCATGTCCCGATTCAACGTATCCACCAAAAGATGCATCTCTTCATTCAAATTTTCCGCCTATGGGAAGTTAAGGAAGTCACCACCAAAAGTTGCTTCAAACACCCCTTGAAATTGGCACCAAAAATGAAGAAAATTTGATTTTTAACTGTGGCAGCTAAGCGCCGACCAAGCGGCACTTAGCCGCCAAGGTCCAATTTTTCATTTTTTATTTTTTTGCTCCAAATTTGGTCAAATTTTTGTTCCTTTCATCATAATTACTCATTTTCATTATACCTGCAAGAAAAAAACAAAATACCTTCCATTACAGTGTAATAACATCAAAAATAGGTATAAAAATGTGCATAAAAACACTATATATTTTAGGTGTATCAGGGGGTAGGTAGAACATGAGCTCACCCTTACTATTAAGGATTTTAACCATTTATACCACTCAATAAAAATAGATTTCGGCACCAATAATCAAGCCAAGTACAAAGCTCTCATAGATGGCTTACATTTCACTCATGAGATGGGCACCTGACACCTTCTAGTAAAATCCAACTCTTAGTTGGTAATCAGACAGGTGGATAGGGGATTCAATGTCAGAGATAATATGATGATAAGGAAAATGGTGAATGCAAAAGCAAATAACATGAAATTCAAATAGTTATGGACCAAGCATATCCTTAAAGGAAAAAATCAAGTTGCTGATTCTTTATCCAAAAACAGTCACCTAGGAGCAGGAACTCCTCGTAAACTCTCACGACCAACTATTAAAGAAGCTTAGATCATAAAGATAGGAAATGAGGGGATAAATAGTTGGGTCAACCAATTCATCCATTTTCTTAAGACCAGAGACATTCCCAAAGACATTTCCAACCCTAGATGTTTCAAATTCAAGGCTACATAATACCATATGATGAATGATAATCTACTTTTGGTCAATGATGCGGCGAACTTTATATATGCAAGAATGTATGAACTTAGATTTATATATGTTTATAATTATTTTGTAATGTCCAAACACTCAACGCAAGTATATGTATCGTATCAAGTAATACAGGGCTCTAATGGAGTCCTGGTTATCGATCCCACAGAGAAGTTCAGAGTATAAGAAAGTGTCTCACAATATTTATAATATAGCACTGAAATCCGATACTCAAATTGCACTTAAAGTTTACTACTTACTATTACTATTACTATGCAGAAAACATTAAAAACTAAATTAAACTAAAATTACTTCTAACATCTTCGAAAATATAATTAACTAGCAGACACACTAAATTATGTATTTGAAAGATTTTTAATATATGAGAAAAACATCTTTCCTCTTGCAATGAGAATATCATGTGTGGATTGATATGGAACAAATATCTATGTTATTGTGCCAAATAGGAGCATAGATGAATCTTTACCCTTAAAAGAGTACCCCCTCTTCTAAGCATGAAAAAACATTGACATATCCTAAGTTTAGTCACTAAATCCAAGGCTACGCTGGGAGGATACCGGCTCTCACTTCGGAGCTCCCACTCACCCTTCACCTGAAGGCTAACCATCGATGTTTAGTCACTAATCTTAGAACCAATTTGGGGATTCCAGCCTGTCACCCAGAAATCTCTACATTGAAGTCCATCAAAACACATTTCCCAATTTATTTGCACTCAATTCCCAACGCAATTCATCCATAGAAATTGAATGGATCTTTCATTATTGTTGTAGGACATTAAATCCTTTCAGAATTAATGTTCAACAACATATTTTAACATTTTAATTGTCAAATCAAAAAGTAAATTAAGTTCGAAATGAAAAACCATCACAATTTCTTCAATACATTAAAAGCACATCAAATCCACATCAATCCATCATCACATCTCTATGCAAGAAGAAAGACAAGGGAGACTACTCAGAATTCATGAAGAAGATACAATAAAACATGGATTTTATATATAAAAGAAAAGTCATACAAACCACAAAAGGAAATACAACTTATCTCTTTCTCTTCCACAATGCAATTCCCTTGAAGTTCCTTTGAATCCTTTTCTCTTTTCTTTACAACAATTGATTCTCTCTTTAGAATGGAAATGAAGAAGCAATCTTTCATATTACTCCTTCTCCTTCACTCCTTAGAGAAGAATTACTCTCAAATCCTCACTTCTACACATTCTTCTCCTAAACCCCAACACTTAACACACACTAAACCACTAAGAGAGAGCAAGAGAAACCAAGAAAACCCCCCCTCTTTTCGTTCAAAAATAGTTACTTATAAGTTAGGGACGAAATCCCAAGAGTTTCCATAGGCATCCTTCAAAAAGTCACCAAAACTCTTCAAATTTAAATTCCATCGACTTCGGGTGCCGGCGGCGCCTGATAGGGCGCCGGCGGCGCTCTATCCTGCCAATAAATTCTGAAGTCTCTGGAAAATGGCGACGACAACGCCAGAACATGTTTTCCACCATTTTGTTTTTTTGCTCCTTTTCGCTCCGAATTCGTTCCTTTTCGCTTCTTTTCACTCAAATCACCTAAAATCATCATACTTGCAACAAATCATCAAAAATACCTTTCTTTAAAGTGCAATATCACCAAAAATAGGTAAAATTATATAGCAAAAATTGTATATATTTTTTGTGCATCAAAATCCCCCAAACTTTAACTATTACTTGTCCTCAAGTAATCCTTTTACTACATAAAATATAAATCTAGTAAATGTACTTTTCAACTGTAAGACACTAAAATTTTTCATTCAAAAGAATATATTGGTTAGATTTTCGTAAAGACATTTAGTAACTCGAGTCAACACTACGGTATAAGAATATTCAGCAATCAAGTCTAAGGGTTCTAGTCTTTTATTTATTTCAAGATGAACCATAATTTGTCACATTAAGAGTGCCTCAAAAGACTATGTGAAAAAGGGGTTCATGCAAACTTCATTAGAATGTAGACCAATACATTAAACATAAATTCAGAAATGAAATCAAGTTCTCCCTTTAGGGTGACTCAAGTGAAGCCAATTTTTGATCAGGCATCTCCTCAAGCTTCTCCTCATAAATATTTTTCTTTCTTTTTCTTTTCTTTTCTTTTCCTCTTTTCTTTTAGGGATTGTTTTTCAATCCTTCTTTTCTTTTCTTTTTCTTTCATTAATGAGGATTACTATATCTGGATAGCCTTTAATGATTTTGGACTTCACTCTCCTCTTTCTAAAGTTCAAACCTGAGACATCTGTTTTCGCCATTCTTTTCTCTTTTTTTAATTTTAAAAGGAGTCGCCAGCTTGTCAGTTGTCGTATACTTCCCTTATTCGAATAAATCTCCCTCCCGAATCAAATAAGTGATTCGAAGAGGAGAGGAACTGATTAAGAAGGGACATACGACAAAGTGACAAACAAAAGAACAGAAAAACATGGAGAGTCTACGTGCGATAAACCTCGCAAGGATAAGTCAAGCATGTCCGCCCAAACAAGATCGGGCAGAGGCACCTTGAACCAATATCCGCGAAAGAAGTATCTACGTAGACTACCCATAACCGAGAGTCAAGTATATGTACCGTTCCGGGGTCAAGAGCACTCCCGCAGGAACGTATTCCTACTCGGTTAATTACATCTTGGGGGATACCCAAGAATACTCTCGATAAAAGGAGTTTCGCTTTAAATTATCATAGACCTGGGGTATAGACAATCAAAGGAAGATTATTCCGTATGGGAAAGTTCCGATGCTTCAAAGCTCTCGCTAAGCCATCGGGCAGAGAATGAGTCTCTCACATCCCAAATGGGGTCGCGGCTCATCGGCATACGGAACCCACGGAATAACCTAAATCATCTTGACGGGGGTATCCCAACACGTCAAAGCACGTCCGGGCCATAAGGGCAGAGGACAAATCGTCATATCCCAAACGGGCGGTAGCTCATTGGCATCGAGCCGTCAAAATGATATCAACGAAGTCAAGGAGCAAAAGGGCTCAACAGGGGTAGTCAAAGGAAGGAAGGAGTAATCCTAAAGGGGTAGAGGTAGCCAAGTCAGGGTACCACAGACCCGTCATCCAAAGCAGTAGGACCTTAAGTCTACCCGAACGTGAAGGTAGTCAACCCAACACATCCTGAGATCCCCGGTCAGCAATCCAAGAATTGCATTATCCACGGGGACCTCAGTAGCCCTAAGGTCAAAAGAAGGAAACTCTATCCTATGACTATAAGTTGGAGTTCCAAGAGGTGGGTCATACACCTGCCAAAGTGACAAGATGCCTCAGGAAAGGAAGAGAGATGGAGGTTCAGCTACAAAGCTGCAAACGCTTCAAACAAAAGGACTTACACCCCGTTTGGGTCGGGGAGCCTTCTAACACCCTAGACGCACTAGACAACCACCTATAAAGGTATGCTGGGCCAGTCAGATTGGAGAAGCATGGGGACTCCTCCTCGGGACATGCAAATATGAATGCAATTATCTAGAGCGGTCCTTAAGTAATGTGGAGGCCCTATTAGTATGACTTGGGTGATAGCCATGCAATGCAACCCATTTAAAATCCGGCCCGAAGGCCATGCAAGAAAGTAAAAGTGCATATTTTAAAATCTTGAATATTTTAATCCTAAACTTCATTTATCTTGAATATTTTATTAGGATTTTTTTAACGTATAAAATTTACAATTTTAGGGTACTTAAAGAGCCTAAATGATATCGTGAAATCTGAGATCACAGAAAGAAACAAGGAAAACACATGCAGGCATGCAAATATGCAATAAAAGCAAGAAAGAAAGCACTCCATAATAAAATAAAAGAGGCCAAAATGCCGCTGGACCGGCAACATAATCCAGAAAAAGAAAAATGCGGCCGGACTCCGCATATACATGCCCGGTCCTAATTCTATACATCAATATAAAAATGCAGAATTAAGATACAGGGCACGAGCATTTGCTCCTAGTCCCCTCCACGTGGTTCCCGCGCAAAATGCCTCGGAATCCGTGCCCGTATCTTATGTATGCTATAGGACTCTCCTAGACTCTAAAAGTACAAAGGAAAATAAAAAGACTCAATCCTGCATGAAAATAAGTGCTAGCGGGAAAGCTCACATGCAAATGACGTATAATGAGCCATGCTTTATAAATGGGGGAGCTAATAGCACCTGCAAAAAAAATGTCGAAATCATCACTTGCTCCCCCATAGCGGTACTTGTGTGTGTGTATAAATAAGCATGGCTCCCTGCAGAAAAGCGCCCTAACACACTACCATACATATGAAGCATGCAATCACATCACAGGCAAAGTGCAGAAGAAAGATACCTGGCTAGGGCAACCAATCCATCAAAGAACAATAGTCAGGCATAAAAAAGACTACCTAGCAACCTAAGTCCTAGCCTAGCACACCATCTAACGAAAGTGCACAAACCTAGTGCCTAAGTGCAGGGTAAGTCTGGGTATAGTATAACTTTGACGGGGTCGCCATACCGGCCCCGACCTAAAGATCCGAAGGATCTAAAGGGAGTCACGAAGAGGGGTGACACAACTTAGATCCAATGGATCCTTAGCATAGTCATACTTGTGTCGATCCCGATGACTTAACTCACATTGCTCATTGGGATCAATCCAGCAAGCAATGCTCGTTAAGGCATCGCGACCGACACATGGTCACTCTCCTAACGAGTAGGACAAGTCATCGAAGAATGGGTAAGCAAACAGTCATGCAAGAAGCCCACATTGTGATTGCTCGACTGAAGTACAGAACAATCACAACGGGCGCCCAAAAGGGCAAGCACACACATCATGCAAAATGCAAGGATGCTACATGCAAAGAAGATGCACCAAAGTGGTGAAGGTGGAGTATACCGTGAAGGCAGTGACTCAGAAAGAGCGGGCATGTCGTAGTGGCAGCGGCCCAAAAGGATGGGTATGCCGGGGAGGCAGTGACCCGAAGGTGGAATAAATCTCACCAGGGAGAATCATAAAAGTGCGGTGCAAATGAAAATGCAAACACAGAATATGGTGCAACATGCAACCAGACCAACATGCACAAACATACAAACATGCAATATAATGCAATAAGTGGTCACATGCAAAATGCAACAAGATGGAGCATGCACATGCAACACAACCCCAATACTCGACGGCATGTCGAACTCGTCCTAATGACCTCACATAGGTACCTAGGGTTGACGCTCTTGGATGTGCGGCATCGCCGCCTCCAGCTTTGGCGTGGCTACGTGGAGGGCTTCCCCCTCCGATTTCTCGTAGGGGAAACTCACCACCGTTCGTAGGGCGGACTAGCTACAAAGCTTTTTCCGCTCTATGAACACCGCGATCTTATAGGACGGACTAGCTACAAAGCTTTTCCCGTCCTCTAAGATTGAACTCAACGAATCCCTCCAAGGGAGATTAGGAGCGCCAAAACCGTGGGAAATTGGGATTCCAACCCAGCAGGACTAAAGCCTAAAGCTTACAACAGGAAATCGCTCGGCTACGAATAGGACTGGCCAACGCATAGGATTCCTAACCTACGGCTCACTCTAGGTAAATCAACGATCCATCACATAGGCACGTCGACACGCCAACTCACGCTGGCGCACGCACCCCGTGTGGGCGATCGAACCCACACGCCTAGACCGGACTAAACCTAGGGTCGGCTAAGGGACAGAGAAATCTCACCACCGTGCTGGTTGAAGACGCGTTCTCTTTATGCTGAAGAAGAGCCCACGCTTCCGGCGAACCGCCGGTGTTCGGTCCATGTGCCAACGAACCTCGCAGTGAATTATGCAAATAAAGGGGCAACACGTGAGGTATGTGATGTATCGAAATAAATAATTCGAGCATAATAAAAATGCATCGAAGCATATACCTTAGCGGGAGGGGTCTCCCTATGACAGTGACAGAGGGGAAACCACGAGGTGAAAGACGCTCGCACCTCCTCGAACAGCGACGACGTCCGCTGTCCCGCGACGTTGAGGTGCTCCGGCGAAGTATCTGGTCGTCGGGAAGGTACGACGGTGACGCGTAGAGACTAGCTCGTCGGCGGCGAGCACCGTGAACGGAGGAAATGCAAAGGAGAACCCAAAATCTGGAGTTTCACCTCGTTGATTTTCTCCGGCGTAGATGTGATTCCGGTGAGGAAGAGGTGGTGTGGCCAAAGTGAGAGAGAGAGTCCATGGGAGCTCTCTCTCTCTCTCTCTCTCTCTCGGGTAGGAGCAGGGGACGACAGCGGGAGGAAGATACGCCGGCGAGGAGCGCCGGTGAGGCTCTGGCGGCGAGAGGCGTCGCGGCGATGAGCCCAATGCGACCGAGCGAGCAAGGGCTAGGGTAGGCACACGAAAGACAGCGGCGCTGGACGGCTTGGCCGGCAGCTGGAGGAACTCCGGCGGGGGAGAAGATGTCGGCGAGGAGTGGCCGCCGGCGAATCCGAGCAAAACGGCGAGCTGGGGGCTAGGGTTCGCGAAATCGGGTTGGCGGCTGGGAGGTTTTTTTTCGTGATAGATAGGCTGGGGGGAGAGAGGGAGGCGTAGGATTTTTTATCATATAATATATAATATATTATATAATAAAAAATAATATTATAATTATCCTCCGCGAATATTTGGCATGTACACGTCCTCGCAGCGAAGTGAATGTCCCTCTTGGCTAAAATCGACGTTCCGGACACAATGGTGCAGTCCGTTTCGCCATCCGGTGTCGTTCGGGCCCATTCGGGCCATTTTCTGAGCGATTAAGCCAAAAAGGATAATTTGCATATTTTAAGCCCGTTTGCGATGTCGTAGCAAAATGAACATCCTCCGTAGGTCAAATCGACGTCCCGGACACAATCGTGTGATCCGTTTCTTCATCCGAAGTCGTTCGAGTAACTCTCTAAAGATCGGGCTAAAAGCGATAATTTGCACAATTTTTACCCCTCCCTCGAAGCTATGGCAAAATAGACGTCCTTTCTAGGTAATATCGATGTCCCAGACACACTCGCGTAGTCCGTTTCATCGCTCGAGGTCATCTGAACAAGCTCGCCGGTGGATGGGCCAATTTAAGTTAATTTTGCCCGCGACGCGTCAAGTAACACTTGTCGACCCGACCAAAACCATCTGACGTACAAAATGTCGACCGGCCTTCGCCTAAGCGAAAGCCAAAGTCTAACAGAATGACCCGGTTGTGTGCCCCTCAACACACACTGAAAGGTCACAAATGGATGTCTGGAGCTACGGGTGACTTATTTGCATAAAGTACGATCTCGATGCGCTCGAGCGGACCTCCCACACATGTGATATATAAAATAATAAAAAAAAATGATGCCAACAACAACTCCTTACTTTATAGTTAAGTACAAGCTTTATTATTCATCATAAAGTCACAATCTCTTCTTAACACACAATACTTTAAGTCCCTTAACATTTCAAAAATACTGTTTTCTTTACTTTAAATAGTTGACTATAATCAAATCCTTTCATACCAAATATCTTACTTCTATAAAATTAACCTTTATTACTAAAACTTTTCATCCTATCCTTCCATAATATTCAACTGAAATAAAAAGTTTTAGTTACTTACGATGAGGTTCAACTTGCCATAAGTTATGCTTAATAATTTTTGAAAATATAATAATTGAGAACAAATAAAAGTTAATATTTCTCTACCCTCCCCCAAACTTAAATTTTTCGAGTAAATTTGAAACAAGTAGAGAGTAGAAGAAAACTAACATTTACGTGTCGGGATCTTAAAATCTTCATCAGCTATCTGGTATTAGTCAAAATTTACAACTAGCAGGCATGAAACAATTAGTAGCAGTGATATAACAAGTTTAAATATTTGCATGGGTAAAGCTGATACGGGGGCAGGAGGCTACTGTTTAACTAAATAAGTGTTTAACCAGTGTAAAAATAATTTTCAATAATAGCAAAGTTACCCCCTTTATCAACGCAAGTATACATAACATTCAAGTAATACAGGGCTCTAATGGAGTCCTAGATATTGATCCCACAGAGAAGTTAGAGATTATGAAATAATTATAACAGTTGCAATTACTATCTAGTGTACGGAAATGAAAAACACTTACTCTAAACTCTACTACTAATTTTTGAATGGAAAATTGCAATTTAGAAAAGTATCTCTCTCCTTGATCAGTGAATTAAGTGAATGGATAATTAAACTAGTTAGAATTATATTGTGCCAAATAGGAGCATTTCTATTCTTTATCCTTTGGTCCAGGAATAAAGAATATTGACTAATCCTATGCTTGGTTACTGAATCCGCGGCTAGGCTGGGAGGATACCGGCTCTCACTTCGGAGCTCCCACGTTTGATGGCGATGAAATATATTTGGATCGCATGTCATCGCCG
Organism: Papilionanthe hookeriana x Papilionanthe teres; assembly: GCA_022702705.1. NCBI lineage: Eukaryota > Viridiplantae > Streptophyta > Magnoliopsida > Asparagales > Orchidaceae > Papilionanthe > Papilionanthe hookeriana x Papilionanthe teres. The sequence goes on along the minus strand of CM040427.1, from coordinate 39,708,219 downwards.
TCAATTCCTGTATCATGTCAAGGTCAAGGAGTCGCCACTCTCTTTCTCTATCTATCACCTTAATTCTTATCCTTCCTAGACTTATTATCAGAAGTCTTTGGAGAATTTAAAGAATTAATCATGATAGAGATTGAGAGAAAAGAGATCAAAATGATAATCTCATAGAAAAAATCTTCAGATTGTGTAATTACTGAAGTTTTTTATATAAGAAGATCATATGAAGATCTTGGATAACCATAGAGGTCTTGTAGGTAAAATACCTATCCTGAGTTCTTTAATCTCCTATAGGAGCAAGCTCCTATAGTTAATTACATCTTGAGCAATTAATACTGCATAGGAAAACTCCCGATTAAGGTTAACATTTATCCTTGAAAAAGTGTAACTGTTGTTGTGGCAGTGCGTTTCTGAAGAATCGATACTACCAGAAAGTTTTATTTATGTTGGGTGGATGTCGTTGCTTTGTTATGTTTTATTTTGTTGTTTTGGTTTCATGTCATGTGATATGTCGAGATGTCGTAGTTTGTATGTCGTGTCATGTCATAATGTGATGTCGTAATGTCATGTCATTTTATGTCATGTCTTAATGTGATGTCATAATGTCATAAGATGTCGTGATTAATATCTCGATTTGTCATGAGATATTTTATCTCCTATAAGAAGATGTCGTTATTATGTCATGAGATAACTTCTATGATGTCAAGAAGTTATCATTATTTATTTATTTTTGTTATCTTGTTTATGATTTCCTTTTGTTTTAAGTTTTGGTTTTGTGGCCATCTCAATTTTATTTTGTCATGTCATATTGTCATTTTCTTGTTTTTGTCATGTCATCATTTTGTTGTGGTATAGAAATGTCACTGTATGTTGATGTTATGTCGATTAATGATTTTGTCGTTTTATTTCAGATTTCGTGGCTAACCTAATAGTCCAGTTGTCTGTGTTGTCATGTCATTTTTGCTTTGTTGTTTGTAGAAAGTTTAGGTTTTGTGGCTATCCTAAAAGTCCTGGTTTTGTCGTTAATGTTCCGTCGTTGACGTCCTGCAAAACAGAGTTAGCACACCCTATAACATGCAAAGAAAATCTAAACGAAACTTCATGTCTTCATCCCGCAAGGAAAACAAAGTTAGAAACAATGTCATATCAAGATATTTAGATTACTCGGTCAAAGTGTCTGTTGACCCAGAGTTGTCTGATGTCCAAAAGTGGTTGAGATGTCGGTTTAGATTTATGTCAATTTATGTTTAAATTTTGATTTGTCTTGAATATTGATTTGGGTTGGATTTCGGATTTTATATCGATTTGGATTTGATTTTGGATTTTATGTCAATTTCAGTTTAATTTTATGTCGAGTTAAGTTCAACGTGGGTCGAACTTTAAGAATTATGATGTCATATGTTAAGTTAAATTCGATACGAAGTCGAACTTAAGAACTATGTCAATTCATGTCGTGTTAAGTTCGATCATATCGATTTATGTCGAATTATATCAATTTATGTTGAGTTCTATTGAGTTTGGTTCAAAATGTCGGTTAATGTCATTTAATGTCGGTGTTTATTGAATTTGGTTTGAAATGTCATTTAATGTTGAATTTGATTTGAAATGTCGATTAATGTCATTTAATATCGGTGATTGTTTAATTTGGTTTGAAATGTCGAATTTATGTCGATTATGTCGATATTCGTTTGAAATGTCGAATTTATGTCGGTTATGTCGATTTTTGTTTGAAATGTCAAATTTATGTCGATTTTGTCAATTAAACGTTTGGAATGTCAAATTTATGTCGGTTTTGTCGATTTTTGTTTGAAATGTCAAATTTATGTTGATTTTGTCAATTAAACGTTTGGAATGTCAAATTTATGTCGGTTTTGTCGATTAAATGTTCGGTTTTGTCGATTAATTGTTTAGAATGTCAAATTTATGTTGATCATGTTAATTTATGTTTGAAATGTCAAATTTATGTTGATTATGTCGATTTGAGTTCAATTTTGTCAATTTAACTTCAATTTGGGTTGAACCTAAGATTTATGTCGATTTAGGTTCAATTTGAGTTGAATCTAAGGTTTATATCGATTTAGATACAATTTGGGTTGAATCTAAGGTTTATATCGATTTAGATTCAATTTGTGTAGAATCTAAGGTTTATGTCGATTTAGATTCAATTTGGGTTGAACCTAAGGTTTATGTCGAATTAGATTCAATTTGGGTTGAATCTAAGGTTTATGTCGAATTAGATTCAATTTGGGTTGAATCCAAGGTTTATGTCGATTTAGGTTCAATTTAGGTTGAACCTAAGGTTTCTGTCGATTTCGATTCAATTTGGGTTGAACCTAAAGTTTATGTTCAGTTTAGTAGAGTTAGGTTCATTGTTAGTTGAACCTAAGGTTTAGATTTGGATTTAAGTTCAATGTAGGTTAAACATTAGTTAGGTTTTGGTTTAGGTTCAAGTTGAGTTGAACCTAAGGTTTAGGTTTGGACTTAAGTTCGATGTAGGTTGAACTTAAGTTAGGTTAACATTAGGTTCATGTATGTTGAACCTAAGGTTTATGTCAAGCTAAGTTGAGTTAGGTTCACTCGTCGGCTGAACCTAAGGTTTCAATATGAGTTGAACTTAAGTTAGGTTTAGGTTAGACTTAGGTTCATGTCATGTTAAACCTAAGTATGATTCGACTTAAGTCTAATATGGGTTAGACTTAAGTTAGGTTTGTGTTAAACTTAGGTTCATGTCGAGTTGAACCTATGTATGGTTTGACTTAAGTCTAATATGGGTTAGACTTAAGTTAGGTTTAGGTTAGACTTATGTTTATGTCAGGTTGAACCTAAGGTTTGATGTTTGACTTAAGTTCAAGTTGGGGTTGAATCTAAACTTAAGGTCGACTTAAGTTCAATATGGGTTGAACTTAAGTTAAGTTTGAGTTAGGTTTGAACCTAAGTGTAGTTTGACTTAAGTCTAATGTGGGTTAGACTTAAGTTAGGTTTGAGTTAGGTTCATGTCAGGATGAACCTAAGTTTGGTTTGACTTAAGTCTAATATGGGTTAGACTTAAGTTAAGTTTTGGGTTAGGTTCATGTCGAGTTGAACCTAAGTATGGTTTGACTTAAATCTAATATGGGTTAGACTTAAGTTATGTTTTGAGTTTAGGTTAAGTTAGGTTCAAGTCGGGTTGAACCTAGACTTAGGTCGACTTAAGTTCAATATGGGTTGAACTTAAGTTAAGGTTTGAGTTTAAGTTAGGTTCAAGTTAGGTCGAACCTAAGTTTAGTTCGACTTAAGTCTAATATGGGTTAGACTTAAGTTAGGTTTGAGTTAGGTTCATGTCAGGTTGAACCTAAGTATGGTTTGACTTAAGTCTAATATAGGTTAAACTTAAGTTAGGTTTGGATTAGACTTAGATTCATGTCGGGTTGAACCTAAGTATGGTTTTACTTAAGTCTAATATGGGTTAGACTTAAGTTATGTTTTGAGTTTAGGTTAAGTTAGGTTCAAGTCAGGTTGAACCTAGACTTAAGGTCGACTTAAGTTCAATATGGGTTGAACTTAAGTTAAGGTTTGAGTTTAAGTTAGGTTCAAGTTAGATTGGACTTAAGTTAGGATAGGTTTAAGTTAGGTTCAATGTGGGTTGAACCTAAGGTTTAGGTTAACTTGAGTTCAAATTAGATTGGGCTCAAGTTATGTTTAAGTTTAGGTTAGGTTCAATGTGGGTTGAACCTAAGGTTTAGGTTAACTTAAGTTCAAATTAGATTGGACTCAAGTTAGGTTTAAGTTTATGTTTAGGTTATGTTGAATTTGGACTAAAAGGTTGGATTTGGGTCTAATTAAACCTTAGTTGATTAAGGTTTAATAATTAATTAAGTCTAATGTAGTAGACTTAATTAGGATTTGTGTTCGATTAAGTCTTACTTAGCTTAAGACTTAATAGTTTAATTAGGTCTAATGGGTTAGACCTAATTAGGGTTTAAGTTTAATTAAACCTTAGTTAGTTAAGGTCTAATGGTTTAATTAGGTCCAATGTGTTAGACCTAATTAGTGGTTTAAGTTCGATTAAACCTTAGTTAGTTAAGGTCTAATCGGTTTAATTAGGTCTAACGGGTTAGACCTAATTAGTGGTTTAGGTTCGATTAAGCCTAATTTAGTTAAGGTTTAATGTTTTAATTAAGCCTAAGGGTTAGACCTAATTAGGTTTTAAGTTTGATTAAACCTTATGTTTAAGGAGGTTAATTAAGTTTAGTATGTCTTTAAACCTAATTAAGGGAGTTTAGTTTTGATTAATTAATTTTAATATGTCTTTAAACCTAATTAAAGGGTGTTTGGTTTTGTGTTAATTAAGTTTAATATGTCCTTAAACTTAATTAAAAAAAAGTTTAATCTTTATTAAACCTAATTTTGGTAAGGTCTAATAGGTTAATTAAGTTTAGTGTGTCCTTAAACTTAATTAAAAAAAACTGATTTTTTTATTAAACCTAATTTAGGTTAGGTTTAATGGGTTAATTAAGTTTAGTGTGTCCTTAAACTTAATTAAAGAAGTTTAACTTTTATTAAACCTTATTTAGGTAAGGTTTAATGGGTTAATTAAGTTTAGTGTGTCCTTAAACTTAATTGAAGAAGTTTAATTTTTATTAAACCTAATTTAGGTAAGGCTTAATTGGTTAATTAAGTTTAGTGTGTCTTTAAACTTAATTAAAGAAGTTTAATTTTTATTAAACCTAATTTAAGTAAGGTTTAATGGGTTAATTAAGTTTAGTGTGTCCTTAAACTTAATTAAAAAGGTTTGATTTTTATTAAACCTAATTTAGGTAAGGTTTAATTGGTTAATTAAGTTTAGTGTGTCCTTAAACTTAATTAAAGAAGTTTGACTTTTATTAAACCTAATTTATGTAAGGTTTAATGGGTTAATTAAGTTTAGTGTGTCTTTAAACTTAATTAAAGAAGTTTAATTTGTATTAAACCTAATTTAAGTAAGGTTTAATGGGTTAATTAAGTTTAGTGTGTCCTTAAACTTAATTAAAAAGGTTTGATTTTTATTAAACCTAATTTAGGTAAGGTTTAATTGGTTAATTAAGTTTAGTATATCCTTAAACTTAATTAAAGAAGTTTAATTTTTATTAAACCTAATTTAGGTAAGGTTTAATGGGTTTAAATGTCATTTTAAGCCTTAATTGAATCTAATCTTATCATTTTAGACTCAAGTGAGGTTTATTATTAGCCTATCATAGGCTAGAACCATTTTCAAGCTTAGATTGTTGATGAAAATAGTTCAGTTTTATAAAGGATCATTTTAGGATCAAAATTATTTAATTAATAAATGATTTTAACCCTAAATTTCCAAATGTCATTCAAGATTGTTTCTATGACTTAGAAATATTTTTCCTAGGGTAATTGTCTGTTGCCCTATCATTCCTAGTCATTTGTATTTTTATTTTCTTCATTTTCAAATTTTTATAATTATTATTTGAAATAATTACAAAGAAACTTGAAAATTCAAGAAAAGTATCCTAGGCATGTTTTCTCGTTCTTAGAAAAATTATGGAAGGTCCCTAAGAACATAAAGATAAATGCCTCAAAGTTTCATAATTTTTTGATTTGTAAATAATTTTTAATAATTAGAATACTCCAGAGAGTATTTAATTAATTAAAAATTAAATACTGAGAATAAAATTATGATTTTGGTCTCATAATTTTCTCCTCTTCAAGAGCTTTCCAGAGGTATTTTTATTTTATTTTTATGACCTCTGGTTAAAAAGATCTAAATTTTTGAAGTTTGAAGGGTTAAAAAAAAGAATTTTTCTTTTTTTTTTATTCGGCGCCGCCAAAGCTTCCCGCCGTCGACGCGTGTCCTCGGACGCGTCAAACGGGCGGGAAGATCCCGTGCAACGGGTGGACAGCGGACACCATACAACGGGATCTGGGCCGTTGATCCGCGAAGCGCGGGATCGGACGGCTGAGGAAATTCAGATTTAATTCCAGAAAATTCCATGGCCCTTAAACTTCAAATGTTAATATCTCACTCATTTCTTGACGAAATTGAGTGATTTTTTTTTTAAAATGCTCATATGTATGAGCGGTATCTATCCATACGGTGATGATACACTTTTGAACCAGTATGGCACATGATTTATCACAAATACGATTTATTTTGCAAAGATAAATTCCATACCTTGGCCACAAGCAAATCAAGCTAGATCAGACTTTATGGTTGCCTTCTAGGACCCCAACGGAAGATAATTGCTGCAAGCAATTTGTTCCGAAGTCGGGCTTAGGGAGGAATTTGGAAAAAGTGCCTAATTTGGGCATTTTTTGAAAATTGGTCAAATTGGCTCAAATGGGCTGAAACTATGGCTTGGGATTGATCCTAAAAGATTATGGAAGCTCTTAGGAGGAAGTTTGTGTTGGGAGCAAGAGGGTTTGAGCAGCCTATGGACCTCCCTAAATATTTTTCTCCCTCCCTTCTAGTTTCGGCCATGGGGCCTATTTATAGCAAGGGGATGGTGTTGGCTTGGCTTAGGTCGTTCTAGGGGATTACTTACCTCTTCTATCAGCCTATTGGGTGATCAATTGGCCGAAGATAGGCTTGGATGCTTCTCCCTAAGTTTACCATGATGAGTTTCATCTCTTTGTCTCTTGTCCATCAAGTTATCGTGGGAGGTGAATGGTGAGCTGCCTATATCTCTCTTAAGAAGCTTACACCTCACTTCTTAGGCTTGTCAAATGGTGACACATATGCCTAGCCTTCATCATTACCTTTAACCATGGTGAGGGGGGGTTTCATGTGTGGTTTTCCTCCCATTGGGTGGCTTGGGAGGTGGAGAAGATGGCCTTGTGTTGGTCGGCCACCTTAAGGAAAGATGGTGCTTAGGGTGAAGGAGGTGGTGACACCTCACCCCATGCATAACCATGGATGTTAAGCCATGGGTAATGGGCCTTAAGATGGGCTTAATTAAGTGTTAAATAAGCCTTTAAGATGGTTTAGCCTAATTAATTATGAAAAGGCTAAAAGTTATTTCATTTCTTCTTTAATTCCCATTTTAATTAATTATTTTATTAACTAAAATTGGTGGAAATTATTTTATTAATCAATTTATTAATTGAAAATAATTTCAAATTAATTAATTGATTATTTTTGTCATTTTTGTTATTTTATGATTTTAATTTAATTTTTATTTTAATTAATTATGTCATTTAATTAAAATTTTGAAAATTAAATCATTAATCATTTTAATTAATCAAAATAATTTTGAAATTAATTATTTGATTAATTTTGTTGTTTTATGTCATTTTATGATTTTAATTTAATTTTCATTTTAATTAATTATGTCATTTAATTAAAATTTTGAAAATTAAATCATTAATTATTTTAATTAATCAAAATAATTTTGAAATTAATTATTTGATTAATTTTGTTATTTTTATTTCATTTTTATCTATTTTAATCAAAATAGATAGGTGTTGACCAATTTTAACTTGGGCTCATATTGATCAAATTGATTTTAAGATGTCCAATTCTTGTGATTTTGTCATTGTGGTGTTTTAAATGTGTCAGGGGGTGAAAAGGTTGATTTATGGGTCAACAGGACTGGTCACTGGGTCTAGTCTGACCAATTTGACCAAAGTTGACTTTTTGGGTCAAAAGGTTGTCCTATGGGGTCAACAGGGTAGGTCATTAGGTCTGGTTTGACCAATTTGACCAAAATTGACATTTTAGGTCAAAAGGTTGACCTATGGGGTCAACAGTGTAGGTCACTAGGTCTGGTTTGACCAGTTTGACCAAAGTTGACTTTTTAGGTCAAAAGGTTGACCTATGGGGTCAACAGTGTAGGTCATTAGGTCTGATTTGACCAATTTGACCAAAGTTGACTTTTTAGGTCATAAGGGTGACCTATTGGGTCAGCAGGATTGGTCATTAGGTCTGGTTTGACCAGTTTGACCAAAGTTGACTTTTTAGGTCATAAGGGTGACCTATAGGGTAAACAGGGTAGGTCATTAGCTCTGGTTTGACCAGTTTGACCAAAGTTGACTTTTTAGGTCATAAGGGTGACCTATTGGGTCAGCAGGATTGGTCACTAGGTCTGGTTTGACCAATTTGACCAATGTTGACTTTTTAGGTCATAAGGTTGACCTATGGGGTCAACAGTGTAGGTCATTAGGTCTGGTTTGACCAATTTGACCAAAGTTGACTTTTTAGGTCAAAACGGTGACCTATGGGGTCAACAGGGTTGGTCACTAGGTCTTGTTTGACCAATTTGACCAATGTTGACTTTTTAGGTCATAAGGGTGACCTATGGGGTCAACAGGGTAGGTCATTAGGTCTGGTTTGACCAATTTGACCAAAGTTGACTTTTTAGGTCATAAGGGTGACCTATGGGGTCAACGAGGTAGGTCATTAGGTCCGGTTTGACCAGCTTGACCAAAGTTGACTTTTTAGGTCATAAGGGTGACCTATTGGGTCGACGGGATTGGTCACTAGGTCCGGTTTGACCAATTTGACCAATGTTGACTTTTTAGGTCATAAGGTTGACCTATGAGGTCAACGAGTGTAGGTCATTAGGTCCGGTTTGACCAGCTTGACCAAAGTTGACTTTTTAGGTCAAAAGGGTGACCTATGGGGTCAACAGGGTAGGTCATTAGGTCTGGTTTGACCAAATTGACCAAAGTTGACTTTTTAGGTCATAAGGTATTGACCCATTGTAAAATGAGGTCAACAACGTTCCCCTCGCCTGAGGGCTAACATCTACACTTCAGCACCCAAACGATAGAACCGAATTGAAGATTTTAGTCTGTCACTCTAAAATATCTAATTATACGCCTGATAAATAATATTTCCCTATTTATTTGCACCCTCTTTTCAAGGCCTTTGTTTTCCCTGAATCTTGAATGTAATCTTTACTTTAGTTGTAAAATCAACATATTTTAACAGTTCAATTAGCCATATTGAAAGTAAATTAAGATTTAAGTAAAAGATTATCACAATTTTTATTTAATATTTTAGGCACAACTAATTCGATTTTCCATTTCATAAAATCTCAAAAATAAGGAGAAAGACAGAGAAAACTACTCAGAATGCATAGGCAGAATAACACAAAACTTGGATTTTATATCAAATTAAAGTTATAAAACAACAGACAAAACTTATCTTGAATCTTCTCCCCAAGAAGACTCATTGAAGTTCCTCTGACTCTTCCTTCTTGTACAACACACTCAATTAAACTCACAAATATACTCTCTAGAACACACTTACTCACTAATACTCTCTAGATCACACTAATAAGACACTCAAAAGACACACACAACACACCTTAATTCAGCCTAATATCGTCTCTATTTAAAGAGGGAGAAAGGTTGCTTAAGCACCTCTTCAAAAAGCGTCCAGATTCATTGAACATTGCTTGAATCGACCTTCTCGCCGTCGGTGGACTCGTTGGCGCCGTCGGCAGGCTTCTAGAACATAGGCCAATTGGTCAGGCTCGCTATCGGCGGGTTCGATCTCGCCGTCGGCGGGCTCCTTTATAATATTTTCAAATGCTCTCGGGAAAAACACGCCGTCGGTGCCCTATTCCTCGTCGTCGGCGGGATAGTTCAATTTTTATCTTTTTTTAGTCCTTTTTGTTCCAAATTCGCTCATTTTCCCATCTTTTTGCTCCATTACCTATAAATCTTCATACCTGTAATAAAACATAGAAAATACCTTTCTTTAAAGTGCAATTTCATATAAAATTGGTATGAATTTCTCAATACATTTTTCTTTGGTCAAAATCCCCCAAACTTAACTATTACTTGTCCTCAAGTAATCTTGACTACATAAAAGTAATGATTATTTGTAGTAAAGCTTTAATTCAGAAATACTTTGAATTTGATTTAACTAAATATTATAGTAAAGTTTATTAGAAAGATTTTTAGATGATTAAATTAATTCTATAGATATAAGTTTATTTAGTCATTAAGTTTAAGATTTCTAGTCTTCATTTATTTCAAGAATGACTATATATTATAATATTAAATTACTTAAGATATTCAGATGATAGAAAATTCATGAAAACACTACTTAGTAAAATACTAATTCATATATATAAGTTCAGAAATGTAACTGAGTTTACTCTTTAGGTTGATTCAGATGAAGCCAATTTTTTATAAGGCATCTCCTCAAGCTTCTCCTCACTTATTTTTTTTTCTTTTCTTTTTTGGGATTGTTTTTCAATCCTTCTTTTTTTTCAAGTGAGGATTACTGTATCTGGATAGCCTGTTAATAATTTTGAACTTAATTTTCCTCTTCCTAAATTTGAAACTTGAAATATTTCCTTATCTTATATATATTTCATAGTCTTCACTTCATTGAGTTTCAATCTTTTTCTTTCTCCGCTAAATACTTAAGAATTTAATATTTTAAAATATAGTTTTCCTTTCTTTAAATAGTTAACTATATTCTTATCCTTTTATTCTAAATATCTTAGTCCACAAAATTAGTTTAATCACTAAAAATATTTCTTTTAACTTTCTATAATAATTAAAGAAATTAATTCAAATTTACTGAATTAAATTTACTACAGAAAATCATTCTTATAATAATCTTTGAAAATATTTAATTGAGAACAATTTAATAGTTAAATTTTGTTTTTCCCTTCCCCCAAACTTAAATTTTTTTATCTAATCATATAGGGTGAAAAGAAAACATACTGTAAATTTAAATCATACCTTCGTGTTTTAGGTATTTCTCTTTTTGAAGTTCTGCAGGTTCTTTTCATCACTTAATTAACCTGTACTATTAATAACTTTCTACACACATATAATATCAAAGAATTTGCTGGGTAAGGAAATTTTGAAATAAGTACAAAATACTAACACAATTTCTTACTACATTTAATTATACCTCTTAAAGTACTGAGCACAATTTAACACAACATCCACATATTTTATATAAAATCCAAGTGTTTACAATATTCGTACACAGCATTACTAACATGGTATTTTCTCAACCTTAATACATCAAATTCAGTGTCGCAATCTAAACCACTATACTCAAAACGCTGAAAACAAACATATATACTGAAATCAAATTTCACAATCTAAAATATCAAAAGTGCAAACCACACAAAATTAAATTGAAACTAATACAACATATAAACAAATACGAACGTCTTCTACTCATCAAGATCAGTGCTAAACTCATCTCTGATATCACCGATAGAATGTAAATGAACGAATATATTGTAGAAGGGTCTGTAAGGAAATTCTTCAGTAGAATCTTCTTCTATCCATCCTTTTTTCTCATAAGTCGTATGAAACTAGCCTCAAGATGTCCAGAATGATCGAAGTGTTTCTTCATCCTCCAGTCAATATAATCAATTAAGTCAGAGATGTTATTAATTGAAGTCATCACATTTTGTACCTCTTTTTCTAGTCCTTTGAGTTTCCGTAAGATCAGATCAGTTTTATCAGTCAAGGGCCTGATTGAAAAAGAATTCTGAGATGTTTGATCCACAATAATGGCTCCATCGTTATCATCATCCTGTGTAGGAAACATATCAGTCGGATCTAAAGGTTTCCAAGGCAGAAGTACCTTCTCCCATGCTTCATATGAAACTTGGTACTGACTGCATAGTACAAAAATTGTAGAAGGATGTCCAAGCCCATAAATTGATCCATGAACAATCAAGCCTAAAGTAGACTTTACAATAATTGAACCAACATCAATAGGTAGTCCCGCTTGAATACAATAATTCAGAATCGCACACTCCTTAGAAACTTTATTGACCCTCAAAGTGGGTAACGGCTTTGAAGAAATAAAGAAGTGCTAGTGTTTAGAAACGGGGTTTAGAAGTGATGCAGAAAAACTAACATACCCGTCTTCTCTTGTTTCCCAATCTTCCGCTTCATCAGTCAAATAGCGATAAATCTCATTCATATTATTCCTTGTAGGGACAAAGTTGTAATAGTGGCAAACAGGTGTATTTTCTATTGAATATAACTCATTAATTCTAGAAGGAGTGAAAGTTACCCATCTACCTCGCACATAGACAACTCCATTGTTGATTTCGTGCAGATTGGAATAGAATTCTTTTACCACAGGGATGACTACTGCAGAAGTGGTATAGCATAATACTTCCCAATGTCGTTGTAAAATCATCTCCTCAATAGTCGTGTCAAATTCTCCACTCCTCAATTCACGAATCCTCGTTCCTTGATCAATCTCTTTTTCATCATTTCCTTATTGAAGATTCACTGGGCCTTGTGATGCGATGCGACTTTTAATATGCTTTAAAATACAAGAATTTAATACCACTTTTTAGAAAATTTAATTTCTCGTAAATGGCATCAATAACTTGATGTGCGAGGTTTACTTTTATAATTTTATATTTAAATTTTGTCGTAAAAGTCACAATTTTAAACGCAAGTATACGTATCGTTCAAGTAATACAGGGCTCTAGTGGAGTCCTGGTTATCGATCCCACAGGGATATTGAAAAAGGTAAGAGAAACAATATAATTTTGATAGCAATATATAAATACTCTCTTTATATATATATATATATTCAAATTTAATTAACTAATAAATTTTACTAAAAGAAAGTAAACAATAAGTAGGAAAGTAAAGTAAGCAGTAATTAAAATTCAATGCAATTACAAAAACGACTTTCTCCTTTTTCAACTAATCCAAGAATTATAGATTAATTATCTTTTGTAGGGAATTAAGATTATGGTATTGTGACAAATAGAAGCATTCCTATTCTTTACCCTTTGGTCCAGGTGCAAAGAACATTGACTAATCTATAGAATAGGCTCCGGATGTGTTATTAGTAGAATGGGTTAATCTAGGCTCACACTACTAGATGTCCAAGGGTGGCTATGGTCGGCCCTACCAGTGACCCATTACCTTTCTATAAACCAAATTATTAGAATTTAGTCTGTCACTCTAAAAACTAATTAATTTTACGCCCATTAAATATTATCTTCCTATTTATTTGCACTTCACTTTAAATAATCCGAGTATAGCCTGTGATTACCTAAAGATTCAAGTGATATTTACTAGTTAAGAATTTATCTCCGGATAGGTCTCAAAATTCTTCAACAGGTTTTAACAATTTAAATGGCCAATTTAAAAAGTAAACTAAGATCAGGTATTAATATCATCACAATAATTTAAAATATTATATATTTAATTCTCCTACAAAATTATTTAATTTATAATCTTTTCATAGATGAAAGGAGAAAGATAACTAACTACTCAGAACTCATTGAAATAACACAACAAAACATATTTATAAACTTTGAACCAAAGTACAAATATTTATCTGAAGTTTTCCTTCAAGAGATCCGCTGACTTCTACTGACTCCAAAACAATGATGAAAAACTCCAATAGCAATAACACACAATAAACACTCAAAATAAACTCTCTAGATACAAAATAAAGTGGCACCCTAAGTATGGATGAGAATAAATAAAACTAAAGATGAGAGAGAATATGGTAAAATACTAAAAAGGGGGTTTTGATATTAGGGGTACGATTTTTTCTGTAGAATGGGCCTCTATTTATAGAGCTCTGAATTTGACTAGGGGTTGCTTAAGGCACCTCTTCAAAATTCGTCCAAATTCAACGTATCTTCTAGAAGGTAACTGTCGCGCCTAGGCGCCGGGATCTAGTACCTAGGTGCCGAAATCTAGTGCCTAGGCGCCGGACTCCTTGACCAGGTCGTTCGCACCTCTTCACTTTGGGTCTCACCTCATCGCGATTCAGACCGTTTCCTGGTGTCCAAATATATTGTATCACATGCCCTATATATTAGGAGTAACTTCCAATATTCTAGAAGCTCCAATAACCGCTTAAAACCGTCAAAATAACTGCCCAAAGTTATCAAAAAAACTTAAGAGCGTCTGTATTAGGTGCCAGACTCTGGCGCCTAGGCGCCAGGCCAATAATTCCAAAATTTACTCCATAAGCTCCATTTTTGCTCTTTTTTGCTCCTTTTTCCTTCTTTTTCTTCATTGGACTTTTTTTTTATCATCTACATCCAAAAACATGAAAATACCTTTCAATAAAGCATAATATCCTTAAGAATTGAATAATAAATAAGGCATAAAAATGGGTATTTTTTAGGTAGATCAAATTCCCCGAACTTAAACGTTACTTGTCCTCAAGTAACCCTTTTAATTATATAAAATAGATAACATTTGGAATGAATTTAAAATATTTAAGATTCCTTATAATTTTTGGTTTTATAAATGCTTTAGCAAATCATTAACTAAATTTCACTAATTAAGTTTAATTTTAAGAATTTAAGAATATTTAACTTCCAAATCATAAGATTTCCAACTTTTTCATTTATTTCAAGAATAATTGTAGTTTATCATATAAAGTTCACAGAGAATATTTACAAGAAAGAAGAATTTCATGAAATATTTTTCTAATGAAAATATATGTACATAGAAATTAAGTTAAAAATGTAATCAGTTTTCTTATTATAAGATAATTCAAGTGAAGCCAATTTTTTATTAGGCATTTCTTCAAACTTCTCGTCACATTCTTTTTTTTTCTTTTTCTTTTGGATTGTTTTTCAATCCTTATTCTTTTCTTTTTTTTTTAAGTGAGGATTACTATTTTTGGATAGCCTGTTAATGATTTTGAACTTCACTATCCTTAACTTATTTTCAAAAACTTATACTTTTTTTTACTTAATGAATATGACATTAGTAATTTATTATTTTCAAAATTTATTTCTATCTTTTCTTTTTCAAGCAATATTCTTGATTCCTTAGTATTTCAGAAATACAATTCTCTTTACTATAAATAGAAAAATTTTCATCTTATTATTCTTTAAGCTAAATAATTCTATTCTTAAAATCAACCAAAATTTTTGAAATTTTAGTTAAGTTTACTAAATTTTTTATAAATTCAAAAATTTAGGTAATCTTAAACAGATTTTTCATTCCTTATGTTATTTTACTATTTTTTTAAAGAAAATATTAGTTCTTAAAGGACAAATAATAATTAAATTTGATAAATGTTTTCCCTTCCCCCAAACTTCAGCTTTAGTGTAAATATGAAATCTTGAAATTTTCTAAAGCATGAGAGAAACAAATAAACAGGAATTAATCTAAGTACAATAATGATGTAGTAAGGAAAAACTAACTTCTACTTCTACACATGCTTCAATATGAATATAACAGAAATGATTAAGAATATATAGAAAAGTTTTGCAGAGCAGGAGTTAATTTCTAAAAATTATTTATTATTTTAGTTTTTTTTTAGTTTTTTTTTTAATATTAGAACATGAAAATTTACTAACTATTTATGAATAATAAACAGTAGACTGAAACATAAATAAACTTTTATATAAATTAAATCACATCTCAGTCTTAAACACAAATCAGATAATCAAGAAATAGTTTTAGCATAAAAAGTTTACATAAACACTAACAAATAAAATCACACTAAACAAGACAAGAAACAAGAAAATACTCTAAAAACGGAATCGACGAATCTCCAGAGATAAGTCACGCTACTAATCAGCTGTCCGTAGCTTCATCATCATCATCACCAAAAGAGAACTCCATATCCTTAGGATCAACATAGGGTGAAAATATGGGACACATAGGGAAGCGAACATCATGCTCACCCTTCGAAATCTCACTAAAGACTCTGAATACTCAGCATCGAAATCACTCTTTCTTTGTGTATACTCAGAAATATGATCAATCTTGTTGTTTATAGTTTCTACTCTGCAGTGAGTTAAGAATAACTCATGTTGCTGCTCTATGAACTGATTATGCATGGTTTCCCAAAAAGCAGATGATGACTCAACTGAAGTAGATGGTCTAGAAGTAGAAGCTCTACCTGAAGTAGGTAATGAACCGAAGGTGCGATAGAACTCTTACCTCACAATCGATCATAAATGCCGACACTTTCTCTTCCGATAAGCTTCATCGACTTGAGCTTTTCCTCGAAAGCTCAGCGACTACACCGAGCACTTTGATAAAGAGAATAGATCGGAGATGGAAAACCAAGTCCGATAGATGTCTTAGAACGAGCGATAGCCTCTATAGAATCATAAATGATGCTCCCTACATCGATAGACTTCCTCTCTTGAATGCGATAGTTTAGAATAGCTCTATCTTTGGTAACTTTGCTTAGATGATTGGATGGAAGGAGACGAGCAGAAATAAAGTAGAGCCATGCCTTGGAAATACATTGAGCTTAGAAGATGAAAAATTTACCCTTTTTCCGTTCTGAATCTTCTAGGCTCCAGTACTATCAGTCAGGTAGGGAATGATCATGTCTAAATCTTCCTCAGATGAAGATAAACCTGAATAATAACACTCTATGTTTGGCGGCAGGCCATAGAAAATATTGATGCGTTCAGAAGTGAATCCTACTCCAACTCCTCGAACGAAAATCTCGTATTCTTCAGCATCCACAAAATTGGCATAAAACTCTCTAACCACTGGAATAACAGCAACAACAGTGAAATAGCAGAATCGTTGACGGTTGAGTGCAATGATTGTTTCCTCAATTCTTCCTCCAGGATTATAAAAACTTCGCTCCGAGATAAACTTTTGAGTAGTAGCAAAATCATTGTAACAGAAATGTGCAGCAGCAGTGACGAACTTACTACGATAAAAATTATCTCGTTCCTTTCCTCGCTTAAATTTGGGTGTCATCTAAACGTGAAAGAAAAACACGAAATAAATTCAGCAGATCTAGGAAAATAAACTAATTTAAGCTATTCAAACTTAAAAGTGCTTAAAGATTCATGGATTTAACCATAAAAAATCAAAATTTTTCTCAAAATTTTGGTTTTTCTAAATGAGAGCAAAATCCATGGTAAAAATAAAAAATAATGAGTTTAGAATGTAGATCTGACCTCGAGATGAAGAAATCGGGTAAATTCAAGCTCAAAAACTTGAAAATCCGGCTCTAAATGGGATCTCTAGGTGGTATTTTTGCAAAATACTATGGAGAAGGAAGCTTAGGGGTAAAAAATGGCGTGAGGGAGGTTTAAGAAGATGAGTTTTTGGGTTCAGGCCGAATTCGGCGCTTAGGTGCCGAGTTCTGGCGCCTATGCGCCCGTCTCGCCTTTCCAAAAATTCGATTTAAATTAAATATTTTCCATCAAATCTTATTAAATTTGACTCCTAATTACTCTTATGAGAGTATTAATTCATTTTATATCTTCCAAATATTTTCACAATTAATTTAAATTGATAGTATAGATCTACACAAAGGTATACATATTCTTCAATTCAAAATCCTAATATCCATTCCAAATTCAATAACTTTCAGTACAAGACTTGTATTAAGGTTCATCGTTTTACAAATAACACAAACAAAAACATATCTAAAGAAAATATTCAAATCCAACAACACACATTGAACAATTTAAGCAAACACACACATGAGATATTCAGCACACTAACAAAAGACTCGATCACACCTAAAACACATATAGAATCTATTTAACACCGATCTTCAATTTCCATCTCTTGCGCAATGAAGTTCGCTAGGACCGAAGAGATAGAACACCAACGCCCTTGGAAATTCCAAAGTCGTCTTTTCATCAATCCACTTGTTATTTGCGTACATTTCTACTTGAGCGTCATGATAGGCAGACATATGATCAGATTGAAGTTAGATTTGTCATTCCAAGTGTTCGTATTGGTGGTACATCTCATGGAGACGATTACCAATACTTAGAAGTTCCGCTTCAATCTTATCCATTCGACTAAACATTTTCTCCAGACTAACAACAATAAAACCATTAAAATAAGGCTGAGGATCTTTAGGAGATTTGTCTCTTACCTCATTTCCATGATTTCCTCTATTCATTGCCTCCAAGTCCTTCCTATCTCCTCCCAAAATGAATTGCTTTAGTCGAAATTAGTGTTCTAATGGGATTGAGTCCAAAAAATAGGCTATATATAAAGAGAATTCGTGTGAAAAACTGAAGAATTTCGCTTTTTCCACGATTTGTAACTGTGGCGCTTAGGCGTCGAAATCGGACGCCTAGGCGTCGAAATCAGACGCCTAGGCGCCGGAATCAGACGCCTAGGCGCCGGAATCAGACGCCTAGGCGCCGGATCATCGATTTGTTAATTATTCTGGCGCTTAGGCACCGACTTTTGGCGCCTAGGCGCCGGAACCTTGATCGACTCCAATTCGACTATCGTCAAATTTTACAAGTTTTTGTCGTAAAAATAGGTCTAATAAAGGGGTATGATCAATATACAAACACAATTACGAAAAATCAAATCACAAACAATCACAAACAATGGTTAAGTTGATCTCCTTTTTACTCACATTTGACATGGAGTGGTTTAAGTCCAAATTCTATATACTCCAAGAAAATGTCTGGCTTAAGCCAATACAGACTCGTTAGCCTTCTATTTTTAGAATTTATATAAAAATTTAGTCAAAACCAAGGCATAACCTTACAACAATAAAACTCAAAATAATAAATATGGGTTGCCTCCCACAAAGCGCTTGGTTTAACGACGTCAGTCCGACCTAATTAATTGAATTAATCGAGTAGACTCAGCTCATAAGCCTCTTTGTAATTTAATTTTATTTCTCCCATATAAGGCTTTAGTCTTAATCCGTTAACTTTAAATATTTTTCCAGTTTTGGGATCTTTAATATCCACAGCTCCTTAAGGGTATACTTTCTCAATTATAAATGGTCCCATCCATTTAGATTTTAATTTTCCTGGGAAAAGTTTTAATCGAGCATTAAATAATAACACTTCTTGTCCAGGCTCGAATATTTTCCTTGAAATCATTTTTTCATGCAATTTCTTCATTCTTTCCTTATAAATTCTTGCATTTTCATAAGACTCATTTCTTATTTCTTCCATTTCATTCAGTTGTAATAATCATTTTTCTCCTGCAGTATTCAAATTATAATTGAATTCCTTTATCGCCCAATAAGCTTTATGCTCTAGTTTAACAGGTAAGTGACAATGTTTACCATAAATTAACCGATAAGGTGACATTCCGATAGGTGTCTTATAAGCTATTATATAAGTCCATAATGCAGAATCAAGTCTATCAACCTAGTCAGTTCTTTTAGGATTAACAGTCTTTTCCAATATTTTTTTAATTTCTCTGTTTGACACTTTAGACATTCCACTTATTTGAGGATGATAAGCAGTTGCAATTCTATGTTTAATTCTGAATTTTTCTAGTAATGATTGAATTCTTATATTTCTGAAATGACATCCCCCATCTCTGATAATTATCCTGGGCATTCCAAATCTTGTAAAAATCCTTTTCTTTAAAAATTTTGAAACACTTTTGGAATCACAGTTCGATAAAGCTACAGCTTCGATCCACTTTGAAACATAATCAACTACTAATAAAATATAAATCTTTCCAGATGATGGTACGAAAGGTCCCATAAAGTCTAAACCCCATACATCGAAATTTTCAATTTCTAATATAAAGTTTAGAGGCATTTCATCTTTTCTGGATATATTTCCCATTCTTTGACATTGATCACAAGTTTTCACATAATGTCCAACATCTTTAAATAGAGTAGGCCAATAAAATCCTGAATTTAAAATTTTAAATGCAGTTTTATCCACTCCAAAGTGTCCTCTAAATTCAGAATCATGACATTTCTGAATAATTGCAAAAGTTTTTTCATAAGGTACACATCTTCAAATCAAGGAATCTCTTCCTAATTTAAATAAATGAGGATCTTCCCAAATATATGATTTACAATCATTCTTGAATTTCTTAATATATTTACTATTTATCCCATATGATAAAATATTACTAACCAAATAGTTAACTATATCAACATACCAAGGCATTTGTTATCCTTGAATGACATATAATTGCTCATCCGGGAATTTCTCATTTATATTTTCTTCATAAAATTTCTCATTATTATTTTCAATTCTTGATAAATGATCAACAATTTGGTTGTCAATTCCCTTTCTGTTTACAATTTCAAAATCAAATTCCTGTAAAAGTAAAAGCCATCTGATCAATCTAGGTTTAGCATCCTTTTTAGATATTAAATACTTAATGGCAGAATGATCAGTGCGCACGATACATTTTGTTCCAAGAAGATATGGTCTAAATTTATCAAAGGCATATACTATTGCTAAAAGCTCTTTTTCAGTAGTAGTGTAATTTATTTGAGTTTCAGTAAGAGTTTTGCTAGCATAGTATATACCTTTAAAAATTTTCTCATCTTTTTGTCCTAATACATCTCAGATTGCAAAATGACTTGGTTAATTCTGAAGGTTTATTCCAATCAGGTGCAACAATGATAGGTGCAGTAATTAATTTTTCTTTCAGAATATTGAACACATTCAGACAATCTTCATTAAATTCAAATTTAGCATCTTTTTCCAATAAATGACAAAGAGGTTTAGCAATTTTAGAAAAATCCTTTATATATCTCCTATAAAATCCGAGCATGACCTAGAAAACTTCTCACATCGATAATGATAGTAGGTGGTTGCGGTTCAGTGATAATTTTCACTTTTGCTTGATCAACTTCCATCCCTATTTGTGAAACTTTATGTCCAAGTACAATGCCTTCTGTGACCATAAATTGACATTTTTCCCAGTTTAGAACTAAATTTGTTTCTTCACATCTCTTTAAAACTTTCGTTATATTTTCCAAGCAAGATTCAAAAGAAGTTCCAAAAATTGAAAAATCGTCCATAAATACTTCAATTCCTTTATCAATCAAATCACAGAATATTGACATCATACATCTTTGAAAACTTGCAGGTGCATTGCATAAACCAAAAGGCATTCTTCTAAAGGCAAATGTTCCATAAGGACTTGTAATGTTGTCTTTTCTTGATCCTCAGGAGCAACAGGTAATTAATGATAACCAGAATATCCATCCAAAAAATAGAAATATGAGTGTCCAGCAAGTTTATCCAGCATTTGATCCAAGAAAGGTAAAAGAAAATGATCCTTTCTAGTGGCGTTGCTTAATTTTCGATAGTCAATACAAATTCGCCATCCAGTAACTTGTCTTGTTGGGATTAATTCATTTTTTTCATTAACAATGACAGTTACTCCTCCTTTCTTTGGAACACAATGAATAGGACTTACCCATTGGCTATCCGAAATAGGGTAAATAATTCCAGCATCTAACCATTTTAAAATATCTTTTTTAACAAACTCTTTCATAATTGGATTTAATCTTCTTTGGGGTTCAATAGTGGGTTTAAAATTTTGTTCCATAAAATTCCTATGCATACAGATAGAAGGGTTTATTCCTTTTATATCTGCGATAGTCCAACCAAAAGCTTTCTTATAATTCTTCAGAACTCCTATTAATTGTTCTTCTTGATCTTTGCTTAATTCTGAAGATATAATTACAGGTAAAGTTAATGAATCTCCAAGAAATGCATACTTTAAATGTGCAGGTATCATTTTTAATTCCAGTTCAGGGGCTTTTTCAATTGAGGGTTAAAGTATATCATTTTTAGTTGTATCTAAAATTTCCTAGTTTTCATGAATATAATGAGCTTCTCCAGATAAATTTTCTTCATTTAATTTTTAAATTTCATCATTTAATGACTCATTATATAACATAGATTTTTTATCTTTATCATCAAAAATCATCTTACATTTTTCTTGGTAATGTTTTTCAATCATATAATCAAAAATATCCATTCGATAGCATTTTTCTTTTTCAGGATACCTCATTGATTTCAGAACATTGAATGTTATCTCTTGATCATTAACTCTCATCGTTAATTCTCCTTTTTGCACATCAATCATAGCTCGACCAGTTGCTAGAAAAGGTCTCCCAAAAATGATAGGTATTTCTTTATCTTCTTCCATATCTAGAACAATGAAATCCACTGGGAAGATAAATTTATCTACCTTAACAAAAACATCCTCTATAACTCCTTTAGGATACGTGATCGATGGATCAGCTAACTGAAGAGTTACAGTGGTAGGAGAAATATCTCCTAAATCTAACCTTCGAAAGATTGAAAATGGCATGAGATTAATACTAGCTCCTAAATTACATAAGGCTATTCCACAAAATTTTTCTCCAATAGCACATGTTATAGTGAAACTTCTAGGATCTTTAAGTTTCTGAGGTAATTTCTTTTGAAATATTGCACTACATTCTTCACTTAATGCAATAGTTTCATAAGCTTCAAATTTTCTCTTCTTGCTTAAAATATCCTTCATAAATTTTACATATCTTGGCATTTGCTCCAAAGCTTCTGCAAAAGGAATGTTAATGGTAAGTTTCTTAAAAATTTCAAAGAACTTAGAAAATTGATGGTCAAGCTTCTGTTGTTTAAGTCTTTGAGGAAAAGGTGGTGGTGGTCTTTCAACTCCCACTTCAATAGGTACAACAGTCTGATCTTTACTTGCAGAAAGGGTATCTTTAGGTTTTTCAATCTCTTCAACTTCTTTCTCTTTTTCAATCTTATTCCGTGTTTTATCTATTAATTCCTTTTCACTTCTAAGTTGTACAACTTTTTCTTGTTCATGTTCTTTTCCAGATCCTTTAGGATTTATTTCGACATTGCTAGGCAGTGTTCCTTGTGTTCTGTAATTAATGAAATTAGCAATTTGACCCATCTGATTCTCAATATTACGAATAGCAGTGTTTTGACTTTGTAGCTGATTGCTCAGTTGTAAGATCAATTCTTCTACAGATAACTTTTTCTGCTGATTGTTTTAACCAGGAGGATAAGTTGGTCTATAGTTTGAATTTCCTTGATTGTTCCAATTTGGATTAACTTGATGTCCATTACTTAAAATTAGGATGATTTTTCCAACCAGGATTATAATAATTAGAATAAGGATTATTAGTTTTACTAGCAATGGCTTGCAAAGTTTCTATTGTTTGAGATTCATCAGAATTTGCAAAATTATCATTACTTACATGTGATATATTATTAGCAAAATTATCTAATTTCTTAGATATAGCAGCCACTTGTGAAGCTAAAATAGAAAAGGCTTCATTATCTTGAATAGTAGCCATTCTTTTAGGATTAACCCTTTCAGAAGGCCATTGAAAATTGTTATTATCCATTTCTTCAATTAAAGTGTAGGCTTCTTCAAATGTCTTAGCCATTAAAGAACCACCACCAGCAGCATCAATAATAGATCTAAGCGATCCAATAAGTCCATTATAAAATTTTTGAATAATTAACCAATCTAGTAAGGCATGATGAGGACATTTTCTTAATAGTTCCTTAAATCTTTCCCAAGCTTCATAAATTGTTTCTCCATCAAATTGCATAAATGAAGTAATGTCATTTCTCAATTTAGCAGTTTTAGAAGGAGGAAAATATTTAGCAAGGAATTTTTGTGCCATGTCTGCCTATGTTTTAATAGAACAAGTTACTAATGAATTATGCCATCTTTGCTTTATCTTTTAAGGAAAAAGAAAAGAGTCTAAGCCTAATAGCATAATCAGAAATATTATTATATTTAAAGGTAGCACAAAGTTCTAAAAAACTAGCAAGGTATAAATTTGGATCTTCATTAGGTGTTCCTCCAAAATGATTGTTTTGAACCATTTGAATAATAGAAGGTTTAAGTTCAAAAGAATTAGCAACTACAGCTGGAATTTGAATACTAACATGAAGTTCATCAGCCATAGGGTTTACATATTCCCTTAATGGTTTATAAATATTTTGTTCATTAATTTCTATAAGATTTTGATTATTGTTATGTAAGTTAGCCATTTGATGTTTTGAAATTTGTTTTCCTTTTTTAATTTTTTAATTATTCTTTCTAATTCAGAATCAAAAGGTAGTAATCCTTCAGATCCAGAACTACAAATAAAATATTTTTGTTTCGTTTTGTTTTATTTTAATTTTATATTTTTTTATTATTTTATTATTTTTTATCATGTCTCTTAACTTTTTATCTTATATCCCCGACAACGCACCCCAAAAACTTGATGCGATGCAACTTTTAATATGCTTTAAAATACAAGAATTTGATACAACTTTTTAGAAAATTTAATTTCTGGTAAATGGCTTCAAAAACTTGATGTGCGAGGTTTACTTTTATAATTTTATATTTAAATTTTATCGTAAAAGTCACAATTTTAAACGCAAGTATACGTATCGTTCAAGTAATACGGGGCTCTAGTGGAGTCCTGGTTATCGATCCTACAGGGATATTGAAAAAAGGTAAGAGAAACAATATAATTTTGATAACAATATATAAATACTCTCTTTATATATATATATATATATATTCAAATTTAATTAACCAATAAATTTTACTAAAAGAAAGTAAACAATAAGCGGAAAGTAAAGTAAGCGATAACTAAAATTCGATGCCATTACAAAAACAACTTTCTCCTTTTTCAACTAATCCAAGAATTATAGATTAATTATCTTTTGTAGGGAATTAAGATTATGGTATTGTGCCAAATAGAAGCATTCCTATTCTTTACCCTTTGGTCCAGGTGCAAAGAACATTGACTAATCTATAGAATAGGCTCCGGATGTGTTATTAGTAGAATGGGTTAATCTGAGCTCACACTACTAAATGTCCAAGGTGGCTATGGTCAGCCCTACCGGTGACCCATTACCTTTCTATAAACCAAATTATTAGAATTTAGTCCGTCACTCTAAAAACTAATTAATTTTACGCCCATTAAATATTATCTTCCTATTTATTTCGCACTTCACTTTAAATAATCCGCGTATAGCCTGCGATTACCTAAAGATTCATGTGATATTTACTAGTTAAGAATTTATCTCCGGATAGGTCTCAAAATTCTTCAACAGGGTTTAACAATTTAAATGACCAATTTAAAAAGTAAACTAAGATCAGGTATTAATATCATCACAATAATTTAAAATATTATATATTTAATTCTCCTACAAAATTTATTTAATTATAATCTTTTCATAGATGAAAGGAGAAATATAACTAACTACTCAGAACTCATTGAAATAACACAACAAAACATATTTATAAAACTTTGAACCAAAGTACAAATACTTATCTGAAGTGTTCCTTCAAGAGATCCGCTGACTTCTACTGACTCCAAAGAGATGATGAAAAACTCCAACAGCAATAACACACAATAAACACTTAAAATAAACTCTCTAGATACAAAATAAAGTGGCACCCTAAGTATGGAAGAGAATAAATAAAACTAAAGATGAGAGAGAAGATGGTAAAATACTAAAATTGGAGTTTAGATATTAGGGGTACGAGTTATTCTGTAGAAAGGGCCTCTATTTATAGAGCTCTGAATTTAACCAGGGGTTGCTTAAGGCACGTCTTCAAAATTCGTCCAAATTCAATGTATCTTCTAGAAGGTAACTGTCGCGCTTAGGCGCCGGGATCTGGCGCCTAGGCGCCGGACACCTTGACCAGGTCATTCGCACCTCTTCACTTTGGGTCGCACCTCTTCGCGATCCAGACCGTTTCCTGGTGTCCAAATACATTGTATCACATGCCCTATATATTAGGAGTAACTTCCAGTCTTCTAGAAGCTTCAATAACTGCTTAACACCATCAAAATAACTGCCTAAAGTCATCAAAAAACTTAACGGCGTCTGTATCGAACTAGCGCTTAGGCGCCGGACTCTAGCGCCTAGGCGCTAGGCCAATAATTCCAAAATTTGCTCCATAAGCTCCATTTTTGCTCCTTTTTGCTCCTTTTTCCTTCTTTTTCTTCATTGGACTCTTTTTTATCATCTACATCCAAAAACATGAAAATACCTTTCATTAAAGCATAATATCCGTAAGAATTGAATAATAAATAAGGCATAAAAATGGGTATTATTTAGGTAGGTCAACTCACAACTGATAAATTTTCTTCTATTGAAAACTCAGGATCTAGGGATTTCAAGGTGATTGGATGCCATAATGATGTGTTTTGGTGGAGTTTCAAATCTTTTTTAGGAAGTAGATAGTTTAGAATTCGATTTCTAGGAGTTTTTAAAGAGTTAAAACACCTAGAATCGCCAGAAACTGTCAAAACAACTCTCTAAACCGTCCATTCACCGATCTCGCGGTTGGCGGTGTCGATCTCTCCGTCAGCGGGATTCTTAAATAATATAAACTGACTTTGGTGGGTAGAACTCACCGTCGGCGGCGTCGATCTCACCGTCGGCTGCCAAGGCAAAAAATTGCCCAGTCTCGCTCTGGTCTGAATGCTTTCCAAATTTTTCTATTGATCCAATATCGTGATGATCAAAAGGGTAAATTAGAGTAGTAGAATTCATTCATACACAAACTAATAATAAATCAAATAAATATACAATCATTACATATAAAAATAAAGATAACTATGGTTTGCCTCCCATAAAGCGCTTGGTTTAACGTCGTCAGCCCGACCTATTCAGGTTGTTAATTAGGTTGACTGAGCATTAAAACCTCTTTAAAATTTGGTCTTTTTCCCTCAAAATATGGTTTTAATTTGTGTCCATTTACTTTAAATCTGTTTCCAGTCTTTGGATCTTCAATTTCAACGACTACGTATGTAAGTACTTGAGTTATAATGAAAGGTCCTAACCATCGAGATATCAATTTTCTAGGAAATAATTTTAGCCTTGTATTGTACAACAATACTTCTTATCCTGGTTCAAAATTCTTTTGGTTAATCTTTCGATCATGCCATATCTTCATTTTCTCTTTATAAATTATATCGTTATTATAAGATTTATTTCTTAATTCCTCTAATTCATTCTTCTGCAACAATCTCATCTCACCAGCATCTTTCAAATTATAATTAAATTCTTTAATCGCCCAATACGCTTTATGCTCTAATTCAACTGGTAAGTGACAAGTCTTTCCATAAATAAGTCTGTAAGGAGTCATTCCAATCGGGGTTTTATAAGAAGTTCAGTATGCCCATAATGCAGTGTCTGGTCTTGTGACCAATCTAATCTACTAGGGTTTACAGTCTTTTCTAGAATTCGTTTAATTTCTCCATTAGAAACTTCAGCTAATCCACTGGTTTGTGGATGATAAGCAGTTGATATTTTATGAATAATATTGAATATTTTTGCCAATTTTTTAATATATTTATTCTTAAAATGGGATCCTCCGTCAGTGATAATCACTCTCGGCATTCCGTATCTTGTGAAAATATTTTTCATTAAAATTTTTGAAACACTCTTAGCATCACAACGAGGTAAGGCCTTTGCTTCAATCCATTTAGAAACATAATCAACAACAACTAATATATATGAGTTTCTAAATGAAGCAATAAATGGTCCCATAAAATCTAATCCCCAAACATCAAAAACTTCAACTTATAATATAAAATTCAGAGGCATTTCATTTCTTCTAGATATATTACCTACTCTTTGGCATTTATCACAAGTTTTAATATATCTATAAATATCTCTAAAAAGAGTAGGCCAATAAAATTCAGATTGTAAAATTTTATAACCAGTTTTATCAGTCTCGAAATATCCTCCAAACTCAAAATTGTGACATTTTTGAATGATCTGTTCAGTTTCTTCATAAGGCACACATCTTCTAATAATTAGATCCTTACATTGCTTATACAAATATGGTTCATCCCAAAAATACGTTTTAGCATCGTGAATGAATTATTTTTGTTGTTTCTGAGTTAGCATGGGTGGTAAAATATCACTTACAATATAATTAACTATATCAGCATACCAAGGTATTTTCCACTCATTCATATTATAAAGTTGTTCATCAAGGAAACTGTCTGTAATTTCATTGTCAGTGTCAGATAATTCACAATATTCTAATCTTGACAAATGATCTGCAATTTGATTGTCAGTTCCCTTTCTATTAATTACTTCAAAATCAAATTCTTGCATCAGTAATATCCATCTGATTAATCTTGGTTTGGTATCCTTCTTTTGCATTAAATATTTAATAGCAGAGTGATCAGTATGCACAATACATTTAGTTCCAATTAAATAAGATCTAAATTTATCAAAATCATATACAATTGCTAATATTTTTTTTTCCTTAACTGTATAGTTAATTTCAGCATTATTAAGAGTTCTACTAGCATAGTATATAACTTTAAAAATTTTATCATATCTTTGTCCAAGAACAGCTCCTATAGCATAATCACTAGCATCACACATAAGTTCAAATGGTTTCTCCCAATCGAGTGAAACTATTATAGGTGTTGTGATTAATTTATCTTTTAATAATTCAAAAGCATTTAAGCATTCTATAGTGAATTCAAATTTCTTGTCCTTTTCTAAAAGTTGGCATAGAGGTTTGGTAAATTTTGAAAAATCTTTTATGTAGCATCTGTAAAATCCAGCATGTCCAAGAAAACTTCTTACCCCTCTCACTGTAGTAGGAGGTGGTAATTTAGCTATAACTTGAATTTTTGTAGGGTCTACTTCCATGCCATTTTCCGAAATTTTATGCCCTAATACATTTCCTCCTGCAACCATAAATTGACATTTCTCCCAATTTAGAACTAAATTAGTTTTTTTGCATAGCTCCAAGACTTTTTCAAGATGATCCAAGCATGCGTCAAATGATGTTCCAAACACAGAGAAATCATCCATAAATACTTCTATTACATCATCAATTAATTTACTAAATATAGACATCATACATCTCTGGAATGTTGCAAGTGCATTACATAGTCCAAAAGGTATCCTTCGAAAAGCAAATGTTCCATAAGGACTGTTAAATGTATTTTTCTCTTGATCCTCAGGAGCAATAGGAATTTGATGGTAGCCAATATATCCATCTAAAAAAACAAAAGTATTTGTGCCCAGCTAGTTTGTCTAACATTTAGTCTAGGAATGGTAAAGGGAAGTGATCTTTCCTGTTGGCTGCATTTAATTTTCTATAATTAATACATATACGCCATCCAGTAACTTGTCTAATAGGTATTAAATCATTATTTTCATTATCTTCAACAATCACTCCTCCTTTCTTAGGGACATAATGAATTGGGCTTACCCAAACACTGTCTAAAATAGGATATATAATACCATTGTCTAAACATTTTAATATTTCTTTCTTGACTACATCTTTCATCATTGGGTTTAATCTCCTTTGGGGATCAACTCTTGGTTTATGTTCATTATCTAAAACAATTCTGTGCATACAGATTGAAGGACTAATTCCTTTAATATCTGCTAAAGTCCAACCAAAAGCTTTCTTATACTTTTTTAATGTGTCCGGAACTTCTTGCTCTTGTAATTCATTTAATTCTGTAGATATAATAACCGGTAAAATTAAAGAATTTCCTAAAAATGGATACTTCAAATGAGTAGGTAAAACATTTAACTCAAGTTCTGGAGGTTTTATAATCGACGGAACTATATTCTTTTCAGCATTTTCCGTAATATCCAAATCTCAAATCTTTCTTGTATATAATCTAATTCTTCATTTTCTATTTCTTCAAATAATTTTGTATTTTCTATTCTTGTTTATCTTCAAAGTATTTTTTAAAATGTTTATTTCGTAGATGTTCAAGAATTTCCATTTGAAAACATTCATCATCTTTTTTAATAGCAGGATATTTCATTGATTTTGCAATGTTAAAATTTACTTCTTGATTATTTACTTTCATAGTTAATTCTCATTTTTGCACATCAATCATAGCTCTTCCAGTAGCTAAGAATGGTCTTCCTAAAATTATGGGTATTTCTTTATCTTCCTCCATATCTATAATAATAAAATCCACAGGGAAGATAAATTTGTCCACTTTTACTAACACATTTTCAATAACTCCTTTAGGATATGTCACAGAACGATCAACTAACTGAAGAGTTACTGAAGTAGGTGAGACTTCTCCCAATCCTAATCTTTTAAAAATTGATAGAGGCATAAGATTGATGCTGGCTCCCAAGTCACATAAAGCTTTTCCATAAATTTTTTCTCCAATAGCACAATGTATAGTGAAACTACCAGGATCTTTTAATTTCTCAGGAAGCTTTTTCTGAATAATTGCACTACGCTCTTCGCTAAGTGCAATAGTTTCATTATCTGTGAACTTTCTCTTCTTGTTTAAAATATCTTTCATAAACTTCACATAATTGGGCATTTGTTCTATTGCTTCTACAAAGAGAATATTCACCGTTAATTTCTTCAGGATTTCAAGGAATTTAGAAAATTGTTTATCCTTTTTATGTTTCTTTAATCGCTGGTGGTGGTTTTTCTACAGAAATTTTCATATGTATTAGTGGGTAATCTAAATCTTGATCTTGCGGATCCTTTTCTTTTTCAGTTTCCACTTTCTCTTTTTCACTTTTTGTTTTTTGTAGTCTTGTTTCTAACTCTTTTCCACTTCATAACTGTATTGCTTTAATTTTTTCTTTTCCTTGGTCTTTAGGATTAATTTCCACATTACTAGGAAAAATTCCAAGACTTCTATTATTAAGCGCAGTAGCGATATACCCAAGTTGAGTTTCAATATTTTTAATAGCAGTTCCTTGATTTTGTAATTGGTTCCCATGAATTTGTAGCTGATTTCCTTGATTCTGTAAATGCTGGCCCATCTTTAATATCAATTCTTCCATAGATAACTTCTTTTCCTTAAATTGAGAATTATTATTAAATCCAGGTGGATAAGAAGGTTTATAATTAGGATTTCCTTGGTTAGATGAATTTCCTAATGGGTTTACTGAGTTGTTCATCCATTGTTGATTAACAGAATTGTTATTCCAATTAAAATTTGGATGATTTTTCCAACCAAGGTTGTAATAATTTGCATAAGGATTATTGGGTCTATTATTGACAGCATTTAAAGTTTCATAAGAAGGTTGAGCATCCATAAATTGTCCAGATGAATTTTCTTCTATTATAGTAGGAGAATAATTCATTCCAAAATGATCTAATTTCTTAGATATAGCAGCAATCTGAGAAGCTAACATAGATATTGCATCAGACTCATGGATACTGGTTATTTTTTTAGGATTTAGCCTTTTAGAAGGCCATTGAAAATTGTTGGTAGCCATTTCTTCAATTAATGAATAAGCCTCATCAAATGGTTTTGACATTAATGAACCACCAGCGGTAGCATCAATGATAGATCTAAAAGATCCTACTAATCCATTATAAAAAGTTTGAGTGATCAACCAATATGGTAACGCATGATGTGGGCATTTCCTAAGAAGATCTTTAAATCTCTCCCAAGCTTCATATATCGATTCTCCGTCAAACTGACTAAAAGAGGTTATATCATTTCTAAGCTTTGTAGTGTTTTAAGGAGGAAAGTATTTGGATAGAAATTTTTGTGATAATTCTCCCCAAGTTCTAATAGATCGAGGTGCTAACGAATTTAATCATATCTTAGCCTTATCCCTTAAAGAAAAAGGAAAAAGCCTAAGTCTAACAACATCATTAGATATTCTATCATATTTAAAAGTAGCACAAAGTTCTAAAAAAACTAGCGAGATGTAAATTAGGATCTTTGTTTGGTGAACCACTAAATTGATTATTCTGTACCATTTGGATAATTGTAGGTTTAAGCTCAAATGAATTAGCCGCTACATCAGGATTTTGGATAGTTAAGTGAATTTCATCTAATGTAGGGTTTGCGTAATCTCTTAAAGGTCTCGGTTGATTTGTATTTTTAATTGCTGGATTATTTGCCATTTGATTTAAATTTATAATTTTTTTTTGTTTTCTAATTTTTTTAATAGTGCGTTCTAATTCCGAATCGTAAGGTATTAAATTTTCGGTTCCAAATTTACGCATATACAACTTAATTAATTTTAAAATAGTCTGTTACTCTCGTAATTATCTAAATAATTATTTTATTAATTATCTTAATAATTACTTTACTTCCCCAGCAACGGTGCCAAAAACTTGACACGGGGGGGCAGCAGGCTACTGTTTAACTAAATAAGTGTTTAACCAGTGTAAAATTAATTTTCAATAATAGCAAAGTTACCCATTTTATCAACGCAATTATACGTATAGTTCAAGTAATACAGGGCTCTAATGGAGTCCTAGATATCAATCCCATAGAGAAGTTAGAGATTATGAACTAATTATAGCAGTTGCAATTACTATCTAGTGTACGGAAAGGAAGAACACTTACTCTAAACTCTACTACTAATTTTCGAATGGAAGATTGCAATTTAAAAAAGTATCTCTCTCCTTGTTCAGAGAATTAAGTGAATGGATAATTAAACTAGTTAGAATTATATTGTGCCAAAAA
The DNA here is from genome assembly GCA_022702705.1 of Papilionanthe hookeriana x Papilionanthe teres. Classification (NCBI taxonomy): domain Eukaryota; kingdom Viridiplantae; phylum Streptophyta; class Magnoliopsida; order Asparagales; family Orchidaceae; genus Papilionanthe; species Papilionanthe hookeriana x Papilionanthe teres. The sequence goes on along the minus strand of CM040427.1, from coordinate 39,676,136 downwards.
GGAGCATTCCTACTCTTTACCATTTGGTTCAGGCATAAAGAATATTGACTAATCCTATGCTTGGTTACTGAATCTGCGGCTAGGCTGAGAGGATACCGGCTCTCACTTCGGAGCTCCCACGTTCCCCTCGCCTGAGGGCTAACATCTACACTTCAGCACCCAAACGATAAGACCGAATTGAAGATTTTTGTCTGTCACTCTAAAATATCCAATTCTACGCCCGATAAATAATATTTCCCTATTTATTTGCACTCTCCTTTCAATGCCTTTGCTTTCCCTGAATCTTGGATGTAATCTTTACTTTAGTTGTAAAATCAACATATTTTAACTGTTCAATTGGCCATATTGAAAGTAAATTAAGATTTAAGTAAAATATTATCACAATTTTTATTTAATTTTTTAGGCACAACTAATTCAATTTTCCATTTCACAAAATCTCAAAAACAAGAGAAAGACAGAGAAAACTACTCAGAATGCATAGTAAGAATAACACAAAACTTGGATTTCATATAAAATTAAAGTTATAAAACAATAGACAAAACTTATCTTGAATCTTCCCCCCAAGAAGACTCCTTGAAGTTCCTCTGACTCTTCCTTCTTGTACAACACACTCAATTAAACTCACTAATATACTCTCTAGATCACACTTACTCACTAATACTCTCTAGATCACACTAATAAGACACTCAAAAGACACGCAACACACCTTAATTCGGCCTAATATCGTCTCTATTTAAAGTGGGAGAAAGGTTGCTTAAGCACCTCTTCAAAAAGCGTCTGTTGACCTCATTTTTGATGAGGTCTTCTCTTCTTCTTTTTAGTACTTAGGATCTAGCCTTAGGCTTTTCCTTTGACTATCCTAGAGGATTAGAATTGGGACCACCACTTAGAAATTCAAACCACTTCTTAACTCCCCGCAAACTCCACAAACTCGACTCGTATACGCCTAATCACCTGAGGGTTGAAATCAAATGTGGAAGTTTAAAGGATGAGTTCCTATAGGACTCTTTGGCCTTAGGACTGCCCTGGGTGGCCTGGTCTGGTGAGGGCTACTTACACACACACACTACACTTATACACTACACTTTCACACACCTCCTAAAACCACACCTATACCCAACTTGACCTCCTGACTCATGAAGGTGATTCACATGGATGGTCCTTAACCCCTAAGCCCTTGGCTAAGAAGGTTAGGAACAACATAGTGAATGCCTCAAATGAGTCCCTTCATGGCTCATGTGGGCTTGATATGGCTTCATGACTCAACCAAAATGATTTCATTTCACTTACATTTACCCAATCTTCAATTTCCTATATTTTCAATTTTTGACCCCTGGGACCCTACACCCCGCCTAGCCTACCCAAAACCCTTGAAATTACCCAAATTTTCCAAAATTCTCCAAATCACCCAAAAATCCTCAAAACCAATCCCAAACATTCCCACATTACTCAAATTGATCATTCATAGCCAAAGTACCAAAAATTCCAAAAATACCTCCCAATACCCTCCAAATACCCAAAATGCCCCTCTTAGCCAAAAAATCCAAAAATTCAGAAAATTTCCAGAAAATTCCAGAAAATCCCAAATATTCCCAATTTCATTTTATCCAACTACACCATGGGCCAATTTTGTCAATTTACCCCACTTTTGTCAAAATCCCCAATTTAACCCATTTTAACCCAAAATGAACCCAATGTCAAACCAAACCTACCCAATTGACCCAAATTCTGGTCCAAATCAATTCTAAACTTCAATTCAACATCCCCAACACCAATCTAGACCAAATCCAAGTCCAATTTGATTCGCATTTGAACCCAATTTCATTTTGGACCTTAAAGCCCAATTTGGACCCATGACCCAAACTTAGCTCAAACTCACCCAATTCAACTCCAATTAACCCCAAATCTTTTCTAAACCTTCCCTAACATCCCCAAAAACAAAACACTGACATGATTTACCCAAAATTTAGACCCAAGCCCCACTCAAATTCAACCCAAAGCTAAAAGGCCCAATTTTGACCTAAACCCAAACCTAACCCAAATAAACCCAAACCCCAAAATCAAAACCCAACCAAAGCCAAAAGCTCTTTGAAACACTCCCATAAACATTTCCCAACATTAATTTTACATCAATTTCAACCCTAGCCCAACATTGGCCCAAGTTAGCCCAATTTGACCTACATTGGCCCATTTACCAAATAAACCCAAATCCAACCCAATTCAAGCCCAAACCACCTCAAATTTATTCCAAATCACTCATGAAACATCCCTAAACCAAACCCAACAATTATTTGGCCCAAGCCTTTACCAAACTTTCATCCTAAAGTCCATTTTAAAATCCAAAAGCCCACTTCCCTAAACCATTTTAAAAGCCCATCCAAAGTAAAATCCAAAAGCCCAAACCCATTCCAAAGCCCACATTGACAATTCCTTCTCATCATCCCCTTAATTAGAATCAATTCCTAAGTCCCAAATCAATCATCAAATCAAACTAAATCAAGAACCATCTAAATTTCCACTAAATTGCCAAAATTTCCAAATTCCTTTTTCATATAAATGAATCCACTTTTCCTAAGCCAAGGATGAGCCAAATGGAGCCACATGCAAGCCATGGACAAGCCACATGGAGCCATGGGGGGTTTGACTTGTCACCAAGCCATTAATGGCAAGAAGAGGGAGTCCTTTCCTAAGTCTTCCTTAAGCCATTTTAACCTCTTTAATGCAACACCATAACCCAAAATTAACTTAAACTATTTTGATGGAGACCACACCATTTTCTCTTGGCTGACCCAAGTGACTCTTTTCAGCCCAAAACCAGGCCTTGGGTGGTGAACCTAGCCCAAAACCATGGGTTGACTCATTTGAACCCAAAATGGCCTCTCCCCCATACCATTTTAATCCAAGCCCTTTACACATGGCAGCCACCAATTGACTTCACAAACATCAAGCCCTGACCCACCTGACCCCGAGGGTGACCCATGCCTCGCCGGCCAGCCACCCAGGCCGCCGAAAACGCCATGGCCGAGACATGGGAAGGAGCCAAGCATTGAAATTCCACCTTGCTCGAGTTGCCCCATGCCCAGTGGCCATTGCGTAGCTGTTCTTCCCTCGCCAAGAGCAAGTCGATCCCGATCCTAACTCCCCCGGGAGAGCCTCCGACCTCTCCTATTTAAACACCACCTCTCTCGGCCATGGAAGAGGTGCTGAACCAACGTTAAGGAAACTCTGCCAAAATCATTCCAGACCACTCTCCACACATAGAGCACTTGATTCCCACTAGATTCCAGCCTTAATTCCCTCCAGCTAAGCTCAATTTTGAGTTTAAACTTCAGCACAAAAACTAGGACACTTCTTCACAGTGGACCAATCCCCAAATTGATTGATCCTACACCTTCACCAGACCAAGGGAAGAGGTTTACCAGCAAAAGCCCCTTCTCCAGGCCACCCACCTGTTCCAAACTCCAAGCTTTGTAATCGGCTGTGGTCGAAATCATACCTGGACAATTCACCAGGCCAAGGGACTTCATCAGGAGCTTGCTTGGACCCAATCGAAGGTGACACAACTCTCAGATCGAGCTTCACTTCTCTGAGCAAAGGTATGGACTCACTCTTCTTCCCGAGCTTACAGAGATTCTCCATTTAATTTGAGTCAATTTAAATACATGTTTACCGTATGGATGTGTTCGTCTCCTCAAGACGAATCCATAGAGCATAAGAACACGAAAATCCGTTGAGAATCGAGCGAGAAATTAGGGTTAGAAGGTTGACGGTCACGTGTGCACACCGGCCGTAGACGATGACCAGGAGCCGTCGGATCGAGCGTGTATCGAGTGGACGGTCTGGATTGAGCCGGACAGCGAGTTGGTACGTGACCCGCGGGGCCCTGGATCGCTGAGTCGGATGGCGGCGCCGAATTAGAAGACGACACGCGGCGCTTCGGAGATGCCTAGTTTGAGTTGGCGCTGCGTGGATAAGTAGGAAATTAGGTTATTTTCCTATTTATTTAATTCCCTAAACTTCAAAAATGCATAACTTTGTGTAGGAAAATCAGAAAAATAAAATAAAAAAACCCTCTTGCTCAGTGAACAGAGGAGAATATTGTGGAAAAGAAATCATTCAATTTCATTGAGTATTTGATTTTTAATTTTTTATTTACTCTCTGCACATTTTCAATTCTCCATGCATGTATACAATTCACCATGGCATGAGACCATAGGGCTTTTGAAGCCCCTAAATTTGGGAACATTCCCTAAATTTTCCAAAGTCAGAGGCCACCGCTATGAAGAGGTATTGATTTTTCAATTCTAGGTCACTATTCTGAGTATTTTAATTCTAATAATTAGCATGTTGTGAAATAAATTCTAGAAAAATTTGGTGATGTTTATTATGACCAGAGGACCCTAGGAAAAATAGGTTTTGAGTTAACTCACTTGGAATAACCCTAATTGGCTTAAACACCCAAAATGGAGTTCTAATTAATTAGAGCTAATCACACATCAAATTGACTTGAAATTAATTCTCCACTGACCTTTAGGATCAGAGGAACCCACCATAAAAGTTTGAAGTCAATTGGATTTGGTTAGCCCTATCAAATGGGTTGATTAAGCCATTTAGCCAAAATTAAACTCAAAAAATTCATAACTTTCAAAATCCTCTTCAAGAATTCACCAAATTGGTTTTGGAGCCTCTCTGATATCAGGGGATTTAAGAAAATTAAAGTTACAATTTTCTAAAAAGTTGATTTTTTGCATTATTTTAATATTTTAATAATTAAAAAATAATAAAAATCACAAAATTAATAAAATTCACAAAAATGTCATATTTTGAATTTTACTCACTTAGGAACAAATCCCATATTTTTCTTAAGTCTCTATGATGAGATATTAAATTTTAAAGCCCTAAGGTAATTTTAAAATTAAAAAATGTATTTTCTAGCATTTCCACTAAAATAATTATAATAAATCAAAGAAAAATCAAAAAATTATAAAAATTGGTTCTCTGGTTTCCTTGATATTAGAGAGATTTTTAAAAAATATAAAATTCATTTTTCAACCTTTATTTTATTTTTAAATTAATTAATACTCCAAAACTCAAAATAATTATAATAAATAAAATATAATTAAAAAAATCACCAAAATTAGTCCAAGTGGTCCTCTGATCATTAGAAAAGTCCCATAATTTTCTTAAGGACAGAAACTTTCCCTTGGTCATGTTATTAAATTTTCCTTGAAAATTCTCATTTTTCACCAAAAATAATTATATAAATAAATTAAATACAGAAAAATCACATTTTCTCCTCTAATGTCTTGATTGACATATGAGAGAAGTCACATAAAAATTTCAAGTTTACTTAAGTTCAATTTAATGAGTTAGGGAATTATTAAGCTTGAAGGGCAAAATGGTAATTAAAATTTTAACCCTTAATTAAAAAAACTTTAGGCTTAATAAAATGAAAGAGTAAAATATTTGATCTTAATCTGATTTAGATGATTGAAATTTAAATAATTAAGGTAGAAACCCATCAATCATAATTAAAATAAACCTTAATCAATTGATTAATTAAATTTGGAAGAATAATAAAAAAAATTGGAATTATTAAAATAGGGATATTATTAGGAAGAGATTTATTCTTTAATCTAAAATCCCTAAATTAATCACCTCAATAATATTTAATTCCTAATTAAAATGATAACCCAAACTCAAGATTTAAAATACTAAAAGACTTAATCATTAAATTAAATTAAAATTAAAACATTTAAACTAAATTCAATCAAAATTTCAATTAAATTAATACTTTAACAATTAAATTAAATCATCTTTAAAACATAAAAAAATAAAATATTAAATTAAAATTAAAAATAAAATTAAATTAAATTAACTTAAATTAAATTAAATTAAATTAAACCATATTAAATTAAATTAAATTAAATTAAATTAAAGCATGTTAAATTAAATTAAATTAAATAAAAAAAATAAAATCAAATTAAAATAAAATTTAAATTAAATTAAAATAAAATTTAAATTAAATTAAAATTTAAAATAAAATTAAATTTAAAACTAAACCAAATTAAATTAAATTAAATTAAATTAAATTAAATTAAATTAAATTGAATTAAATATAACATCACCTAAGACATAAAGGATTCAAAAAATAAATCTAAAACAACTTGAACACTATTCCAAACTTAAACCCATTAATTGAAATTAAGTTAAATCATAAATCATTTGAACATCCATTTGCCCTCGAAAGCTCTTGTTGTCATAACTCCTAAATGGAGTGTTAAGTGAAGTGTTACTTCATTCATAGGATATTCAAATGTCCTAGTTCACTGAGCAAGATAACAAAACTTCAACTCCTGGACGATTAATTCGTTTGTATAATTAAATTCTCTTGGACTTAAAATAATCCTAGAAATATTGAAAAGATGTTTAAGATTCGTCTTAAGCACTTCCTCAATATGATAGGATGTCTATAAGAACAATCGAACTTAATTGTTCTTTGATGAAGAAAACCGTCCTCAAACTAAAACACAAGAACCTAGACGTCATAGGAAACGACTAGCTATAGGATTAGGAACTTGGTAGAAAACCATAACACTTCCCTTAGCTTTACCTAGGAATTTGCTTTAAATGCTTAAATATTCTAATTGTGTTTTAAGTGCAGCTTGGGATGACGGGAAGACCCTCCAGGTACGCTTTTATTTTATTGCAATTTACCTTATTGCAATTTATTTAATCGTATCGCACCTACCTTTCTTACATGATAAATAACTGTTGCATGAAAACCAAAACTTTTAGGGTAGTCCCTAAAACTAAAACCAAAACTAAATTAAAAGTCATTACAAGATAAAATTCATCGCCACAACATTTCAAAATATAAAACAACTCAAAATTTAATCACAAACGAACAACAAAACTACAACTACAACTAAATTAAAACGTCTTGTTGGATGATCGGGAATACCTCGGATGATGTAACCTACGTGTTGCTAACGGGATTTCCCACGGTCTAAATGAAAGTGTGGAACTCATTTAGTTGAGTTTAGCAAATTCATCTGGACTACGTGAATCCTATAAAAATAACGATGCCGGAAGGATGGAACCGTGGATCTTAACCGGTGTTGTTATAATCAACTTTAAGATTTGTTTTAATTAAAATATTAAAAACACTTGGACTTTAAGATTTCTAAAACCAAACTTCTCTCTTCTCTTTTGATTACAATCTTCTAAAACTAATCCTCTGCAACAACAAGGAACTCGAAGCATGGTGGGCAGCACGACCATCGTCATCAGCAAAACTCGGATCTACTTCAACAAAACTTTCTTAGAATTAAATAACCAAGCCATAGGACTTCGAGGTAGTTTGCCTAGTGCAACATAAATCCTTAACTCTTCGTTAGGCATTTGCATGATCATGTCATGTAAATTAAGCCCTATCCGGTCTTAGGACTCCGAGGTAGTCGTTTAGTACGATATAAACCCTCATATCTTCGAGGCTATTTGTATGTTTTTATCATACAAATATAAGTCCTAATTAATTAAAATTGGCAAAATCAAAACATTAAATAAACATTAGGATTTTCCTAAATTCAAGCCAAACAATAGGATATCCTTTGAATTCCCAAAATAAAATGTTCCAAACTTGATCCATTCCCTATTGAAATTCTAAAATTCAATCCCTTGAAAACTTAAACTTTGAAATTCTTGAGAGCAGAACTACTGATTATTATCGAGAGTTTTCTTAGGTGATTCTTGTCACTTAAGATGTAATTAACTATAGGGGCTTGCCCTTATAGGGAATTTTAAGAACCTGAGTAATATAAACCCTGCTTAATTCATTTATATTAAGCAGGGGAACTTGTCGGCTTATAAAATTGGTTCGCAGACCAAACGGATGTCACAAATCTTCTAGTTTATTTAATCGAGCCCCATCATCAAGTAGTGTGTCTATTCTTTGAGATAGATACATAGCTTGTGATGTGGCGCTCATTTATATAAACTATTTGGGATGTGAGATCAGTTTGATTTCATATCTTAAAATTTTCAAATTTAAAATTATTTTCAAAATCAAATACTACTTTTCAAATTATTTAAATTAAATTAAATTAAAAATTCGCCGACAATTTCTGTAGGCGACCCCCTTTTCAAAATACAACACTCAAACTAAAAATATGCCGAAAACTTTTGGCGACTCCGCTGGGGAAAATTCTTCTCTCCATTTTTAATCAGATAGTTCTGCTTTCAAAAATCGGTAGTGTATCCATGACCCTAGTGGATCAAACTACCCTTCTTTCCGTTGGAATACTATGTTCATTTCTACCTTGGACGAGTATAGCCAACATTCTCTCGGATTTAGGAGCCACTGTTTAGACACCCCTAAACAGAGAGGTTCCGAGATTCTTTTACCTCATTTCTGAGGTGGGGGTGGACCCCCAATAGGTGTTAGTTTAGGAGTAGTCCTTCGAGTCGAGAAGTCTTGCATAAGACTTTCTTTTCCCTTCCAACTCTGAATCGGATTCTTTACCTTCTCTACACCTTTGAACATTCCGTTCCTAATAAACAAACCCTCTAATGAATGGCCCTTTTAATAAATAACTCCTTCTTATAAATACATGAACAAGAATGTGTTCGGACACTTTTCGATTCCTTTCTTTTTGTCCTGATGAGAAGAAGCATAACTTGGGACCGACAATCGAATCTACCTTGCGAAATGGAAGCCCCAAAGCTAATTTTCTCCTTCACCAACGGACTAGACTTCGCTGTTTACAAGGATGAGCTGCCCGACAATGGGATCATCCGGTTTGGACAAGGATTCGAGAACACAAATGTCAAGATCACTGACGTTACCCTTTTCGCACTGACAAACAAAGTATCTAAAACTGAAAGACCTTTGATCGAGTTCAACCTTAAGTCAACTCAAGAGTTTCCTCCCCTGCAAAGGGCTCCAGCTGAGAGGAGTACCGCTGTCCATAGAAGGACCGTTATCTCTACCCCCACTGGTCTAGTCGTCTCTGCACCTACCCCGGCTTCCGCCAAATTGAAGGGGAAGGAAGTTCAAATTTGTAACGAGCATGTTACCGTGGAGGGTACATATTTCCGTGCAAGACCTTCTGTTTTTGAAATTGGGTCCAGCTCAAGGGTTCCACCCCTAAAACGGACTCAGAGAAGAAACAGAGGCAGGAAGATCGCCAGGAAGTCCAGGGCTGCTGAAGTCGCTTTCTTAGAAGAAATCCCTGAGTACACACCACTACCTGAATACATACCATTGCCTGAATATACACCCCTTTTGGAAGGAAGTAGATTCCATCCCCTTTCCGCCGCAGCTGACGAGGAAAATGTCCGCAGGATTGCTTCTACATTACCTCGACCATACTATAGCGACAGCAGAAAGAAAAGGGCTAGGATTACACCATTTGCCCGACTATAGACTGTGATTGAGAAGTTAGCAAAGAAAGAGAAATGCCCCGTGTCGAAATTTTAAGAAGGATGGGGCGGGTGCCGGCCAAGTCCCGTCTTGGGCCGCGAGTAGAACCTCGCTATCGCCGCGAAAAGCCAAATAAGAGAATGAAAGCTAGTCCACTCGTCGTTGTTTCGGGACTACAAATTAGGGAGGATACCACCTTCCAAAGCATTTCGACCGACGCACCATCCGGTCCTAGCACCTTCGCTGCTAGAAGGATGGTATGGCGTCCCACTACCGGACAATTAAGATTAAAACAACAACCCGAAAAGGAAAGTCTCGTCGAGGAGATTCGAGTCCGAAGAAAGTGCTACCGCAGCTGAAGGGGACTCATGAGAAGGAAACCGGACGGTTATCGCATGACAACCGCAAGGATGTACAGAAAAGACCATTAGAAGATGCTATGGAAAAGCTAAGAACCGATATTCAGCGATTAGCAAGAGAAAGAGAAGAAAAATTCGAGAGATGAAGTCGACTCGTCGTAGTTCATGGATGATGAATATGCGTAAATTAACATGGTTGAAACACGAGCTTCGTCAGCTTCACAAGGTGCTCCTGCAGCCGCAGAAAGAGAGGAGCCGGAAGTGATGAGGATGCAGCTTCAAGAGAAAGATGATACGATCTCCCAAATGGCAAAGAGAATAGAAGAGATGGCTGCAGCCCTAGCCACTCTCTAGAGTCAGGTTCAACCCCAAAGAGAAACACCCCCAGAAGTTATTCACATTGTAGACGGAGGAAAGGAGATTACATCCGTCAACGGGGATGATCAATTAAAAAAGGATGCAACACAAAGCATGATTCCGGAAAAGGATATCAAGAGCATGGTGGAACAACAGGTACGAGAAGCCTTGGCACAATCAAAGAGCGGGACATCCATTCGGACGGGTAGACCTTACCCCAAAGAATTCGACGTCGTCCAATATCCGAAAGGCTTCGTACCACCTCTGTTTAAGACCTTTGATGGAACCGAAAACCCTCGGCGAAGCATGTTGCACATTTTCGTGCCGATTGTTGCAATGCCGGCGGAAGTGATGCTTTACTCTTCCGACAATTTGTCGACGACTCGTCGGAATCGCCTTTGATTGGTATGCGGAATTACCGAACGGTTCGGTGAAGACATTTTCAGAATTAGAGAACCTCTTCATCAAATGATTTGCCGGAGCTCAGCACCACATCACTATAGGTGATTTAGTGGTAGAAAAGCAGAAGCCGAATGAAACTTTGGTAGACTACATACTTCGATGGAGGAATCTAAGTATGAAGTGTGAGCCACAGCTACAAGAACAGCATGCAGTCGGCATTTTACTGAAGAGCATTCATGGCCCGATAGCACTTCTCCTCAAGGGATTTACTATTAAAACTTTTGAGAAGTTGTTAAGCAAGGCCAGAAGCTTGCAAGAGGAGGCGAAACAATTAAGTTTCACCGACAAAACAGACAAACTTTAGAAAAGAAGTCTGGGATAGTCGCAGCAGTCGATAAAGGCAAGCAGCCAATACAAATACCGTCAGAAAGGCTGCAGCAAATTCAACAGAATCACCAGCAACCCCGACCCAGCTATCGATCATCTCAACAAGTATGAACAACCGCCTCGTCCACAACGTACGTTAAGGGAGCTTCTGAGCACGGAGTATCCGTTCAAGAATGAGGCAGTGCCGAAAATGTTCCGCAGTCTGATGAAGACTCCAGATTTCCAACTGCCAGAGCCTAAGAGACCAGAAGACGTTGAAAAGAAAGGTGATCCCAACTTTTGCCCTTACCACCGGATGCTTGGACACAAGATAGAAGATTGTATTACCTTCAAAAGTTGGCTCAACGACAATCTCCGAAAAGGGAACATAACGATCCCGAAGGAATACATGAAGGAACCCCAGAAAGGAGGTTTCGTCAATGTTATCTCGACGGATCTCATTGTTCCGATAAATCCCTATGCGACTGATGATGGATGGACTACCGCTTGGACAAAGTCTTCGAAGAAGATTTTGGATCGCATCCAAACCACTTCGGTGCGAGCCTCAATTCAGAGTTCGAAACCTGTCAAGTCGGCACTATCACTTGCAATAGAAGAACCACCTCAACAAGAGACGATTGAAGAAAAGAAGAAAATTGATGAAGAAGAAAAGACCGAGGCTTTTAAGGCTAGACTAGGGGCTACTTATCCTAGGATGGTTGTTTCCGATTCGGGGGAGAAATCCCTCGAACCACTGACTCTGTATGATTATTTGCTCACTCCGGTGGGATCTTATAATGATGAGGGTTATGGCGTTGGCTACGTTTTGACTGTTTCTAACGATTACGTAACTAGTGACAACCAACCTAATCTGGACATCGATTCCGATACAAGTAACAATTCTCAAATCATACAAAATCTCGATGATCACAATGACAAAGAAGACATCCACCAAGGAGGCTACGAGAGTTCAACAAGCAATGAATCTATTTGCGAGTTTCGAGGAGCTCCAATCACAATAGAGTTAGAGCCTTCGGACTTCGAAGCTAATCCAGAAGAACCTGTCGTTCCGATTCAGGAGGAGACACCAGCAAACTCAATACTAGATTCAAAAGAAATTACAGAAGTCAACTTGAGAAGTGGAAGAATTCTACCTCCAAGAATGGGTCCAAAGGACATAGGAAAGCAGGCGGTTGTTCAGGAAGAACCAACCCCGGTAGAAGAAATACCCATTCGGGAAGAAATCGAGACACATGAAAATAAAGTGGACTACAACGTGCTAGCCCATCTTAGGAAACTACCGGCCAAACTGAGCATCTACGACGCTCTCATCTTATCAAAGGAGATGAGAGAAGCTCGATCAAGGCCTTACTCGATCCGAGAATTTCCTTAGCTCAAATGACCGGAGATTCCTTAGATGAGGTTTGCTCGTTAAAGGAACGACCGAGGTGTTACCTTCACGGACAATGACCTACTACTTGGGACGCGAGACCACAACCGACCGTTGTACATTTCGGTTACAATTGGGAAGTTTACACTCTCCGAGAGTATTGGTGGATCCCAGGAGCATCGATCAATATAATGAATCTTCGAACGCTAGCATACTTGGAAATTGATGCTCGCGAGCTCGAAGCAGACAAAATGTTATTAAGAGGATTCAATCAGAAAGGAGAAAGAGCCCTCGGATCGATAACACTGCTAATGAAGACCGGTGACTTGGCAAAGACAACCGCGAAATTTCACATAATTGATTCAGAAACGTCATTCAACGCTCTACTGGGCCGACCATGGATACATGAAAACCGGATGGTACCATCATCCTTACATCAGTTCATCAAATACTACAATGGAGGGGAACAGTGCATCAAAGGTGACTTACAACCATTCTCCGTACATGAAATTGGAATCCATGAAGATGCAGCTTATTACGCACCCCCGAAGAAAACAATCTTCTCCAAAGATACCAAAACAAATGAAGCAAAGGAAGTTTGGGACGACGAAGAACCTGAAATTCTAGTCCAACAGTCACTCACCACTCCCTTACGGCGAGATGGTGAAGGTTTCTCCACAACTCGCATCCGAGGTCGAGGCCGGGGACGAGGTCGTGGCAGAGACGTTAGGACAGTTGGACAGAGGAAACCAGCTGTCGGCATATTTTTAGGTTGAGTGTTGTATTTTTTTTTAAGAGGGGTCGCCTACAGAAGTTGTCGGCGAATTTTAAATTTAATTTAAATATAGATATAATTTAGAAAGTAGTATTTGATTTTGAAAATAATTTTAAATTTGAAGATTTTAAGATATGAAATCAAACCGATCTCACATCCCAAATAGTTTATATAAACGAGCACCGCATCACAAACCGTGTATCTATCCCTAAGGATGGACACACTCGCTCGATGGTGGGGCTCGGTTAAATAAACTAGAAGATTTGTGACATCCGTTTGGTCCGCGAACCAATTTTATAAGCCGATCAAATTCCCTCGCTTAATATAAATGAATTAAGCGAGGGTTTATATTACCTAGGTTCTTTAAAATTCCCTATAAGGGCAAGCCCCTATAGTTAATTACATCTTAAGTGACGGGAATCACCTAAGAAAACTCTCGATAATAATCAATAATTCTGCTCTCAAGAATTTCAAAGTTTAACTTTTCAAAGAATTGAATTTTTGAATCTCAATAGGGAATGGATCAAGTTTGGAACATTTTATTTTGGGAATTCAAAGGAAGAAAAGTAGGAGAAATTACGGATTCGAAGTGAACTTCGATAATCTCCCGACTATCCTATTGTTTGGCTTGAATTTAGGAAGGTCCTAATGTTTATTTAGTATTTTGATCCTGCCAATTTTAATTAGTTAGGACTTATATTCGTATGATAAAATCATACAAATAGCCTCGAAGATGTGAGGGTTTATATCGTATCGGACGACTACCTCGGAGTCCTAAGACCGGTTAGGGCTTAATTTGCAATGCAAATGCCTAACGAAGAGTTGAGGATTTATGTTGCACTAAGCAAACTACCTCGAAGTCCTATGGCTTTGTTGTTCAATTCTAGGAAAGTTTTGCTGAAGTAGATTCAAGTTTTGCCGACGACGATGGCCGTGCTCGCCCACCATGCTCCGAGCACCTTGTTGTTGCAGAGGTTTAGTTTTAGAAATCATAAATCGGGGATGAGAAAAGTGTTTTGGTTTAGAGAAGTCTTAATTTCCAAGTGTTTTTTGTGTTTTAATTAAAACAAATCTTAAAGTTGATTATAACAACACCGGTTAAGATCCCACGGTTCCATCCTTCCGGCATCATTATTTTTATCGGATTCACTTAGTCCGGATGAATTTGCTAAACTCAACCGAATGAGTTCCACACTTTCATTTAGACCGTGGGAAATCCCGTTAGCAACACGTAGGTTACATCATCCGAGGTATTCCCGATCATCCAACAAGACGTTTTAACTTAGTTGTAGTTGTAGTTTTGTGGTTTTGTTTGTGATTAAATTTTGAGTTGTTTTATATTTTGAATGTTGTGGCGGTGAATTTTATCTTGTAGTGTCTTTTAATTTAGTTATGGGTTTCGGCTTTAGGGACTATCCTAAAGGTGTGGGTTTTCATGCAACAGTTGTTTATCATGCAAGTAAAGTAAGTGCGATGCGATTAAATAAGTTGCAATAGAGTAAATCGCAATAAAATAAAAGCGTACCTGGAGGGTCTTCCCGTCATCCCAAGCTGCACTTAAAACACAGTTAGAATATTTAAGCATTTAAAATAAGTCCCTAGGTAAAGCTAAGGGAAAGGTTATGGTTTTCTACCAAGTTCCTAATCCTATAGCTAGTCACCTCCTATGACGTCTAGGTCTTCAATTTTGGTTTTAAGGATGATTTTCTTCACCAAAGAACAATTAAGTTCAATTGTTCTTATAAACATCCTATCATATCGAGGAAGTGCTTAAGAAAAATCTTAAACATCTTTTCAATATTTCTAGGATTGTTTTAAGTCCAAATGAATTTAATTATGTAAATGAATCGATCGTCCGAGGTTTTCAAGTTTTGTTAACTTGCTCAGTGAACTAGGATATTTGAATGTCCTATAAGTGAAGTAACATTTCACTTGATACTCCATTTAGGAGTTATGATAATTAAAGCTTTTAAGGGTAAATTGGTGTTCAAATGGTTTGTGATTTAGCTTAATTTCAATTGAAGGGTTTAAATTTGGAATAGTGTTCAAGTTATTTTAGGCTTATTTCTTTATGTCTTAGGTGATGTTATTTAATTCAACTTAATTTAATTTAATTTAATTTAATTTAATTCAATTTAATTCAATTTAGTTTGATTTGATATTACATTAAATTAATTTGATTTAATTTAATTAATTTTTTTAATTTAATTTGATTTAATTTAATTTAATTTAATTTAATTTATTTAATTTAATTTAATTTTTTAATTTAATTTAATTTAATTTAATTTAATTTTTAATTTAATTTAATTTTCAATTCGATTTAATTTGATTTAATTTAATTTTTTAATTTAATTTTATTCATTTTAATTTTAATTAAAATTTTAAAAGAGTTCAATAATTTAATTTTAGTTTAATGATTAAGTCTTTTAATGTTTTAAATTTGAATTATCATTTTAATTAAGAATTAAACATTAATGAGATGATTAATTTAGGGATTTTTAAATTAAAGAATGAATCTCTTCCTAATAATATCCCTATTTTAATAATTCCAATTTCATTATTCTTCCAAATTTAATCAATTATTTAATTAAAGTTTAATCATTTTAAATTGCTTAATGGGTTTCTACCCTTCAATTATTAAATTTCAATCATCCAAATCAGATTAGGATCAAATATTTTACTTGTTAATTTTTTTATTAAACCTAAAGTTTTAATTAAGGATTAAAAGAAATTTAATTACCACTTTACCCTTTAAGCTTAATAATTTCATAACTCACTAAATTGAACTCAAATGAACTTGAAATTTTTATGTGACTTCACTTATGTGTCTTCACTTATGTGTCAATAAAGACATGAGAGGAGAAAATGTGATTTTTCTGTATTTAATTTATTTATATAATTATTTTTGGTAGAAAATAGAGATTTCCAAGGAAAATTTAATAACATGACCAAGGGAAAGTTTCTGTCCTTAAGAAAATTAGGGGACATTCCTAATGACCAGAGGACCACTTGGACCAAATTTTGTGATTTTTTGAATTATATTTTATTTATTAGAATTATTTTAAGTTCTGGAGTATTAATTAATTTAAAAATAAAATAAATGTTGAAAAATGAATTTTATATTTTTCAAAAATCTCTCTGATATCAAGGAAATCAGAGAAGCAAATTTTGCAATTTTCTGATTTTTCTGTGATTTATTATAATTATTTTAGTGAAAATGCTAGAAAATACATTTTTTTAAATTTTAAAATTACCCTAGAGCTTTAAAAATTAATATCTCACCAAATAGGCCTAAGAAAAAATATGGGGTTTGTTCCTAAGTGATTAAAATTCAAAATGTGACATTTTGGTGAATTTTATTATTTTTGTGATTTTTATTATTTTTTAATTAAAAAAATATTAAAAATAATATTAAAAATCAACTTTTTTAGAAAATTGAAATTTTAATTTTCTTAAATTCCCTGATACCAGAGAGGCTCCAAAACCAATTTGGTGAATTTTTGAAAGGTATTTTGAAAGTTATGAATTTTTAAAGTTTAAAATGACTAAATGGCTTAATCAACCCATTTAGTAGGGCAAACCAAGTTCAATTGACTTCAAATTTTTATGGTGGGTTCCTCTGATCCTAAAGGTCAGTGGAGAATTGATTTCAAGTCAATTTGATGTGTGGTTAACTCTAATTAATTAGGGGTCTATTTTGGATGTTTAAGCCAATTAGGGTTATCTTAAGTGAATTAATCCAAGTCCTATTTTTCTTAGGGTTCTCTGGTCATAAGGAACATCACCAAATTTTCCTAGAATTTATTTCACAACATGGTAATTTTTGGAATTAAAATACTCAAAACAGCAACATGCATTTGAAAAATAAATAACTTTTCATAGGGATGACCTCTGACTTTGGAAAATTCAGGGAATGTTCCCAAATTCAGAGGCTTCAAAAGCCCTATGGTCTCATGCCATGGTGAATTGTATTCATACATGGAGAATTAAATGTATGCAGAGAGTAAATAAATTATAAAAAATAAAATACTTAATGAAATTAAATGATTTCTTTTCTAAATTATTCTCCTCTGTTCACTGAGCAAGAGGGTATTTTTATTTTATTTTTCTGATTTTCCTACACAAAGTTATGAATTTTCCAAGTTTAAGGAATTAAATAAATAGAAAATACCCCTAATTTTCTATTTATCCGAGTCGGCGTCGCGTCATCCTCGGCATCTCCGAACGCACACGCGTCGCGCTCCCATTCGACGCCACCGCTTGAGTCAGCAGCCCGGGCCCCGCGGTTCACGTACCATCTTCTGGTCCGACGCCATCTGAGCCGTCCGTCTGTTCGTGTATTGAATGGACGGCATCCGTTCATCGTTCCCGAGCGTCCTCACCCGAGAGCCGTCCACACTAAATCCCTAAGATCTCACTCGATACTCGATGGATTTTCGTGTTCTTATGCTCTATGGATTCGTCTTGAGAAGACGAACACATCCATACGGTTATCATGCATTGAAATTAAAGCATTTGAAATGGAGAATCTCCAGAAGCTCGGGATGAAGAATTAGCTCATACCTTAGCTCTGAGAGGTGAAGCCTCGATCAGAGATGCTCGGCACGTTCGTTGGAGCTGCAGGAGGCTAGGGATGAAGCCTGGGGATGTGGTGAATTGCCTAGGTGTGATTTCCACCAAGGCTGATCACAACCTTTGGAGTCTGGAACAACTGGGTGGCCTGGAGATGGGGCTTTTGCTGGTGGACACCTTCCCTTGGTCTGGTGCAGGTGTAGGACCAATCAATTTGAGGATTGATCCACTGTGGAGAAGTGTCCTGGTTTTGGGCTTGGATTTCAACTCCGAAATTGAGCTCGCAGAGAAGAAATGGTAGGGGGATTTCGGTGGGGATCAAGTGCTCTGTGTATGGGGAGTAGTCCGGAACAATTTTGCGCGAGTTTCCTTAAGGTTTGTTTTAGCACCTCTCATGGCCGAGAGAGTGAGGGGTTTAAATAGGCATGGCCGGAGGCTCTCCCGTGGGTGTTGAGGGCCGGGATCGAGCTGCTCCTGGCATGTGAAGAACAGCCACAATGGCCACTGGGGATGGGGCGACTCAGCAGGTGAGAATTCCAAAGTTGGCTCACATGTGAGCTCTCGGCCATGGTGTTTTCCGGCGACTGGGGTGGCTGGCCGGCAGGCAAGGGTCACCCTCAGGGTCAGGTGGGTCAGGGCTGGGTGTTTGTGCAAGCAATTGGCAATGGCCAAGTGTAAAGGCCTTGATCCAAAATAGAATGGGGCATGGCTAGTTTTGGGTCTAAATGGGTCAACTCACCCATTTGGGCTTGGTGCACCCCTCAAGGTGGCTTTGGGTGCTGTGGGGGATCAAAGGGATCAGCTGGTTTGGCATGGAGAAGTCTCCATCCAAATATATTTGGATTAAATTTAGGTTTAGGTGAATCATGATTAAGGCTAATGAGCTTTAGGGATTAAGGAAAGGGTCCCTCCTTTCCTACCCAATATGGTATGGTGGAGTGTCCAAGGCTCTCATGGCTCACATGTGGCTCATGCATGGCTTCATGGCTCACCTTTGGCTTGGGGAAAGCTTGGTCAATTTCATGAAAATGAATTATAGGAATTTTTTGGTAATTTGATGGAAATTTGTATGGAACTTGATTTGGAATGATTTGATGATGAATTTAGGACTTAATTATTGAGTTTAATTGAAAGTATGATGAGGGGAAATGTCATATGGGCTTTGGGACCAATTTTGGGCCTTTGGATGTGGTAAAGGATGGGCTTTTAAAATGGTTTAGGAAAGTGGGCTTTTGAATTTTAAAATGGATTTTGGGATGAAATTTTGGTAAAGGCTTGGGCCAAATAATTGTTGAGTTTGGTTTAGGGATGTGTCATGAGTGGTTTGAAACAAATTTGAGGTGATTTGGGTTTGAATTGGGTTGGATATGGGCCTTTTTGGTAAAGAGGCTAAGGTGGGCCAAAATGGGCTACCATGGGCCAAAGTTGGGCTAGAGTTGAAATTGATGTAAAATTAATGTTGGGAAATGTTTATGGGGGTGTTTCAAAGAGGTTTTGGCTTTGGTTAGGTTTTGATTTTGGGATTTGGGCTCATTTGGGCTAGGTTTAGGTTTAGGTCAAAATTGGGCTTTTTGATTTTGGGTTGAATTTGAGTGGGGTTTGGGTCTAAATTTTGGGCAAATCATGTTAGTGTTTTGTTTATGGGGATGTCAAGGAGGGTTTAGAAAAGATTTGGGGTTAATTGGAGTTGAATTGGGTGAGTTTGGGTTAGGTTTGGGTCATAGGTCCAAATTGGGCTTTAAGGCCAAAAGTGAAATTGGATCCCAATGCCAATCAAATTGGGCTTGGATTTGGTCTAGATTGGTGTTGGGGATGTTGAATTGAAGTTTAGAATTGAATTGGACCAGAATTTAGGTCAATTGGGTAGGTTAGGTTTGACATTGGGTTCACTTTGGGTTAAAATGGGTCAAATTGGGGGTTTTGATAAAAGTGGGGTAAATTGACAAAATTGGCCCATGGTGTAGTTGAACAAAATGAAATTGGGAATATTTGGGATTTTTTGGAATTTTCTGGGAATTTTCTGAATTTTTGGATTTTTTGGCTAAGAGGGGTATTTTGGGTATTTGAAGGGTATTGGGAGGTATTTTTGGAATTTTTGGTATTTTTGGTTATGGATGATCAGTTTGAGTGATTTCGAAATGTTTGGGAATGATTTTGGAGAATTTTGGGTGATTTGGAAATTTTTGAGAAATTTGGGCTATTCAGGGCTTTGGGTAGGTTGGCGGGTGTTGGGTCCCGGGGGTCAAAAATTGAAAATTTGGAAAATGGAAGATTAGGTGAATGTAAGTGGAATAAAATCATCTTGGTTGAGCCATGAAGCCATATCAAGCCCACATGAGCCATGAAGGGGCTCATTTGAGGCATTCACTATGTTGTTCCTAACCCTCTTAGCCAAGGGCTTAGGGGTTAAGGACCATCCATGTGAATCATCTACATGAGTCAGGAGGTCAAGTCGGGTATGGGTGTGTTTTAGGAGGTGTATGGAAGTGTAGTGTATGTGTAAGTCAGCCCCTTCATCAGACCAGGCCTCCCGGAGCAGTCCTAAGGCCAAAGAGTCCTATAGGAACTCATCCTTTTAAACTTCCACATTTGATTTCAACCCTCTAGGTGATTAGGGGTCTACAGTCAAGTTTGTGGAGTTTGCGGGGAGTTAAGAAGTGGTTTAAAATTCTAGATGGTGGATCCCAATTCTAGTCCTCTAAGATAGTCAAAGGAAAAGCCTAAGGCTAGATCCTAAGTACTAAAGAGAAGAAGAGAAGACCTCATCAAAAATGAGGTCAACACCGACCATCAATGTTGATTGGGAAGATAGTTCTGAAGAAGAAAAAGAGATCAAACAAGAAGCAGCGACAATAAGTCGAAAGAAGCCGCAATTCAGGATCTCTCTCGAAGATGAAAAGAACGAGGAATATAAATCGATGTACGAGAAGATTAACCACTATGTACATACTATGACCCTGACCCCGATCCATTCTAATAAGATCGAGGGTATGGTGGTCAAAGAGGTACGTAGCGGCGGTGCAAAGCCCATCAAATTCTACCGTGGTGCTCCTTCCTCCAAAGCTGAAAATAATGTACAATTTGAAGATGCTACTTCATCAGAAGTAATGGAATTGCCTTTTGAGTGGTATTCCCCATGTTTCCAAAATTTAATTCAACGTGGTTTCTTACCTCGACAATGGACAAAAGGTCAATCACAACATTTTGAAAATTTATGGAATAACTCCGGTCGTCCACCCAATTCAAAGCATGGTCTCGGATTCGGCACGAGTAGGATCGGTTGACGATGCCGAATTTTGCTTGGTTGTCACTTGCGAGTCTAATGAAAACTGCATGGAAACTACAGAAGAGTTTGAAGATTTACAAATTGGAAACGCTCCACCAGAGTTCGAAGAAGAGATCAAATCTACAATAGATGAATTAACGGAAGTTAACTTAGGTACTAGCAAAGAGCCTAGACCTACCTTTGTTAGCTCCTTACTCAATAAAGAAGACTCCGAAGAAATAATCAAGTTATTAATGGAATTTAAAGACTGTTTTGCTTGGAGCTACGATGAGATGCCAGGATTAGCTCCAGAGGTCGCAGTCATAAGCTAGGAGTGGATCCTACTTCGTTCCGGTCGGACAAGGTCCCGAAGAATGCGTCTAAAAATCGAACAACAAGTCATAGGCTGAAGTTAAAAAGCTAATAGACGCCAAATTTGTCCGTGAAGAACAATACCCGAGCTTGGTTAGCCAATGTGGTACCGGTCGGGAAGAAGAATGGTCGGATCGGAATTTGTGTGGATTTCGGAGATTTAAACAAGGCATGTCCAAAAGATGAATTCCCTCTACCGATCCAGAATTAATGATCGACATTGCTTCAACACATGAAATATTCTCATTCATGGATGGATCTTCGGGATACAACCGGATAAAAATGGCTCCGAGAAGATGAAAAACTTACGGCATTCGAACGCCGATTGGAGTATATTGCTACACGGTGATGCCATTCGGACTGAAGAACGCGAAGCAACCTACCGAGAGCGATGACAAGAATTTTTGATGATCTCATCCACAATCGAGTCGAGTGCTACTTGGATGATGTGGTCATCAAAAGCAAAGTAAAGGAAAACCACTCGTATGATTTGAGAATTGTTTTCGAACAATTAAGACAATTTAACCTTAAGATGAATCCCTTAAAATGCGCCTTCGGCGTCACCTCCGGGAAATTCTTAGGATTTGTTGTCCGACATCGTGGAATTGAAATTGACCCGGAAAAGATTAAAGCTATCTTAGAAATGCCACCTCCCAAAACCTTAAAACAACTACGATCTTTTCAAGGGAAGTCGGCATATCTTCGACGCTTTATCTCGAACTTGTCAGGTAGGTGTCAGCCTTTCTCGGCATTAGTTAAAAAGGACGCCAAATTTATTTGGGAAGAGAAATGCCAGAAGGCCTTCGAGGACGTTAAACAATATTTAATGACACCTCCTGTCTTAGCAACCCCGATCTCGGGTAGACCGTTGATACTTTATACCGCGGCTTTAGACGACTCACTCGGAGCCACGTTAGCCGAGTCAATGATGAGGGTAAAGAAAATGCTCTTTACTACCTAAGCCGTCGTTTACTTCCGACGGAAATAAAGTATCCCACGATTGAAAAGCAACTGTTTGGCCACGATCTTTGCCGCTCAAAGCTCGGGCACTACATGCTTTCTCATAAGGTCAACCCGATCTCGAAATTTAATCCATTGCAATACTTGATGACCCGTCCAACGCTTTACGGCGGACTTGCCGGGTGGTCAATGATATTATTGCAATTCGATATAACTTTCGTGCCTCTTCGTGCCGTAAAGGGACAAGTCCTAGCGAGACTTCCTCGCAAGCACACCCTCTGCGCGGCGAATCTCCTCTTAATGACGACTTGCCGGATGAACAAATAATGAGCTTAGAAGACCACGATGATCGACGTTGGGAATTATATTTCGACGGAGCATCTTCGGCACACAAAGACGAAGAATCGCAAGTGATAGTGCCCGGTAAGGCAGGAATCAGACTAATCTTTATAACACCAGAGCGAGGGATGTTAAGATACTCCTACCACTTAACAGAGCCGTGTACAAACAACGAAGCATAATATGAAGCTCTCATAACAGGACTAGAATTAACTATTCAAATGGGGATAACAAACATCAACATCTACGGGGATTCGCAGTTAATCATTCAACAGATCGTCGGACAGTACAGAATTTTAAAGCCAAGACTCGAGCAATACTTCCAGTATGCCATACAGTTGTTGGAACAGATTCCGAATGTGACGATCTACAAAATTCCCAGAAAAGAAAATGCTTTAGCAGATGCTTTAGCCCGCCTCGCAAAAGAATTTTCCTGCTTGCAAGATGAATCAGTGGAAGTGTCAGTTCATGGACGTCAGGTCCTATCACAACTCGACATAGACACAATACACAAATCAGAAAAAGAAAAAGAATCAGTTGCAGCAGTGACGAGAAAACACGGAAGATTGGTGACAGCCATTAATAGACTACCCGCAAACAGGAAAACTACCGGACGATAGGTCGTTGGCCCATCGGATCAAGAAAAGAACTCGTCCTACGCATTAATAAACAACACGTTATACGAAGGTCTTTTGATCAAATGTGGCTAAGGTACCTAAGCGGGTCCGAGGCCCGTGAAATTGTTAAAGAGGTTCATTCGGGACTACGTAGGCGCTCACCGATCGGGTCCGAAGATGAAAATGAAAATTAAAAGACTAGGGTACTACTGGCCCTCGATGATGACCGACTGCATGAAAATCGCTAAGAGCCATCACCAATGCCAAGTGCACGGAGTGGTTCTACACCAACCTCCAAATGTGCTACATCCGACAATTGCGTCATGGCCATTTGAATGTTGGGGCACGGATATAGTGGGTCCAATAGAACCACCATCTTCAAAAGGACATCGCTTCATTCTTGCGGCTACGGATTACTTTTCCAAGTGGGCGGAGGCGGTTCCACTTAGAGAAGTGAAAGCACACCACATGCTACGGTTTTCAAGAACCAAGTTGTCTACCGTTTCGGAGTGCCGCGCGAGATCATCTCGGATAATGGGTCGGCATTCGAAGCATGCAAATCAACAATTTTGTCGGGAGACACGGAATCGACCGGCGGTATTCAACAATTTACTACCCAAGAGCAAACGGCACAGTCGAGGCTTTTAATAAAACTCTCGTTCAAATTTTAAAGAAAACTTTGGACGATAATAAGAGAAATTGGTACGAGAAGTTATTAGAAGCCTTATGGGCCTACCGGACAACCTTCGAACTCCTACTCGAAGCTACACCTTACGCTCCGGTGTATGGGTCCGAGGCAGATGTTACCCTTAGAGGTCCAGCTTCCTTCACTCGAATTGCAGTTGCAAACAAAATCACGACAGAAGAGAATGCCAAATTACGACTAGAGGAATTGGAAAGCCTAGAAGGGAAAAGTCTTGCAGCGCAGCAGAATTTAGAACTATACCAAGCTAAGATGGTTCAAGCCCATGACAGATTGGTCCGCCCAAGAACCTTCAAAGTTGGTGACTTAGTTCTCGTTCTCAAGAGACCTATTCTTGCACACCGCAAGATAGGAGGAAAATTTGAACCCACTTGGGAAGAACCGTTTGTGGTTGAGGCAGTCTACTCAGGAGGCTCCTACCAGCTTGTGAATTGCCAAAGAGAAAGACATATGCTTCCGATCAACGGACGATACTTGAAGAAGTATTACGCTACCTGATGTTTCGAAGGAATGAATTCTTCATCCCTAGAAGCACAGGCAAAGTAATTACTTTTGACTGGGTCTGAACCCAAAAATAATAAAAAAAAATGAGTGCTAAAATAAATAAAATCATGATAATAAAGTTTTCCTTGTTCTCTCTTCCAAATCAAAATCTTTTTTCGATCTTCTCCCTCTTCATTCCTGTTGAATTTAAAAATATAAAAGGAATAATAAAAAAAAGAAAGAAAGAAAACTCTGTCTTTAATAAACATTTTCTTAATGTTCTTGTTCTTAGTACAGCCCCTGATCCTTTTCCTTGTCTTTTCGCAGGGAAATGTCGAACGGGCGGTTGGTCCTGAACTTTAGAAATGGCGTAAGCCTTGCACTCGACGAAAGAGGGTGAAAGATGGAGCGATAATAGAGATTGACTCGGACTTCGCACCGGCGAGCCTCGCATATGAGGAAAGTGACCGGGTCCCGATTGATCGAGAGGAACCGCCCGATCGGACGATAATGAAAGTGGGTGGCCCAAGCCACAAACCCAAGCAACAAGAAAAGGAAAACAAACACCGAGGAGGACAAGAGAATCAAGTCCGTAGTCGCTACGACAGAGGGCGAGCTTGTCGGCGCCGCGCCTACGTAAATTCAAGAAGTACGAAGAGCTACTCTCACGGCAACTCGGCGAAGAAATAAAAATCGCCGTATCCGCAAGATGTTAACTAAACTAGCAGCGGACCGGCGTGACGAGGCATTCACTACTACCGGTGCATATACTTCAAGGATACCGGTTCGCCGGGAACCCGAAGAAAGGAGGCCGGCTCCGAGCATAACGAAGAGACCGGGGAAATCTCAAGAAGATCGGAAGAAGGAAGGCTACCACGCCACCGGATAAAGCCTCCAGTAATGCATAACCTTGTTGCAGAAGCAACCCCGGAGGATGTCCCGACGGAGACCATCCCTGAGGAGCCGAGGTATGCAGGAGAACGCGAAGGGATTGAACCATATATCCCACAGTACGTCACCAGGCCTCGCCATTTGCAGATTATTCCATAATATGAGCTAGAAAGAATGCAGAATGTCAAGAAGAAAACTTTTGAATACTTCGAGAGAATCAGAGGCAGGAGGATCAATATACTAGAAGGCCTCGAGCTACATACGGACGTGTTTTCGAATACGAACAACAACAAATCGTGGATCGCATCCGGGATTTGAAAAGAATGGGTCGAGCGGGCCGCCTAAGAGAAAACACTTACTCGGAACCCCGGAGATGGATGCCAGGGAAAGGGAGAATTACAATACAATGTGGATGCTGCTACAACTTCGCAGAAGACAGGAAGGGAAACCCACCGAGGATACTCCGTCATGGCTAGGTGGATCCAATGCCATTAGTCATCAAAAGGATGGTAAAGAGAATGATAACATGGAGGGTACTGCCAGCAGATTGCATACCCAACAGTTGCATCATTAACATTTACAAGCGGTGGTGACCGCATACCCCCGCACATAGATCACCACGACTTTGTCGGACCTTTCGCACGGTTTCTTTTCGAACGAGTGTAATATCATGTTCGGATCCGACCTCCGGATAGCGAGGCCCGAGTGAGTTCCGAGGGCCGGTAAAGATACCATTACCGGTAGGTTCCGTCATGATACTAAAAGGCAACGGAGAGGATGTCGCTAAACATTGCATACGGGAGTACCAGTGAAGCGGATCTCGGTTACTTTCGAAGGATGGATGACGGAAAGCACCTTACCACTTCCGGCCGGACCCGGAGCTAGAGAGCCTCCGGCCTTACGAGCTGTGAGTTACATGGAAAATATCACACCTCCAACGTACATCCATACGACATCCTTGCCAAGGATGACTTGGAAGGTGATATTATTGACCATGCACTTCACTATTCAGACATGGATTTCTGACAGATGCCTTTTTGGATGGATTGACAAAGATCATACATAGTCCGTTTTGAGTCTATATGGATTGTATGAGGTGTATTCCAGATCGAGTTGTATGACGTATCTTCAACATGATTGGAATGAAAGTGACCATGTCACATTTTTGGCCTTCACCTCTTTTGTGCAAGTTGCCTGGGAAATGCCATTAAAGTTAAATGAACTTCGAACAAAGAACAGAAAAGAAACAAAAAGAATAAGAGGAAATTTTCCTTAAAAATCTAAAAAATGATGATGAATGCCAAATTCACATGAACATTAAATGAACGATAAAGCAAATTTGAATCGTTAAAGGACAAACAAAATGAACACAAATTTTAAATCAAATCTCAATCAAATTCAAATTCGATTTTCCAGATCTCAAATCAAATCTCAATCAAATTCAAACTCAACCCTCCAAATCTGAAATCCAGTCAGTTCTACTCTCTCCTTTGTCCGGGATGGAAGCGGTCGATTCCATTGACATGGAGCCACGAGGTTTTCGATTCAGATCTAGTGGCAAGGAATTGTATCCAATCCAAACCAGCAACTTTCGATCAACTCTTTTGAATGGGATATGTAGCATCTACATATTCCCTCCTAATATATTTCTTTCCATGAAAGTCTTTTACAACTTTCATGAAATTCTCAAAACACCAAAATTTCATACTTTTCAAATCTACACTACAAATCTTTGCAAAATCAATTACCATTCGAAATCAAATTCTTGGGGTTGAGGATTTTACATCCGAGACTGCATTGCTTTAGGATTCTTTTCCTATCGCAATGAAATACATCAAATTCAAATTTTTGGGGTTGAGGATTTTACATCCGAGACCGCATTGCTTTAGGATTCTTTCCCTATCGCAATGAAATACATCAAATTCCAATTTTTGAGGTTGAGGATTTTACATCCGAGACTGCATTGCTTTAGGATTCTTTCCCTTTCGCAATGAAATACATCGAAATCAAATTCTTGGGGTTGAGGATTTTACATCCGAGACTGCATTGCTTTAGGATTCTTTCCCTATCGCAATGAAATACATCGAAATCAAATTTTTGGGGTCGAGGATTTTACATCCGAGACCGCATTGCTTAGGATTCTTTCCCTATCGCAATGAAATACATCGAAATCAAATTTTTAGGGTTGAGGATTTTACATCCGAGACTGCATTGCTTTAGGATTCTTTCCCTATCGCAATGAAATACATCGAAATCAAATTTTTGGGGTTGAGGATTTTACATCCGAGACTGCATTGCTTTAGGATTCTTTCCCTATCGCAATGAAATACATCGAAATCAAATTTTTGGGTCGAGGATTTTACATCCGAGACCGCACTCGCTTTAGGATTCTTTCCCTATCGCAATGAAATACATCGAAATCAAATTTTTGGGGTCGAGGATTTTACATCCGATACTGCATTGCTTTAGGATTCTTTCCCTATCGCAATGAAATACATCGAAATCAAATTTTTGGGGTTGAGGATTTTACATCCGAGACTGCATTGCTTTAGGATTCTTTCCCTATCGCAATGAAATACATTGAAATCAAATTTTTGGGGTTGAGGATTTTACATCCGAGACTGCATTGCTTTAGGATTCTTTCCCTATCGCAATGAAATACATCGAAATCAAATTTTTTGGGTTGAGGATTTTACATCCGAGACTGCATCGCTTTAGGATTCTTTCCCTATCGCAATGAAATACATCAAAATCAATTTTTTGGGGTTGAGGATTTTACATCCGAGACTGCATTGCTTTAGGATTCTTTCCCTATCGCAATGAAATACATCGAAATCAAATTTTTGGGGTTGAGGATCTTACATCTGAGACTGCAGTGCTTTAGGATTCTTTCCCTATTGCAATGAAATACATCAAATTCAAATTTTTGGGGTTGAGGATTTTACATCCGAGATTGCATTGCTTTAGGATTCTTTCCCTATCGTAATGAAATACATCAAAATCAAATTTTTGGGGTTGAGGATTTTACATCCGAGACTGCATTGCTTTAGGATTCTTTCCCTATCGCAATGAAATACATCGAAATCAAATTTTTGGGGTTGAGGATCTTACATCCGAGACTGCATTGCTTTAGGATTCTTTCTCTATCGCAATGAAATACATCAAAATCAAATTTTTGGGGTTGAGGGTTTTACATCCAAGACTGCATTGCTTTAGGATTCTTTCCCTATCACAATGAAATACATCGAAATCAAATTTTTGGGGTTGAGGATCTTACATCCGAGACTGCATTGCTTTAGGATTCTTTCCCTATCGCAATGAAATACATCAAATTCAAATTTTTGGGGTTGAGGATTTTACATCCGAGACTGCATTGCTTTAGGATTCTTTCCCTATCGCAATGAAATACATCGAATTCAAATTTTTGGGGTTGAGGATTTTACATCCGAGACTGCATTGCTTTAGGATTATTTCCCTATCGCAATGAAATACATCGAAATCAAATTCTTGGGGTTGAGGATTTTACATCCGAGACTCGCATCGCTTTAGGATTCTTTCCCTATCGCAATGAAATACATCGAAATCAAATTCTTGGGGTCGAGGATTTTACAGTCGAGACCGCATTGCTTTAGGATTCTTTTCCTATCGCAATGAAATACATCGAAATCAAATTCTTGGAGTTGAGGATTTTACATCCGAGATCGCATCGCTTTAGGATTATTTCCCTATCGCAATGAAATACATCAAAATCAAACTTTTGGGGTTGAGGATTTTACATCCGAGACTCGCATTGCTTTAGGATTCTTTCCCTATCGCAATGAAATACATCAAAATCAAACTTTTGGGTTGAGGATTTTACATCCGAGACTGCATTGCTTTCCCTATCGCAATGAAATACATCAAAATCAAACTCTTGAGGTTAAGGATTTTACATCCAATACCGCATTTCTCTGAGATCTCTTCTTATTGTAATGATTCAATCCAATCAATTCAATTTTCTTTTGAGGTTGAAGATGTTACATCTAAAACCACAAAATTCCAATTTTCATTTCAAGTTCAAATCCCTCAAATTAATTTTGACAAACTTCAATCTAAATTGAAACTCAAACTAAAATCTGAGCTCACACATCAAAACTTAAACTTAAACAAAATGAAATCTAAATCGAAATTCCCCCAGATCATGTGATTTGGGATTCACCTCCTTTTCCTTTCCCCAGCGAGAGTTCAGGAATCTCCAGTCTCAGGGATATACTTGACACTCCCCAGCGGAAACTCTTCAACTCTGTCCCAAGTTTGTCACTTGGACTTTTGTGTTGGTATTGTTGATCGCTTCGGTCAACGTCAATATGCGTGGTGTGCTTGGATAGCACACCACACCTATTGGGTGTCCATTTGTTGACCTCATTTTTGATGAGGTCTTCTCTTTTTCTTTTTAGTACTTAGGATCTAGCCTTAGGCTTTTCCTTTGACTATCCTAGAGGATTAGAATTGGGACCCACCACTTAGAAATTCAAACCACTTCTTAACTCCCCGCAAACTCCACAAACTTGACCGTAGACCCCTAATCACCTAGAGGGTTGAAATCAAATGTGGAAGTTTAAAGGATGAGTTCCTATGGGACTCTTCTGGCCTTAGGATCGCCTCAGGTGGCCCAGTCCGGTGAGGGCTGACTTACACACACACACTACACTTATACACTACACTTTCACACACCTCCTAAAACCACACCTATACCCAACTTGACCTCCTGACTCATGAAGGTGATTCACATGGATGGTCCTTAACCCCAAGCCCTTGGCTAAGAGGGTTAGGAACAACATAGTGAATGCCTCAAATGAGTCCCTTCATGGCTCATGTGGGCTTGATATGGCTTCATGACTCAACCAAAATGATTTTATTTCACTTACATTTACCCAGTCTTTAATTTCCTAAATTTTCAATTTTTGACCCCTGGGACCCTACACCCCGCCTAGCCTACCCAAAACCCTTGAAATTACCCAAATTTTCCAAAATTCTCCAAATCACCCAAAATTCCTCAAAACTAATCCCAAACATTCCCAAATTACTCAAATTGATCATTCATAGCCAAAGTACCAAAAATTCCAAAAATACCTCCCAATACCCTCCAAATACCCAAAATGCCCCTCTTAGCCAAAAAATCCAAAAATTCAGAAAATTTCTAGAAAATTCCAGAAAATCCCAAATATTCCCAATTTCATTTTATCCAACTACACCATGGGCCAATTTTGTCAATTTACCCCACTTTTGTCAAAATCCCCAATTTGATCCATTTTAACCCAAAATGAACCCAATGTCAAACCAAACCTACCCAATTGACCCAAATTCTGGTCCAATTCAATTCTAAACTTCAATTCAACATCCCCAACACCAATCTAGACCAAATCCAAGTCCAATTTGATTGGCATTTGAACCCAATTTCATTTTGGACCTTAAAGCCCAATTTGGACCCATGACCCAAACTTAGCTCAAACTCGCCCAATTCAACTCCAATTAACCCCAAATCTTTTCTAAACCTTCCCTAACATCCCCACAAACAAAACACTGACATGATTTACCCAAAATTTAGACCCAAGCCCCACTCAAATTCAACCCAAAGCTAAAAGGCCCAATTTTGACCTAAACCCAAACCTAACCCAAATAAACCCAAACCCCAAAATCAAAACCCAACCAAAGCCAAAACCTCTTTGAAACACTCCCATAAACATTTCCCAACATTAATTTTACATCAATTTCAACCCTAGCCCAACATTGGCCCAAGTTAGCCCAATTTGACCTACATTGGCCCATTTACCAAATAAACCCAAATCCAACCCAATTCAAGCCCAAACCACCTCAAATTTATTCCAAATCACTCATGAAACATCCCTAAACCAAACCCAACAATTATTTGGCCCAAGACTTTACCAAACTTTCATCCTAAAGTCCATTTTAAAATCCAAAAGCCCACTTCCCTAAACCATTTTAAAAGCCCATCCAAAGTAAAATCCAAAAGCCCAAACCCATTCCAAAGCCCACATTGACAATTCCTTCTCATCATCCCCTTAATTAGAATTAATTCCTAAGTCCCAAATCAATCATCAAATCAACCTAAATCAAGCATCATCTAAATTTCCACTAAATTGCCAAAATTTCCAAATTCCTTTTTCATATAAATGAATCCACTTTTCCTAAGCCAAGGATGAGCCAAATGGAGCCACATGCAAGCCATGGACAAGCCACATGGAGCCATGGGGGTTTGACTTGTCACCAAGCCATTAATGGCAAGAAGAGGGAGTCCTTTCCTAAGTCTTCCTTAAGCCATTTTAACCTCTTTAATGCAACACCATAACCCAAAATTAACTTAAACTATTTTGATGGAGACCACACCATTTTCTCTTGGTCGACCCAGTGACTCTTTTCAGCCCAAAACCGGGCCTTGGGTGGTGAACCTAGCCCAAAACCATGGCTTGACTCATTTGAACCCAAAATGGCCTCTCCCCCATACCATTTTAATCCAAGCCCTTTACACATGGCAGCCACCAATTGACTTCACAAACATCGAAGCCCCGACCCACCCGACCCCGAGGGTGACCCATGCCTCGCCGGCCAGCCACACAGGCTACGGAAAACGCCATGGCCGAGACATGGGAAGGAGCCAAGCATTGAAATTCCACCTTGCTGAGTTGCCCCATGCCCGGTGGCCATTGCGAGCTGTTCTTCCCTCGCCAAGAGCAGTCGATCCCGGTCCCTAACTCCCCTGGGAGAGCCTCCAGCCTCTCCTATTTAAACACCACCCCTCTCGGCCATGAAGGAGGTGCTGAACCAACCTTAAGGAAACTCTGCCAAAATCATTCCAGACCACTCTCCACACATAGAGCACTTGATTCCCACTGGATTCCAGCCCCAATTCCCTCCAAATGAGCTCAATTTTGAGTTCAAACTTCAGCACAAAAACCAGGACACTTCTTCACAGTGGACCAATCCCCAAATTGATTGATCCTACACCTTCACTAGACCAAGGGAAGAGGTTTACCAGCAAAAGCCCCTTCTCCAGGCCACCCACCTGTTCCAGACTCCAAGCTTTGTAATCGGCTGTGGTCGAAATCATACCTGGACAATTCACCAGGCCATGGGACTTCATCTGGAGCTTGCTTGGACCCAATCGAAGGTGACACAACTCTCAGATCGAAGCTTCACTTCTCTGAGCAAAGGTATGGACTCACTCTTCTTCCCAAGCTTACAGAGATTCTCCATTTAATTTGAGTCAATTTAAATATATGTTTACCGTATGGATGTGTTCGTCTCCTCAAGACGAATCCATAGAGCATAAGAACACGAAAATCCGTTGAGAATCGAGTGAGAAATTAGGGTTAGAAGGTTGACGGTCACGGTGCACACCGGCCGTAGACGATGACCAGGAGCCGTCGGATCGAGTGTGTATCGAGTGGACGGTCTGGATTGAGCCGGACAGCGCGTTGGTACGTGACCCGCGGGGCCCTGGATCGCTGAGTCGGATGGCGGCGCCGAATTAGAAGACGACACGCGGCGCTTCGGAGATGCCTAGGTTGAGTTGGCGCTGCGTGGATAAGTAGGAAATTAGGTTATTTTCCTATTTATTTAATTCCCTAAACTTCAAAAATGCATAACTTTGTGTAGGAAAATCAGAAAAATAAAATAAAAATACCCTCTTGCTCAGTGAACAGAGGAGAATAATGTGGAAAAGAAATCATTCAATTTCATTGAGTATTTGATTTTTAATTTTTTATTTACTCTTTGTACATTTTGAATTCTCCATGCATGTATACAATTCACCATGGCATGAAACCATAGGGCTATTGAAGCCTCTGAATTTAGGAACATTCCCTGAATTTTCCAAAGTCAGAGGCCACCCCTATGAAGAGTTATTGATTTTTCAATTCTAGGTCACTATTCTGAGTATTTTAATTCTAATAATTAGCATGTTGTGAAATAAATTCTAGAAAAATTTGGTGATGTTTATTACGACCGGAGGACCCTAGGAAAAATAGGTTTTGAGTTAACTCACTTGGAATAACCCTAATTGGCTTAAACACCCAAAATGGAGTTCTAATTAATTAGAGCTAATCACACATCAAATTGACTTGAAATTAATTCTCCATCGACCTTTAGGATCGGAGGAACCCACCATAAAAGTTTGAAGTCAATTGGATTTGGTTAGCCCTATCAAATGGGTTGATTAAGCCATTTAGCCAAAATTAAACTCAAAAAATTCATAACTTTCAAAATCCTCTTCAAGAATTCACCAAGTTGGTTTTGGAGCCTCTCTGATATCAGGGGAATTTAAGAAAATTAAAGTTGCAATTTTCTAAAAAGTTGATTTTTGCATTATTTTAATATTTTAATAATTAAAAAATAATAAAAATCACAAAAATAATAAAATTCACCAAAATGTCATATTTTGAATTTTAATCAGTTAGGAAAAAATTCCATATTTTTCTTAAGTCTCTATGATGAGATATTAAATTTTAAAGCCCTAAGGTAATTTTAAAATTAAAAAATGTATTTTCTAGCATTTCCACTAAAATAATTCTAATAAAAAAAAAATCAGAAAATTATAAAAATTGATTCTCTGGTTTCCTTGATATCAGAGAGATTTTTAAAAAATATAAAATTCATTTTTCAACCTTTATTTTATTTTTAAATTAATTAATACTCCAAAACTCAAAATAATTATAATAAATATAATATAATTCAAAAAATCACCAAAATTAGTCCAAGTGGTCCTCTGGTCATTAGAAATGTCCCATAATTTTCTTAAGGATAGAAACTTTCCCTTGGTCATGTTATTAAATTTTCCTTGAAAATTCCCATTTTTCACCAAAAATAATTATATAAATAAATTAAATACAGAAAAATCACATTTTCTCCTCTAATATCTTGATTGACATATGAGAGAAGTCACATAAAAATTTCAAGTTCACTTAAGCTCAATTTAATGAGTTAGGGAATTATTAAGCTTGAAGGGCAAAATGGTAATTAAAATTTTAACCCTTAATTAAAAAAAACTTTAGGCTTAATAAAATGAAAGAGTAAAATATTTGATCTTAATCTGATTTGGATGATTGAAATTTAAATAATTAAGGGTAGAAACCCATCAATCATAATTAAAAT
The DNA here is from genome assembly GCA_022702705.1 of Papilionanthe hookeriana x Papilionanthe teres. Lineage (NCBI taxonomy): Eukaryota > Viridiplantae > Streptophyta > Magnoliopsida > Asparagales > Orchidaceae > Papilionanthe > Papilionanthe hookeriana x Papilionanthe teres. Next base: position 39,641,711 of record CM040427.1, on the reverse strand, counting down.
AAACCTTAATCAATTGATTAATTAAATTTGGAAGAATAATAAAAAAAATTAGAATTATTAAAATAGGGATATTATTAGGAAAAGATTTATTCTTTAATCTAAAATCTCTAAATTAATCACCTCAATAATATTTAATTCCTAATTAAAATGATAACCCAAACTCAAGATTTAAAATACTAAAAGATTTAAGAACCCAGGTAATATAAACCCTGCTTAATTCATTTATATTAAGCAGGGGAACTTGTCGGCTTATAAAATTGGTTCGCGTATCAAACGAATGTCACAAATCTTCTAGTTTATTTAATCGAGCCCCATCATCAAGTAGTGTGTCTATTCTTCGGGATAGATACACAGCTTGTGATGTGGTGCTCATTTATATAAACTATTTGGGATGTGAGATCAGTTTGATTTCATATCTTAAAATTTTCAAATTTAAAATTATTTTCAAAAACAAATACTACTTTTCAAATTATTTAAATTAAATTAAATTAAAAATTCACCGACAATTTCTGTAGGCGACCCCCTTTTCAAAATACAACACTCAACCTAAAAATATGCCGACAGCGTCCAGATTCATTGAACATTGCTTGAATCGACCTTCTCGCCGTCAGTGGACTCGTTGGCGCCGTCGGCAGGCTTCTAGAACATAGGCCAATTGGTCAGGCTCACTATCGGCGGGCTCGATCTCGCCGTCGTCGAGCTCCTTTATAATATTTTCAAATGCTCTCGGGAAAAACACGCCGTCGGTGCCCTATTCCTCGTCGTCGGCGGGATAGTTCAATTTTTATCTTTTTTTAGTCCTTTTTGTTCCAAATTCGCTCATTTTCCCTTCTTTTTGCTCCATTACCTATAAATCTTGATACCTTGAATAAAACATAGAAAATACATTTCTTTAAAGTGCAATTTCATATAAAATTGGTATGAATTTCTCAATACATTTTTCTTTGGTCAAAATCCCCCAAACTTAACTATTACTTGTCCTCAAGTAATCTTGACTACATAAAAGTAATGATTATTTGTAGTAAAGCTTTAATTCAGAAATACTATGAATTTGATTTAACTAAATATTATAGTAAAGTTTATTAGAAAGATTTTTAGATGATTAAATTAATTCTATAGATATAAGTTTATTTAGTCATTAAGTTTAAGATTTCTAGTCTTCTATTTATTTCAATAATGACTATATATTATAATATTAAATTACTTAAGATATTCAGATGATAGAAAATTCATGAAAACACTACTTAGTAAAATACTAATCCATATATATAAGTTCAGAAATGTAACCGAGTTTACTCTTTAGGTTGATTCAGATGAAGCCAATTTTTGATAAGGCATCTCCTCAAGCTTCTCCTCACTTACTTTTTTTTTCTTTTCTTTTTAGGGATTGTTTTTAAATCCTTCTTTTTTTTTTTTCAAGTGAGGATTACTGTATCTGGATAGCCTGTTAATAATTTTGAACTTAATTTCCTCTTCCTAAATTTGAAACTTGAAATATTTCCTTATCTTATATATATTTCATAGTCTTCACTTCATTGAGTTTCAATCTTTTTCTTTCTCTGCTAAATACTTAAGAATTTAATATTTTAAAATATAGTTTTCCTTTCTTTAAATAGTTAACTATATTCTTATCCTTTTATTCCAAATATCTTAGTCCACAAAATTAGTTTAATCACTAAAAATACTTCTTTTAACTTTCTATAATAATTAAAGAAATTAATTCTAATTTACTGAATTAAATTTACTACAGAAAATCATTCTTATAATAATCTTTGAAAATATTTAATTGAGAACAATTTAATAGTTAAATTTTGTTTTTCCCTTCCCCCAAACTTAAATTTTTTTATCTAATCATATAGGGTGAAAAGAAAACATACTGTAAATTTAAATCATACCTTCGTGTTTTAGGTATTTCTCTTTTGAAGTTACGTGAGTTCTTTTCATCACTTAATTAACCTGTACTGTTAATAACTTTCTACACACATATAATATCAAAGAATTTGCTGGGTAAGGAAATTTTGAAATAAGTACAAAATACTAACACAATTTCTTACTACATTTAATTATACCTCTTAAAGTACTGAGCACAATTTAACACAACATCCACATATTTTATATAAAATCCAAGTGTTTACAATATTCGTACACAGCATTACTAACATGGTATTTTCTCAACCTTAATACATCAAATTCAGTGTCGCAATCTAAACCACTATACTCAAAACGCTGAAAACAAACATATATACTGAGATCAAATATCTCAATCTAAAATATCAAAAGTGCAAACCACACAAAATTAAATTGAAACTAATACAACACATAAACAAATACGAACGTCTTCTACTCATCAAGATCAGTGCTAAACTCATCTCTGATATCACCGATAGAATGTAAATGAACGAATATATTGTAGAAGGGTCTGTAAGGAAATTCCTCAGTAGAATCTTCTTCTATCCATCCTTTTTTCTCATAAGCCGTATGAAACTAGCCTCAAGATGTCCAGAATGATCCAAGTGTTTCTTCATCCTCCAGTCAATATAATCAATTAAGTCAGAGATGTTATTAATTGAAGTCATCACATTTTGTACCTCTTTTTCCAGTCCTTTGAGTTTCCGTAAGATCAGATCAGTTTTATCAGTCAAGGGCCTGATTGAAAAAGAATTTTGAGATGTTTGATCCACAATATTGGCTCCATCGTTATCATCATCCAGTGTTGGAAACATATCAGTCGGATCTAAAGGTTTCCAAGGCAGAAGTACCTTCTCCCATGCTTCATATGAAACTTGTACTGATCGCATAAGTACAAAAATTGTAGAAGGATGTCCAAGCCCATAAATTGATCCATGAACAATCAAGCCTAAAGTAGACTTTACAATAATTGAACCAACATCAATAGGTAGTCCCGCTTGAATACAATAATTCAGAATCGCACAATCCTTAGAAACTTTATTGACCCTCAAAGTGGGTAACAGTTTTGAAGAAATAAAGAAGTGCTAGTGTTTAGAAACGGGGTTTAGAAGTGATGCAGAAAAACTAACATACCCGTCTTCTCTTGTTTCCCAATCTTCCGCTTCATCAGTCAAATAACGATAAATCTCATTCATATTATTCCTTGTAGGGACAAAGTTGTAATAGTGGCAAACGGGTGTATTTTCTATTGAATATAACTCATTAATTCTAGAAGGAGTGAAAGTTACCCATCTACCTCGCACATAGACAACTCCATTGTTGATTTCGTGTAGATTGGAATAGAATTCTTTTACCACAGGGATGACTACTGCAGAAGTGGTATAGCATAATACTTCCCAACGTCGTTGTAAAATCATCTCTTCAATAGGCGTGTCAAATTCTCCACTCCTCAATTCACGAATCCTCGTTCCTTGATCAATCTCTTTTTCATCATTACCTTATTGAAGATTAGCTGGGCCTTGTGATGCGATGCGACTTTTAATATGCTTTAAAATACAAGAATTTAATACCACTTTTTAGAAAATTTAATTTCTCGTAAATGGCGTCAATAACTTGATGTGCGAGGTTCACTTTTATAATTTTATATTTAAATTTTGTCGTAAAAGTCACAATTTTAAACGCATGTATACGTATCGTTCAAGTAATACAGGGCTCTAGTGGAGTCATGGTTATCGATCCCCCAGGGATATTGAAAAAAGGTAAGAGAAACAATATAATTTTGATAGCAATATATAAATACTCTCTTTATATATATATATATATATATATATATATTCAAATTTAATTAACTAATAAATTTTACTAAAAGAAAGTAAACAATAAGTAGGAAAGTAAAGTAAGCAGTAATTAAAATTCAATGCAATTACAAAAACGACTTTCTCCTTTTTCAACTAATCCAAGAATTATAGATTAATTATCTTTTGTAGGGAATTAAGATTATGGTATTGTGCCAAATAGAAGCATTCCTATTCTTTTGCCTTTGGTCCAGGTGCAAAGAACATTGACTAATCTATAGAATAGGCTCCGGATGTGTTATTAGTAGAATGGGTTAATCTAGGCTCACACTACTAGATGTCCAAGGGTGGCTATGGTCGGCCCTACCAGTGACCCATTACCTTTCTATAAACCAAATTATTAGAATTTAGTCTGTCACTCTAAAAACTAATTAATTTTACGCCCATTAAATATTATCTTCCTATTTATTTGTACTTCACTTTAAATAATCCGAGTATAGCCTGCGATTACCTAAAGATTCATGTGAAATTTACTAGTTAAGCATTTATCTCCGGATAGGTCTCAAAATTCTTCAACAGGTTTTAACAATTTAAATGGCCAATTTAAAAAGTAAACTAAGATCAGGTATTAATATAATCACAATAATTTAAAATATTATATATTTAATTCTCCTACAAAATTATTTAATTTATAATCTTTTCATAGATGAAAGGAGAAAGATAACTAACTACTCTGAACTCATTGAAATAACACAACAAAACATATTATAAACTTTGAACTAAAGTACAAATATTTATCTGAAGTGTTCCTTCAAGAGATTCGCTGACTTCTACTGACTCCAAAGCAATGATGAAAAACTCCAATAGCAATAACACACAATAAACACTCAAAATAAACTCTCTAGATACAAAATAAAGTGGCACCCTAAGTATGGATGAGAATAAATAAAACTAAAGATGAGAGAGAATATGGTAAAATACTAAAAAGGGGGTTTTGATATTAGGGGTACGATTTTTTCTGTAGAATGGGCCTCTATTTATAGAGCTCTGAATTTGACTAGGGGTTGCTTAAGGCACCTCTTCAAAATTCATCCAAATTCAACGTATCTTCTAGAAGGTAACTGTCGCGCCTAGGCGTCGGGATCTGGTACCTATGTGCCAGAATCTAGCGCCTAGGCACCGGATTCCTTGACCAGGTCGTTCGCACCTCTTCACTTTGGGTCTCACCTCATCGCGATTCAGACCGTTTCCTGGTGTCCAAATATATTGTATCACATGCCCTATATATTAGGAGTAACTTTCAGTCTTCTAGAAGCTCCAATAACCGCTTAACACCATCAAAATAACTGCCCAAAGTTATCAAAAAAACTTAAGAGCGTCTGTATTAGGTGCCGGACTCTGGCGCCTAGGCGTCAGGCCAATAATTCCAAAATTTGCTCCATAAGCTCCATTTTTGCTCTTTTTTTGCTCCTTTTTCCTTCTTTTTCTTCATTGGACTCTTTTTTTATCATCTACATCTAAAAACATGAAAATACCTTTCAATAAAGCATAATATCCTTAAGAATTGAATAATAAATAAGGCATAAAAATGGGTATTTTTTAGGTAGATCAAATTCCCCGAACTTAAACGTTACTTGTCCTCAAGTAACCCTTTTAATTATATAAAATAGATAACATTTGGAATGAATTTAAAATATTTAAGATTTCTTATAATTTTTGGTTTTATAAATGCTTTAGCAAATCATTAACTAAATTTCACTAATTAAGTTTAGTTTTAAGAATTTAAGAATATTTATCTTCCAAATCATAAGATTTCCAACTTTTTCATTTATTTCAAGAATAATTGTAGTTTATCATATCAAGTTCACAGAGAATATTTACAAGAAAGAAGACTTTCATGAAATATTTTTCTAATGAAAATATATGTACATAGAAATTAAGTTAAAAATGTAATCAGTTTTCTTATTATAAGATAATTCAAGTGAAGCCAATTTTTTATTAGGCATTTCTTCAAACTTCTCCTCACATTCTTTTTTTTTCTTTTTCTTTTGGATTGTTTTTCAATCCTTATTCTTTTCTTTCTTTTTTAAGTGAGGATTACTATTTTTGGATAGCCTGTTAATGATTTTGAACTTCACTATCCTTAACTTATTTTCAAAAACTTATACTTTTTTTTACTTAATGAATATGACATTAGTAATTTATTATTTTTCAAAATTTATTTCAATCTTTTCTTTTTCAAGCAATATTCTTGATTCCTTAGTATTTCAGAAATACAATTCTCTTTACTATAAATAGAAAAATTTTCATCTTATTATTCTTTAAGCTAAATAATTCTATTCTTAAAATCAACCAAAATTTTTGAAATTTTAGTTAAGTTTACTAAATTTTTTATAAATTCAAAAATTTAGGTAATCTTAAACAGATTTTTCATTCCTTATGTTATTTTACTATATTTTTAAATAAAATATTAGTTCTTAAAGGACAAATAATATTTAAATTTGATAAATGTTTTCCCTTCCCCCAAACTTGAGCTTTAGTATAAATATGAAATCATGAAATTTTCTAAAGCATGAGAGAAACAAATAAATAGGAATTAATCTAAGTACAATAATGATGTAGTAAGGAAAAACTAACTTCTTCTTCTACACGTGCTTCAATATGAATGTAACAGAAATGACTAAGAATATATAGAAAAGTTTTGCAGAGCAGGAGTTAATTTCTAAAAATTATTTATTATTTTAGTTTTTTTTTTAGTTTTTTTTTTAATATTAGAACATGCAAATTTACTAACTATTTATGAATAATAAACAGTAGACTGAAACATAAATAAATTATATAAATTAAATCACATCTCAGTCTTAAACACAAATCAGATAATCAAGAAATAGTTTTAGCATAAAAAGTTTACATAAACACTAACAAATAAAATCACACTAAACAAGACAAGAAACAAGAAAATACTCTAAAAACGAATCGACAATCTCACAGAGATAAGTCACGCTACTAATCACTGTCTGTAGCTTCATCATCATCATCACCAAAAGAGAACTCCATATCCTTAGGATCAACATAGGGTGAAAATATGGGACACATAGGGAACTGAACATCATGCTCACCCTTCAGAAATCTCACTAAAGACTCTGAATACTCAGCATCGAAATCACTCTTTCTTTGTGTATACTCAGAAATATGATCAATCTTGTTGTTTATAGTATCTACTCTACAGTGAGTTAAGAATAACTCATGTTGCTGCTCTATGAACTGATCATGCATGGTTTCCCAAAAAGCAGATGATGGCTCAGCTGAAGTAGATGGTCTAGAAGTAGAAGCTCTACCTGAAGTAGGTAATGAACCAGAAGGTGCAGTAGAACTCTTACCTCACAATCGATCATAAATGCTGACACTTTCTCTTCCGATAGGCTTCATCGACTTGAGCTTTTCCTCAGAAAGCTCAGCAACTACAACACATTTTGATAAAGAGAATAGATCAGAGATGGAAAACCAAGTCCAATAGATGTGCTAGAACGAGCAGTAGCCTCTATAGAATCATAAATGATGCTCCCTACATCAATAGACTTCCACTCTTGAATGCAGTAGTTTAGAATAGCTCTATCTTTGGTAACTTTGCTTAGATGATTGGATGGAAGGAGACGAGCAGAAACAAAGTAGTGCCATGGCTTGGAAATACATTGAGCTTAGAAGATGAAAATTTACCCTTTTTCCGTTCTGAATCTTATAGGCTCCAGTACTATCAGTCAGGTAGGGAATGATCATGTCTAAATCTTCCTCAGATGAAGATAAACCTGAATAATAACACTCTATGTTTGGCGGCAGGCCATAGAAAATATTGATGCGTTCAGAAGTGAATCCTACTCCAACTCCTCGAACGAAAATCTCGTATTCTTCAGCATCCAAAAAATTGGCATAAAACTCTCTAACCACCGGAATAACAACAACAACAGTGAAATAGCAGAATCGTTGCCAGTTGAGTGCAATGATTGTTTCCTCAATTCTTCCTCCAGGATTATAAAAACTTCGCTCCGAGATAGACTTTTGAGTAGTGGCAAAATCATTGTAACAGAAATGTGCAGCAGCAGTGACGAACTTGCTACGATAAAAATTATCTCGTTCCTTTCCTCGCTTAAATTTGGGTGTCATCTAAAAGTGAAAGAAAAACACGAAATAAATTCAGCAGATCTAGGAAAATAAACTAATTTAAGCTATTCAAACTTGAAAGTGCTTAAAGATTCATGGATTTAACCATAAAAAATCAAAATTTTTCTCAAAATTTTGGTTTTTCTAAATGAGAGCAAAATCCATGGTAAAAATCAAAAATAATGAGTTTAGAATGTAGATCTGACCTCGAGATGAGGAAATCGGGTGAATTCAAGCTCAAAAACTTGAAAGTCCGACTCTAAATGGGATCTCTAGGTGGTATTTTCGCAAAATACTATGGAGAAGGAAGCTTAGGGGTAAAAAATGGCGTGAGTGAGGTTTAAGAAGATGAGTTTTTGGGTTCAGGCCGAATTCGGCGCTTAGGTGCCGAATTCTGGCGCCTATGCACCAGTCTCGCCTTTCCAAAAATTCGATTTAAATTTAATATTTTCCACCAAATCTTATTAAATTTGACTCCTAATTACTCTTATGAGAGTATTAATTCATTTTATATCTTCCAAATATTTTCACGATTAATTTAAATTGATAGTATAGATCTACACAAAGGTATACATATTCTTCAATTCAAAATCCTAATATCCATTCCAAATTCAATAACTTTCAGTACAAGACTTGTATTAAGGTTCATCGTTTTACAAATAACACAAACAAAAACATATCTAAAGCAAATATTCAAATCCAACAACACACATTGAACAACTTAAGCAAACACACACATGAGATATTCAGCACACTAACACAAGACTCGATCACACCTAAAACACATATAGAATCTATTTAACACCGATCTTCAATTTCCATCTCTTGTGCAATGAAGTTCGCTAGGACCGAAGAGATAGAATACCAACGCCCTTGGAAATTCCAAAGTCGCCTTTTCATCAATCCACTTGTTATTTGCGTACATTTCTACTTGAGCGTCATGATAGGCAGACATATGATCAGATTGAAGTTTGATTTGTCATTCCAAGTGTTTGTATTGGTGGTACATCTCATGGAGACGATTACCAATACTTAGAAGTTCTGCTTCAATCTTATCCATTCGACTAAACATTTTCTCCAGACTAACAACAATAAAACCATTAAAATAAGGCTGAGGATCTTTAGGAGATTTGTCTCTTACCTCATTTCCATGATTTCCTCTATCCATTGCCTCCAAGTCCTTCCTATCTCCTCCCAAAATGAATTGCTTTAGTCGAAATTAGTGTTCTAATGGGATTGAGGACGAAAAATAGGCTATATATAAAGAGAATTCGTGTGAAAAACTGAAGAATTTCGCTTTTTCCATGATCTGTAACTGTGGCGCTTAGGCGCCGGAATCGGACGCCTAGGCGCCAGATCATCGATTTGTTAGTTATTCTAGCGCTTAGGTACCGACTTTTAGCGCCTAGGCGCCGGAACCTTGATCGACTCCAATTCGACTATCGTCAAATTTTGCAAGTTTTTGTCGTAAAAATAGGTCTAATAAACGGGTATGATCAACATAAAAACACAATTACGAAAAATCAAATCACAAACAATCACAAACAAAGGTTAAGTTGATCTCCTTTTTACTCACATTTGACATGGAGTGGTTCAAGTCCAAATTCTATATACTCCAAGAAAATGTCTGGCTTAAGCCAATACAGACTCGTTAGCCTTCTATTTTTAGAATTTATATAAAAATTTAGTCAAAACCAAGGCATAACCTTACAACAATAAAACTCAAAATAATAAATATGAGTTGCCTCCCACAAAGCGCTTGGTTTAACGACGTCAGTCCGACCTAATTAATTGAATTAATCGAGTAGACTCAGCTCATAAGCCTTTTTGTAATTTAATTTTATTTCTCCTATATAAGGCTTTAGTCTTAATCCGTTAACTTTAAATATTTTTCAAGTTTTGGGATCTTTAATATCCACAGCTCCATAAGGGTATACTTTCTCAATTATAAATGGTCCAATCCATTTAGATTTTAATTTTCCAGGGAAAAGTTTTAATCGAGCATTAAATAATAACACTTCTTGTCCAGGCTCGAATATTTTCCTTGAAATCATTTTTTCATGCAATTTCTTCATTCTTTCCTTATAAATTCTTGCATTTTCATAAGACTCATTTCTTATTTCTTCCATTTCATTCAGTTGTAATAATCATTTTTCTCCTGCAGTATTCAAATTATAATTGAATTTCTTAATCGCCCAATAAGCTTTATGCTCCAGTTTAACAGGTAAGTGACAATGTTTACCATAAATTAACCGATAAGGTGACATTCTGATAGGTGTCTTATAAGCTATTCTATAAGTCCATAATGCAGAATCAAGTCTATCAACCTAGCCAGTTCTTTTAGGATTAACAGTCTTTTCCAATATTTTTTTAATTTCTCTGTTTGACACTTTAGACATTCCACTTATTTGAGGATGATAAGCAGTTGCAATTCTATGCTTAATTCTGAATTTTTCTAGTAATGATTGAATTCTTATATTTCTGAAATGACTTCCCCCATCTCTGATAATTATCCTGGGCATTCCAAATCTTGTAAAAATTATTTTCTTTAAAAATTTTGAAACACTTTTGGAATCACAGTTCGGTAAAGCTACAGCTTCGATCCACTTTGAAACATAATCAACTGCTAATAAAATATAAATCTTTCCAGATGATGGTACGAAAGGTCCCATAAAGTCTAAACCCCATACATCGAAATTTCAATTTCTAATATAATGTTTAGAGGCATTTCGTCTTTTCTGGATATATTTCCCATTCTTTGACATCGATCACAAGTTTTCACATAATGTCCAACATCTTTAAATAGAGTAGGCTAATAAAATACTGAATTTAAAATTTTAAATGCAGTTTTATCCGCTCCAAAGTGTCCTCTAAATTCAGAATCATGACATTTCTGAATAATTGCAAAAGTTTTTTCATAAGGTACACATCTTCAAATCAAAGAATCTCTTCCTAATTTAAATAAATGAGGATCTTCCCAAATATATGATTTACAATCATTCTTGAATTTCTTAATATATTTACTATTTATTCCATATGATAAAATATTACTAACCAAATAGTTAACTATATCAGCATACCAAGGCATTTGTTATCCTTGAATGACATATAATTGCTCATCCGGGAATTTCTCATTTATATTTTCTTCATAAAATTTCTCATTATTATTTTCAATTCTTGATAAATGATCAACAATTTGGTTGTCAATTCCCTTTATGTTTACAATTTCAAAATCAAGTTCCTGTAAAAGTAAAAGCCATCTGATCAATCTAGGTTTAGCATCCTTTTTAGATATTAAATACTTAATGGCAGAATGATCAGTGTGCACGATACATTTTGTTCCAAAAAGATATGGCCTAAATTTATCAAAGGCATATACTATTGCTAAAAGCTCTTTTTCAGTAGTAGTGTAATTTATTTGAGTTTCAGTAAGAGTTTTGCTAGCATAGTATATACCTTTGAAAATTTTCTCATATTTTTGTCCTAATACATCTCAGATTGCAAAAAGACTTGCATCACACATTAATTCAAAAGGTTTATTCCAATCAGGTGCAACAATGACAGGTGCAGTAATTAATTTTTCTTTCAGAATATTGAACACATTCAGACAATCTTCATTAAATTCAAATTTAGCATCTTTTTCCAATAAATGACAAAGAGGTTTAGCAATTTTAGAAAAATCCTTTATATATCTCCTATAAAATCAAGCATGACCTAGAAAACTTCTCACATCAGTAACAGTAGTAGGTGGTTGCAGTTCAGTAATAATTTTCACTTTTGCTTGATCAACTTCCATCCCTATTTGTGAAACTTTATGTCCAAGTACAATGCCTTCTGTGACCATAAATTGACATTTTTCTCAGTTTAGAACTAAATTTGTTTCTTCACATCTCTTTAAAACTTTCGTTATATTTTCCAAGCAAGATTCAAAAGAAGTTCCAAAATTAGAAAAATCGTCCATAAATACTTCAATTCCTTTATCAATCAAATCACAGAATATTGACATCATACATCTTTGAAAACTTGCAGGTGCATTGCATAAACCAAAAGGCATTCTTCTAAAGGCAAATGTTCCATAAGGACTTGTAAATGTTGTCTTTTCTTGATCCTCAGGAGCAACAGGTAATTAATGATAACCAGAATATCCATCCAAAAAAATAGAAATATGAGTGTCCAGCAAGTTTATCCAGCATTTGATCCAAGAAAGGTAAAAGAAAATGATCCTTTCTAGTGGCGTTGCTTAATTTTCGATAGTCAATACAAATTCGCCATCCAGTAACTTGTCTTGTTGGGATTAATTCATTTTTTTCATTAACAATGACTGTTACTCGTCCTTTCTTTGGAACACAATGAATAGGACTTACCCATCAGCTATCCGAAATAGGGTAAATAATTCCAGCATCTAACCATTTTAAAATATCTTTTTTAACAAACTCTTTCATAATTGGATTTAATCTTCTTTGGGGTTCAATAGAGGGTTTAAAATTTTGTTCCATAAAATTCCTATGCATACAGATAGAAGGGTTTATTCCTTTTATATCTGCGATAGTCCAACCAAAAGCTTTCTTATAATTCTTCGAACTCCTATTAATTGTTCTTCTTGATCTTTGCTTAATTCTGAAGATATAATTACAGGTAAAGTTAATGAATCTCCAAGAAATGCATACTTTAAATGTGCAGGTATCATTTTTAATTCCAGTTCAGGGGCTTTTTCAATTGAGGGTTAAAGTATATCATTTTTAGTTGTATCTAAAATTTCCTAGTTTTCATGAATATAATGAGCTTCTCCAGATAAATTTTCTTCATTTAATTTTTAAATTTCATCATTTAATGACTCATTAGGTGTTCCTCCAAAATGATTGTTTTGAACCATTTGAATAATATAAGGTTTAAGTTCAAAAGAATTAGCATCTACAGCTGGAATTTGAATACTAACATGAAGTTCATCAGCCGTAGGGTTTGCATATTCCCTTAATGGTTTATAAATATTTTGTTCATTAATTTCTATAGGATTTTGATTATTGTTATGTAAGTTAGCCATTTGATGTTTTGAAATTTGTTTTCCTTTTTTAATTTTTTTAATTGTTCTTTCTAATTCAGAATCAAAAGGTAGTAATCCTTCAGATCCAGAACTACAATTAAAATATTTTTGTTTCGTTTTGTTTTATTTTAATTTTATATTTTTTTATTATTTTATTATTTTTATTCAGGTCTCTTAACTTTTTATCTTATATCCCCGACAACGCGCCCCAAAAACTTGATGCGATGCAAATTTTAATATGCTTTAAAATACAAGAATTTGATACAACTTTTTAGAAAATTTAATTTCTGGTAAACGGCTTCGAAAACTTGATGTGCAAGGTTTACTTTTATAATTTTATATTTAAATTTTATCGTAAAAGTCACAATTTTAAATGCAAGTATACGTATCGTTCAAGTAATACAGGGCTCTAGTGGAGTCCTGGTTATCGATCCTACAGGGATTGAAAAAAGGTAAGAGAAACAATATAATTTTGATAGCAATATATAAATACTCTCTTTATATATATATATATATATATATATATATATATATATATATATATATATATATATATATATATATATATATATATATATATATATATATATATTCAAATTTAATTAACTAATAAATTTTACTAAAAGAAAGTAAACAATAAGCAGGAAAGTAAAGTAAGCAGTAATTAAAATTCAATGCAATTACAAAAACGACTTTCTCCTTTTTCAACTAATCTAAGAATTATAGATTAATTATCTTTTGTAGGAAATTAAGATTATGATATTGTGCCAAATAGAAGCATTCCTATTCTTTACCCTTTGAGTCAGAGTGCAAAGAACATTGATTAATCTATAGAATAGGCTTCGGGTGTGTTATTAGTAGAATGGGTTAATCTAGGCTCACACTACTAGATGTCCAAGGGTTGCTTTGGTCGGCCCTACCAGTGACCCATTACCTTTCTATAAACCAAATTATTAGAATTTAGTCTGTCACTCTAAAAACTAATTAATTTTACGCCCATTAAATATTATCTTCCTATTTATTTGCACTTCACTTTAAATAATCCGCGTATAGCCTGCGATTACCTAAAGATTCATGTGATATTTACTAGTTAATAATTTATCTCCGGATAGGTCTCAAAATTCTTCAACAGGGTTTAACAATTTAAATGACCAATTAAAAAAGTAAACTAAGATCAGGTATTAATATCATCACATTAATTTAAAATATTATATATTTAATTCTCCTACAAAATTTATTTAATTTATAATCTTTTCATAGATGAAAGGAGAAAGATAACTAACTACTCGGAACTCATTGAAATAACACAACAAAACATATTTATAAAACTTTGAACCAAAGTACAAATACTTATCCGAAGTGTTCCTTCGAGAGATCTGTCGACTTCTACCGACTCTAAAGAAATGATGAAAAACTCCAACAACGAATAACACACAATAAACACTTAAAATAAACTCTCTAGATACAAAATAAAGTGGCACCCTAAGTATGGAAGAGAATAAATAAAACTAAAGATGAGAGAGAAGATGGTAAAATACTAAAATTGGAGTTTTGATATTAGGGGTACGAGTTATTCTGTAGAAAGGGCCTCTATTAATAGAGCTCTGAATTTGACCAAGGGTTGCTTAAGACACGTCTTCAAAATTCATCCAAATTGAATGTATCTTCTAGAAGGTAACTGTCGCGCTTAGGCGCCGGGATCTGGCGCCTAGGCGCCGGACACCTTGACCAAGTCGTTCGCACCTCTTCACTTTGGGTAGCACCTCTTCGAGATCCAGACCATTTCCTGGTGTCCAAATACATTGTATCACATGCCCTATATATTAGGAGTAACTTCCAGTCTTTTAGAAGCTTCAATAACCGCTTAACACCATCAAAATAACTACCTAAAGTCATCAAAAAAACTTAACGGCGTCTGTATCGAACTGGCGCTTAGGCGCCGGACTCTAGCGCCTAGGCGCCAGGCCAATAATTCCAAAATTTGCTCCATAAGCTCCATTTTTGCTCCTTTTTGCTCTTTTTTCCTTCTTTTTCTTCATTGGACTCTTTTTTTATCATCTACATCCAAAAACATGAAAATACCTTTCATTAAAGCATAATATCCGTAAGAATTGAATAATAAATAAGGTATAAAAATGGGTATTTTTTAGGTAGATCAACTCGCAACTGATAAATTTTCTTCTATTGAAAACTCAGGATCTAGGGATTTCAAGATGATTAGATGCCATAATGATGTGTTTTGGTGGAGTTTCAAATCATTTTTAGGAAGTAGATAGTTTAGAATTCCAGTTATAGGAGTTTTTAAAGAGTTAAAACACCTAGAATCGCTAGAAACTGTCAAAACAACTCTCTAAACCGTCCATTCACCGATCTCGCCATTGGCGGTGTCGATCTCTCCGTCAGCGGGATTCTTAAATAATATAAACTGACTTTGGCGGGTATAACTCGCCGTCGGCGGCGTCGATCTCACCGTCGGCTGCCAAGGCAAAAAATTGCCCAGTCTCGCTCTGGTCCGAATGCTTTCCAAGTTTTTCTATTAATCCAATATCGTGATGATCAAAAGGGTAAATTCGAGTAGTAGAATTCATTCATACACAAACTAATAATAAATCAAATAAATATACAATCATTACATATAAAAATAAAGATAACTATGGGTTGCCTCCCATAAAGCGCTTGGTTTAACGTTGTCAGCCCGACCTATTCAGGTTGTTAATTAGGTTGACTGAGCATTAAAACCTCTTTAAAATTTGGTCTTTTTCCCTCAAAATATGGTTTTAATCTGTGTCCATTTACTTTAAATCTGTTTCCAGTCTTTGGATCTTCAATTTCAACAGCTCTGTATGTAAGTACTTGAGTTATAATGAAAGGTCCTAACCATCGAGATATCAATTTTCTAGGAAATAATTTTAGCCTTGTATTGTACAACAATACTTCTTATCCTGGTTCAAAATTCTTTTGTTTAATCTTTCGATCATGCCATATCTTCATTTTCTCTTTATAAATTATATCGTTATTATAAGATTTATTTCTTAATTCCTCTAATTCATTCTTCTGCAACAATCTCTTCTCACCAGCATCTTTCAAATTATAATTAAATTCTTTAATCGGCCAATACGCTTTATGCTCTAATTCAACTGGTAAGTGACAAGTCTTTCCATAAATAAGTCTGTAAGGAGTCATTCCAATCGGGGTTTTATAAGAAGTTCAGTATGCCCATAATGCAGTGTCTGGTCTTGTGACCAATCTAATATACTAGGGTTTACAGTCTTTTCTAGAATTCGTTTAATTTCTCCATTAGAAACTTCAGCTAATCCACTGGTTTGTGGATGATAAGCAGTTGATATTTTATGAATAATATTGATTTTTTTTTGCCAATTTTTTAATATATTTATTCTTAAAATGGGATCCTCCGTCAGTGATAATCACTCTCGGCATTCCGTATCTTGTGAAAATATTTTTCATTAAAATTTTTGAAACACTCTTAGCATCACAACGAGGTAAGGCCTGTGCTTCAATCCATTTAGAAACATAATCAACAACAACTAATATATATGAGTTTTTAAACGAAGCAATAAATGGTCCCATAAAATCTAATCCCCAAACATCAAAAACTTCAACTTATAATATAAAATTCAGAGGCATTTCATTTCTTCTAGATATATTACCTACTCTTTGGCATTTATCACAAGTTTTAATATATCTATAAACATCTCTAAAAAGAGTATGCCAATAAAATTCAGATTGTAAAATTTTATAACCAGTTTTATCAATCTCGAAATGTCCTCCAAACTCAAAATTGTGACATTTTTGAATGATCTGTTCAGTTTCTTCATAAGGCACACATCTTCTAATAATTAGATCCTTACATTGCTTATACAAATATGGTTCATCCCAAAAATACGTTTTAGCATCATGAATGAATTATTTTTGTTGTTGCTGAGTTAGCATGGGTGGTAAAATATCACTTACAATATAATTAACTATATCAGCATACCAAGGTATTTTCCACTCATTCATATTATAAAGTTGTTCGTCAAGGAAACTGTCTGAAATTTCATTGTCAGTGTCAGATAATTCACAATATTCTAATCTTGACAAATGATCTGCAATTTGATTGTCAGTTCCCTTTCTATTAATTACTTCAAAATCAAATTCTTGCATCAGTAATATCCATATGATTAATCTTGGTTTGGTATCCTTCTTTTGCATTAAATATTTAATAAGCAGAGTGATCGGTATGCACAATACATTTAGTTTCGATTAAATAAGATCTAAATTTATCAAAATCATATACAATTGCTTATTAATTCTTTTTCAGTAATCGTATAGTTAATTTCGGCATTATTAAGAGTTTTACTATAGCATAGTATATAACTTTAAAAATTTTATCATATCTTTGTCCAAGAACAACTCCTATAAGCATAATCACTAGCATCACACATAAGTTCAAATGGTTTCTCCCAATCAGGTGAAACTATTATAGGTGTTGTGATT
The DNA here is from genome assembly GCA_022702705.1 of Papilionanthe hookeriana x Papilionanthe teres. Taxonomy (NCBI): domain Eukaryota; kingdom Viridiplantae; phylum Streptophyta; class Magnoliopsida; order Asparagales; family Orchidaceae; genus Papilionanthe; species Papilionanthe hookeriana x Papilionanthe teres. Next base: position 39,624,311 of record CM040427.1, on the reverse strand, counting down.
AATTTATCTTTTAATAATTCAAAAGCATTTAAGCATTCTATAGTGAATTCAAATTTCTTGTCCTTTTCTAAAAGTTGGCATAGAGGTTTGGTAATTTTTGAAAAATCTTTTATGTAGCGTCTGTAAAATCCAGCGTGTCCAAGAAAACTTCTTACCCCTCTCACTGTAGTAGGAGGTGGTAATTTAGCTATAACTTGAATTTTTGCAGGGTCTACTTCCATGCCATTTTCCGAAATTTTATGCCCTAATAAAATTCCTCCTGCAACCATAAATTGGCATTTCTCCCAATTTAGAACTAAATTAGTTTTTTTGCATAGCTCCATAACTTTTTCAAGATGATCCAAGCATGCGTCAAATGATGTTCCAAACACACAGAAATCATCCATAAATACTTCTATTACATCATCAATTAATTTACTAAATATAGACATCATACATCTTTGGAATGTTGCAAGTGCATTGCATAGTCCAAAAGGTCTCCTTCGAAAAGCAAATGTTCCATAAGGACTGTTAAATGTATTTTTCTCTTGATCCTCAGGAGCAATAGGAATTTGATGGTAGCCAGTATATCCATCTAAAAAACAAAAGTATTTGTGCCCAGCTAGTTTGTCTAACATCTAGTCTAGGAATGGTAAAGGGAAGTGATCTTTCCTGTTGGCTGCATTTAATTTTCTATAATTAATACAAATACGCCATCCAGTAACTTGTCTGATAAGTATTAAATCATTATTTTCATTAGCTTCAACAGTCACTCCTCCTTTCTTAGGGACACAATGAATTGGGCTTACCCAAGCACTGTCCAAAATAGGATATATAATACCATTGTCTAAACATTTTAATATTTCTTTCTTGACTACATCTTTTATCATTGGGTTTAATCTCCTTTGGGGATCAACTCTTGGTTTATGTTCATTATCTAAAATAATTCTGTGCATACAGATTGAAGGACTAATTCCTTTAATATCTGCTAAAGTCCAACCAAAAGCTTTCTTATACTTTTTTAATGTGTCCAGAACTTCTTGCTCTTGTAATTCATTTAATTCTGTCGATATAATAACCGGTAAAGTTAAAGAATTTACCAAAAATGCATACTTCAAATGAGTAGGTAAAACATTTAACTCAAGTTCTGGAGGTTTTATAATCGACGGAACTATATTCTTTTCAGCATTTTCCGTAATATCCAATATCTCAAATCTTTCTTGTATATAATCTAATTCTTCATTTTCTGTTTCTTCAAATAATTTTGTATTTTCTATTTCTTGTTTATCTTCAAAGTATTTTTTTAAATGTTTATTTCGTAGATGTTCAAGAATTTCCATTCGAAAACATTCATCATCTTTTTTAATAGCAGGATATTTCATTGATTTTGCAATGTTAAAAGTTACTTCTTGATCATTTACTTTCATAGTTAATTCTCCTTTTTGCACATCAATCATAGCTCTTCCAGTAGCTAAGAAGGGTCTTCCTAAAATTATGGGTATTTCTTTATCTTCCTCCATATCTAAAATAATAAAATCCACAGGGAAGATAAATTTGTCCACTTTTACTAACACATCTTCAATAACTCCTTTAGGATATGTCACAGAACGATCAACTAACTGAAGAGTTACTGAAGTAGGTGAGACTTCTCCCAATCCTAATCTTTTAAAAATTGATAGAGGCATAAGATTGATGCTGGCTCCCAAGTCACATAAAGCTTTTCCATAAATTTTTTCTCCAATAGCACAATGTATAGTGAAACTACCAGGATCTTTTAATTTCTCAGGAAGCTTTTTCTGAATAATTGCACTACGCTTTTCGCTAAGTGCAATAGTTTCATTATCTGTGAACTTTCTCTTCTTGTTTAACATATCTTTCATAAACTTCACATAATTGGGCATTTGTTCTATTGCTTCTACAAAGAGAATATTCACCGTTAATTTCTTCAGGATTTCAAGGAATTTAGAAATTTGTTTATCCTTTTTATGTTTCTTTAATTGCTGGTGGTGGTTTTTCTACAGAAATTTTCATATATATTAGTGGGTAATCTAAATCTTGATCTTGCGGATCCTTTTCTTTTTCAGTTTCCACTTTCTCTTTTTCACTTTTTGTTTTTTGTAGTCTTGTTTCTAACTCTTTTCCACTTCATAACTGTATTGCTTTGATTTGTTCTTTTCCTTGGTCTTTAGGATTAATTTCCACATTACTAGGAAAAGTTCCAAGACTTCTATTATTAAGCGCAGTAGCGATATGCCCAAGTTGAGTTTCAATATTTTTAATAGCAGTTCCTTGATTTTGTAATTGGTTCCTTGAATTTGTAGCTGATTTCCTTGATTACGTAAATGCTGGCCCATCTTTAATATCAATTCTTCCATAGATAACTTCTTTTCCTTAAATTGAGAATTATTATTAAATCCAGGTGGATAAGAAGGTTTATAATTAGGATTTCCTTGGTTAGATGAATTTCCTAATGGGTTTACTGAGTTGTTCATCCATTTTTGATTAACAGAATTGTTATTCCAATTAAAATTTGGATGAATTTTCCAACCAAGGTTGTAATAATTTGCATAAGTATTATTGGGTCTATTATTGACAGCATTTAAAGTTTCATAAGAAGGTTGAGAATCCATAAATTGTCCAGATGAATTTTCTTCTAGTATAGTAGGAGAATAATTCATTCCAAAATGATCTAATTTCTTAGATATAGCAGCAATTTGAGAAGCTAACATAGATATTGCATCAAACTCATGGATACTGGTTATTTTTTTAGGATTTAGCCTTTTAGAAGGCCATTGAAAATTGTTGGTAGCCATTTCTTCAATTAATGAATAAGCCTCATCAAATGGTTTTGACATTAATGAACCACCAGCGGTAGCATCAATGATAGATCTATAAGATCCTACTAATCCATTATAAAAAGTTTGAGTGATCAACCAATCTGGTAACGCATGATGTGGGCATTTCCTAAGAAGATCTTTAAATCTCTCCCAAGCTTCATATATCGATTCTCAGTCAAACTGACTAGAAGAGGTTATATCATTTCGAAGCTTTGTAGTTTTTGAAGGAGGAAAGTATTTGGATAGAAATTTTTGTGATAATTCTCCCCAAGTTCTAATAGATCGAGGTGCTAACGAATTTAATCATATCTTAGCCTTATCCCTTAAAGAAAAAGGAAAAAGCCTAAGTCTAACAACATCATTAGATACTCTATCATATTTAAAAGTAGCACAAAGTTCTAAAAAACTAGCGAGATGTAAATTAGGATCTTTGTTTGGTGAACCACTAAATTGATTATTCTGTACCATTTGGATAATTGCATGTTTAAGCTCAAATGAATTAGCCGCTACATCATGATTTTGGATAGTTAAGTGAATTTCATCTAATGTAGGCTTTGCGTAATCTCTTAAAGGTCTCGGTTGATTTGTATTTTCAATTGCTGGATTATTTGCCATTTGATTTAAATTTTTAATTTTTTTTGTTTTCTAATTTTTTTAATAGTGCGTTCTAATTCCGAATCGTAAGATATTAAATTTTCGGTTCTAAATTTACGCATACACAACTTAATTAATTTTAAAATAGTCGGTTACTCTAGTAATTATCTAAATAATTATTTTATTAATTATCTTAATAATTACTTTACTTCCCTGGTAACGGCGCCAAAAACTTGACACGGGGGGCAGCAGGCTACTGTTTAACTAAATAAGTGTTTAACCAGTGTAAAAATAATTTTCAATAATAGCAAAGTTACCCATTTTATCAACGCAAGTATACGTATAGTTCAAGTAATACAGGGCTCTAATGGAGTCCTAGATATCGATCCCATAGAGAAGTTAGAGATTATGAACTAATTATAGCAGTTGCAATTACTATCTAGTGTACGGAAAGGAAGAACACTTACTCTAAACTCTACTACTAATTTTTGAATGGAAGATTGCAATTTAAAAAAGTATCTCTCTCCTTGTTCAGAGAATTAAGTGAATGGATAATTAAACTAGTTAGAATTATATTGTGCCAAAAAGGAGCATTCCTACTCTTTACCATTTCGTTCAGGCATAAAGAATATTGACTAATCCTATGCTTGGTTACTGAATCTGCGGCTAGGCTGGGAGGATACCGGCTCTCACTTCTGAGCTCCCACGTTCCCCTCGCCTGAGGGCTAACATCTACACTTCAGCACCCAAACGATAAGACCGAATTAAAGATTTTAGTCTGTCACTCTAAAATATCCAATTCTACGCCCGATAAATAATATTTCCCTATTTATTTGCACTCTCCTTTCAAGGCCTTTGCTTTCCCTGAATCTTGGATGTAATCTTTACTTTAGTTGTAAAATCAACATATTTTAACAGTTCAATTGGCCATATTGAAAGTAAATTAAGATTTAAGTAAAATATTATCACAATTTTTATTTAATTTTTTAGGCACAACTAATTCAATTTTCCATTTCACAATATCTCAAAAACAAGAAAAAGACAGAGAAAACTACTCAGAATGCATAGGAAGAATAACACAAAACTTGGATTTCATATAAAATTAAAGTTATAAAACAATAGACAAAACTTATCTTGAATCTTCTCCCCAAGAAGACTCCTTGAAGTTCCTCTGACTCTTCCTTCTTGTACAACACACTCAATTAAACTCACTAATATACTCTCTAGATTACACTTACTCACTAAATACACTAATAAGACACTCAAAAGACACACACACCACAACTTAATTTGGCCTAATATCGTCTCAATTTAAAGAGGGAGAAAGGTTGCTTAAGCTCCTCTTCAAAAAACATCCAGATTCATTGAACATTGCTTGAACCGACCTTCTCACCGTCGGCAGACTCTTTGGCGCCGACGGCGGGCTTTTAGAACATAGGCCAATTGCTCAGGCTCGCTGTCGGCGGGCTCGATCTCGTCGTTGGCAGGCTCCTTTATAATATTTTCAAATGCTCTCAGGAAAAACACGCCGTCGGCGCCCTATTTCTCGCTGTCGACGGGATAGTTCAATTTTTATCTTTTTTTAGTCCTTTTTGTTCCAAATTTGCTCCTTTCCCATCTTTTTGCTCCATTACCTATAAATCTTCATACCTGCAATAAAACATAGAAAATACCCTTCTTTAAAGTGCAATTTCATATAAAATTAGTATGAATTTCTCAATACATTTTTCTTTGGTCAAAAGCGAAATTAACATTAAACATCTAAACATCCAACAGAACACTACAATACTAAACAAACAATCACAATACTACACAGTCCAGTTAACAATTATAATGTTTCAGTACAACATAACAGTACACCAACAGGTTTACAAAACATATGAAAATAAATAAATACTACATCACAGCAATACAACACAACACAATAAGAACAACAGAAATAAAAACAAACAATCTACCAGTCTCCATCACCAGGATCAGTAGGGTCATCAACGTGCTCATCAGCAGGTCAGGTCTATATGGTGTTTAGCTGGGGCTAGTAGGAAATATAACATCAGACTCCCCACTTATAAATCTGACCTGAGCATCAAAATAGGCAATATCGAACTCAACTCTCCTCTACAGATAATCTTCATTCACATCACTCCTCGCCTCAAACACATCCATCCTACCATGGAGTCTATCCACACTAGCACTCTGTAGTCTCAGCTGCTCCATAATATCAAATAAGGTAGGTGGCTCAGATGTAGATGGAACATCATAACTTGTAGTAGGAATATCAGTACTCCTACGCTTAGCTCTAGCTCCCTCATGAGACTCATAAGTACGAATAATAGTCTTTGTAATTGGTCTCAGAGGTATAGCCACTTCTTCAGAACTACTGAACTCCACTCCAGACTGAACACAAAGGGCATGAACTAAGGCAGGATGTCCTAATCCTCCAGTGGTCTCGCCTCTAGCAATAGTCTGAATGTTCTTGTAAACAATAGTTCCAATATCAATCTTTTTCATCTTCTGAATACAGTAATTCAGAATCGCTCTATCTCTTGTAACTTCGCTATGGTGATTAGATGGTAATAGTCTCGCAGAGATGAAATAATGCCAAACCTTTGATGCAACATTCAATGTGGAAGCGAGGAAATTAATTAACTATTTTTTACTTACTTTCCATTCCCCTCTTCCGTCAGTCAGAAAAGCAATAACTTCTCTCATATTCTCCCCTCGAGTGTCAATGTTTTCGTACTCACAAACGAATGTTTCCCGAGCCTGATAGAAAGCATTGATACGTTGAGGAGTAAACTCAACCATTTTTCCTCTAACAAGCACATACTCAGTCTCAGTCCAGGGTACATTTGAATAGAATTATTTAACAACTCCCATAACAGCATTCGCAGTAAAATAACACAATCACTCCTAGTTCCGCTCTGCAATTAATTGTTCTACAGATCCACCTGGACTATCAAAAGCTCGATCCTCGATACACTTCTTGTTGTAAAGATAAGAGGTAAATGGAAATTGGGCTTTGTTGTTAACGAACTTCTCCTCATCAAAAGCCAATTTCCTCTTTCCTTTACTCAACCTTGGAGCCATGTGAATTTCTAAAATTTGCAAGAAAGTTCCAATAAATCCCAAATTCATAATGTAACAAACTCCAAACATTATTCTAAACAAGTAAGAGCAAATTTCATCATGGAAATCTCAAAATCTCTTTAAAATTCCAAAAATTCCACCATAAGCAATGTGAGAGATTTCCATGGTGAAAATCCAAAAATTTTAACTTAAAGTGAAGCTCTTACCAGGAGAAGTGTAGATCCGACCTTGAAAAGCTTTGAAATCAACTTGAATTCGAGATCTAGCAAGACCTAGATCTTCAAAATCACGAAAATGGAGGAAGAAGAAAAAGGCAATGGAAAAATTTGCGGGTCCCAGAGTAAAAATCACGAAAATGAGGGTTTTTGGCCTTTTACTGGGTTCGGGCGCCGGCAGCGCTCTATTTAAAAATAATAGCCAAACTCTCTGGATTTGGGCGCCGGCGGCGCCAGTCCAAAATTTTTTCTGGGTCCGAAATTTTTTTCGTAATTTCGATCGTTTCGACTTCCACAATGATGTTTAACACTTCAATAGGCATTTACATCATCTCATAAGCAATAATCAACATAATTCTTTAAACAAACAATACACAACAAACTTATATATATAATCTAAGTTTCAACATAAACACCAAATATGTTCATTCAAACCAAACCAACTCTTAGATATTTAGTGTTGTAAGTACTCTATGATAGGCAAACATTAAAATCTAAGTACACAATGAAAGTAAGCATATCCAAATCCAAATTCAAAGCAAAGCAAATACTACACACCAAGCATACTTAAGTAAAGCAAACTAAACACATAACAAACATAAGTAGAATCTATCAATTACTCCACATCAGTTTCAGAACTATCCTCGCCTTTAATGTCTCCAATCGACTGTTAATTCACGAACAAATTATAAAATTGACAAAACGGAAATTCGTCAGATAATTCTTCAAAGAATCACCGCGTTCTTCTTCATCAAGTTAATCAAGCCCATCTCAATTCAACCAGTGTGATCGAATTATTCCTTCATTCTCCAATCTATATGATCGAATAAATCAGAGATATTATGGATTGCACTCATAATGTTTTGTACCTGTTTGTCCAACTGTTTGATCTTATTCAATAACATTCTGAAACCTTCAAGAAACTAGGGTTGAATTGGTTGTGAAGTATGTGTTGGTTGATCAGCAAGCAAATTCATGTCATCTTCATCTCCAACTGTCTAGTAGTTATAAGGATTAGTTGGATCAATAGGCCTCCATGGAAGAAGAACCTTTACCCAACTTTCATAAGGAACTTGCGATTGACAACCTAACCGAAATATGGTGGACAGGTGTCCAAGGCCATATTTAGATCCATGAACAATTAATGCCAAAACTGATTTCACAATGATGTTACCAATGTCAATCGGCCTCCCAGTTTGAATGTAGAAATTAAAAATGGCGCTTTTCTTGGTTACCTTGCTAATCTTCAATGTTGGAAATAATTTTTCCGAAATAAAGTAGTGCTACTGCTTCGACACTGGATTGAGAGATGCAGATGGGAAACTAATGTATCCATTCTCTCTAATTACCCACTCCTCATTCTCATCCGTCAAATATCGATGCACATCATTCATATTGTCTCGTGTGGCATTGAAATTAGAATAATGGCAAATGGGTACATTCTCGATCATAAAGAGATCGTTAATTCATGCAGGGTGAATTACACAAATCTACCACGCACAAATATGAACCCTTGGTTGATCCCGTGAAGATTTGCATAGAATAATTTCACAATAGGAACAACAACGGCAGCGGTAGTGTAGCAAAGCACTTCCCAACGTCTCTCCTTAACAATCTCTTCAATCCTAGTAGTAGGATTATCCATACCTCGATTTATGAAGTATCTTTCCTTGATAATCCTTCTCTTCATCATCACTTTGTTGAACAAACACTGCGCTTAGAAACTTATGAGCTTCCTTCGGTTGAAAACACGAGATCGAGGGGTTTCAATGGAATAGAAATCCATGGAATATGAATTGGGAATGGTAGTTTTCATTTTTCTGGAGTTAGGAAGTCAAAAATGGAGATTAGGGAGTTATAAGGACGAAGACCATGCCCAAAACTGCCAAAACTCGCATTTTGAAACGTAAAAAACCATCAACAGGTTTTGGGCGTCGGCGGTGCTCAAACCTGTAAGTTCAGCATATGGTCTGTAATAGGACACTGGCGGCGCCCATTCTGGCTCCGGCGGCTCCAGAGGTCAAAAATTCTCACCGAACTTCATTTGGCCCAAAATATTGCAATTTCTCAATTAGATCTAATATTTATCCATTTTTAAAGTATTTAGGAGTAATTAAGATTCAAAAACAACTATCTAAAAAGCACAATTACAACAAACAAGCAAACAAACCACAAATATACATATGGGTTGCCTCCCATAAAGCGCTTGGTTTAACGTCGTCAGCCCGATTAACCATTCAGTTAATCGAGATGACTAAGCATTAAAAACTCTTTGAAGTCAAGTTGAAACCTGTAAAAGTAAGCCTTTAATCAATGTCCATTAACCTTGAAAATCTTTCCAGTATCAGGATCTTTAATATCAACAGCTCCAAAAGAATGAACTTTTACAACTGTAAAAGGTCCTAACCATCTAGACTTGAGCTTTCCAGGAAATAACTTCAATCTTGTGTTGTATAATAAAACTTTTTGTCCAAATTCCATGTTCTTTTTCAATATCTTCCGATCATGCCACAATTTCATTTTCTCTTTATAGATCCTATCATTGTGATAAGATGCATTTCTAATCTCTTTCAATTCATTCAATTGCATAAATCTTTTCTCTCTAGCATTTTTCAAATTAAAATACAACTCTTTTATAGCCCAATATGCTTTATGCTCCAATTCAACTGGTAAATGACAAGTCTTACCAAACATTAGTCTATAATGAGACATTCCAATAGGGGTTTTAAAAGCATTCCTATAAGCCCATAAAGCAGTATCTAATCGAGCAGACCAATCTAATTTATGATTATCCACAAGTTTCACCAAAATTCTTTTAATTTCACGTTAGACACTTCTGCTAAACCACTAGTATGCGGATGATAAGCAGTAGAGATTCTATGAATAATATTATATTTCTCAATTAATCTCTTAATTCGATTATTCCTGAAATGGGATCCACCATCAGTTATGATCACTCTCGCCATTCCATATCTTGTAAATATATTTTTCTATAAAAATTTTGAAACACTCCGAGTATCACATCTAGGTAAAGAAATAGCTTCAATCCATTTCGAGACATAATCTACGGCAACCAATATATATAAATTTCCAAATGAAGGAGTAAATGGTCCCATAAAAACTAATCCCCATACATCAAAAATTTCAACTTCCAAATTATAATTTAGAGTCATTTCATTTCTTCTAGAGATATTACCTACTCTCTGACATCGATCATATGATTTAATATATCTATAAACATCTCTAAAAAGAGTAGGCCAATAAAATCCAGATTGTAAAATCTCAAAAGTAGTTTTATCAACACCAAAATGACCTCCAAATTCAGAATCATGACATCGTTGAATAATCAAATTAGTTTCTTCTTGTGGCACACATTTCCTAATAATCAAATTCTTACATTGTTTATATAGATAGGTCTCCTCCCAAAAATAAAATGTTGCATCATATTTAAACTTCTTTTGTTGTTGCCTTGTTAAATCAGGTGGTACAATATCACTTACAACATAATTCACAAAATCAGCATACCAACGCAAATTACTTCTCATAATAGTATAAAGTTGCTCATCAAGGAAAATTTTTGTAATTTCCTTCTTAAATTCAGATAATTTATCATAGTCTATTCTTGACAGATGATCAGCTATTTGATTATCAGCTCCCTTCCTATCAACTATCATGAAATCAAATTCTTGCAAAAGAAGTATCCATCTAATTAGTCTACATTTCGCATCCTTCTTTTGCATTAAATATTTGATAGTTGAATGGTCTATATGCACAATACTTTTAGTTCCAATTAAATAAGATCTAAATTTTTCAAAAGCAAATACTATAGCTAATAACTCTCTTTCAGTAGTGGTATAATTAATTTGAGCCTCATTAAGAGTTTTACTAGCATAGTAAATGACTTTGAAAACTTTATCATGCCTTTGCCCCAATGCTACTCCGATCGCATAATCACTCGCATCGCACATAAGTTCAAATGGTTTCTCTCAATCGGGTGAAACAATTATAGGTGCAGCGATTAATTTCTCTTTTAATAATTCAAAAGCACTCAAACATTCATCATTAAAATCAAACTTTCTATCATTTTCTAACAGTCAGCACAAAGGTTTGGTAATTTTAGAAAAATCTTTAATATATCGCCTGTAAAATCCAGCGTATCCTAAGAAACTCCTCACCTCTCTCACAGTAGTGGGTGGCGGCAATCTCTCAATCACTCTAATTTCAAGCAGGATCGACCTTCATACCATGTTCAGAAATTTTATGCCCAAGCAGAATTCCTTCTACAACCATAAATTGACATTTCTCCCAATTCAGAACTAGATTTGTTTTCTCATATAGCTCCAAAACTTTTGCTAAGTTTTCCAGGCAAATTTCAAATGAAGTCCCGAATACAGAGAAATCATCCATAAAAACTTCAATTCCATTATCTATCATACTACAGAAGATAGACATCATACATCTCTGAAATGTTGTAGGTGCATTACACAGTCCAAAAGGCATTCTTCGAAAAGCAAAGGTTCCAAAAGGGCTAGTAAATGATGTCTCTCTTGATTCTCAGGAGCAATAATTATTTGATGGTAACCATTGTATTCATCCAGAAAAAGTATTACTTGTGTCCAACAAGTCTATCTAGCATTTGATCGAGAAAAGGAAGAGGAAAGTGATCTTTTCGGGTGGCGGTATTTAATTTCCCATAGTCAATACAAATTCGCCATCCATTAATTTGTCTTGTGGGTATAATTTCATTACATTCATTCACTTCAACAGTCACTCCTCCCTTTTTCGGTACACAATGTATTGGACTCACCCAAGTACTATCCAAAATAGGATAAATAATTCCAAAGAACTAGCCATTTTAAAATCTCTTTCTTAACTACTTCTTTCATTATAGGATTCAATCTCCTTTGCGGATCAACTCTCGGTTTATGTTCTTCATATAATAAAATTTTGTGCATACAAATCGAAGGACTGACTCCTTTGATATCTGCCAAAGTCCATCCAAAATCTTTCTTATATCTTTTTAAAGTTTCCAATAACTTCTGTTCTTGATATTCGTTTAGTTCCAAAGATACAATAACTGGCAAACTAGATGATTCTCCTAAAAATATATACTTTAAATGATTAGGGAGAATTTTCATCTCAAGTTCAGGAGGTTTTATGATAGATGGAATTAAGCTTTTATTTCCACCTTCCATGGTGTATAATACTTCAAATCTCTCCTAAACATACTCCAAATCTTCATTCTTCTTATTATCTGAATTTTCTTCATCATTAATTTCTTCTTCAAACTATTTTCATATTCCACTTCTTTTTCAAATATATTCTCAAAATGATCATTTCTCCAATGTTCACAGACCTCCATCTTAAAACATTCATTATCTTTTTCCATTGAGGGATACTTCATAGATTTTAAAATATTAAAGCTTACCTCTTGATCATTAACTCTCATAGTTAATTCTCCTTTTTGAACATCAATTACTGCTCTTCCAGTAGCAAGGAATGGTCTTCCCAAAATGATTGGAATTTCTTTATCTTCCTCCATATCAAACACAATAAAATCCACAAGAAAGATAAATTTATCCACTTTCACTAACACATCTTCCACCACTCCTTTAGGATAAGTAATGGAACGATCGGCCAACTAAAGAGTCACAGATGAAGGAGAAATTTCTCTTATTCCCAACCTTTTGAAAGTTGATAAAGGCATAAGATTAATACTAGCTCCCATATCACATAAAGCCTTTTCGAAAAAATTTTCACCTATAGCACACGGAATAGTGAAACTACCAGGATCTCTAAGTTTTTCAGGAAGCTTCTTCTGAATAATTGCACTACACTCTCCGCTAAGTGCAACAGTTTCATGATCTGTAAACTTTTTTTTCTTTCTCAGGGTATCCTTCATAAACTTAGCATAGTCAGGAATCTATTCTAATGCTTCAAACAAAAGGAATATTTATTGTTAATTTCTTAAGGATCTCCAAAAATTTTCCAAATCTGTTATCCCTGTTTTGTTTCTTCAATCTTTGAGGAAAGATTTCAACAGTTATCTTCATTGACTCAAGAGGATAATCCAAGTATGGATAAATCTTGTTTGAACCTTTTTCGATTTCCACCTTCTCCTTTTCTATTTCAACTTCATTTTGCACTCTAGTTTCCAATTCTTTTCCACTCCTTAATTGAATAGCCTTAAGTTGTTCCTTGTTTTGATCTTTTGGATTGATCTCAACATTACTTGGAAGTGTTCCAGAAGGTCTATTATTAAGTGCAGTGAAAATATGTCCCAATTGATTTTCAATATTTTTCATAGCAACACCTTGAGCTTGTAATTGATTTCCCATATTCAGAATCATTTCTTAGTAGATAATTTCTTATCCTTAAGTTGCGGGTTACTATTAAATCCAGGAGGATAAGATGGTCTAAAATTGGTATTTCCATGATTGTTCAAATTTCTAATTGGATTTATAGAATTGTTAGCCCAATGCGGGTTAACATTGGCATTGCTATTATTCCAATTGAAGTTTGGGTGATTCTTCCAACCAGGATTATAATAATTCAAATAAAGATTGTTAGGACTATTAATAGCATTTAAAGTATCATAAGGTGGTTGAGATTCTGTTATCTGTCCAAATGAATTTTCCTCCAACACTTGAGGTGGTTGAGAATAATTCATTCCATATTGATTTATTTTTCTTTGAAAGGGATGGAATTTGAGAAACTACCGTAGTCATCATATCTGAATCATGAACACTAGCTACTCTCTTAGGATTATCCCGTTCAGAGGGCCATTGAAAATTATTAGTAGTCATTTCATCAATTAATATGTATGCTTCATCAAAAGGTTTTGACATTAACGATCCACCAGCAGCAGCATTTATAATAGATCTTAATGATCCCACTAATCCATTATAAATTGTTTGAATTATTACCCAATCCGGCAAAGCATGATGTGGGAAGTTCCTAAGAAGATCTTTAAATCTCTCCCAAGCTTCATATATTGACTCTCCTTCAAAATGACAAAAAGATGTAATATCATTTCTTAGTTTAGCAGTCTTTGATGGAGGGAAATATTTTGATAGAAACTTCTGAGATAATTCTCCCCAAGTTCTAATAGATCTAGGTGCTCACAAGTTTAACCACACCTTAGCTTTATCCCTTAATGAAAAAGGAAAAAGTTTAAGTCAGACAGCGTCACTAGACACTCCGTCATATTTAAAAGTAGCACACAGTTCTAGAAAACTAGCGAGATGTAAATTTGGATCATCATTAGGTGTTCCTCTAAATTTATTATTTTGTACCATTTTGATAATAGCAGTTTTAAGTTCAAATGAATTAGCAGCAACATCAGAATTTTGAATAGTTATGTGAATTTCATCTGCCGTTGGGTTAGCATAATCGCTTAAAGGTCTTGGCAAATTTCCAATATCATTTCCCTGATTATCTTGATTATTCGCCATTTCGCAAGGATTTTCAATTTGTTTTTGTTATTTTCTAATTTTTCTGACAGTACGCTCTAACTCTGAATCGTAAGGCACTAAACCTATGGATCCACTACGACGCATATACAAGCACACAAATACTTTTATAAAGTAAATAAACAAACAAATACACACTACTAAGTAAAGGTTTTCTGTTAATATGTTTTCAATAAATACCATTTATACTTTATTCCTTAGTTAGTTACTCCGTTACCTTCCCCGGCAACGGCGCCATAAACTTGATGCGGCGGACTTTATATATGCAAGAATGTATGAACTCAGATTTATATATGTTTATAATGATTTCGTAAAGTCCGAACACTCAACGCAAGTATACATATCGTATCAAGTAATACGGGGCTCTAATGGAGTCCTGGTTATCGATTCCATATGGAATTTCGGAGTATAAGAAAGTGTTTCACAATATTTATAATATAGCACTGAAATCTGATACCCAAATTGCACTTAAAGTTTACTACTTACTACTACTATTACTATGCAAAAAACAGTAATAATTAATTAAACTACAATTACTTCTAACAACTTCGAAAACAGAATTGTCTAGCAGACACACTAAACTATGTATTTGAAAGGTTTTTAATATATGAGAAAAGTATCTTTCCTCTTGCAATGAGAATATGATGTGTGAATTGATAAGGAACAAATATCTATGTTATTGTGCCAAATAGGAGCAGAGATGATTCTTTACACTTAAAAGAGCACCCCCTCTTCTAAGCATGAAAAGAACATTGGCATATCCTAAGTTTAGTCACTAAATCCAAGACTAGACTGGGAGGATACCGGCTCTTGATGCACCAAAAATATATACGCTTTTTGCTATAAGATTTTACTCATTTTTTGTGATATTATACTGTTGACCTCATTTTTGATGAGGTCTTCTCCTCTTCTTTTAGTGCTTAGGATCTAGCCTTAGGCTTTTCCTTTGACTATCTTAGAGGATTAGGATTGGGACCCACCTTTTTAGAAATTCAAACCACTCCTAAACTCCCTGCAAACTCCACAAACTTGACTGTAGACCCCTAATCACCTAGAGGGTTGAAATCAAATGTGGAAGTTTAAAGGATGAGTTCCTATAGGACTCTTTGGCCTTAGGACTGCCACAGGTGGCACTGTCCGGTGAAGGGTTGACTTGCACACACACTACACCTACACACTACACTTTCACACACTTCCTAAAAACACACCCATACCCGACTTGACCTCCTGACTCATGTAGATGATTCACATGGATGGTCCTTAACCCCTAAGCCCTCGGCAAGAGGGTTAGGAACAACATAGTGGATGCCTCAAATGAGTCCCTTCATGGCTCATATGGGCTTGATATGGCTTCATGGCTCAACCAAAATGACTTCTTTCCACTTACATCCACCCAATCTTCAATTTCCCAAATTTTCAATTTTTGACCCCGGGACCCTACACCCGCTAACTCTACCCAAAACCCTCAAACTACCCAAATTTCTCAAAAATTTCCAAATTACCCAAAATTCTCTAAAATCAATCCCAAACATTTCCACATCACTCAAATTGATCATCCATACCCAAAAATACCAAAAATTCCAAGAAAACCTCCCAATACCCTCCAAATACCCAAAATACCCCTCTTAACCCAAAAATTCAGAAAATTCCCAGAAAATTCCAAAAAATCCCAAATATTCCCAATTTCATTTTGTTCAACTACATCATGGGCCAATTTTGTCAATTTACCCCACTTTTATTAAAATCCCCAATTTGACCCATTTTAACCCAAAGTAAACCCAATGTCAAATCTAACCTACCCAATTGACCCAAATTCTGGTCCAATTCAATTCTAAACTTCAATTCAACATCCCCAACACCAATCTAGACCAAATCCAAGCCCAATTTGATTGACATTTGGATCCAATTTCACTTTTGGCCTTAAAGCCCAATTTGGACCCATGACCCAAACTTAACCCAAAACTCACCCAATTCAACTCCAATTAGCCCCAAATCTTTTCTAAACCTTCCTTAACATCCCCATAAACAAAACACTAACATGATTTGCCCAAAAATTAGACCCAAATCCCACTCAAATTCAACCCAAAGCTAAAAGGCCCATTTTCGACCTAAACCCAAACCTAACCCAAATGAGCCCAAACCCCAAAATCAAAACCCAACCAAAGTCAAAACCTCTTTGAAACACTCCCATAAATATTTCTCAACATTAATTTTACATCAATTTCAACCCTAGCCCAACATTGGCCCAACTTGGCCCACTTGGACCCATATAGGCCCACTTACCAAATAAACCCAAATTCAAACCAATTCAACTCCAAATCACACCAAATTGACTCCAAGCCCTTCATAGAACATCCCTAAACCAATTATGACATTTATTTGACAAGGCCTTTCACAAAATCTTTACCCAAATGCCCATCCTAAAATCAAAAAGCCCATTTCCCTTAAACTTTCCTAAAAGCCCACTCCTTCAAATTCAAAAGCCCAAATTCATCCAAAGCCCACATGACACTTCCTTTCATCATCCATTTAATCAAAATCACCCCTAAGTTTCAAAATCATCAATTAAACCATTCCAAATCAAGCTTCATGCAAATTTTCACCAAAATATCCAAAATTCTTAAAACCCATTTTTATGAAATTGACTCAACCTTTTCCCAAGCCAAATGGAGCCATGGAGCCATGCACAAGCCATATGCAAGCCATGAGAGCCTCTTTACATGTCACCATGCCATTTTGGGCAAAAGGAGGAGACTCTTTCCTTAATTCCTAAAGGTGATTAACCACTCCCATGATTCCCTTAACCATGCTTATGCCTAATTGTCCTTGGATGGTGACTTGACCCCTGCGATTATGCTCGAGCCAAATCACTTTTCCCTCGGCCAAAACCAGGCCTTGGGTGGTGCACCTAGCCCAAATGGGGGGGTTGACCCATTTAGGTCCAAATTTAGCCATGCCCCCATTCCATCTAAATCAAACCCTTTACACATGGCCAATGCTAATCGATTGCACTAAGCTCGGCACCGACCTCCCTAACCAAGATGGTGACCGATGCACGGCCGGCCGGCCACCGAGCCGCCGGAAAACACCATGGCCGAGAGCTCGCATGTGAGCTAACATTGAAATTCTCCCTTGCCGAGCTGCCCCATGCCTAGTGGTCACCATGGTCGTTCTTCTCCTCACCGAGCAGTCGATCCCGAGCCCTAACTCCCCGGGAGGCCCTCCACCCTCTCCTATTTAAACTCCACCCCTCTCGGCCATGAGCGAGCTGAAAACAAAACCTTAAGGAAACTCGCCAAAATTGTTCCGGACTCCTCCCCATACACGAGCACTTGATCCCCAGGTGAGATCCCCCTGCCATTTCTTCTCTGCGAGCTCGATTTCGGAGTTGAAATTCCACCCAAAACCGAGGACACTTCTCCACGGTGAGCCAATCCCCAAATTGATTGGTTCTACACCTTCACCGGACCGAGGGAAGGTGTCCACCAGACAAAAGCCCCATCTCCGGGCCACCCGGTTGCTCCGGCCTCCAAGCTTTGTGACCGGGCTTGGTCGAAATCACATCTGAGACGATTCACCGGACCGGGAGACTTCATCGCGGAGCTTGTCGGGATCCAATCGAAGGTGCAACAACTCTCGGATCGAAGCCACACTTCTCCGAGCAAAGGTATGAACTAATTCTTCATCCCGAGCTTCGGAGATTCTCCATTTCAAATGCCTTAATTTCGATGCATGATAACCGTATAGATGTGTTCGTCTCTTCGAGACGAATCCATAGAAGCATAAGAACATAAAAATCCATTGAGTATCGAGTGAAATCTTAGGGATTTAGTGTGGACGGCTCTCGGGTGAGGACGCTCGGGGACGATGAACGGATGCCGTCCATTTAATACACGCGCGGACGGACGGCTCGGATGGCGTCGGACCGGGAGACGGTACGAGAACCGCGGGGCCCGGGCTGCCGACTCGGATGGCGGCGTCGAATGGGAGCGCGACGCGTGTGAGTTCGGAGATGCCGAGGATGCGGCGGCGCCGCGTGGATAAATAGAAAAATAGGGTATTTTTCTATTTATTTAATTCCCTAAACTTGGAAAATTCATAACTTTGTGTAGGAAAATCGGAAAAATAAAAGAAAAATACCCTCTTGCTCGGTGAACGAGAGGAGAATAATGTGGAAAAGAAATCATTTAATTTCATCAAGTATTTTATTTTTAGTAATTTATTTACTCTCTGCATACATTTAATTCTCCATGCATTCATACAATTCACCATGGCATGAGACCATAGGGCTTTTGAAGCCTCCGAATTTGGGAACATTCCCTGAATTTTCCAAAGTCGGAGGCCATCCCTATGAAGAGTTATTGATTTTTCAAATTCATGTTACTTGTTTTGAGTATTTTAATTCCAATAAATAGCATGTTGTGTAATAAATTCTAGGAAAATTTGGTGATGTTCCTTATGACCGAGAGAACCCTAGGAAAAATAGGTTTTGAGTTAGTTCATTTTAGACAACCCTAATTGGCTTAAACACCCAAAATAGGTCTCTAATTAATTAGAGCTAACCATACATCAAATTGACTTGAAATCAATTCTCCACTGACCTTTAGGATCAGAGGAACCCACCATAAAAATTTGAGGTCAATTGGACTTGGTTAGCCCCACTAATTGGGTTGATTAAGCCACTTAGTCATTTTAAACTTTAAAAATTCATAACTTTCAAAATATCTTTCAAAAATTCACCAAATTGGTTTTGGAGTCTCTCTAATATCAGGAGAGTTTAAGAAAATTAAAATTTCAATTTTCTAAAAAAAGTTGATTTTTAATATTATTTTAATATTTTTAAATAATTAAAAAATAATAAAAATCACAAAAATAATAAAATTCACCAAAATGTCACATTTTGAATTTTAATCACTTAGGAACAAATCCCATATTTTTCCTAGGTGTATTTAGTGAGATATTAAATTTTAAAGCTCTAGGGTAATTTTAAAATTAAAAAAATGTATTTTCTAGCATTTTCCACTAAAATAATTATAATAAATCATATAAAAATCAGAAAATTGCAAAATTTGATTCTCTGATTTCTTTGATATCAGAGAGATTTTTGAAAAATATAAAATTCATTTTTCAACATTTATTTTATTTTTAAATTAATTAACACTCTAAAACTTAAAATCATTATAATAAAAATAATATAATTCAAAAAATCACCAAAATTAGTCCAAGTGGTCCTCTGGTCATTAGGAATGTCCCCTAATTTTCTTAAGGACAGAAACTTTCCCTTGGTCATGTTATCAAATTTTCCTTGAAAATCTCTATTTTCTACTAAAAATAATTATATAAATAAATTAAATACAGAAAAATCACATTTTCTCCTCTCATGTCTTTATTGACATATGAGTGAAGTCACATAAAAATTTCAAGTTCATTTAAGTTCAATTTAGTGAGTTATGAAATTATTAGGCTTGAAGGGTAAAATGGTAATTAAATTTTAACCCTTAATTAAAACTTTAGGTTTAATAAAAAATTAACAAGTAAAATATTTGATCCTAATCTGATTTGGATGATTGAAATTTAAATAATTAAAGGGTAGAAACCCATTAAGCAATTTAAAATGATTAAACCTTAATTAAATAATTGATTAAATTTGGAAGAATAATAAAATTGGAATTATTAAAATAGGGATATTATTAGGAAGAGATTTATTCTTTAATTTAAAAATCCCTAAATTAATCATCTCATTAATATTCAATTCTTAATTAAAATGATAACTCAAATTTAAAATATTAAAAGACTTAATCATTAAACTAAAATTAAATCATTAAACTCTTTCAAAAATTTCAATTAAAATTAAATTAAATTAAATTAAGTAAATTAAATTAAAATTAAATTAAATTAAATTAAGATTAAAAGTTGAATTAAATTAAATTAAATTAAATTAAATTAAATAAACAAATTAAATTAAATTAAATGAATTAAATAAATTAAATTAAATAAATTAAATTAAATTAAATTAAATTAAATTAAATTAAATAAATTAATTAAATTAAATTAAATAAATTAAATTAAATTAAATTAAATTAAATTAAATTAAATTAAATTAAATTAAATTAAAAATTAAATCAAATCAAACTAAATTGAATTAAATTAAATCAAATCAAACTAAATTAAACTAAATTGAATTAAATTAAATTAAATTAAATTAAATTGAATTAAGTTGAATTAAATAACATCACCTAAGACATAAAGAATTCAAAAATAAATCTAAGATAACTTGAACACTATTCCAAACTTAAATCATTAATTTGAACTTAAATTTGAATCACAAACCATTTGAACACCAATTTACCCTCAAGAGCTTTAGTTATCATAACTCCTAAACAGAATATAAAATGAAATGTTACTTCACTTATAGGATATTCAAATGTCCTAGTTCACTGAGCAAGTTAACAAAAAATTAAAAAAACCTCGGACGATCGATTCACTTACACAATTAAATTCTCTTGGACTTAAAACAATCCTAGAAATATTGAAAAGATGTTTAGGATCCTTCCTAAGCACTTCCTCAATATGATAGGATATTTATAAGAACAATTGAACTTAGTTGTTCTTTGATGAAGAAAATCGTCTTCAAACCAAAAACACAAAGAACCTAGACGTCATAGGAAATGACTAAGCTATAGGATTAGGAATTTGGTAGAAAACCATAACCCTTTCCCTTAGCTTTACCTAGGAACTTGCTTAAATATTCTAATTGTGTTTTAAGTGCAGCTTGGGATGACGGGAAGACCCTCCGAGTACGCTTTTATTTTATTGCGATTTACTTTACGGCAATTTATTTAATTGCATCGCACTTATTTTTCTTGCATGATAAAACAACAGTTGCATGAAAACCTACACCTTTAGGACAGAAACCAAAGCTGAAACCCATAACTAAATTAAAAGACACTACAAGATAAAATTCACCCCCACGACATTTCAAAATATAAGACAACTCAAAATTTAATCACAAACGGAACACAAAACTACAATTACAACTAAATTAAAACGTCTTGTTGGATGATCGGGAATACCTCGGATGATGTAACCTACGTGTTGCTAACGGGATTTCCCACGGTCTAAATGAAAGTGTGGAACTCATTCAGTTGAGTTTAGCAAACTCATCTGGACTAAGTGAATCCGATAAAAATAATGATGCCGGAAGGATGGAACCGTGGGATCTTAACCGGTGTTGTTATAATCAACTTTAAGATTTGTTTTAATTAAAACACAAAAAACACTTGGAAATTAAGACTTTCTTTAAACCAAACACTTCTCTCATCTCCTGATTTATGATTTCTAAAACTAAACCTCTGCAACAACAAGGAGCTCGGAGCATGGTGGGCAGCACGGCCATCGTCGTCAGCAAAACTTGAATCTACTTCAGCAAAACTTTCCTAGAATTAAACAACAAAGCCATAGGACTTCGAGGTAGTTTGCCTAGTGCAACATAAATCCTCAACTCTTCGTTAGGCATTTGCATTGCAAATTAAGCCCAAATCGGTTTTAGGATTCCGAGGTGGTCGTTCGATACGACATAAACCCTCGCATCTTCCGAGCGATTTGTATGATTCTATCATATAAATATAAGCCCTAATTAACTAAAATTGGCAAGATTAAAACATTAAATAAACGTTAGGACTTTCCTAAATCCAAGCCAAACAATAGGATAGTCGGGAAATTACCGAAGTCCGCTTCGAATCCGTAATTTCTCCTACTTTTCTTCCTTTGAATTTCCAAAACAAAATGTTCCAAACTTGATCCATTCCCTATTGAGATTCAAAAATTCAATCCTTTGAAAACTTAAACTTTGAAATTCTTGAGAGCAGAATTATTGATTATTATCGAGAGTTTTCTTAGGTGATTCCCGTCACTTAAGATGTAATTAACTATAGGGGCTTGCCCTTATAGGGAATTTTAAAGAACCTGGGTAATATAAACCCCGTTTAATATTTTCATATTAAGCGGGGAATTTGTCGGCTTATAAAATTGGTTCGCAGACCAAACGGATGTCACAAATCTTCTAGTTTATTTAACCGAGCCCCACCATCGAGCGAGTGTGTCTATCCTTAGGGATAGATACACGGTTTGCGGTGCGATGCTCGTTTATATAAACTATTTGGGATGTGAGATCGGTTTGATTTCATATCTTAAAATCTTCAAATTTAAAATTATTTTCAAAATCAAATACTACTTTTTTCAAATTATTTATCTAAACTAAATTTAAAATTCGCCGATAACTTCTGTTAGGCGACCCCTTTTTAAAATATCACACAACCTAAAAATAGTGCCGACATATACTTTAAAAGGAAGGTATGTTGTATGTTTTTGGTTTTAAGTACAAAAATGGTGATTGGAGCAAAAAGAAGCAAAAACGGTGCAATTTGGAGCAAAAACAAGCATGAAAACAAATTTTGGATTGACACCTTTCGATAAGTCTTTCTATGTTTAATCTCTTTTACACTTCTTGCATATTTTTGAATGAGATTACACTTTAAAGAAATGTTGTTTTTATGCCTATTTTGTAGGGCTATCTGTTAGGAACGCAACGCAACTGAAACGGGGCGAATCGGAGCTGTAACGGAGCCAAACGAAGCAAAATGGTGGAGCTGCACAGGATGGGCGCCGGGGGCACCCAAACTGGCGCCGGCGGCGCCAGAAGCCTGAGACCACGAAAAATAGGGCGCCGGCAGCACCCGAGACGGCTTGGACGTGATATTAGGCGGTTTTTTGCCAAATACATCGAATCTGGACGCTTTTTGGAGGGTTTCTTCATGCCCCTCTTGGGAAATTCATCCCTACTCTATTTTAAATTGAATTTGAAGCCAAAAATGAAAAAGAGATCTTAGGAAAAACTTGGAGAATGCTTAGAGATCTTAGAATAGGAGTAGAAATGTAGATTTCTACCTTTTTGGAGAAATTGGTGAGGGGATTTTGAGAGAATCTGTAAGGGAATGTTCTAGCATTGCATGGATCCGCGGGAGACTTTGTGGGAGAGATTTTCATCTTTCTTTCAAGGGAAAAAAGCTAAGTATTGTGTTCTTCATTATCTTATGATTTTGTAAACACTTATTTTGTAGATTTGCTTTGAAATAAAGTTTTTCGTTGTGTTTTCTTCGTGCTTTGCGATGTCTTTCTCTTACTCTTTCTTCTTATTTGGAAATAGTCGCATAAGAAGATTATGTCATTGTTTTCACTCTATTTTTCTTTTGCAATGAGTAGAATTCATGTTTAGGATATTGAGATGCTTGCTAAAAGATGTTTTAATTATAAATGTGATGGTTTTTACTTGCACTTTATTTACATTACAATAAGGGCCCGTTGTATTGTTAAAATTCATTGTAATTGCATTGTCCCGGAAGGACGGTGTAATTTTCAACAAGGTGGAACCATATTCAATGTCCGTGAATGAATTGCTTAGTTCATGGGGATTGAGTGCAAATAAATAGGGAAATATGGTTTCATGGGCGTCGAATTGGAGGTTTCAGGGTGACAGGCTGGAATCCCCAATTTGGTCTTAAGATTGGTAACTAAAGTTGAAGGTTAGCCTTCAGGTGAAGGGTGAGTGAGAGCTCCGTAGTGACAGCCGGTATCCACTCAGCCTAGTCTTAGATTTAGTGACTGAACTTAGGATCTGTCAATGTTATTTACATGCTTAGAAGAGGGGATACTTTTTTTAGGGTAAAAAAACATTTATGCTCCTATTTGGCACATACAATATTTAATGCATCTCATTCCTTTACATTATCCAATTCATTACATAAGAATAGTAGATTTTATTATCTCAAAATTCACCAAACCAATTTATCTAAAAAGGGTTATCTTTAGAAGTAATATTTGCATTTAGGAGTAGTTGTTATCCTTACATACAATTATCTGCATTTAGGAGTAGTTGTTAGAAACACCACCTATATCGACCATTCCAAACTAAGGCTGTTAGTAGTAGACTAGAATTTGATTAAGAACCTCTTACCTCGCTTCTTTGTGGGATCAATAAACGGGACTCCATTAGAGCCCTGTATTACTTGATATGATATGTATACTTGCGTTTGAAATTGTGACTTTAAAAAATCATTATAAATATATAAATCTGAGGTCATAAATTCTTGCATAATAAAAAAGTCACATCAAGTTTTTAGCACTGTTGTCGGGGAAGCTTCGGTAAGAACTTTAGCAGAAAGTTTAGTTGAAGTAATTAGGCTTAGACTTGGAAAACTGCAGTATCGTAAAAACTATTTTTGTGTGAAAAGTGTTTTTATATGAAAAAGTGTTGTGAAAAAAAAGAAAAAAAATTTATTTTTGTGAAAAATATGGTGTTCGTGAAAATGTTTTGTTGTGTTGAATATATTTCATCTGTTATTTGTTTAATTGTTAATTTTTTGTTTGTTATGTTACGTATGCGAAACAAAAGATCTGCAGGACTTGTGCCTTATGATCCCGAGTTTGAAGAAAATAAAAAAATAAAAATACAGAAAGGACTCGAAAAACTAGAAATGGAGATGGAAAACATTCAAGATAATAACTTAGAAAATCATCATACTGCATTGAGGGATTACGTAAATCCTACGACAGATGAAATTTACTCAAGTATACAAAACCCTGTCGTAGAAGCTGACTCATTTGAAATAAATCCTGAGATTATCCAACTGGTGCAGAACAATTAGTTTGGGGGAACTCCTTTAGAGGATCCCTATTTACACTTATCAAATTTTCTAGAACTTTGTGCTATATTTCGTTATAACGGTATGTTAGATGATGCTGTTAGACTAAGGCTTTTTTCTTTCTCACTAAGGGATAAGGCTAAAATGTGGTTATACTCATTAGCACCTGGCTCTATTAAAAATTGGGAGGAGTTAACTCAAAAATTCCTAGCTAAGTATTTTCCACCTTCAAGGACTACTAAACTTAAAAACGATATTATCTCATTTTGTCAATATGAAGGGGAATCAATATACGAAGCCTGGGAAAGATTTAAGGAACTCCTAAGAAAGTTTCCACACCATGCTCTGCCCGATTGGTTAATCATTCAAACTTTTTACAATGGGTTAGTAGGATCCATTAGGTCTATAATTGATGCTGCTGCTGGTGGATCATTAATGTCAAAACCATTTGATGAAGCGTATGTGTTAATTGAAAAAATGGCTACAAATGAATTTCAATGGCCATCTGCTATGGTAAATCATAAAAATGTAGCTAGAGTGCATAGTACGGATGTGATTAAAATTCTTGCATCTCAGGTTTCTGTAATATCAAGGAAGTTGGACCAATTTGGAATGAACCAACCTCAATTTACTCCTGTAAGTGAGGAAAGTTCGTTAGGGCATATGATTGATTCTAACTTAACATATGATGCTTTAAATACCATAAATAACCCGTATTCTAACTTTTACAACCCAGGTTGGGAGAACCATCCTAAATTTAACTGGAATCATATTACTGATGGTGGAAACCAAAAATGGGAAAATAATCATATAAATCCTAATGGAAGTTGGAATAATCAGGGGAACACAAACTATAGACCTTCATATCCACCGGACTCTAACAATGATCAACAATTTAAGGATAAGAAGATGTTTATGGAAGAAGTGGTATTGCAAATGAGAAACCAGTTGCAAAGTCAAAATGCTGCGATTAGAAACATAGAGAATCAACTGGGACAAATTGCTAATTCACTTAGCAATGGAACCCAAGGAACACTTCCTAGCAACATTAAGATCAACCCTAAAGAGAACACTAACGAACAAGTAGAAGCTGTCCAATTAAAAAGTGGAAGAGAGATAGAGGGTGTGGTTAGAAAAGAGAAATATGTTGTGAGAGAAACAAAAGAAACTAAAAGACCTGAAGAACATGTTTCTAAGGATCTAGAAAAATTAATATCTCCAACTAAAATCAGTTTGGAAAGACCACCACCTCCATTTCCTCGAAGACTTATACAGCATGAGTTGAATAAAAAATTTTCAAAGTTCATGAAAGTACTTAAGAAGTTAACGATAAATATTCCTTTCACTGAAGCTTTGGAACAGATGCCAAGTTATGCAAAGTTTATAAAGGAGATATTAAACAAGAAAAGGAAATTTGGGGATTACGAGACAGTTGCACTAAGTGAGGAGTGCAGCGCTTTACTTCAGAAAAATTTTCCTCGGAAACTTAAAGATCCTTGTAGCTTTACAATTCCTTGTGCAATTGGAAAAAGATTATGTGGAAAGGCTTTATGTGATTTTGGAGTGAGCATTAATGTGATGCCTCTATCTATATTTATAATGTTAGGTTTAGTCAATATTTCTCCCACTACTATAACCATTCTCTTAGCTGATCGATCTATCATTTATCCAAAAGGAGTTATAGAAGACGTGCTTGTTAAAGTGGATAAATTTATCTTTCCTTTGGACTTTATTGTATTAGATATGGAGGAAGATAAAGAAATTTCAATTATTTTAGGGAGACATTTCCTTGTTACTGGACAAACTATGATAGATGTGCAAAAAGGAGAGTTGATTATGAACATTAATGACCAGGAAGTCACTTTAGATGTGTTGAAGACTATGAAATTTAGATCTGAGAGAAAAGATGATGAATGTTTTTGGATGGATGAAATTAATTATCTAAGTAAAGACCATTTCCAAGAAAGTTTTGAGAGTAAGATAACAGATGAGGTCGGAATGGATTTTTATGATGATTCAAAAATTTTATTTAAAGAAGACTGTATGTATGTTCAAGAGAGGTGTGAAATGATGGACGCTACCAAAAATAGTAAACTTTTAATTCCATCTGTTGAAAAATCTCATGAACTTAAGATGGATGTACCCCATACAATTTTAAAGCCAATCTATTTAGGGAATTCATCTACACAACCAGTCTTTATATCTTTAGATGCGACTCAATCACAAGAAAAACCTGAATTAAATGATGAACAAGATAAAATTATTAAACTAGGACTTGGAAGAGAATTTGAGGATAAATTTCAAAAGAACTTTGAGTTGAGAAAAGAGGATAAGGATATTGGAAGACCATTGGAAGAAATTCCTAAGGAATCAAAAAAACATATTTCCTCAACTAAGATAGATCCTCAATCATTTAATAATTATAAAGGGGAAGAATTGGAAGATAACTTGAAATATAAGAGTAACGTAGAAGAATTTGATCCAGAATCCGAATTATCTAGAGAGAATCCGATCCAAATTTTGGGAGATATTGAATTATCATATATAGATTCATTTCTTATAAATTTCAAAGATGATATTAATATGCAGATTGAGAAAATCAATAAAAGAATATTGGATCTAGAAAGAAATATGAGGAACAATGGTGTGAATCAAACTGAAAAAGAAGAGCTGAATGAAAAATTACAATTTGAGAATTCTGTAGGAATCCCTGGATCTGAAAAAGATTAGGCGATTGATCGAGGATTACTTAATTGGAATTTTGATCCATAAGGAATCATTTGTCAGGCCTGCGATGTTAAAACCAAGCACTTTATGGGAGGCAACCCATAGTTATCAGTGTGCTTTGATTTAGTGTGCTTGAGAGTCATGATTGTTAGTGTTGTATTGTGTTTACTTTATAGTTGATTAATCAGTTTGATTGTTGATTGTTGTTGTTTGGATTGTTAGTAGTTTGATTTGATCTTTGTGTGTCATCAGGGAGGTGATTCCTTAACTTCTTATTTTGGTTAGACTTGTATGTTCTCTTGTAGTAGTTGGATTGATGAGTCCACTATGACTCGGGTCTTGCTCGAACTTGAGTTTTACAAGAGATATCATGAATTTGAACAATGACAACTTCATCTCAATTTTGTTACATCCTTTCTCTAACTTTATTTTCATTTGGTAGGAGTCGCGAACCTATTTGATGAATAACATTAGGATGATCTTACACTACAATATGTAATTGTTAAAGGTGCTTAAATAAAAGGATTAGATGATGCCTGAGATTGGTGTCCGGAAACCAATTTATCGGGGATAATCTTATCTTTGGGATAATAATCTATAAAATTATTTAAAAAAGTACCTAATTTACTCAGGTAGTGATTCCGTTAGAAATTGGAGGTAAGGTAGTGAGATTGGATGAGTTAAAGGCTGAATTGACCTCATTTATCTTATGTATGTTTATGTTTGTGTTACAATTTTATATAATAATTGAAGAACATTTTTATATTCCCTCATTGTTACTTGCTATGCTAGTTAAACTTTTATTTAGTGAATTTCATTCGGCATGATTAGTTTAGAATTACTTTCTGCTGCATATTGTTACGCCTCTAATGAATACTTGTGAAGGGTTTTGATAGACATGTGTGGTAGAGAGAATTTTTGAACTGTTTTCTTCCTGCTTATATTTTCTGTACTAAATGCTATACATGTTAAAAATCAAGTTTGGGGGTAGGAAGAAAAATAAAATTTTAATGTGAAAATACTTCCTTTTAGTGTAATTTTATTATAAGCATGTTTTAGGTTAGATTTACTTTCTCCTACAGTCATTTTATCCAAATTATGCATGTATATGAATTTGATAGGATGTTGTAGTACTAAGAAGATTCAACCTTTACTTTTTCTTCCTTCAACATTTTATGGAATTAATTGCAAAATATTTTTGAAATTTAAGTTTAGGGGGGAAGAAAAATATTAACTCTTATTTGTTCTTAATTGTTATATTTTCAAAAATTATTAGCATAACTTCTGGCAGTTGAACTTCGCTTGAGATAACTAAAACTTTTTATTTTAGTTGAATATTATGGAAGGATTGGATGAAAGTTTTTAGTAATAAAAGTTAATTTTATAAGGACAAGATATTTGGTATGAAAGAATTTGATTATAGTTAACTATTTAAAGTAAAGAAAACTGTATTTTTGAAATGTTAAGAGACTTAAAGTACTGTGTGTTAAGAAGAGATTGTGACTTTATGATGAATAATAAAGCTCATACATAATTATAAAGTAAGGAGGTGTTTCAAGTTTGAACTTTAGAAAGAGGAGAGTGAAGTTCAAAATTATTACAGGCTATCCAGATATAGTAATCCTCATTAAAAAAAAAGAGAAAAAGAAAAAAAGGAAGGATTGAAAAACAATCCCAAAAAAAGGAGAAAAAGAAAAAGAAAGAAATTATTTATGAGGAGATGTCTAATCAAAAATTGGCTTCACTTGAGTCACCCTAAAGGGAGAACTTGATTTCATTTCTGAATTTATATTTAAAGTATTGGCCAACATTCTGATGAAGTTTGCATGAACTCCTTTTTCACACAATCTTTCTAGGCACTCTTAATGTGACAAATTATGGTTTATCTTGAAATCAATAGAAGACTAGAACCCTTAGACTTGATTGTTGAACATTCTTATACATGTAGTGTTAACCTGAGTTACTGAATTTCTTTCTAAAAGTCTAACCAATATATTCTTTTGAATAAAAAATTTTAGTTTCTTACAGGTGAAAAGTACATTGCCTTGAGTTATATTTTTATGTAGTAAAAGGGTTACTTGAGGACAAGTAATAGTTAAGTTTGGGGATTCTGATGCACCAAAAATATATACTCTTTTTTATATATGATTTTACTCATTTTTGGTGATATTACACTTTAAAAGGAAGGTATGTTGTATGTTATTTGGTTTTAAGTACAAAAATGGTGATTGGAGCAAAAAGAAGCAAAAATGGTGCAATTTGGAGCAAAAACGAGCAAGAAAACAAATTTTGGCTTGACACCTTTCGATATGTCTTTCTATGTTTAATCTCTTTTACACTTATTGCATATTTTTGAATGAGATTACACTTTAAAGAAAGGCTGTTTTTATGCCTATTTTGTAGGGCTATCTGTTAGGAACGCAACGCAACTGAAAAGGGGCGAATCGGAGCTGTGACGGAGAAAAATGGTGGAGCTGCGCAGGATGGGCGCCAGGGGCGCCTGTTGACCTCATTTTTGATGAGGTCTTTTCTCTTCTCTCTTCTTTATCCTTAGTACTTAGGATCTAGCCTTAGGCTTTCCCTTTGACTGTCTTAGAGGACTAGAAATGGGACCCACCACTTAGAAATTTAAACACCTCTAAACTCCCTGCAAACCCCATAAGTTTGATTGTAAACTCCTAAGTCACTTGGAGGGTTAAGATCTAATGTGGAGGTTTAAAAGATGAGTTCCCTATAGGACTCTTTGGCCTTAGGACTACCCCAGGTGGCACTAGTCGCAGTGAGGGTTGACCCGCACACATTACACTTTCACACACATTCCAAATCCTAAAACCATTCATACCTAATTTGACTTCCGACTCATGTAGGTAATTCATATAGATGGACCTTAACCACTGAGCCCTTGGCTGAGAGGGTTAGGAGCAACATAGTGAATGCCTCAAATGAGTCCTCTCATGGCTCTTATGGGCTTGATATGACTTCATGGCTTAACCAAAATGATTCCATTCTACTCAAATTTGATCAATCTTCATTTTTTCAAAATTTCAATTTTTGACCCCAGAGACCTACACGCATTAAACCTACGAAATGCCGCAAAACTACCCAAAATTTGCAAAATTGCCTAAATTACCCAAAATTCCTCAAAATCAATATAAAACATTTCCCCCCATTCAAATTGATCATCCATAGCCAAATATACCAAAATTTCCAAAAATACCCCCCAATACCCTCCAAATACCCAAAATGCCCTTCTTAGCCAAAAATTCCATAAATTCCAAAAATTCCCAAAAAATTCAACAAAATCCCAAATATTCCCAACTTCATTTTGTTCAACTACACCATAAGCTAATTTTTTCAATTTAACCCACTTTTACCAAAACACCCAATTTGATCCATTTTAAACCTAAAGTGAGCCCAATGTCAAACCAAACCACCCCAATTGACCTCAATTTTGGTCCAATTCAATTCTAAACTTAAATTCCATATCCCTAATATCAATCTAGACCAAATCCAAGCCCAACTTGATTAACATTTGGATCCAATTTCAATTTGAAACCTAAATCCTCTAAATTGGCCTAGACCCAAACCTAACCCAAATAGGCCCAAATCCCAAAATCAAAACCCAACCAAAGTTGAAAACTCTTTATAACACCCCCCTAGACATTTCTCAACATTAATTTTACATCAAAACCAACCTTAAACTAACATTAACCCAAGATAGCCCAAGTTATCCCAATTTGACCCATTTTGGGCCCCATTACCAAAAAGGCCCAAATTAAACCTATTTCAATTCTAAATGACACCAAACCTTCTCCAAATCACTCATGCCACATCCTAAACTAAACCCAATATTT
The DNA here is from genome assembly GCA_022702705.1 of Papilionanthe hookeriana x Papilionanthe teres. Taxonomy (NCBI): domain Eukaryota; kingdom Viridiplantae; phylum Streptophyta; class Magnoliopsida; order Asparagales; family Orchidaceae; genus Papilionanthe; species Papilionanthe hookeriana x Papilionanthe teres. The sequence goes on along the minus strand of CM040427.1, from coordinate 39,592,843 downwards.
TTTTAGCCCAATCTTTCACAAAATCTCCATCCACCAATTTGTTTTCAAACTTAAAAGCCCACTTCCATAAAGCCTTTAAAAGCCTACTTTCCATCAAATTCAAAAGCCCAAAATCCATCCCCAAGCCCACATGAAACCTTTTCTTCATCATTCCTTTGATAATCCTATTTGACCAAAGTCTTAAACCATCATGAAATCAACCCATTTGTAGCATCATGACAAATCCCATCAAAGGAATCCAAAGTTTTCAAAATTCCAAATAACCCTTTTCCATGCAAGTGAGCCAACCTTTTCCCGAGCCATGAGCAAGCCAAATGAAGCCATGGAGCCATGTATAAGCCATATGAAAGTCATGGGGAGCCCTTTCCACCTCACCATGCCACTTATGGCAAGAAGAGGGGAGCATTTCATAAGCCTTCACTAAACCTTTTTTAACCCCATCAATGATACACTTTAACCAAAATTGGCCACCTCACCTTGGATGGGGACTTCACCACACATGTGAGGCTGACCCAAATGATCTCACATCAGCCCAAATCAAGCCTTGGTGAGTGAACCAAGCCAAAACCATGAATTGACCCAAATTGGACAAAAAATGCTCCTTACACCCATGCCATTTAAATCCTTGACTTTACACATGGCAATCCCAAATTTATTGCACCAAAATCAAACTCTGACCTCCCCTCCACCTAAACACATATTTTGAACCCACTAATCAACCCCACTGGCCACCCAAAGCTCCACCATAACCTTCCTTATTTAAACCCCACCTCCATGGCCAAGAGGAAGAGATGAAAGATTACCTTGGGGAGACCATGCCAAATTGTTCCCAAAGCTTCTCCAAGCATTTCTAAGCTCAATCAAACCATTTCCAATTGAGGCCTCACCTCTTGGACGAATGTATCAAATTTTTTCTCCTCCAACCGAGCTTATTTTAAATTTCTGTAAATATTCACATGCTTTAAGTATATCATTACCGTATAGATGTGTGCTACTCGATTAGATGATCATTTTAAAAAAATTTCATTCAATTTCGTTGAGAAACGAGTGAGATATCAAGGTTTGAAGGTGGACGGTTTTGGGTGAATAGCACTAGGAGAGAGGAGCAGCAACCGTCCGATCAGGCGTGTATCTGACAAACGGCCCTGATGCAGTCGGACGGATCTTTATCCATGAATAGGCGCCATACAGAACCACGCTGGCCAATAGGAGAGCGACACGTGGATTAAGAGGGAAATGGATTTTTTGGATTATTTTTGACACAAAACTTCAAAAAATCATAACTTTGTCTAGAAAACTCCAAAAAATAAAAAAAAATACTCTTTCTCATGAAAATGAGGAGAATAATGTGAAAGTAATTTTATTTTTATTTAATTGTTGACCTCATTTTTGATGAGGTCTTCTCTTCTCTCTTTAGTACTTAGGATCTAGCCTTAGGCTTTTCCTTTGACTATCTTAGAGGACTAGAAGTGGAACCCACCCTTTAGAAGTCCAAGCACCTCTTGACTCCCTGCAAACCCCACAAGCTTGATTGTAGACCCCTAATCACCTAGAGGGTTGAAATCAAATGTGAAGGTTTAAAGGATGAGTTCCCTATAGGACTCTTTGGCCATAGGACTACCCTGGGTGGCTTGGTCTGGTGAGGGTTGACCTGCACACACCACACTCTAACACACATTCTGAACCCTAAACCCACCAAAATACCCCAATACCCTCCAAATAACCTCCAAATATCCAAAATACCATTTTTAACCCAAAAATCTAAAAATTCCAAAAATTTCCAGAAAATTCCAGAAAATCCCAAATATTCTCAATTTTATTTTGTTCAACTATACCACAGCCCAATTTTGTCAATTTGACCCAATTTTAAAAAATCCTCATTCCACCTGTTTTTGACGTGACCGTCGACGAGGTTTTCCTAACGACCTCGGATGACGAAACGGACCGCTCCATTGCGTCCGGAACGTCGATTTTAGCTAGGAAGGATACCCATTTTGCTAGTGTTCCATGCACGGGCAAATTGCACGGAAATCGATGCATGCTATTTAAAATTAAAATAAAAACAAAAGGGAAAGTCTCCTATTTAAACATCTCATACACGCATAAACCCTAGGGCTCCCCCATTCACATTTCTCCTCATACAGCCGACAACACCTCACACACAAACCCTAAGGTTCATTCGGCCGAAAACCCATTTCTCCAGCGCCAACACTCCCTCTCAAAAAAACCCTAGACTTCACGAAGGGGGCCGGCCTTCCCATTTTCGCGAGAGGCGCCTTACAGCCCTCTCTTCCATTTCTCCTCTTTGCGTGCCCTAGAGAAAACCCCGTCGGCGCTCAATCACCGCCTCCTTCCTTTTTGTTGGATTCGTCGCCGACCTAGCCCTCAGATTCACAAAATATCTCGAGGCGAAGTTCCCATTCGCGCGACATTTGCCTCCTCACTCGAAGTCGCCGGCCGACGGTCGCCGTTGGCAAACACCCGAAATTTCTCCTCCTCCTCACGACAGTGAGTTTGGCTCCTTTTCCCTCTCCTGATTTTTTCTGGATTCTTCCTTGGTGCGAATTCGGGATCCTCTTTCCCGAAGCTTCTGCGGATTTCTTCTTCTCCGCCATCTTCTTATTCACGGGTAGCACAAAAAGAATGCCATCACACAAGAGCTTCAAGATCAAGAAGCTGGCACAGAAGATGAGGTAGAACAGACCCATTCCATCCTAGATCCGCATGAGGACCGGCAACACCATCAGCTTTCTTTCTCTTTCTTTTGGTGCTCTTATTCCTTTGAATCTTTTGTCTCATGGTGAGTTTCTGAATCCTAATTTAAGGCAGAATAAATTTGAACGGATTTTGTATAAATGTCATATTTGTATACCTGATATTGATTATGGTTTTCAACCATGTATTGTTTAGCTAATGCTTTATATCCATCTCCGCACAAGTTTTGCTTGACTTTACAAAGTTTCACATTTAACACTTATACTAGGAATTTACATTTATGGCATCTTCTTTGTGTATGTATACGCACCTAACTCATGCATGCTAATTATGCTTATGTGTTCACATATATGATATCAGTTTTTTGGTGAATTAGATGTATGTCATTCAATATATTTACATATGCAATGCTTGGTTCAATATCTAGGAAGTTCTCTCTACTGTTCAGAATACTTATGTTCTGGTGTTTGATGGTGGATGCTTGATATATTCTGTTGATTAAAGATTAACATTTCTCATATATTCATATGCTTGATATCAGTTTTGGAAGATATACTTGCACATCATATAATCCCCATGCGCTTACATGTTGATCTTTAGTTTCTTTATCTTTACGGCATCTTACTCGTACACCCAAGGCTATATTGATAATCTGTTGACATGTTATGAGAGATTTGAGTGTTATAAATGTAATTTTGGGTGTTTCATTTGTAATAAGCTGAAAGTTTTGGTGTTCTATTTGTAAAAAAAAAAATGAAAGTTTTGGATGCATCTCATGCAAAGCTCGGTTAAGATCTCTTTGATGCGAAATAATTGTATAGAGTATATCCATATGGTTATGTTCTTGATGGCTTAAATAGTTTGCTAAAATTTTTGTTTATTTTGTTATTTTGTTTATCTATTATCATGCACATTTACATATTTGTGCGATCTTGTTTTGAACTGAATTCTCATACCACCTTTTTGGTGTGCCTTTGCGAGGTAAACACGATTGTGGTGGAAATATTGGACGATCGCAAGGATCATTTTGGAGCCAACGAAATAAACAACATCAACCTCTGTGACATAAATCCGGGTTCGCCTCGATGTTAGCTACGCCTCACAAAGCTATGTAAAGAGAATGCTAGCAAACGTGATAGCTAAGTCAGACAATTCTTCATAAAGGTATAATTCATCTCATACCGAACTTTATTTATGCATTCATATTTATGAGTTTTGTGTCGGGAAAGTCTTCATTATAAATTTATTTGTGGCTTAGATTTCACTTTCATGAATAAATTTAAAATAAAGATTGCGGGCCTCAAATGATGGTGAAAATTCATGATATAAGACAAGTACAAGATCTTGGTGCAAATAGTTCTAAGTGAATTCTCTTGGAAGCGTGGAATGCTCTAACACTTTTCTTGAATTCCCTGATCGATTTAAGCTATATGAGCTTATCATTTGGAGATGAAGGTTTTGTTTAGAATTAATGTGCACATTTGGATTAATATTTCATTGTGATTAATTTGAATCTCTTTTGCTTAAGTTAGCTAGATGTTTAAACTTTCAAATATTTCTTTTTAAGATTTACTTGAAGAATGTGATTTTCGAGCTTGACAGAGATGATATGCAGCTTCATTATTTCTTTATTTATTGGAAGTTGTATGTCGTGATGTGGCTCAAACTTTCTTCTTATTTCATTATGAAACATGTTTATGAAGAGGTAATTTGTTGGCTTGAGATCAATAATTCAATGTTTGGAAGACTTGAATATGTGTTAATAAATACCTCTTTTGATTTGGATGTTTTGAATATGAAGTGTGGATATTATGTGTAAGTGCATAAGAATTGATTGTTAGGTGTGTAAGTGAAGCCCAGGTATTAAATGTGCAAAGACATTGAAACTGATTGACTTAGATATTCGATACACATGTCTTTCTTTTTGCATGCTTTTCATTATACGCATTTGTATATTTATTTATGTAACATTTCATTGAACTGAATTCTCATACCAATTTGTTGGTGTGCCTTTGCGAGGTTCGTTGGAGTGCCGACGGGATACCGACAGCTCGAAGCAAGCGGCGGGGTGATTTCGAATCAAGTGTCTGCTGGATAGCTTTCTCTCCTTGCAATGGCGGCTATGAAAGAAGGTGAAGCCATCACAACATATAAATGCAGTTTCTAATTACTTATTCTTACTCTTGAGCTTACCTTGCAACTTCAAAAATATTTATCCTCTTTACAATATTTGATTTCACTTGGATGAAGCATTTGAGAAATTGTAGGTTTTAGATTTTTCTGAATCTCTCTAGATTTCTCCATTTTCGCAACTCGTTTATATGTGAAGCTTATGTTTAGATCAATTTTGCAACTCAAAACTGCTCTATGTCTAGTCCTACATGCTTTTAAATGATCTGGAGTCAATGCTTTATGGGTTTATGAAGTTTACGAATGATTGGTACTAATTATAAAGGAATTTCTTGTGTTTTTTGTCTCTTAAGTTCAATATACTATCAAATCCGATAAAAGACCATTTGGATATTAAATTTTGGATGCTTGGCATGTAAATTCAAACCTAAACTTATTAATATATTTGCATACACGTTTTTTATACTTAAGCCTATGAAATTGTAAAGTTTGATTACTCATATATTTTGACACTTAAATATATAAATGTGTAATATTGGTTATTTAAACTTAAAATACTTTATGTATTAAACATAAATCTAGATATAAATTTATATATTTATTTAATTTCAATGCATTTACATACTTAATACATAATAAAAATATATAAATATATAATTTTCGAATTTTTTTAAAATAATATTTACATATGTATAATTTTCGGATTTTTATAATATTTAAATATATAACACTCAATTTAAACGTATTAATTTAAAATTTTGATATTTCATATGTATAGCACTTAAAAATTGTATGTACATTTATTATTTGTCAAAATTACTGTAGTTATGTAAATATAACACCTAAATTATTGTATTGAATATGAAAATATTAAATTTCTTAACTTTTTACATAAATAACTTTTAAAATAAAAGAAATTTTTAGATCTTTAAATCACTATGAGCTTACGTCTTAAATTGAAGGATACAGATTTATATCTTAAAACCTTAAGCATATGATATCCAAAAATAAGTCTAAACATTCCTCTACGCTCAATAACAATAATAATAAAACATACATAACGATAGTACATACTAAGATAAATGTAAATACATACACATATACCTCTATAAAACCATAACAATAAGTAACAAATGAATGATAATAACAATGATGAAAAGGGGAAGAGAGATTTTTTTACACTAAGTTAAAGTTATATGTTTGAGGAGCTTGAAATGAAAGTTAAATATGTAAACACATATGCATTGATGGACATGTATGTAAACCTTCCCCGTATTCTTATGTACGCATCTTAACACTTATTTGAGAGAATGTTCATATTTGATTGTAAATATGTAAATGAGACGACGATAACGATCACAACAACAAAACGAAAGACGAACTTCAATTGAATTCTTCATAATTTAATTAACAAACTCATAAAATTTCGAGGTAGTTCGCCTAGCGCGACGTAAATCCTAACTTCGTCTTTGAGGCTTTTGCACGACTTCGTTGTGCAATATAAGCCCTAACACTTTAGGATTCCGAGGTCGTCGTCCGATACGACATAAACCCTCGCATCTTCGAAGTTATTTGCATGACTGCGTCATGCAAATATAAGTCATAATTAATTAAAATTGGCAGGATGGAAACATTAAGTAAATTTTCAAATTGAAGCCAAACCATATGATAGTGTGAGAAGTTGCCAAGATTCTTCTTGGATCCTCAGCTTCTCCTACTTCTCTTCCTTTTGGACTCCTGAAAATAAATGTTCCAAATTTGAGCTAATCCCTTTTGAAATTTCAAAAATTCAATCCTTTGAAAACTTTAAACTTTGAAATTCTTGAGAGCAAAACCACTAATCATTATCGAGAGTTTTCTTAAATGATTTACTTCATTTAAGATGTAATTAACTATGAGAGCTTGCCCTTATAGGGAACTTTAAGAACCTGGGTAATATAAACCTCGCTTAATTCATTTATATTAAGCGGGGAACTCATGTCGGCTTATAAAATTGGTTCGCGACCAAAACGGATGTCACAAATCTCCTAGTTTATTTAATCGAGCCCCATCATCGAGCGAGTGTGTACTATTCTTCGGGATAGATATACGGTTTGTGGTGCGGACGCTCGTTTATATAAACTATTCGGGATGTGAGATCGGTTTGATTTCATATCTTAAAACTTTTAAACTTAAAATTACTTTCAAAATCAAATGTTATCTTTTAAACTATATATATATTTAAATTAAATTTAAAATATGAAAATTCGCCGACAAACTTCAGTAGGCGACCCCTTTTCAAAATACATCGCATAACTCTAAAAATATGCGGACATTAATGCATATTTTTTTAATTAATTAAATAGTGTTTTTAATCTTTTAATTCTTCATGCATGTAGGAGCTTCGCCATAACTTGAAATTTTTGTATGTTATTCTATGCATAATGGTGGATCTTTCTTGATCTTTCCAAAGTCAAGAAAGATTTCCATGAAGAGATATCTATTTTTCAATATTATGCTTAATTTTTCCTATAATAATTATAAAAATTACCATGTTACTTAGAAAAATCTAGAAAAATTAGAGTGTGTTTTCTTTGACCAGAGAAATATTAGAAAATTATTTCATAATTTATTTCAATCAAACAAACTCTAATTTGGCCAAAACCTTAAAATGGAATTATAATTAATTAGGATTAACCACACATCAAAATAACTTGAAATCAACTCTCCACTGATCTTTAGGATACAAAGAACCTATCATAAAAATTTGATATTAATTGAAGATGATTAGCCCCACTAAATCGATTAATTAAGTCGCATGATCAAAATTAAACTTTAAAAACTCATAACTCCAAAAATACATTTCAAAAATTCACCAAATTGGTTTTGTGGAGCCTACAGTGTCGAGAGAGTTCTATAAAAATTAAAATTGGAATTTTCTAAAATTTTTCATTTTTAATCATATTTTAATATTTTAAATAATTAAAAAATAATAAAAATCATAAAAATATTATAAATCATAAAAATGTCATATTTTGACTCACAATCACTTGGAACAAAACCAAATTTTTTTCCTAAGTCTCAAATTAAAGATATTGAATTTTAAATGCTTAAAACAATTTTTAATATTAAAAAATGTATTTTCCAACCTTCTCACCAAATTAATTCCAATAAATCAAAGAAAAATCAGAAAATTGTAAAATTTATTTCTCCGAACTCCTTGAGGTCGAGAGTTTAGAAAAGTATAAAATCCATTTTTCAACTTTAATTTTATTTTATAATTAATTAATACTCTAAAATTTAAAATAATTATAATAAATAAAATATAATTCAAAAAATCATCAAAATTGGTCCAAGTGGTCCTCTAGTTATTAGAAACATCCCATAATTTTCTTAAGGACAGAAACCTTACCTTGGAATTGTTATTGAATTTCCTTTGAAATCCCTTATTGTTCACTAAAAATAATTATATAAATAAATTAAATTCAGAAAAATCACATTTTCTCCTCTAATGTCTTAATCGACATGTAAGTGAAGTGACATAAAAATTTCAGCGTTCATATGAACTCGATTTAGTGAGTTATGAAATAAATAAGGCTTAAAAGGGCATATTAATAATTAAAGAATTTAAACCCCTTTATTAAAATTTTAGGTTTAATTAAAATAGAGGGTAAATTATTTGATTTTATCTTCTTGGATGATTGAAACTTTGGGAAATTTAAAAGGTAGGAACCCATTAATCACTTTTAATAAAAAACGAAACTTTGATTATTTAAATAATTTAAATTTTGGAAGAATAATAAAAATTTGAATTATTAAAAATAAGGATATAACTTGAGAGGATATTAATCCTTTAATAAAAAAAATCCCTAAATAAATCACTTCAATAATATTTAACTTTTAATTAAGATTAAAATGATAATCCAAACTAAGTAAATTAAAAATTAAAAAAAAAATAACCCTTAAATTAAAGAAAAAGTTCAAAATATTAAATAGTTTAATAAAAAATAATTAAATTAAATCAAATTAAATTAAATTAAAATTAAAATTAAATTAAAATTAAAATTACATTAAATTAACATTTTAACAATTAAGTTAAGCTAAATTAAAAAAATATTTAAGTTAAATTAAATTAAATTAAATCAAATTTAAATTAAATTAAGTTAACATCATTCAATAATAAAAGTAAAACAAATTTAAACATTAAGATCACTTAAAGTATGAAGATTTAAACCAAAATTAATAATTTGAACACTAATCCAAACTTAAAATTTTTAATTAAAACCTCATAATTAAACTAAATCACTTTAAACCATTAACTCAAACTTTAAATTAAGAATGATTAAAATTCTCAATAAACCAACTTGCCCTTAAAGGCTTTAATTATTATAACTCTTAAATAGAGTATTAAGTGAGATGTCACCTTCATTCATCAGATAATCAAATACCCAAGTTCATCGATCAGAGACAAAGCTTAACTAAACTCCTGGATGATTAATTCACTCGTGCGACTAAATTTACTTGGACTCAAAATAATCTCGGAAGTATTGAAAAGATGTTTAGGACTCGTCCTAAGCACTTCCTCAATATGACGAGATGTTTTAGAAGAACAATTGAATTTAATTGTTCTTTGATGAAGAAAATCATCCATAAACAAAATACAAGAACCTAGACGTCATAGGAGATGACTAGCAATAGGACTAGGATCTTGGTAGACAACCAAAACATGTCCCTTAGGTACTTGTTATAAATATTTAAATGCTTTAATATGTGTCTTAAGTGCAGCTTGGGATGACGGGAAGACCCTCCAGGTACGCTTTTATTTTATTGCAATTTACCTTATTGCAATTTACTTACATGCACTGCACTTTACTTTTTCTTGCATGTTAAACAAGACCATTGCATGAAAATCGAAACCTTTAGGATAGCCACAAAATTGAAACCAAAACTAAATTAAAAGTCACCACAAGATAAAATTCACCACCACAACATTCCAAAATATAAAACAACTCAAAATTTAATCACAAACAGAACAACAAAATACAATTGCAACTAAATTAAAACGTCTCATTGAATGATCGGGAATACCTCGGATGATGTAACCCACGTGTTGCTAACGGGATTTCACACGTGCTAAATGAAAGTGTGGAACTCATTCAATTGAGTTTAGCAAATTCATCCGGACTAAGTGAATTCGATGAAAATAACGGTGCCGGGATGACAAAACCGTGGGATCTTAATCGGTTCTGTTTAAACAACTTTAAGATTTGTTTTAATTAAAATATTAAAAATATTCAGATTTTAAGATTTCTAAACCAAATCACTTCTCTCATCTCCTAATTTTCACCTTCTAAAACTAAACCTCTGTAACAACAAGGAGCTCGGAGCATGGTGGGCAGCACGGCCATCGTCATCAGCGAAACGCAGATCTACTTCAGCAAAACTTTCTTAGAATTAAATAACCAAGCCATAGGACTTCGAGGTAGTTTCCCTAGTGCAACATAAATCCTCAACTCTTCGTTAGACATTTGCATGATCATGTCATGTAAATTAAGCCCTAACCGGTCTTAGGACTCCGAGGTAGTCGTTCGGTACGACAAAAACCCTCATATCTTCGAGGTTGTTTGTGTGATTATATCATATAAATATAAGTCATAATTAATTAAAATTGGCAGGATTGAAACATTAAATAAATTCTTAAATTAAAACCAAACCATAGGATAGTTTGGGAAGTTGCCAAGTTTCTTCTTGGATCCTCAGCTTCTCCTACTTCTCTTCCTTTGGACTCCTAAAATAAACTGTTCCAAATTTGAGCTAATCCCTTTTGAAATTTCCAAAATCTAATTGTTTGAAAACCTTAAACTTTGAAATTCTTGAGAGCAAAACCACCGATCATTATCGAGAGTTTTCTTAAGTGATTCCCGTCATTTAAGATGTAATTAACTATAAGAGCTTGCCCTTATAAGGAACTTTAGGAACCAAGTAATATAAACCTCGCTTAATTTCTTTATATTAAGCTGGAGAACCTGTCAGCTTATAAAATTGGTTCGCAGACCAAACGGATGTCACAAATCTTCTAGTTTATTTAACCAAGCCTCATCATCAAGCAGTGTGTTTATTCTTCGGGATAGATATGCAGTTTGTGGTGTGGTGCTCGTTTATATAAACTATTTGGGATGTGAGATCGGTTTAATTTCATATCTTAAAATTTTCAAACTTAAAATTATTTTCAAAATTAAATACTACTTTCAAATTATATATTTATATATATTTAAATTAAATTTAAACCTAAAATTCACCGACAATTTCTGTTAGGCGACCCCTTTTCTAAAGTACAACACAACCTAAAAATATGCCGACAGAGCTTACGGCGACTTCGTGAGGACTAGTTCCCCTCTACATTTTGATTAGATGGTTTTGCTTTCATAAATCGATAGTGAGTCCGTATCCACTAGTGGACCAAAACTATCATTCTTCAGTCGGCATACTACGTTCATTTACTCTTGAACGGGTATAGTCGACTTTTCTCGGATTTAGGAGCCACTGTTTAGATACCCCTAAACAGAGAGGTTCCAAAATCATTTTACCTCTTTTTTGAGGTGGGGTGGACCCCCGATAGGTGTTAGCTTAGGAGCGGTCCTTCGGATTGAGAAGTCTTACGAGACTTTCTCTTCCTTTCCAATTCTGAATCGGATCCTTTACCTCTTCTATACCTTTGAATATTCCGTTCCTAATAAACAAATCCTCTAATAAACGACTCTTTTAATAAATAAATCCTTTTAAAATCAAAAATACATAAACGAAAATGGCATAATTCGGGACTAATATTCAGAATCTACCCTGCAGAAAATGACTGCGCCAAAGTTAATTTTCTCCTTCACCAATGGAATGGACTTCGCCGTCTATAAGGATGAACTACCTGACAATGGGATCATCCATTTTGGACAAGGATTCGACAATACAGATATCAAGTTCGCTGACGTCACTCTCTTCGCACTAATGGACAAAGTGCCAGGAACTAAAGAGCCAGTAATTGAGTTTAACCTGAAGTCGACTCAAGAATTCCCTCCCCTGCAAAAGGTTCCAGGTGAAAGAAGTACTGTTGTTCGTAGGAGGACTGTTGTCTCTACACCCACCGGTCTAGTCATCTCTGCACCTACCCCGGCTTCTGCCAAACTAAAGGGGAAGGAAACCCAAGTCTGTGATGAGCCTGTCACCGTGGAGGGTACAGATTTTGCTACAATACCAGTTGTTTTTGAGATTAGTTCCAATTCAAGAGTTGCATCCCTAACTCGGAATCAAAGGAGAAATAGAAGCAGAAAGATCGCCAAGATCGAGAAAGCCAGAGCTGTTGAAGTTGCTTTTCTAGAAGAAATTCCGAGGAAGAGAAGAAGCCGCTAAGTATATACCCTCGTTGGAAGGGAGTAGGTTTCACCCCCTCTCTGCTGCATCGCATGAAGAAGATGTCCGAAGGATTACCTCTACACTACCCCGACCTGCATACTATAGTAACTATAAAAGAAAAAGGGTTAAGATTACGCCATTCGCACGGCTACAAGCTGTAATAGAGAAATTGGCAAAGAAAGAAAGATGCCCTGTGTCAGAAATCCTAAGAAGAATGGGACGAGTGCCAGCTAGATCCTGCCTCGGACCGCAAGTAAAGCCTGCCACTGCCATAGAGAAGTCAAGGAAGAAAATGAGAGCTAGTTCACTTTGTTGTTGTGTCGGGTCATCATATTAGGGAGGACACCACCTACCGAGCATATAGCCGATGCAGACCTTCCGAGTCCTAGGCAGCCTGGCTGCAAGAAGGATGGTGTGGCGACCTGTTGTCACGAGCCGAGACCAACACAACGGCACGAGAAGAAAAGTCTCATCAAAGAGCTCGAATCGAAGGAATTGCTCTTGCGATAAAAGAAACTCCCGAAAAAGAAGTTCAACAGCCATCGCACGACAACTGCGAGACCGTCTGGAAGAGACCCCTCGAGGATGCTATAGGAAAGCTAAGGACGGATATCCGACGGTTGGCAAAAGAAAGAGGAGAAAAGTTGGAAAATGAAGTTGACTCATCAGAGTTCATGGATGAAGAGTATGTCGAGATCAACATGGTTGAGACAAGAGCATCGTCAGCTTCGCAAGGTGCTCCGGCAGCTGCGGAAAGAGATGAACCGGAAGTGATGAGAGCACGGCTTCGGGAAAGAGATGACACAATTTCCCGGATGGCAAAGAGGATGGAAGAGATGGGTCACTGCTTTAGCCACTCTCTAAAGTTAGGTACAACCTCAGAAAGAAACACCCCCAAAGATCATCCATATTGCAGATGGAGGAAAAGAGATCACATCCTTCAACGGAGACGAGCAACCAAAGAAGGATTCTGCACAGAGCATGATTCTCGAAAAGGACATTAAAAACATGGTAGATGATCACTGAAAAATATGTTAAGAAATTTATACCTATTTTTTATGAAATTGCACTTTAAAGAAAGGTATTTTCTTTATTTTTATTGCAGGAATCAAGATTTATAAGTGATGAAAGCAAAAAGCATGAAATGGAGCGAATTTGGATCAAAAAGGAAGAAATTCATGCAAAATGAACTATGTCGGCTAACGGCGAGATCGAGCCGCCTACGGCGAGATCGCGCGGTTTGGAGAACCTTCTACGAAGCCCCGCGCAGACGGCGAGGTCGTTTCTCGGCCGACGGCGAGATTGTTGAAAATGTCGAGATACATTGAACCTAGACGCTTTTTGAAGAGGTGCTTAAGTACCCATTGGACCTTTGTCTACCTCTATATATAGAGGACGAATTTGTGTGTCTAGGTGTGTCTTTTCTGTGTGGTGTGCTTATTTAGTGTTTAGTGTGTCAGGTATTTTAAGAGTTTTAGAGTGTAATTAGTGAGTTTAGAAGTGTCGTTAGTACTAGAAGGAAAAGTCGAAGGAGCTTGAGAAGTACGCTTGGGGAGGTAATTAAGATAAGTATCTTTGTTTATTGTTGTTAACTTTAAATGAAATCCATGCTTTGTTTAATTCCCATGCATTCTGAGTAGTTTTCTTAGTCTTTCTCCTTGTTTATGAAATTATGTGAATTGATGAAATTAAATAGAAGTGCCTAATATATATTAAAATAAGTTGTGATAATTTTTACTTAAAACTTAATTTACTTTCAATCCGCTCATTGATTTGTTAAAATATGTTGAATTATTAACTATAGTAAAGATTACATCCGATATTCGGGAAGTCGAAAGCCTTGGAAGGAGGGTGCAAATAAATAGGAAAATATTATTTATCGGACGTAGAATTGGACATTTTAGTGTGACGGACTAAAATATTCAATTTGGTCCTATTGTTTGAGAAGTCGAAGTGTAGATGTTAGCCGTCGAGTGAGGGAACGTGGGAGCTCTGAAGTGGCGGCCGAGTATCCTCTCGGCTGCAGCATGATTTAGTAATCAAACATAGGACTAGTCGATGTTCTTTGCTCACTGGACCAAAGGGTAAAGAATAGGAATGCTCTATTTGTCACAATACAATAAAAACTTTATTTGAATTCATCTTTCACTTAATTTTCTAAAAACAAGGAGAAGGATACTTTTACAAAATCTTTTAATCGACTTTATTTAAAGCATTAGTTTACTTTAGTTCGCTTTAGTTACTTATTCTAAATTTCCAGTATACTTATATTAGTAAGTAAATCCTTTAATTTAGGCGATACAAATCTATTAAAACTTCCCGTGGGATCGATAACTGAGGACTCCACTAGAGCCCTGTATTACTTGATACGATACGTATACTTGCGTAGAATCCACATTATACATTCCATCATAAAATCAGATATATATATTAAAGCATAATCAAGTTTTTGGTGTCGTTGCTATTAACATAATTTGCAAACATATAAAAAGTGGGTAAAGTTTTTGGCACCGTTGCCGGGGAGAATCGAGAAATTATTTACTAGAGTAACGGACTATTTTGTTTTATAAAATTGTATGCAAAAATTTAATACCTTACGATTCAGAATTAGAGCGTACAATTAAAAGAATTAGAAAACAAAAAAGAGAAATTACAAATTTAACACAAATGGCGAATATTCACGAAAATGAAAATATCGATCAACGAGACCATTAAGAGATTATGCCGACCCTACATTAGATGAAATTCATTTAACTATTCAAAACCACTGATGTAGTTGCTAACTTCATTTGAACTTAAACACTGCGATTATCCAGAATGGTACAAAACAATCAATTTAGTGGTTCACTGCGAAGATCCTAATTTACATCTTGCTAGTTTTTAGAGCTATGTCTTACTTTCAAATATGAAGGAGTATCTAACGATCTTATTAGACTTAGACTTTTTCCTTTTCTTTGAGGGATAAGGCTAAAATGTGGTTAAATTTGTTAGCACTTGGATCCATTAAAACTTGGGGAGAGTTATCACAAAAATTTCTATCCAAATATTTTCCACCATCTAAAGCTGCTAAGCTTAGAAATGATATAACTTCTTTTAGTCGGTTTGTTGGAGAATCGATATACGAAGCTCGGGAGAGATTTAAAGAACTTCTTAGGAAATGCCCGCATCATGTGTTACCGGATTGGTTAATTATTCAAACTTTCTATAATGGATTAGTAGGATCTTTAAGATCGATCATCGATCTTCTTCTGTGGAGGATCATTAATGTCGAAACCATTTAATGAAGCACTATACACTAATCGAAGAAATGGCTACCAATAATTTTCGATGGCATCTTGATAGAATGAATCCGAAAATGATAGCCGGTATTCATGAAAATGATGCAATATCTATGTTAGCTTCGCGAATCGTTGCTATATCTAAAAAATTAGATCATTTTGGAATGAATTACTCTCAACTATATTAGAAGAAAATTCATCACGGACAACTTATAGAATCCCGATCTCGATTATGAAACTATAAATGTTATTAATAACGGACCCAATAATCCTTATGCGAATTATTATAATCCTGGATGGAAAAATCATCCTAATTTTAATTGGAATAATAACACAACTAATCAATCATGGATGAACAACATAACACGACCATTAGGAAATCCCTACAATCGAGGAAATTCTAATTATAAACACTAATTATCCACTGGATTTAATAATAATAACCCTCGATTTAAAGATAAGAAATTATCTATAGAAGAATTAATATTAAATATGGAGTCAACATTTACAAAATCAAAGAAATCGATTACAAAATCAAGGAAATCAATTACAAATACAAGGAAATCAATTACTAAATCAAGAACAGTTATTAAAAATATTGAAACTCAAATTGGACATATCGTTATCGCGCTTAATAATAGAATACTGGAACATTTCCTAGTAATGTAGAAATAAATCCCGAAGACAAAGGAAATGAACAAATTAAAGTGATACGATTACGAAGTGGAAAAGAATTAGAACCTCGAATTCGAAAGAACTTGAAAGTCGAAAAGAGGAAGTGGAAATCGAAAAGGAAAAGAATCGACAAGATCCGAACTTAGAAAATCCTTTAATACCAATGAAAATTTACGTTGAAAAACCTCACCACCATTTCCTCAACGATTAATTCAACATAAAAAAGATAAACGGTTCGCTAAATTCCTTGAAATTCGAAGAAATTAACAATAAATATTCCTTTCGTAGAAGCTTTAAAACGAGATGCCAAACTATGTAAAATTCATGAAAGATATTCTAAATAAAAAAAGAAAATTTATCGATAATGAAACGGTCGCACTTAGTGAAGAGTGTAGTGCTTATTATTCGAGAAAAAGCTTCTGAAAAATTAAAAGATCACGGTAGTTTCAACTATACCTAACGTTATTGGAGAAAAATTTTATGGAAAAGCTTTGTGTGACTTAGGAGCAAGCATCGATCTAATGCCTCTATCAATTTTTAAGAGATTAGGATTGGGAGAAATTTCACTACTTCGGTAACCCTTCGGTTAGCTGATCGTTACATTACATATCCTAAGGGAGTTATTGAAGATGTATTAGTAAAAGTGGATAAATTTATCTTCCATGTAGATTTTATTGTTTTAGATATGGAAGAAGATAAAGAAATTCCTATCATTTTAGGAAGACCATTTTTAACCAGCTGGGAAAGCTATGATTGATGTTCGAAAGGAGAATTAAGCTATGAGAGTAAATGACCAAAAAGTAACTTTTAATATTGCTTAAATCAATGAAATATCTGCTTGTTAGAAAAAGATGAAGAGTGTTTTCGAATGGAAGTACTCGATCATTTACAAAAAGAACATTTTAAGGAATATTATGAAGAAAAATTAGAAAAAAATATATTGAATTAATTGAAAAAGCCGATATAAATAAAGAACTAGATTATATTCGAAGAAATTTGAATTTTTGGATAATACGGAAAACACTTGAAAAAAATATAGTTCCATCGATTATTAAACCTCCTGAACTTGAGTTAAAAATATTACCTAATCATTTGAAATATGCTTACTTAGGTAATTCTTGACTCTACCGAGTTATTATTTCATTTGAATTAAATGAATCTCGAGAACAAAAACTTTTAAATACCTTAAAAAAATATAAGAAAATTTTTGGTTGGACTTTAACGAGATATTAAAGGAATTAGTCCTTGATACTGTATGCACGGAATTATTTTAGATAATGAACATAAGCTTCAAAGTAGATCCTCGAAGGAGATTAAACCAGATAATGAAAGAAGTAGTCGAAAAGAAATTTTAAAATGGTTAGATAATGGTATTATATATCCTATTTCGACGAGTGCTTGGGTAAGCCCGATTCCATTGTATGCTAAGAAAGTAGGAGTGACTAGTAAAAGCTAATGAAAATAATGATCTTATCCCTATAAGACAAGATTCTTGGATGGCGAATATGTATTGATTATAGAAAATTAAACACGGCCACCGGGAAAGATCACTTCCCTTTACCATTTCTAGACCAGGATGTTAGATAGATTAGCCGGACATAAGTATTTTTGTTTCTTAGATGGATATATCGGTTATCATCGAATATAGATTGCTACTGAGGATCGAGAAAACTACATTTACTAGTCCTTATGGAACTTTCGCTTTTCGAAGGATGCCTTTTGGATTATGTAATGCACTACTAACATTCCGAGAGATGTATGATGTACATATTTAGTAAATTAATTGATAATGGAATAGAAGTATTTATGGATGATTTCTATGTATTTGGAACAACATTTGACACATGCTTAAATCATCTTGAAAAAGTATTTGAAGTATGTGAGAAAACTAATTTAGTTCTTAATTGGGAGAAATGTCAATTTATGGTTACAGGCGGCATTGTATTAGGACATAAAATTTCGGAAAAGGGCATGGAAGTAGACCTACAAAAATTCAAGTTATAGCTAAATTACCACCTCCAACTACGGTGAAAGGGGTAAGAAGTTTTCTTGGACATCTTTGGATTCTACGGACGTTATATAAAAGATTTTTCGAAAATAACTAAACCTCTATGCCAACTTCTTGAAAAGGACAAGAAATTTGAATTTACAGTCGAATGCTGAATGCTTTCGAATTATTAAAAGATAAATTAATTATAACACCTATAATAGTTTCACCTAATTGGGAGAAACCATTTGAGCTTATGTGTGATGCTAGTGATTATGCTTATAGGAGCGATTCTTAGGCGAAGATATGATAAGATTTTCAAAGTTATATATTATCTTAGTAAAACTCTAAATGATCTTTGAAATAAATTATACGATTCATTGAAAGAGAATTATTAGCGATCGTATATGCTTTTAATAAATTTCGGCATTATCTAATAGGAACTAAATGTATTGTGCATGCTGATCACTCTGTTATAAAGTATTTAATGCAAAGAAAGATTCTAAACGAAGATTAATTAGATGGATATTATTAATGCGAGAATTTGATTTTGAGATCGTTAACAAAAAGAGAGCCGATAATCGAATTGAGGATCATTTATCGAGATTAGAAAATCATGAATTATACGATACTGATAATGAAATTTTAGACGATTTTCACGATGAACAACTTTATAATATAAATGAGTGGAAAATACCTTGGTATGCTGATATAGTAAATTATATTGTAAGTGACATTTTAACACTTATGTTAACTTTGCGACAACGAGAAAAAATTCATTCATGATACTAAAACATACTTTTGGGATGAACCATACTTATATAAGCGATGTAAGGATCTAATTATTAGAAGATGCGTGCCTTATGAAGAAAGCTGAACCAATTATTTAAAAATGTCATGATTCGATTTTGGAGGACATTTTGGGACGAGATAAAGCTACGTATAAAATTCTACGATACGGATTCTCTTGGCTGCTACTATTTAGAGATGTATACGGATATATAAAAACACTGCGATAAATGCGAAAGAGTAGGAAATATATCAGAAAAAATGAAATGCCTACGAATTTTATATTAGAAGTTGAAATTTTTTATGTTTGGGGATTAGATTTCATGGGACCTTTTATTCCTTCATTTGGAAACTCATATATATTAGTAAGCTGTTGATTATGTTTCCAAATGGATCGAAGCGCATAGCTTTACTAGGTGTGATGCTAAAAGTGTTTGAAAATTTTTAATGAAAAATATTTTTACTAGATTTGGAATGCGAGAGTGATTATCACTGACGGAGGAACTCATTTTAGAAACAAATATATTCACGAAACTAGTAGAAAAATATAATATTATGCATAAGATATCGATTGCTTATCATCCACGAAACTAGTGGATTAAGTGAAGTTTCTAATCGAGAGATTAAGCGTATTTTAGAAAAGTTCGTAAACCACTAATAGATTGGAGTGGTGCTATAAGACTAGACAACTGCATTATGGGCATACGGGACTGCTTATAAAACTCCGATTGGAATGACTCCTTACGAGGCTTATATATGGAAAAACTTGCCACTTACCGGTTGAATTAGAACATAAAGCATATTGGGCGATTAAAGAATTTAATTATAATATGAAAGAAAGTCTGGTGAGAAGAGATTGTTGCAATTAAATGAATTAGAAGAATTAAGGAATGAATCATATGATAATGATAGGATTTATAAAGAAAGGATGAAATTATGGCATGATCGGAAGATTAATCGAGAGAAATTTTGAACCGGGACAAGAAGTTTTACTATATAATACTAGATTGAAATTATTTCTGGGAAATTGAAATCTCGATGGTTAGGACCTTTCATCATAACTCAAAATATTTTCATATGGAACTATAGAAATTGAAGATCCAAAAACGGGACATAGATTTAAGGTAAACGGACATAGATTAAAACCATATTTCGAAGGAAGAAGACCAAATTTTAAAGAGGTTTTAATGCTTAGTCGACACGATTACTAAGCGAAATTAGGTCGGAGCGACGACGTTAAACCAAACGCTTTATGGGAGGCGACCCGTAGTAGTCTTTTATTTTAATTATCTACAAATTAGTGAGTCTATATTATTAAAACAAATCTTACTACTCGAATTTTTAATTAGAATCATCACAAATTCGAACATATATGATGAGATCGAGAAAATATTCGGACTAGAGCGAAAATGGGCGATTTTACGAAATCTCGCCGACGGCGAGGTCGATTCTCGCCGACGGCGAGATCGTGCGCCATATTACATATCGGTTTTATAACTAGCTCGCCGACGGCGAAACTTCCGCCGACGGCGAGGCGGTTGAAAATTTGGTTTCTTAAGGTTTTTGAGCGGTTTTGGACGGTTCTAAAGCCATTTCTTTGTAGAAAACCATCCCAAATTCATTTTTACCTTGTTTTCTTCCTTAGAAACGACTAGAGACCATTCCTTTCAATCCAAAATGGCCACAAACTCTTAGAAACCACAAAAGCTGAAGTTTTTAGCCGAAGAAAATTCGTCGGTTCGGAGCGCGACGTATCTTCGACAAAGTCTTGATGAAGAAGCGACTTATTAAAGAAAGGGGATTTGTCGACGAGAGGAGTAGAGAATTCCACCACAAAAATTGAAGAAATGATCGCGCGAGCGGCATTGGGAGGTATTTTGCTATACGACATCCGTTGTAGTTATTCATGTAGTTAAAGAGTTTTACTCTAATCTACATGCGATCAACAATGGAAATGTACTACGTCGAGAGGAAGATGGGTAACATTTACTCCTTCGAGGTAAATGAATTATTTTCTATAGAGAATACCTACATGTCGTCATTATTGAACTTTGTGCCTTGAGATACTAATATGAACGAGATTTATAGATACGTACCGACGAACACGATGATTGGGAGTTGCGCGAAGACGGGTATGTCGGTTTTACGCATCACTTCTTAACCACTGTCTCGAAGCATTGGCATTTCTTTATCTCATCAAAATTATTACCCATTATGAGGGTAAATAAGGTTTGAAAGGAATGCTGTTATTTTAAATTACTGTATTGAAGTGGACTACTATCGATGTTGGATCGATTATAGTAAAATCTGCATTGGGATTGATTGTGCATGGGTCAGTTCATGGACTTGGACACCCATCGACTATATTTGCTTTATGCAGTCAGTACCAAGTTTCGTATGAGACTTGGGAAAAGGTACTTTTGCCATGGAAACCACTCGATCCTACGGATATGTTTCCGACTTTGGATAACGATGATGAGATTACCATTATTTACGACGAGCATCACGGAACAATCCTTTAGCAAGGCCCCTTGCTTGATAAAACAAATTTCATTACGAAAAGATTAAAGGATTGGAGAAAGAGTTGCAAAATGTGATGAATTCCATCGACAATATCTACGATATGTTTGATCGCATTAGCTTGGAGGATGAAGGAGCACTTTGATCATGCTTGGACATACGGAGGCCGAGTTTTATTCATTTGCGAGACGGAAAGGGTGGATTAATGAAGAATCTACTTACGGAATTCCCTTTCGAGCCTTTCTACAATTTATTTGTGCACTGCCGTCGCATCGGGAATATCGAAGAGGATGATAGTTCAGACACTGAGGAGTAGTAAAGATTTCTATCTTATGTCATATATTTGTGTATATATGTGTTGATTTGGATTTAGGTTTTATTATGATTTGAATTTTAATTTGATCATCTCGGATTTGATGAGATTATATGTAATTGTTATGTCTCGGCATTTAGAGTGTTGTGGTGTGGATTGCGATGTTGAGTATTATGGATTTGGACATTTAAGTTAAGTATGTTGTTAGTTGTTAGTGTGAAGTTTGTAAGTCTCATGGATTTCATATATAAAGTTATATTGTTTGTGTTGTGTGAACTTTTTGTGAGTATAAGTATCTAATCTTCATACTATTATTAAATGAAGTGATCGGAAGATTGATTAAGGGCAAATCGAGGTTGAAAATGATTGACGAATTTCGAAAATTTAAAAATTTTGGGATCTCGTCGACGGCGAGAATTATCCGCCGACGAGCGAGGAAAGTCCGACGACGGCGAGAACGAGCTCGCCGACGGCGGATTTTTCCGAAACTTTTGCCTTTGTCGAATTAATTAGCTCGTTGATGGCGAGAAAAATCTCGCCGACGGCGAGATCGCAAAGACTATGTTGACCGGTCAACTGAGCATTATTCATCATCCCCTTCCTCAAAACTTTGAAAAAATCGACCTAGGGCTTGAGAGATCTTGGATTTGAGGCGATTTCAACATTTTTTTGACACTGGATTTCATCTTCCCTTGGTAAGAGCTTCACTCCTATGCAAAAATTTTTGATTTTCACCATGGATTTCTTCTACATTGGGAAATTTTGAGAAATTTCGAAATGTGGAGAAAATACTTGGAAGAAATTCATGGAAATTGATTTAAATGGATTTTAGATGTTGTAGGAAACCTTCTTAGTAATATTTGGGAGTTTAGTTAAAATTTTTGCAAATTTCATAGATCGAAAATGGCTCCACGACAAAAGCGACGGTTGGATTACGATGAAACTCGTTTTGTGAATGCAAGGGCACAATCGAGATATTTTCACAATATTCGAAGCAGAACATGCATTCGAGATCGAGTTTTCAAAAATCCTGGAGGAGAAGTTGAGCGAATCATTAGGGAACGAGGATGGGAAAATTTTTGTTTCGTGACCAACTGAGCCACTTGTAGAAGTGGTAAAGGAATTTTATGCGAACGACACGGGTGAAGATGCACCGAGTTAAGGTTAGAGGATTTTTTGTGGAATTAGCGTTGCGAGAATAAACTGCTTATTACGAGGTACGAGACACCTACACCGAGTGAGTATGATACATTTGGAACTATGGAAGGACCACTTGGAAGAAGTGATCGACTTTCTCAGCGATGGGAAAGGCGTACGGAAGATAAAGCGGCGAGAACGGGTAAACTTCCCTCTTTCATGTTAAATGCGACATCGAAAAGCACAGCACTTATTTTATTTGTTCTACTTTGTTACCTACCTACCACCATAGTGAGGTAACAAGAGATGAAACGATTCGAATTTACGTATTCAGAACCAAAAAAGCATTAATGTGGGAAGTGTAATTTATAAGAATATATTAGCCACCTCGAAATGAAAGTGGAGGAGGACTAGGACATCTTGGTCTTATCTATGCACTACGCCGATTATGCGGGGTAGAGGCGAGAGATGATGAGGAATGGGTTGAGCCTATGAAACCCATTACTCGAGCTAATATAAAAAAATATGAATCCCACGAAGGATGGAGATGTGGGACGAGGGATTATGTACCTTCTTCGAGTAGAGATATACCCTCTACTAGTTATGAACCTCCTCGGTACACCACTCCTACCCTTCGAGATCTGATGAATGAGGCGACCACGAGTAGAAAGAGTTTTGAGCAATTTGGAGAGAATATGGAAAGAAAATTTGAGCATATAGACCACGGGATTGATGGCTTGGAAAGAAGACACGATTATGATAGTGAATATCTCCAGCGACATTCAGAGTACGAAATTGCATATTATGAGGCTGAACGTCGATATAGGAGTGGTGATTTAGATGTTGTCTTTCACGAGTGCCCCCGCTACACACGGTACCGACCTGCTCGGCCTTCTCGGACTGGAGATCGGGGAGATGATATAGTACGGGATTTTGATGCGGAAGATTAGAGAACTTTGTTTAGTTTGTTTAGATTAATTGTTATTTTGAAAACTTTATTGTTACGTATGTAATTATTTTGTACTTTACGTGGACTATGGCTTTGGTGTGTTTGTTTGTTTGCTTATGCTTTATAATGTTAGACTTTTTATGTGTGTTAAGTTAGTTTGCAATTTTTTTAGATAGGATGTTAGTTTTTCTTTAATGTGTTGTTTAAGTTTTTATAAGTTATGAACTTTTAATAAGTTTAGATTGTTTTAATATGTTTAAAGTAGGTTAGTTGATTGTATGTGTAGTAATAGATTAAGTTTTCATTTGTTGTGTTTTATACTTATTAAAAATTTCCTATCCGAACACTTTCTTTTAAATATTATATATGTGGAAGAATACTAACGGTACGGGTTCTTTAAATAATGAAAAAGCCTACAAAAATTTCGAGGAAAGAAATACCTAAAAGCTCGAAAGGTATGATTCATTGTATATTTTCCTTTTCACCATTTAGAAATAGATAGAAAAATTTAAGTTTGGGGGAAAGTAAAAATACAAATTTAATTATTAAATTGTTCTCAATTTTTATTTTCGAAAACTATTATCAAATGATTTTTCTATAGTAATTTTTCAATTCAATAAACATGAATTACTTTATATAATTATTATAGAAAGTTAAATAAAATGTTTCTAGTAATTCAATTATTTAATAGAATGAGATATTTGGTTAAAAGAAATAAGAATATAGTAAACTATTTAAAGTAAGGAAACTATATTCTAAAAATTGAAATTCTTAAGTATTTAAGTGAAAAAGAAGAGATTGAAACTCGATGAAGTAAAAGCTATGAAATACATATAAGCAAAGAAATATTTTAAGTTTCAAATTTAGGAAGAGAAAGTTGAAGTTCAAAATTATTAACGAAGTTATCCGGATATAGTAATCCTCGACGAAAAAGAGAAGATTGAAAATCGATTAAAAAAAAAAAAAGAATAAAAAGAAAAAGAAAAATATAAGTGAGGAGAAGCTTGAGGAGAAGCCTTATCAAAATTGACTTCGATGGAATCGACCTAAAGGGTAAAACTCAATATATTTTTAAACTTATATATATGGATTAGTATTTTACTAAATAGTGTTTTCTTGAACTTCTTATCATCTAAATATCTTAAGTAAATTACTCTTTTTAAATATAGTCTTTCACAAAATAAATAGCGAGCTAGAAATCTTAGATACGATAACTAAATAATCTTATATCTATAAAGTTAATTTAATTACTCGAAAATATTTCTATTTAACTTTACTATAGTATTATTTAAATTTAATTCATAGTATATACGAATTGAAAAGTTACATTACGAAATCATTATTTTTATTTAGTACTAAAATTACTTGAGGACTGACGATAATTAAGTTTGGGGGATTTTGATCACGGAAAAATATGTTAAGAAATTCATACCTATTTTTTATGAAATTGCACTTTAAAGAAAGGCATTTTCTTTATTTTTATTGTAGGAATCAAGATTTATAAGTGATAAAAGCAAAAAGCATGAAATGGAGCGAATTTGGATCGAAAAGGAAGAAATTCATGCAAAATGAACTATGTCGGCGACGGCGAGATCGAGCCCGCCGACGGCGAGATTATTAAGAAAATTTACGAAGGATTTATAACTACCTCGCCGACAACGAGCCGGAGCCGCCAGACGGCGAGATCGCGCGGTTTGGAGACCTTACAGAAGCCACGCCGACGGCGAGGTCGTTTCTCGCCGACGGCGAGATTGTTCAAAATGTCAGATACATTGAACCTGGACGCTTTTTTGAAGAGGTGCTTAAGTACCCCTTGGACCTTTGTCTACCTCTATAAATAGAGGACGAATTTTTGTGTCTAGTGTGTCTTTTTGTGGTGTCTATTTGTGTTTGTGTGTCAATTTTAAGAGTTTTAGAGTGTAATTAGTGAGTTTAGATGTGTGTTGTACTAGAAGGAAAAGTCAAAGGAACTTGAGAGTACGCTGGGGAGGAAATTAAGATAAGTATCTTTGTTTATTGTTGTTAACTTTAAATGAAATCCATGCTTTGTTTAATTCTCATGCATTACGAGTAGTTTTCTTAGTCTTTCTCATTGTTTATGAAATTATGTGAATTGATGAAATTAAATAGAAGTACTTAATATATATTAAAATAAGTTGTGATAATTTTTACTTAAAACTTAATTTACTTTCAATCCGGCCATTGATTTGTTAAAATATGTTGAATTATCGAAATATAGTAAAGATTACATCCAATATTCGGGGAAGTCAAAAGCCTTGGAAGGAGGGTGCAAATAAATAGGGAAATATTATTTATCGGACGTAGAATTGGACATTTTAGTGTGACAGACTAAAATATTCAATTTGGTCCTATTGTTTGAGAGCTGAAGTGTAGATGTTAGCCCTCAGGTGAGGGGAACGTGGGAGCTCTGAAGTGGCAGCCAGTATCCTCCCAGCTAGCCGCAGATTCGGTAATCAAACATAGGACTAGTCGATGTTCTTTGCACCTGGACGAAAGGGTAAAGAATAGGAATGCTCATATTTGTCACAATACAATAAAAATTCTATTTGAATTCATCTTTCACTTAATTTTCTAAAACTAAGGAGAAGGATACTTTTTCTAAAATCTTTTTAATCAACTTTATTTAAAGCATTAGTTTACTTTAGTTTGCTTTAGTTACTTTAAATTTCCGTATATTATATTAGTAAGTAAATCCTTTAATTTAGTTGATACAAATCTGTTAAAACTTCCCTGTGGGATCGATAACCAGGACTCCACTAGAGCCCTGTATTACTTGATACGATACGTATACTTGCGTAGAATCCACATTATACATTCCATCATAAAATCAGATATATATATTAAAGCAGAATCAAGTTTTTGGTGTCGTTGCTATTAACATAATTTGCAAACATATAAAAAGTGGGTCAGTAGAACAGCAGGTGCGAGAAGCTTTAGCATAATCCAAGAGTGGATCATCTATTCAGACGGGTAGACCTTACCCCGAAGAGTTCGATGCAGTCCAATACCTGAAAGGCTTCGTAACACCTCTGTTTAAGACTTTTGATGGAACGGGAAACCCCCGGCAGCATGTCGCACACTTTCGTGCTAGTTGCTGCAATGCCGGAGGGAGTGACGCCTTACTCTTTCGTCAGTTCGTCAGCAGTTTTTTAGGGATTGCCTTCGACTGGTACACAGAATTTCCAAATGGTTTAGTTAAGACCTTTGCAGAGTTAGAAAACCTTTTCTTTAAGCGGTTTGCCGGGGCTCGGCACCACATCACCATCGGTGATCTAGTGGTGGAACACCATAAACCGAACGAGACTTTAGTGGATTACATACTTCGATGGAGAAATTTAAGCATGAAGTGTGAACTACGGCTCAAGAACGACATGCGATCGGCATCTTTCTTAAGAGTATCCATGGCCCAATAAGCACTTCTCCTTAAAGGATTTACTAATCGAGACTTTCGAAAAGTTGCTTAGCAAGGCGGGAGCTTGCAGAAGAGGCGAAGAAGTTAAGTTTCGTGGACAAGAACGATAAGCGAAGCCGTAAAAACATTAGAAAAGAAGTACGGAATCGTCGCGGTAGTAGATAAGGGCGAGCGGCCAATACGGATACGGCACGAACGGCCGCGAGCTCTAGCTATCGACAACCGCGACGATGCTTACCAACAACCCAGGCGGGGTTATCAACGGCCTCGGCCGAGTGCTATCGGTCGCCTCGGCATTATGAACAACCGCCTCGTCCACGACGCTACACGAAAGATTTTCTCGAACAAGGAATATCCATTCAGCAGAAGCGATAGCGAAGATGTTCCGCGATTTAATGAAGACACCGATTTTCGGCTCTCAGAGCCCAAAAGGCCGGAAGAAGTCAATAAGAAAGATCATCCAAACTATTGCTCTTACCACCAGATGCTCGGGCATAAGTTAGAGGATTGCATCACTTTCAAGAGTTGGCTTGACAATAATCTCCGGAAAGGGAACATAACGATCCCAAAGAATACATGAAGGAACCCAAAAGGGAGGTTCCGTCAATGTTATTTCAACGGATCCCATTGTTCCGATAGACCCTTACACAACCCAGGATGGATGGAGTACCGTCTGGACAAAGTCTTCAAAGAAAATCTTAGATCACATCCAAACCGCTTCGGTGCGTGCTTCGACTCGAAGTTTGAAACCTGCCGAGCCGGCACTATCGCTTGCAATTGAAGAACCGCCCCAGAAGGAAGAGAAGATCGTAGAAGAGAAGAAAATCGAGGCTCCAAAGAGTAGACTAGGGGCTGCTTATCCTAGGATGGTTGTTTCCGATTCGGGGGAGAAATCCCTCGAACCTCTGACTCTGTATGATTATTTGCTCGCTTCGGCGGGATCTTATAATGATAAGAGTTTTGGCATTGGCTACGTTTTAACTGTTTCTAACGATTACGTAACTAACGAAAACCAACCTAATCCGGATCTCAATTCCGATATAAATAACGATTCTCAAATCATACTAAACCTCGATGACCATGACGAAGAAGAAGAAGTTCACAAGGATGGCTATGAGAGCTCAACAAGCAACGAGTCTATTTGCGAATTTTGAGGAGTGACCCGATTTTTGTACTTCCAAATACAAGAATTTGTTACCACTGCTAGAAAATTTAATTTACGGCGAAGGCGCGAAACACTTGACTCGGAATAACTTGTTATATAGATGTGTACCAAATAAAACTTTTTAAATATATGTTTATATAGCAAAATATAATTTTAAAAAGAATATATTTTATATATTTTTTAGGTGCTTACACAAGTATACGTATCGTTTCGAGTAATATAGGGCTTTGAAACAAAGACCCCAGTATCGATCCCACCGGGAAAAATTATAGTAACAAATTTCTAAATATTATATTTCAAAAATCTTTTTGTGTTTTAATCTAACTATAAATTACTATTAATTTACTAGATGCTGACCCGACTTTTGTACTTCCAAATACAAGAATTTGTTACCACTGCTAGAAAATTTAATTTCTGGCGATGGCACGAAACACTTGACCTGGAATAACTTGCTATATAGATGTGTACCAAATAAAACTTTTTAAATATATAGCAAAATATAATTTTAAAAAGAAAATATTTTATATACTTTTTAGGTACTTACGCGAGTATACGTATCGTTTCAAGTAATATAGGGCTTTGAAACAAAGACCCCAGTATCGATCCCACAGGGAAAAATTATAGAAATAAATTTCTAAATATTATATTTCAAAAATCTTTTTTAGTTTTTAATCAAACTATAAATTACTATCAATTTACTAGATGCAAATAAAGAAAACAATAATAAGATAATGATTTTGCGAAAACTATATAAATAAACAACTTCCTTCCCTTCAATTAATCTAAGATTTTTAAGATATTTTAATATTCGTTGGAGAATTTGATTTATGGTATTGTGCCAAATAAAGTATTCCTATTTTTTACCATTTGATCCGAGGAGCAAAGAACATTAGCTAATTTACGGATCGAGTCCGGATGTATTGTTAGTAGAATGGGTTAATCTAGACTCACACTACTTAGATGTCCGAGAGTGGCTATGGTCGGCCCTACTTAGTGACCCTTTCCTAGTCTATAAATCAAATTATAAGAATTTAGTACGTCACTCTAAAAACTTATCAATTCTACGCCCTTTAAATCTTATCTTCCTATTTATTTGCACTTCACCTTGAATAGCCCGCACATGGCCTTCGACTACCCAAGATTCATGTGACACTTACAAGTTAAGAGCTTTTCTCCTTCTAGGTCTCAAAACTCTTCGACGGGTTTTAACAATTTAAATGGCCGATTTAAAAAGTAAAGTAAGATCGGGTATTAATGTCATCACAATGTTTTGAAAATATTTTGAATTTCAATTCTCCATCGAATCTTTTATTATCTTATTAATCTCTTCATAATTGAAGGAAGAAAGTAACTAACTACTCGAGAACACATTGAATATAAACAACGAAATCATAATAAATAAACTTTGAATCGAATGTAAAATACTTATCTCGAATATTCCTTCTACGAATCTTCGATTCCTACGACTCCACGAGTGTAATGAACTCCGGATGCAACAACTTGAAAATAAACTCACTAAACTAAACAAAAGTTGGCCACTAAATTTCTCTCTCTATTTCTCTCTCTAAGGATGAGAGGTCCTAAAGTGGATAAGAGGAAGTGGTTACGATAGGGGGCACGTTTTACGAAGAAATGGACTCCTATTTATAGGCTTCAAGGGTTGCCTTGAGGCACCTCTTCAAAACATGTCCACATTTAATGAATCTTCTAGAAGATCGGTCTGGCGCCTAGGCACCGGAATCTGGCGCCTAGGAGCCGGACACTGTGTCCAGTTCTTCGCACCTCTTCACTTTGGCTCCCACTTCTTCGCGATTAAAACCATTTTGGAGCGTCTAAATGCAATGTATCACATGTCCTATTATCCAGGAACAACTGCCAGTCTTCTAGAATGTCCAATAACCGCTCACTCCGTCAAAATAACCGTTCGAACGTTGTCGAAAACTTGACGCGTTTACGTATCGAGTGCGCTTAGGCGCCAACTTCGGCGCTGGCGCTAGGCCATATTTTTTTATACTTTTTGTATTTTGCTCCATTTTGCTCCTTTTTGCTCCTTTTTTCCTTTTTGGAACTTTTTACATCACGTACATCCAAAAACACGAGAAAAATACCTTTCATTAAAGCATAATATCCTTAATTGATAAGAATTAAGACATAAAGAAATAGGTATATTTTTTTGTAGATCAAAAATCCCCCAAACTTAAATGTTACTTGTCCTCAAGTAACTCTTTCTACTATATATAAAATATATAACTTTTGAAATAAAAGATAAATATTTGAGATTCCTTATAATTTTTGATTTTATAAAGTCTTTAGTAAATTATTAACTCAATTTCACTAAATAGGTTTAATTTTAAGAATTTAAAGAATATTTAACTACCAAATCATAAGATTTCAAACTTTTCATCCATTTTGAAAATAATAGAAGTCTATTATATTAAGATCTCATAGATTATTTACAAGAAAAATATCTTCTTGAAAAATATTTCCTAAATAAATATTCATGTATAAAAATTAAGTAAAATATGTAACTAGTTTTCTTATCATAAGATAATTCAAGTGAAGCCGATTTTGATTAGGCATTTATCGAAGCTTCTCTCTTTTTCTTTTCTTTTTTTTTTTTAACACATATAGAGAGGATTACTTATATCTCGGATAGACTTGTTAATGGTTTTGAACTTCACTATCCTTAACTTATATTTTCAAAACTCATACATTTCCACATAATTATTATAACATGAATAAGAATTCAAAAAGATTTCCAATCTTTTCTTTTTCTAGTGATAATTTTTTATTACTTAATATTTCTAAAATTCTATTATTTCTTTCATGAATAGAAAAATTTCTTAATCTTATTCTTCTTTAAGTTAAATAATTCTATTCTTAAAATCAATCAAAGTTATTAAAATTTTTGTTAATTTCACTAAATTGTTTATAATTTCAAAAATAAAAGTGATCTCAAATAAATTCTTCATTTCTTAAGTTATGTTAAAAAGTCTTTTTTTTTATGAAAATATCAGCTCTTTAAAGACAAATAAAATTTAAATTTGAATGTATTTTCCCTTCCCCCAAAATTAAGTTTTGGTATACTATGATAATTTGAAAGTATGAGAGAAAGAAAATCATAAGAATTTTTTATAAGTATGTAAAAACAATCTTAAAAAGAAAAATTCACTTCTACTCATGCTTTTATGAAT
Organism: Papilionanthe hookeriana x Papilionanthe teres; assembly: GCA_022702705.1. NCBI lineage: Eukaryota > Viridiplantae > Streptophyta > Magnoliopsida > Asparagales > Orchidaceae > Papilionanthe > Papilionanthe hookeriana x Papilionanthe teres. The sequence goes on along the minus strand of CM040427.1, from coordinate 39,561,175 downwards.
ATTAAAATAAAATTGAAGCATGTATAAAAAGTAAGCAGGCTAATTTTTATGATTATACTAAATTTAATACAAAAGCAGAGTAAAATTACTAATTACTAAACAGTAGACTAACAAACATATCATAAATTAACTCTAACTTCGAGTCTCAACACAATCTTAACACTAATCGATCCACACAGTACAAAAACAAATCAACATACATCAAACATCAAACTAAACAAACAAACCAAACAAAACAAACTAACAGAGTAGCACAACATAAAGATCTATAACAACTAGTCACTAGCTGTAGCCTCATCATCATCATCGTCGTCACCAAAGGAAAATTCTACATCCTTAGGATCAACAAATGGTGTGAAACTAAGAAAAGTAGGAAAACTAACATCACGTTCACCCTTCAGAAATACGACTAGGGCTTCATCATACTCGAGCATCATAACTACTCTTCCTCCGGGTATAATCGGATAGATGATCGAGTTTTCTCGTCGATAATATCGATCCTGCAGATGAGTTTCAAATAACTCTGTGCCGTCGCTCTAAAAGCGATCATGCATTGATTCCCGAAACTCGATGGTGGCTCGGCGAAGTAGAGAGTGCAGAAGTAGAAGGTCTACACGAAGTATGTGCGAAGTAGAAGGAGCGGTCGATCTCTTCCCTCGAAGACGATCATAGATACTAACACTCTCCTCGCCCAATTGGCTTGGTAGACTTTAACTTCTCCTCGAAGTATCGACGGTGACTCCATTACTAACACATAATGAATAAATTAGAGATGGGAATCCCGGTCCAACGAAGTCGTTGGATCTCGCAGTAGAATTCACAGAATCATAAATAATACTGCCAACATCAATAGGCTTCCTTTCCTGAATGTAGTAGTTTAAGATCGCTCGATCTCTAGTCACTTCACTCAGGTGTTTGGAAGGTAACAATCTTGCAGAAATAAAATAGTGCCATGCTTTAGAAATACCATTTAATTTGGAGGATTTGAAGTTTACCCTTTTTCGTTCTCGATCTTCCAAGATCCGATACCAGTCGATCGAATAAGTAATGATCATATCCAAATCTCCCTCGATGGTGATAATCCGGAATAATAGCACTCATAGTTGGTGGCGAGGCCATAAAATATATTGATTCTTTCGGAGACTAAATCCTACTCCGATACCTCTGACAAAGACTTCATAATCTTCAGCATCCAGAAAATTTTCATAAAACTCTCGAACAATCGGGATAACAGCAACAGCAGTGAAATAACAGAATCGTTGCTAATTGTGTGCGACGATAGTGTTTTCAATCATTTCTCCCGGATGATAGAAACTTCGTTCGGAAATGAACTTCCTGGACGTCACAAATTCGTGGTAGCGAAAATGCGCAGCCGCAGTAGAAAATTTGTTGTTATCAAAGTTATTTCGTGCCTTCCTGCGTTTAGATTTCGAAGCCATCTAAACGTGAAAGAAAACAAGAAAAAATTTAGGAATCAAATATTTAAACTCTTTTTAAGTTTATAAAACTTAAAATAAGTTTAAAAATCCGAAAAATCACTAAGAATCGAAAAACAATTTTTCAAAATTTCGGTTCTTAGCAAAACTAGGAAAATCTATGGTGAAAATCGAAAATAAATGGTTTAAAGTGTAGATCCGACCTTGAGACGAAGAAATCGAGTGGTTTCGCGCTCGAATCCTTGATGTTTTGACCTCGAAATGGATGCAAAAGGTGTATTTTCGCGAAAATGGGGAAGAAGATGAAGCTTAGGCGTCGAAAATGGCTTTTGGGGTTATTTAAGTAAATTTTCGGGTCCGAAGCCCGGGCGGCGCTTAGGCGCCGAGTGCCGCGCCTAGGCGCCGAACTCGCCTTTCACAAAAAATTATTTTTAAATTTAATTTTCCTCGAAAATTCATAAATTCGACTTCCAATTACTCATATTCGAGTAGGGCTTCGGTTCTAACTTCCACAACATTTTTCATAAATTTATAAAAATTAAATATTTAATCCACCAATCGAACATAAGGTTTAAATCAAACTCACTAAATTCCATTTATAATCTTCGATATTGACTCGATACATTCCGGATAAGTATTATACTTGATTCGAGTTCTAATACACACTCAAACACAACAATTTTTAAGCAAAAACAACACACATTGAACATGAAAACGAAATACACGAAACAAACACAATCGATTCTCTAAATCGATACAATGACTCAACAAACCATATAATAACTATCTCATTACCAGAATTTTCTAATCTTCACAAGGGAAATTATGTATTCCACTTGGAAAGAACACTAACGCTCTCGGGAAATTTGTAGCCGTTTTTTCGTCAATCCACTTGTTCTTCGCATACATTTCAACTTGAGCATATTGATAAGCCGCAAAATGATCAAATTAAAGTTTCATTTGCCATTCTAGATGTTCGATTTGATGAAACATCTCATGAAGGCGATCTCCGATGCTTTTAAACTCCGCTTCGAACTTATCTAAACGACTAGAAATTTTCTCCAAACTTACGGCGATGAAACCATTGAAGTAGGGTTGAGGATCCTTTGAGACCTTGTCCCTAGCTTCTTCTCCAAGATTTCTTCCTTCCATATTCTTCAAAAGTTTCTCGAATCTCTCGAAGAATGAAGTGCGAGGACATAATTTTGATTGCTTGATGGTTAGGGAAGAAGATAGGTTGATTTAAAGGTGAAATTCGTGTGAAAAGCGAAAATTTTCGGTTTTTGCACGACCCGATGACAGTGGCGCTTAGGCGCGAATGCGGCGCCTGAGCGCGGACCTATTGAGACATAGTATGATTCGGCGCTTAGGCGCCGAGTGCAGCGCCTAGGCGCCGGAAGCTATGTTCGACTCCGTTTCGCTTAATCGTCGAATTTCAAAATTTCGTTCTCCAGAGATAGGTAAATTATGTCGGTAAGAGTAATTTAGACTCGATAACAATCATAATGAAGGTTAACTTGATCTCCTTTTTACTCATATTCAGAATAGAGTGATCCAATTCTTAAATCTTACACTTTCAAAATAATTTTCACCCTAAGTCAACAAAGACTTATGAGCATCAAATTTTTCTAAAGTAATATAAATTTAGTCAAGATCGAGGCATAACCTTACATTAAAAACAACACTCAAAACAAAAGATAATTATGGGTTGCCTCCCACAAGCGCTTGGTTTAACGTCGTCGGCCCGACTTAAGTAAATCTTTAATCGAGTTGACTCGAATCATAATCCTCTTTATAAATCTTTTTAATATCTCCCAAATAAGGCTTCGATCTTAATCCATTTACTTTAAAAATTTTTCTGTTTTGGGATCTTTAATATCCATGACTCCATAATGGTATACTTTCTCGACTATATAGGGTCCGATCCATTTAGATCTTAATTTTCCAGGAAATAGTTTTAAACGAGAGTTAAACGAGTAATACTTCTTGTCAAGGTTCAAAAATTTTTCACGAAATTTTCTTATCATGCAACATCTTCATTTTCTCTTTATAAATCCTCGCATTTTCATATGCTTCATTTCTTATTTCTTCCATCTCGATTTAATTGCAATAATCGCTTTTCTCTTGCTTTATTCAAATTAAAATTGAACTCCTTTATCGCCGATAAGCTTTATGTTCGAGTTCACGGGTAAGTGACAATGTTTACCATAAATTAACCGGTAAGGTGACATTACGATTGGTGTCTTATAAGTTGTTCTATAAGCCCGTAATGCGAGAATCAAGTCTATCGACTCAATCGGTTCTTTTAGGATTAACGGTCTTCTCTAAAATTCTTTTAATTTCTTTGTTTGATACTTCGGCCATTCCACTTAGTTTGTGGGTGATAAGCGATTGCAATTACTATGTTTGATTCCAAATTTTTGTAGTAATGATTGAATTCATATATTCCTGAAATGACATCCACCATCAGTAATAATTACCTTAGGCATTCCAAATCTTGAAAATATCATTTTCTTTAAAAATTTAGATACACTTTTGGAATCACAGATTGGTAAAGCAACGACTTGATCCACTTTGAAACATAATCGGCTAGCTAATAAAATATAAATTTTTCCGAATGATGGAACAAATGGTCCCATAAAGTCTAAAACCCATATATCAAAATTTGACTTCCAATATATAGTTTAAAGGCATTTCATTCTTCCTAGATATATTTCCCATCCTTTGACATCGATCACATGTTTTCACATAATGTCTCACATCTTTAAATAAGGTAGACCAATAAAATCCAGAATTTAAAATTTTAAATGCAGTTTTATCATGCCAAAGTGTCCTCCAAAATCGGAATCATGACATTTTTGAATAATAGCAAAAGTTTCCTCATAAGGTACACATCTTCAAATCATAGAATCTTTACTAATTTTAAATAAATGAGGTTCTTCCCAAATATAAGATTTAGCATCATATTAAAATTTCTTAATAAATTTGTTATCCAAGACATAAGGCAAAATATTGTTAACAAAATAATTAACAAGATCGGCTACCAAGGTGTTTTGCATCTTTGAATAACATATAAAGATTCATCGGGAAATTTCTCATTTATATTTTCTTCCGAAATAATATCATTTTTAATTCTAGACAAATGATCGTAAATTGGTTTTCGGTTCCTTTTCTATCTACTTATTTAAAATTCAAATTCTTGTAGAAGTAAAACCCATCTTATAAGTCTAGGTTTAGAATCCTTCTTAGATAATAGATATTTAATAGCGAGAATGATCGGTATGAACTATGCATTTAGTACTAAGAAGATAAGGTCTAAATTTATCGAAGGCATATCTTATAGCTAGAAGCTCTTTCTCGGTGGTAGTGTAATTTCTTTGTGTTTCGGTGAGAGTTTTACTAGCATAATATACAACTTTGAAAATTTTCTCATATTTTTGTCCTAATACTGGCTCAATTGCAAAATCACTTGCATCACACATTAATTCAAAAGATTTATTCCAATTAGGTGCAACAATGATAGGTGCAGTTATTAATTTTTCTTTCAGAATATTAAAAGCATTAATACATTCTTTATTAAATTCAAATTTTGCATTTTTTCCAATAAATGACAAAGAGGTTTAGTAATTTTAGAAAAATCCTTTATGTATCTTCTATAAAGTCCAGCATGACCTAGAAAACTTCTCACATCAGTGACAGTAGTAGGTGGTTGCAATTCAGCAATAATTTTCACTTTTGCTTGATCTACTTCCATCCCTTTTTGTGACACTTTGTGACCAAGTACAATGCCTTGCATGACTATGAATTGACATTTTTCCGGTTAAGAACTAAATTTGTTTCTTCACATCTTTTCGAACTTTGGCTATGTTTTCCAAACAAGATTCAAAAGAAGTTCCAAAAGCCGAAAAATCGTCCATGAATATTTTAATTCCTTTATCGATCAAGTCACAAAATATTGACATCATACATCTTTGAAAAGTTGCAGGTGCATTACATAAACCAAAAGGCATTCTTCTAAAAGCAAATGTTCCATAAGGACTTGTAAATGTTGTCTTTTTGTGGTCCTCAGGAGCAATAAGTAATTGATGATAACTAGAATAACCATCCAGAAAACAGAAATATGGGTGTCCAGCTAATTTATCGAGCATTTAATTCAAGAAAGGTAAAGGAAAATGATCCTTTCTAGTGGCTTTATTTAATTTCTTATAGTCAATACAAATTCGCCATCCAGTAACTTGCCATGTAGGAATTAGTTCATTTTTATCATTAACAATGACAGTTACACCTCCTTTCTTCGGAACACAATGAATAGGACTTACCCATTGACTATCTGAAATAGGATAAATAATACCAGCATCTAAACACTTAATAATTTCTTTTTTAACAACCTCTTTCATGATATGATTTAATCTTCTTTGTGATTCTATAGTAGGTTTAAAATTTTCTTCCATTAAGATTCTATGCATGCAAATGGAAGGGCTTATTCCTCTTTTATCAGCAATAGTTCAACCAAAAGCTTTCTTATAATTCTTTAACACACCTAGTAGTTTTTCTTCTTGATCTCTACTCAGTTCAGAAGAAATAATAACGAGTAAAGTTAACGAATTTCCAGAAAACGCATATTTTAAATGTGAAGATAACATTTTTAATTCCGGTTCGGGAGCTCTTTTAATTGATGGTAAAAGTATATCATTTTGAGATATGTCTAAATTTTCCCAATTATCTTTAATAGAATGAGTCTCTTCTTCTTCTACTACTTCATTTTCATCGGTTAAAAATTCAAATTTTTCTTCGAATCGACTTTACATTTTTCTTGATAATTTTTTTCAATTAAATAATCAATTATATCCATTCGATAACATTTCTCTTTATCAGGGTACTTCATTATTTTAAGACATTGAATTTAATTTCTTGATCATTAACTCTCATGGTTAGTTCTCCCTTTTGCACATTAATCATAGCTCGTCCGGTAGCTAGAAAAGGTCTCCCTAAAATAGTAGGTATCTCTTTATCTTCTTCCATATCAAGTACTATGAAATCTACGGGGAAGATAAATTTATCCACTTTAACAAGGACATCCTCTATAACTCCTTTAGGATAAGTGATAGATCTGTCAATTGCGAAGGGTTACGGTGGTGGGAGTAATATCTCTAAATCCGATCTTGAAAGATAGAAAATGGCATGAGATTAATACTTGCTCCTAAATCACATAAAGCTTTTCCATGAAAATTTTTCTCGATAGCACGGGGTATAGTGAAACTTCCGGGATCCTTAAGCTTTTCGGGTAATTTCTTTTGAATTATTACTTTGCATTCTTCACTTAATGCAACAGTTTCAAAAGCTTTAAATTTTCATTTTTTGCTTAAAATATCCTTCATAAATTTTGTGTAAGTTGGCATTTGTTCCAAAGCTTTAGCAAAAGATATGTTAAAAGTAAGTTTCTTAAAGACTTCAAAGAACTTTAGAAATTGATGATCTAGTTTCTGCTGTTTAAGTCTTTGAGGAAAAGGTGGTGGTGGTTTTTCAACTTCCACATTAACAGATATAACAGTCTGATCTTGACTAGGAGAGAGAGTTTCTTTAGGTTTTTCAATCTCTTGACCTCGATCTCTTTTTCAATTTCATGCTGCATTCTTTCTCTTAATTCCTTTCCACTTCTAAGTTGCATAGCTTTAGCTTGTTCATGTTCTTTTCAGTTTCCTTTGGATTAACTTCAACATTACTTAGGAAGTGTTCCTACGAGATGCGTTATTAATTAAAGTAGCAATTTGCCCCATTTGATTTTCAATATTACGAATAGCGATATTTTGATTTTGTAATTGATTATTCATTTGTAAAATTAATTCTTCTATTGATAACTTTTTCTGTTGATTATTAAATCCGGGAGGTTTATAATTTGGATTAACTTGATTATTCCGATTTCCAGTGGGATGAGGTTGATTATTACCCCATTATTGTTGTGAATTATTCCGATTAAAATTAGGATGATTTTTCCACCCAGGATTATAAAAATTTGAATAAGGATTATTTTTACTTGCAATAGCTTGTAAAGTTTCAATAGTTTGAGAATTTTCAATATTATAAGAGTTATTATGTAATATTAATTGCAAAATTATTTAATTTCTTAGACATTGCTGCTACTTGTGAAGCTAAGATAGAAAAGGCTTCATTATCGTGAATACTTGCCATCTTTTTAGGATTAATCCTTTCGGAAGGCCATTGAAAATTGTTATTAGCTATTTCTTCGATTAAAGTGTAAGCTTCTTCGAATGATTTAGACATTAAAGAACCTCAAAGCAATGACATCGATAATTGATTTTAAAGATCCAATTAATCCATTATAAAATGTTTGAATAATTAACCGATCAGGTAAAGCATGATGAGGACATTTTCTTAATAGTTCTTTAAATCTTTCCCGAGTTTCATATATTGTCTCCCCGTCAAATTGACTAAAAGAAGTAATATCATTTCTTAATTTAGCGAGTTTTAGAAGGAGGAAAATATTTAGCAAGGAATTTTTGTGTCATTTCGACTCATGTTTTAATAGAACCGATTCTTCAATGAGTTTAACCACATCTTTGCTTTATCTCTTAAAGAAAAAGGAAAGAGTCGAAGTCTAATAGCATCATCGAAACATTGTTATATTTAAAGGTAGCACAAAGTTCTAAAAAGCTAACAAGGTGTAAATTTGGATCCTCATTTAGTGTTCCACCAAATTGATTGTTTTGCACCATTTGAATAATAGACGGTTTAAGTTCAAAAGAATTAGCATCTACAGTGGGTATTTGAATACTACTATGAAGTTTATCAATTGTAGGGTTAGCATAATCCCTTAATGGTTTATAAATATTCTGATCATTAAGTTCGATTGGATTTTGTAAAGTAGCCATTTCTTGAAATTTTTGAATTTGTTTTCCCTTTTAATTTTTCTAATTGTTCTTTCTAATTCGGAATCTAAAGGTATTAATCCTTCGAGAACCAAATCTTCGCATAAAACAAGGAATAAAATTTATATATATATATATATATATATATATATATATATATATATATATATCCATTGGATATGGGCGGTTCAACATTTCTTCTTTGCACTATTCCTATGCTTCTGCTGTTAGTAGAGGTCATAACAACAGTGGAGTTGAACTGCTGACCTTCCCTCAGCTTTTACATGATGCTGCAGCAGGTAAAGCTGCTTGCCCCTTTGTGAGACCACTTGGTTCTAAGGAAGGTAGACCTGCTATATTTTTTACTTCTCAAGAGATGAACACCATGGCAGAGGCTATCAAATTCTCTATTGTGGGCCAATTCCAATTTGGACACCCCAAAATGGAATTGGTGAGGAGTTATTTTGAAAATTTTCAATTTTTGGGTAATTGGAAGATAGGAGTTCTAGATGGTAGACATTTACTGATCAGGCTTACAAGGGAGGAAGACTATGCCAAAGTGTTAGGAATGGAGTTTCTGACCATAGCTAACTCAAGAATGAAATTGATGAAGTGGTATCCGGGTTTTGACCCAGCTAAAGAACCTCCACTTAAACCTTTATGGTATTCTTTCCCCAATCTTCCTATACAGCTATACCATACTAATGCCTTATTTCGGATCGACAGAGCTTTGGGAACACCTCTCAGGGTTGACACTCCAACCCATGATCTGGGCAATCCAGCAGCAGCTAAAGTCCTTATTGAAAGAGATGTGTCTCTACCTGAACTAGACAAGATTTGGATCACTATTTCAGATGAAGGAGAAGGTTTTTGGCAAGAGGTGGTTTTGGAAAACAAACCAACCTTTTGTTCCCACTTGCGAGATGTTTGGGCACCTTAAAGAAAAATGCTATAGACTGAAACCCACACTAAAAAAGATGGGGAAAAGAAAAACTGTAGATGTGCAAGACCCAGTGATCATCTTGGATGATAATCAAGCTGTCCTGGAGGATCACAATGCACCAACAGAGACCACAGTGGGAGAAAATCCCCTCGAAGTTCTCGCACCGATCTCCTTTGTTAGTCGAAGGGGACAAAGATCAGCTGAATCGAGGTTGGCAGTGGGCTACATATGGAAGATTTGGATCGGATGGGCTCTGAAGTGGAGGCAGCTTCTCAAAGATACGTAAGTTTTACCCCTCCCCAATTATTGATGGAAGGAGAACAAAAGAGAATGGAGGCCTCCCGGCGGATCCAAGTTGTCCAGGAAGAAGAAGAAACATACATCGAGATACAAAAGCTGGAACTTCAAAATAAAGACAATCAAAGAATTATCAAAGATTTGGGCTCTCCTCTAGACTCCCCAAGGGCGGGGACCGGATCTAGATCCAGAACCAATACAAACCATTTATCACCAACCTCAAAACCCCCAGATGTTTAGCTGCCTTTGCTGGAACATTAGAGGGGTTGCTAACCCCTTATCCCTCAAAAGGCTTATCTACTTATACAAGAAACACAATCTATGGTGTATCATCCTTTTGGAACCCATGGTCAATAAAACCCAAAACAAAATTTTGAAAAATTTCCCCAGGCTGCACCTTTTATGCTAATTCCTCTAATAAAATTTGGCTCATTTGTAGAAAAGAACTCCATTGGACTCTCCAAGTGGATCACCCCCAATTGGTCCATTTTCATTTTAATTGGCAAGGTATAAAGTTGGCAGCCTCTTTTGTTTATGCTGGCTGCACCTCTAAAGACAGAATTGCACTTTGGCAAGAGCTGCTGCAAATCAGTAAGACTGAGCATCTTAGTTGGATAGTTGGTGGGGATTTCAACTGCATTGCTTCTATTGATGAAAAAAGAGGAGGCAGAATTCCTAATCAACACACTATGGATTTTTTTAATGAAAATATTCGAATGTCTGGTCCGTTTCGACCTTGGATATCGTGGCAATAAATTTACTTGGAGGAGAGGCAGTATTTGGGAAAGGCCTGGACGAGTTCATGGCTAACATCACTTGGCATCAAAATTTCTTATATACCAACATAACCCACTTAAACTTAGCTGGTTCCGATCATAAACCTATCCTAATCACTATTGCTCCTCCCCCCAACAACCAGCAGACCCCCCCTTTCAGATTTCTGAACTTCTGGGCTACCCACAGTAATTTCAAAACCATTGTTCAGAATAACTGGGTTGGTGTAATTTGTAACACCCCTTTTGATAAACTTCAAAAACTCCAAATTAAAATTGCTAGAGTGCTGAGAAGTTGGAGCTGGGGATCTATTGGGGATATTAATAAAGGTGTCATCAGCATGGAAAGGGACCTTCAAAAACTGGAAATGGAGGCTCAGGAAGATGGAAGTAAGAATATTGAGTTTATGGCAACTCAAGACAAGCTTCTTCAGTACATTAACTGGCAGGATCTTATGCTTAAGCAGAAAGCTTCTTGTATTAAATTCCAAGATGGTGATAGGAACACTAAGTATTACCATGCTTGCATTAATTTTAGAAGAAAAAGTAATACTATCCTTTCTATTACTACTGATCAGGGAGAAATTCTTAGAGATAATGCTGCCATTGCTAACAATGCTATCAACTTTTATAGAGATTTGCTTACTTTTAAGGATGATTCCATTCCTGATATTGATAGTGGGCTGTTTGAAGATGTCAGCAACTACACACATCTACTCCAACTAACTGATGTTCCTTCACAAGATGAAATCTGGACTGCTCTCAACTCTATTGATAGCTCTAAGGCTGCTCGGGCCCGATGGCTATAATTCGAATTCTACAAGAAGATTTGGGATATTTGCAAGATGGATGTTTGTACTCGCTATTCAAAGCTATTTTCAAGGTATGGAAATTCCACACTATTTCTATGCATCTACCATGGTTCTTATCCCCAAGACCTCCGATCCCAAAAACTGGAACCAATATAGACCTCTCGGTCTTACCACTCGTTATCGCAAGATAATAAGTAAGATCATTGTTGGCAGGCTTCAACCCCAACTGGATAAGATTATCAGCCCTAACCAGTCAGCTTTTGTCCTTGGTAGAACCATTGCTGATAATGTCCTGCTAGCTCAAGAAATGTGTTAGATCTTGACAACCCTTGCAGGGGGGGCAACTTGATTTATAAGCTTGATATTAAGAAAGCATATGATACTTTGGAATGGAATTTTATACTACAGGTTCTGCACTCTAGAGGTTTTAATGAGGAATTCTGTGCTTTGATCAAGAAATGGCTTAAGTTCAATCATCATTCCATTTTGATCAATGGTCAGAGTTGGGATGGTTTTCAAGCCACTAGGGGGCTTAAACAAGGGGACCCCCTATCCCCCTCTATCTTCATTTTGGTCATGGACTATCCGTCTAGACTCATCAATTTTCGCATTGCTCCTCTTCAAGCATGCTAGATACCACCACAAATCCAACATTGTTATTTCTCACCTTCTTTATGCCGAAGACATCATGGTGTTCTCCGGGGCCTCAAAAAATGTCGTCAAGCAAGTGATCAACTGTCTAAACCATTTTCAACTCATATCCGGTCTTCGGTTCAACAAAGCTAAGTGTGAGATTATTTTTCCTAAGAATATCAATGCCAATGTTACTCACTCGGATTTTGCAACACACTTGGTTTCTCAAAAGCTTCCCTTCCTATGAAATACCTAGAGTGCAACTTATTAAAGGGAGGGTCGAGCGGACTCGGCTTGATGATATTATTGGTAAGGTGAAGGCTCAATTGGAAAACTGGACAAACTCTTATTTATCTTCTGGAGGTAGATTCACTCTCCTTCACAAGCATTCTCACCACTTTTCCTAATTATGTTCTCCAGATGACTACAATGAAAAGAAGCACCGAGTACCAACCGGAAGGTCTATTTAATAGGTTCTTATGGATCGGAAACGGAAAGGAGATTCACCTGGATGGCTTGGAATAAATTGGCTAAACCTATTGAGGTCAGGGGCTTGGGTTTCAAAGGCATCCAACAAATGCAGAAAGTTAACTATTGCAAACTCTGGATTCAATTCAGGAAGCAGAACTCTCTTTGGGCTAATTTCTTGATTGGGAAATATTGTAAAGACTGCCATCCTTCTAAGGTTTCTATTAAGTTGGGTGCTTCTAGAGTCTGGAAACATATGGTGAAGAATAGGGAAATTGCTGAATCTCTCGTATAGTCGGGAGCCGGGTAATGGCCAAGTTTGTTTCGGGAAGACAATTGGTGCCCTCCCCATATGAAGGAAGCCATCCCAAACATTGATAAAACTTGTTTCACTTGTTTCAAATTGCTCGGGAAAATGAGAAGTGGTCTTTACGGGTTCTTCGAATTTTGTTACTTCGTAGTCCGCTAACCGCATTGCCACCATCCCATTTGATAGAAACAACCAGGATAAAATTATTTCGAGTAATGGTACTACTAACGACCTTACTAAACAAATTTATTTAAAGATCCATGAGTGGCTCTAAAGTTAATTAGGGCAGAAATATCTGGAACAAATACCTCACCCCTTCAATGTCTCTCCTCAACTGGAGAGTGTTACACAAGCTTCTTCCAACTGATGACATCCTTAAGCTTAAGGGGATCAGAGGACCTTCAAAATGCTATCTGTGTGGGGTTGAGGAGGAGTCTGTTCAACATATGTTCTTCCATTGCAGTTTTTCCCAAGATGTGTGGAAGGGGATCATTAGAGAGATCAGCATAAACACCATTCTCTCGGACTCGGTTGGATCTCTGCACTGCTTTGGATCTCTTGGCAAAAGTCCAAAATGGGTACCATTCCTCTTATGATTACTTGGTTTATTTGGATGCATAGAAACTCTATCAAATTTGATAATTGTAAAAGTACAGTTGCTACTGTGGTGGGAAATAGTATATCCTTTCTTACAAAACTGATCCAGCTAAAAAATTTCCCTGACATTTTGAAGGCATCACACAAAAAACACATTACAAGATATCACACTCATACTTTCTGCTGGATTTACCCACCCATCCCTTACATCAAGGTCAACACTAATGGTTCCTACTCGACCGAGGGGGCGGCGGTGGTGGTTTATTCGAGAATCATGAGGGAAGATGCCTTGCATATTTTCAATCTCCTGTTATTGTTGAAGATGCTTTGGAATCTAATTTGGCTGCAATTTGCAAGGCTCTTGAACTTGCTATGGCATTCAACTGGAAGTTCATCATTGTGGAAAATAATTCTGCTCTTGTAATCAATGTCTTAAAGCAAAATCAACAACTTGCCTGGTTTTCTCCAAATGGACATCATTTCAAATGGCAGCATGTGTATTGGATTAATAAAATCAAAGCTTTTGCACATCATTCCAACATCAAGTATAGCCATATCTTTAAAGAAGGGAACAGACCTGCTCAATGGCTAGCTAGAAATGCAAATTCTACCCAACAGGTGATGGTGTCTACTGCCCCTACCCCCAAACTGAATTTTCCGATGGATTCGATTGCTTAAAGGTACCTTATTTCGAATTGTGGGCAATCGATTATTTTTTGGTCCAATTGTCTCAGGCTGGCGGTTTTCTTCTGCAGCATCATCACCTTGCTCCCTAAGTCACTCTCTTTTACCCCCTATATTTAGTCTTAGTTTTGTTACTTTGGGGCTAGTTTTTATTTTAACTCAATTAGTTAGTTTTATTTTTATTTGGTATAGAGTTGTTACTGGGCAGTGTCTTGTATTTTGTCATTTTTCAGATTTCAACATGTAGGGAGTCTCTTGTAGCTCCTTTTCTTTAAATATATATATATCTCTCTTTTTTTTATATTATATATATATATATTTTTTTTTTTTTATATTTTTGGAAATATAATAAAAAAATTTATAACTATTCTATTTCTTCCCAACAACTAGCACCAAAAACTTGACTCGATTTTTGTACTTCCAAATACAAGAATTTGTTACCAATCGCTAGAAAATTTAATTTCTAGCGAAGGCGCGAAACACTTGACACTGAATAACTTGCTATATAGATGTGTACCAAATAAAACTTTTTAAATATATGTTTATATAGCAAAATATAATTTTAAAAAGAATATATTTTATATATTTTTTGGGTACTACACAAGTATACGTATCGTTTCAAGTAATATAGGGCTTTGAAACAAAGACCCCAGTATCGATCCCACGGGGAAAAATTATAGTAATAAATTTCTAAATATTATATTTCAAAAATCTTTTTGTGTTTTAATCTAACAATAAATTACTATTAATTTACTAGATGCAAATAAAGAAATTAATAATAAGACAATGATTTTGTGAAAACTATATAAAATAAACAACTTTCTTCCCTTCAATTAATCTAAGATTTTTAAGATAATTTAATATTCGTTGGAGAATTTGATTTGTGGTATTGTGCCAAATAGAAGCATTCTTATTCTTTACCCTTTGATCCAGGCTTAAAGAACGTTGGCTAATTTACATATCAGGTCCGGATGTATTGTTAGTAGAATGGGTTAATCTAGACTCACACTACTAGATGTCCAAGGGTGGCTATGGTCGGCCCTACTAGTGACCCTTTCCTAATCTATAAAACAAATTATAAGAATTTAGTCTGTCACTCTAAAAACATATCAATTCTACGCCCTTTAAATCTTATCTTCCTATTTATTTGCACTTCACCTTAAATAGCTCGCACATGGCCTTCGACTACCCAAGGATTCATGTGACACTTACAAGTTAAGAGTTTTTCTCCTTCTAGGTCTCAAAACTCTTCAACGAGTTTTAACAATTTAAATGGCTAATTTAAAAAGTAAAGTAAGATCGTGTATTAATGTCATCACAATGTTTTGAAAATATTTTGAATTTCAATTCTCCATCGAATCTTTTATTATCTTATTTATCTCTTCATAATTGAAGGAAGAAAGTAAACTAACTACTCGTAACACATATAATATAAACAAGAAAACATAATAAATAAACTTTGAATCAAATATAAAATACTTATCTCAAATATTCCTTCTACGGATCTTCCGATTCTTACCGACTCCACGAGTGTAATGAACTCCAGATGCGACAACTTGAAAATAAACTCACTAAACTAAATAAAAGTGGCCCTAAATTTCTCTCTCTATTTCTCTCTCTAAGGATGAGAGATCCTAAAGTGGATAAGAGAAAGGGGTTACAATGGGGGCACGTTTTTCCGAAGAAATGGACTCCTATTTATAAGCTTCAAGGGTTGCCTTGAGGCACCTCTTCAAAACATGTCCACATTCGATGAATCTTCAGAAGGTCCGTACGGCGCCTAGGCGCGAAAATCTGGCGCCTAGGCGTCGGACACCGCGTCCAGTTCTTCGCACCTCTTCACTTTGGCTCGCACCTCTTCGCGATTAAAACCGTTTTAGAGCATCCAAATGCAATGTATCACATGTCCTATTATCAAGGAACAACTGCCAGTCTTCTAGAATATCCGATAACCGCTCACTCCATCAAAATAACCGTTCAAACGTTGTCAAAAACTTGACAGTTTCGTATCGAGTCTGGCGCTTAGGCGCCAACTTCTGGCGCCTAGGCGCGAGGCCATATTTTTTTATACTTTTTGTATTTTGCTCCATTTTTGCTCCTTTTTGCTTCTTTTTGCTCCTTTTTCCTTTTTGGACCTTTTTACATCACCTACATCCAAAAACACAGAAAAAAATACCTTTCATTAAAGCATAATATCCTTAATTGATAAGAATTAAGACATAAAGAAACAGGTATATTTTTTTATAGATCAAGGAGCTCCAATCGCGATAGAATTGGAGTTATCAGATTCCGAAGCAACGCCAAAAGAGCCAGACATTCCAATTCAAGAGGATACACCGGCGGATTCAACACCGAATTCGGAAGAAATAAGCTGAAGTAAATTTAAGAAGTGGAAAAGTTCTACCTCCGAGAATGGGTCCGAAGGATAAAGGAAAGCGGTGGTTGCTCGGGAGGAGCCAATCCCGACGGAGGAGCTGCCCGTTCGGGAAGAAAATGAAGAACATGGTAATAAAGTGGACTACGAAGTGCTAGCCCATCTTAGGAAGCTACCGACCGAGACTAAGCATATACGACGCTCTAATCTCGTCGAAGGAGATGAGAGAAGCTCGATCGAGGCTCTACTTGATCCAGAGATTTGTTTAGCTCAAATGGCCGGTAATTCCTTCGACGAGGTTTGCTCATTAAAAGAACAGCGAGGTGTTACCTTCACGGACAATGATTTGCTACTCGGAACAGCTGATCACAATCGACCATTGTACAATTCAGTCACTATCTGAAAGTTTACGCTCTCTAGAGTGTTGGTTGATCCGGGAGCATCAATCAACATAATGAGCCTTCGAACGTTAGAATATTTGGAAATTGATGCTCGCGACCTCGAAGCAGACAAGATGTTATTAAGAGGGTTCAATCAGAAAGGAGAAAGAGCCCTTGGATTGATAACACTATTAATGAAGACCGGTGATTTGGCAAAGACAACTGCAAAATTCCACATAATTGATTACGAGACATCGTTCAACGCTCTACTTGGGTCGGCCATGGATCCATGAAAAGCTTGGATGGTACCGTCGTCTCTGCACCAGTGCATAAAGTATTATGATGGAGGAGAACAGTGTATCAAAGGTGACTTGCAACTGTTCTCCGTACATAAAATCGGAATTCAAGAAGATGCAGCCTACTATGCTTCTAGAAAAGCCGTACCAAATGAAGCAAAATAAGTGCAAGACGATAAAGAGCCTAAAATTCTAGTCCAATAGTTACTCACCACTCCCTTACGGAGAGATGGTGAAGGTTTCTCCAAAAATCACACCCGAGGTCGAGGCCGGGGACGAGGTCGTGGAAGAGACGTTGGAACAGTTGGATAGAAGAAACCAGCATCAATGTTGATTGGGAAACCAGTTCTGAAGAAGAGGAAATCAAGAAAGAGGCGACAACGATGAAATCAAAAGAAACCCAGGTTCAAGATCTCTCTCGAAGATGAAAGGAATGAAGAATACAAATCAATGTACGAGAAGATTAACCATTATGTACATACTATGACCACGACCCCGATCCATTCTAATAAGATCGAGGGTATGGTGGTCGAGGAAGTGCATGATGGTGGTGCTTAAGCCAATCGAAGTTCTACCGCGATTCCAATGTCGAAAAAATGTACAATTTGAAGATGTTACCTCTTCGAATTAATGGAAGCTACCTTTTGAGTGGTACTCTCCATGTGTTCAAAATTTAATTCGATGTGGAATCTTACCTCGACGATGGAAAAAAGGTCGATCACAACATTTTGAAAAATTATGGAATAATGCCGGTCGGCCTCCCGATTCAGAAACATGGTCTTGGATTCGGCACGGTAGGGTACGGTAACGATACGGGATTTTGCTTGGTTGTCACTTGCAAGCCTAATGAAGGCTGCTTGGAAGCCTCGGAAGATCTTGAAGATGCACGAATCGGAGATGCTCCACCGAATTCGAAGAAGAAATTAAATCTACAATAGACGAGTTAATGGAAATTAACTTAGGTACTAGCGAAGAGCTCAGGCCAACCTTTGTTAGCTCCTTACTCGATAAAGAAGACTCCGAAGAGATGATCGAGATATTGATGGAATTCGAGGACTTGTTTTGCTTGGAGTTATGATGAAATGCCGGGATTAGCTCCAGGAGGTTGCGGTTCACAAATTAGGAGTGGATCGCACTGCCGTTCCAATTAGACAAGCTCCGAGAAGAATGCGTCTAGAGATTGAACAACAAGTTATAGCTGAAGTTAAGAAGCTAATAGACGATAAATTTGTCCGTGAAGAACAATACCCAACTTGGTTAGCCAATGTGGTACCGGTTAGAAAGAAGAATGGACAGATCATTTTCTGCGTGGATTTCAAAGATTTAAACAAAGCATGTCTAAAGGACGAATTCCCTCTACCAATTCCAGAATTGATGATCGACATTGCTTCAACACATGAAATCTTTTCATTCATGGATGGATCTTCGGGATACGACCGGATAAAGATGGCACCGGAAGATGAAAAGCTTACGGCCTTCAAAACGCCGATCGGGGTGTCTTGCTTACACGGTGATGCCGTTTGGATTAAAGAACGCAGGAGCAACCTATCAAAGAGCAATGACGAGGATTTTCGATGATCTCATTCACAACCAAGTCGAGTGCTACGTAGATGATGTGGTCATCAAAAGCAAACTAAAAGAGGATCACTTGTATGATTTGAGAATTATTTTCGAGCGATTAAGACGATATAACCTTAAGATGAATCCCTTGAAATGCACCTTCGGCGTCACCTCTGGGAAATTCTTAGGATTTGTCGTCTGACATCGTGGAATTGAAATCAATCCGGAGAAGATTAAAGCCATCTTAGAAATGCCGCCTCCCAAAACCTTGAAACAACTACGATCCTTTCAAGGAAAATTGGCATATCTTCGACGCTTTATCTCGAATTTGTCAGGAAGGTGTCAGCCTTTTTCTGCTTTAGTTAAGAAGAATGCCAAGTTTACTTGGGACTCCAAATATCAACATGCCTTCGAGGACATTAAGCAATATCTAATGACACCTCCTGTCTTAGCAACCCCAGTCTCAGGTAGACCATTGATACAGCTTTAGACGACTCTCTCGGAGCCCTGCTAGCCCAGGTCAATGACGAGGGAAAAGAAAATGCTCTCTACTACTTAAGCCGTCGTCTAATTTCGACGGAAGTAAAGTATCCTCCTATTGAGAAGCACTGTTTGGCCCTGATCTTCGCCGCACAGAAGCTCAGGCACTACATGCTTTCTCATAAGGTCAACCTTATTTTGAAGTTTAATCCGTTGCAATATTTGATGACCCGACCGACACTTTCCGGCAGACTTGACAGGTGGTCAATGATACGATTGCAATTCGATAAAACTTTCGTTCCTCTTCGTGCTGTAAAGGGACAAGTCCTAGCAGACTTCCTCGCAGCACACCCTTTACCGGCAGAATCGCCTCTCAACGACGACTTGCCAGACAAGCAGATAATGAGCCTAGAAGACCCTGATGATCAGTGTTGGGAAGTGTACTTCGAAGGAGCATCCACAGTGCAGAAAGATAAAGAATCATACACGATAGTGCCCGGTAAGGCAGGAATCGTACTAATCTTTATAACGCCGGAGCGGGGGATGTTAAGGTACTCCTACCACTTAACAGAACCGTGTACAAACAATGAGGCAGAATACAAAGCCCTCATAACCGGATTGGAATTAACCATTCGGATGGGGATAACGGATATCAACATCTATGGAGATTCTCAGTTGATCATTCAACAGGTCACCGGACAATACAGAATTCTAAAGCTAAGACTCGAGCAATACTTTCAGTACGTCATGAAACTGTTGGAGCAAATTCCAAATGTAACGATCTACAAGATTCTCAGGAGAGAAAATACTCTTGCAGATGCGTTAGCTCGACTTGCAAAAGAATTTGCCTGCTTACAGGATGAGTCAGTTGAAGTGTCGGTTCGGGGACGTCAGGTTCTCTCACAGCTCGACATAGATACAATACACAAATCGGAAGAAAAGCGGAAGAAAGCGATTACAGCGGTGATAGAAAATACAGAAGATTGGCGACGACCGACTGATAGAACTACTTGCAAACGGAAACCTATCGGATGATAAGTCGATAGCACATCAAATCAGAAAAGAACTCGTCTTACGCATTAATAAACAACACGTTATACGAAAGGTCTTTCGATCAGATGTGGCTAAGATGCTTGAGCGGGTCCGAGGCTCATGAAATTGTTAAAGAAGTACACTCAGGACTTTGTGGCGCTCATCAGTCGGGTCCGAAAATGAAAATGAAGATTAAAAGACTAGGGTACTACTGGCCCTCGATGATGACCGATTGCATGAAGATTGCCAAAATTTTTCACCAGTGCCAAGTGCATGGATTGTTTCTACATCAACCTCCAAATGTGCTACATCCGACAATCGCATCGTGGCCATTTGAGTGTTGGGGCTGTTGACCTCATTTTTTATGAGGTCTTCTCTTCCCTCTTTAGTGTTTAGGATCTAGCCTTAGGCTTTTCCTTTGACTATCTTAGAGGACTAGAATGTGGACCCATCCCTTAGAAATTTGAACCACTTCTTACCTCCTGCAAACCCCATAAACTTGATTGTAGACCCCTAATCACCTAGAGGGTTGAAATCGAATGTGAAGGTTTAAAGGATGAGTTCCTATGGGACTCTTTGGCACTTAGGACCACCACTAGGTGGCTTAGTGCAGTGAGGGTTAACTTACACACTCACTACACTCACACTCTACACTCTCGCACACACAATCCAAATCCTAAAACCACACCCATACCCAACTTGACTCCTTGACTCATGTAGGTAATTCATATGGATGGACCTTAACCCCTAAGCCCCTGGCTAAGAGGGTTAGGAACAACATAGTGAATGCCTCAAATGAGTCCTCTCATGGCTCATATAGGCTTAACATAACTTCATGGCTCAACCAAAGTGCTTCCATTTCACTCATATTTGATCAATCTTCATTATTCCAAAATTTCAATTTTTGACCCCGGGGACCCTACACCTACCAAACCTACTAAAAGCCCTTAGAATTGCCCAAATCCTCCAAAATTTCCAAATCACCCAAAATTCCCCAAAATTAACCTTAAACATTTCCTCACCAATCAAATTGATCATCCATAGCCAAAAACAGCAAAAATTCCAAAAATACCCCCAAATACCCTCCAAATACCCAAAATGCCCCTCTTAGCTAAAAAATCCAAAAATTCAGAAAATTCCCAGAAAATTCCAGAAAATACCAAATATTCCCAATTTCATTTTATCCAACTACACCATGGGCCAATTTTGTCAATTTACCCCACTTCTACCAAAACCTCCAATTTAGCTTCATTCTTAACCCAAGTGAACCCAATGTCAAACCAAATCTACCCAATTGACCCCAATTTTGGTCCAATTCAATTCTAAACTTCAATTTAATATTCACAATATCAATTTAGACCAAATCCAAGTCCAATTTGATTGACATTTGAATCCAATTTCACTTTTGACCTTAAAGCCCGATTTGGACCCATGACCCAAACTTAGCCCAAACCAAACCAATTCAACTCCAATTGACCCCAAACCTTTTCTAAACCTTCCCTAACATCCCCACAAACAAAACACTAACATAATTTGCCCAAAATTTGGACCCAAAACCCACTCAAATTCAACCCAAAACCAAAAAGCCCAATTTTGACCTAAACCCAAACCTAACCCAAATAAGCCCAAGTCCCAAAACCAAAACCCAACCAAAGTTAAAACCTCTTTGAAACACTCCCATAAACATTTCCCAACATTAATTTTACATCAATTTCAACCTTAGTTCAACATTGGCCCAAATTAGCCCAATTTGACCTACATCGGCCCATTTACCAAATGAACCCAAATTCAACCCAATTCAAACCCAAACCACCTCAAATTCATTTCAAATCACTCATGACACATCCCTAAACCAAACCCAACAATTATTTGGCCCAAACTTCTACAAAATTCCCATCCATGAATTCATTCTTAAACCTAAAGGCTCATTCCTTTAAGCCTTCCTAAAAGCCCATCCAAAATGATTTCAAAAAGCCCAAAATCCATCTTGAAGCCCACATGACAATCCTCTATCATCATCCATTTGATAAAAGCATCTCCTAAGTTCTAAATCCATGATGAAATAATTCCAAATCAAGCCATATGCCAAATCCCATCAAATCACCCCTAAATTACCAAAATTTCTAAAACCCTTTTTCATGTAAATGACCAAGCTTTGTCCCAAGCCACATGGAGCCATGAGCAAGCCATTTACAAGCCATATGAAGCCATGGAAGGTTTGACATGTGACCAAGCCATTAATGGCAAAAGGAGGGCCCCCTTTCCTAATCCTTCATTAAGCCTTTTTAACCATAACCATGTCACACACTAAACCAAGTTTAGCCACCTCACCATGGATGGAGACTTCACCACTCCATGGCGAGCTGACCTAACCGATCCCCCGGCCCAAAATCAGACCATGGGAAGGTGAACCAAGCCTAAATACATGGGTTGACCAAATTGAACCCAAAATGAGCCTCTCCCCATTCCATTTCAATTCGGCCCCTTTACACATGTCAAACTCCGATTGATCGCACCATCGCTGACCCCCGACCCCACTCGGTCAAGATGGTGACCAGTGCACGGCCGGCCGACCACCGAGTCGCCGGAAAACACCATGGCCGAGAGCTCCATATGAGCCGAAAAATTCAATTCTCCCTTGTCGACTTGTCTCGACCCAAATGGACGGCATAGCTCTTCTTCTCCTCACCGGAGCAGTCGATCCCGACCTTCGAACCCCCGGGAAGCCCTCCGGCCATGCCTATTTAAACACCACCTCCTCTCGGCCATGAGGGGTCTTGAACCAAAACTTACGAAACCCGCCAAAATCATTCCGGACTCTTCCCCACACCTGGAGAACTTGATCCCCATCGAAATCCCTGCCATTTCCTCTCGTGAGCTCGATTTCGAGTTGAAATTCAAGCCCAAACCGGGACACTTCACCGCGATGAGCCAATCTCCAAATTGATTGGTCCTACACCTTCACTGGACCAAAGTAGAAGTTCCCAGCGAAAGCCCCCTCTCCGAGCCACCCAGGTTGCTCCAGACTCTCCAAGCTTTGTGATCGAGCGTGGTCGAAATCATGCTGAGACAATTCACTGGGCCAAGGGACTTCATCCTGGAGCTTGCTTGGACCTAATCGAACATGACACGACTCTCGGATCGAAGCTTCACTTCTGCGAGCAAAGTTATGAGCTCTCTCTTCTTCCTGAGCTTCTGAACATTCTCCATTTCAAATGCCTTAATTTCAATGCATGTTCACCGTATGGATGTGTTCGTCTCTTCAAGACGAATCCATAGAGCATAAGAACACGAAAATCCGTTGTGAATCGAGTGAGAAATTAGGGTTAGAAGGTCAACGGTCATGGGTTCGCACCAGTCGTAGACGGTGACTGGGAACCGTTGGATCGCGCGTGTATCAGATGGACGGCTCGGATCGCGTCGGACCAGAAGATGTTACGTGAAAGGCTGGTCCCGGGACGGCTGAGTCAGATGGCGGCGCCGAATCAGGAGACGACGCGTGGAGCTTCGGAGCTGCCAAGGTTGACGCGGCGCTGCGTGGATAAGTAGGAAAATAGGGATTTTTCTTATTTATTAAATACCCAGAATTTCAAAATTCATAACTTTGTGTAGAAAAATCCTAAAAATAAAATAAAAATACCCTATTGCTCAGTGAACAGAGGAGAATAATGTGGAAAATAAATCAAGTAATTTCATTAAGTATTTTATTTTTAATGATTTATTTACTCTCTGCATTGTTTTAATTCTCCATGCATATAAGAAATTCACCATGGCATGAGACCATAGGGCTTTTGAAGCCTCTAAACTTGGGAACATTCCTTGAATTTTTTAAGGTCAAAGGCCATCCCTATGAGAAGTTATTGATTTTTCAAGTTCATGTTACTGTTTTGAGTATTTAAATTCCAATAATTAGCATGTTGAGAAATAAATTCTAGGAAAATTTGGTGATGTTTCTTGTGACCGGAGGGACTAGGAAAAATAATTTTTGAGTTAATTCACTTTGAATAACTCTAATTGGCCTAAATACCCAAAATTGAACTTTAATTAATTAGGGTTAACCACACATCAAATTAACTTAAAAACAATTCTCCATCGTCCTTTAGGGATAGGAGAACACCACATAAAAATTTGAAACCGATTGGACTTGATTAACCCACCAGAATGGGTTGATTAAGCCTCTTAAGAAATAATGGGTAAAATTAAACTTTAAAAATTTATAACTCACAAAATACTTTTCAAAAATTCACATAAAATAGTTTTGGAGCTTCTCGATATCGGAGGAACTTAGGAAAATTAAAATTGTAATTTTCTAAAAAGTTAATTTTTATCATTATTTTAATATTTTTAATAATTAAAAAATAATAAAAATCATAAAATATTAAAAATCACCAAAATGTCACATTTTGAATTCTAATCATTTAAGAACAAACCAAATATTTTTCTTAAGTCCCTAGGGTAATATATTGAATTTTAAAAGCTTAATGTAATTTTTAATATTAAAAAAATGTATTTTCCAACCTTCTCACCAAAATAATTCTAATAAATCAAACAAAAATCATAAAAATATAAAATTTATTTCTATGGACTCCTTGAGGTTAGAGAGGATTAAGAAAAATATATAATCCATTTTTCATCTTTAATATTATTTTAAAATTAATTAATGCTCCGAAATTCAAAATAATTCTAATAAATAAAATATAATTCAAAAAATCACCAAAATTAGTCTAAATGGTCCTCTGATCATTAGGAGTGCCCCGTAATTTTTTAAGAACGAGAAAAATTCCATTGGTCATCTTATTGAATTTTCCTTGAAATCCCTATTTTCTACAAAAAATAATTATATAAATAAATCAAATACGAGAAAAATCACATTTTCTCCTCTAATGTCTTAATCGACATGTGAGTGAAGTCGAGATAAAAATTTCAAATTTATTTAAGCTCAATTTAGTGAGTTATGGAATTATTAAGCTTGAAGGGCAAAATGGTAATTAAAATTTAAACCCTTAATTAAAATTTTAGGCTTAATAAAACGAGAGAGTAAAATATTTGATCCTAATCTAATTTGGATGATTGAAATTTAAATAATTAAAGGATAGAAACCCATCAATCATTTTTAAGATTAATTAGAGTAAACTTTAATCATTTAATTAATGAAATTTGGAAGATTAATAAAAATTGAAATTATTAAAATAGGGATATTATTAAGAAGACATTTGTTCTTTAATTTAAGAATCCCTAAATTAATCACCTCAATAATATTTAATTCCTAATTAAAATGATAATTCAAACTCAAGATTTAAAATACTAAAAGACTTAATCATTAAATTAAATTAAAATTAAAACATTTAAATTAAATCCTTCCAAAATTTCAATTAAATTAATACTTTAACAATTAAATTAAATCATCTTTAAAACATAAAAAAAATAAAATATTAAATTAAAATTAAAATAAAATTAAATTAAAATTAAAATTAAATTAAATTAAATTAAATTAAGTTAAGTTAAATTAAATGAAATTAAATTAAATTAAAACACATTAAATTAAATTAAATTAAATTAAAAAATAAAATCAAATTAAAATTAAATTAAAATTAAATTAAAAATTAAAATAAAATTAAAATTAAGACTAAACCAAATTAAATTAAATCAAATTAAATTAAATTAAATTGAATTAAATGTAACATCACCTAAGACATAAAGAATTCAAAATAGGTCTAAAAACAACTTGAACACTATTCCAAACTTAAACCCATTAATTAAAATTAAATTAAATTACAAATCACTTAAACATCAATTTGCCCTCAAAAGCTCTTGTTTTCATAACTCCTAAACGTAGTATTAAGTGAAGTGTTACTTCACTTATAGGATATTCAAATGTCCTGGTTCACTGAGCAAAAGAACAAAACTTAATTAAACCTCGGATGATTAATTCACCTGATTAATTAAATCTGTTTGGACTTAGAATAATTCTAGCAATATTGAAAAGATGTTTAAGATTCGTCTTAAGCACTTCCTCAATATGACGGGGTGTTTTATAAGAACAATTGAACCTAATTATTCTTTGGTGCAGAAAATCATCCATAAACAAAATTGAAAACCTAGACATCATAGGAATGACTAGCTATAGGACTAGGATCTTGGTAGAAAACCGTAAACCTCGCCCTTAGCTTTACCTGAGTAATTGTTATAAATACTTAAATGCTCGATATGTGTTTCAAGTGCAGCTTGGGATGACGGGAAGACCCTCCAGGTACGCTTATATTTTATTGCAATTTACCTTCTCGCAATTTAATTAATCGTATTGCACTTTCTTTTCTTGCATGATAAACAACTGTTGCATGAAAACGAAAACCTTTAGGATAGTCCCTAAACTGAAACCAAAACTAAATAAAAAATCACTACAAGATAAAATTCACCGCCACAACATTTCAAAATATATAACAACTCAAAATTTAATCACAAACAGAACACAAAACTACAATTGCAACTAAATTAAAAAGTCTCGTTGAATGATCGGGAATACCTCGGATGATGTAACCCACGTGTTGTTAACGAGATTTCCCACAGTCTAAATGAAGGTGTGGAACTCATTCAGTTGAGTTTAGCAAATTCATCTGGACTAAGTGAATTCGATGAAAATAACGGTGCCGGGAGGACGGAACCGTGGGATCTTAATCGGTTCGTTTAAACAACTTTAAGATTTGTTTTAATTAAAATATTAAAAACACTTGGATTTTAAGATTTTCTCTAAACCAAGACACTTCTCTCATCTCCCGATTTATGATTTCTAAAACTAAACCTCTGCAACAACAAGGAGCTTAGGAGCATGGTGGGCAACGACGGCCATCGTCATCGACAAAACTCGGGTATACTTCAGCAAAACCTTTCTTAGAATTAAATAACCAAGCCATAGGATTTCGAGGTAGTTTGCCTAGTGAAACATAATTCCTCAACTTTTCGTTAGGCATTTGCATAATTATATTATGTAAATTAAGCCCTAACTGGTTTTAGGATTCCGAGGTAGTTGTTTGGTATGACATAAACCCTCACATCTTCGAGGCTTTTTGTATGATCATGTCATGCGAATATAAGTCCTAAATAATTAAAATTGACAGGATCAAAATACTAAATAATTCTTCCTAAATTGAAGCCAAAGAATAGGATAATCGGGAAGCTGCCAAGATTCCTCTTGGATCCTCAACTTCTCCTACTTCTCTTCCTTTGGATTTCAAAACAAACTTGTTCTAAATTTGATCCATTCCTAATTGAAAATTCCAAAATCTGATACTTTGAAAACCTTAAACTTTGAAATTCATGAGAGCAAAACCACTGATCACTATCGAGAGTTTTCTTAAATGATTCCCGTCATTTAAGATGTAATTAACTATAGGGCTTGCCCTTATAGGGAACTTTAAGAACCGGGTAATATAAACCTCGCTTAATTCGTTTATATTAAGTAGGGAACTTGTCGGCTTATAAAATTGGTTCGCAGACCAAACGGATGTCACGAAATCTCCTAGTTTATTTAATCGAGCCCCATCATCGAGCGGTGTGATCTATTCTTCGGGATAGATACACGGTTTGTGATGCGGTGCTCGTTTATATAAACTATTTGGGATGTGAGATCGGTTTGATTTCATATCTTAAAACTTTTAAACTTAAAATTACTTTCAAAATTAAATGTTATCTTTTAAACTATATATTTAAATTAAATTTAAAATATAAAAAAATTCGCCGACAATTTCTGTAGGCGACCCCCTTTTCAAAACACATAACCTAAAAATATGCCGACAGGGGCATAGATATTGTGGGTCCGATAGAGCTGCCTTCTTCAAGAGGACATCGCTTCATTCTTGCAGCTACTGATTACTTTTCTAAGTGGGCGAGAGCGATGCGCTCGGAGAAGTGAAAGCACATCACGTGCTACAATTCTTCAAGAATCAAGTCGTCTACCGTTTCGTAGTACCGCGCAGAATCATTTCAGATAATGGGTCCGCGTTCAAGAGTACAAAGATCAACAATTTTGTCATAAGACACGAGATTGATTGGCACTATTCAACAATCTACTACCCAAGAGCAAACGGCTTGGCCGAGGATTTTAATAAAACTCTCGTTCAAATCCTAAAGAAAACTTTGGACGACAACAAGAGAAATTGGCACGAGAAATTGTTAGAAGCCTTATGGGCCTATTGGACGACTTTCAGAACTCCTACCCAGTCTATGCCTTATGCCTCAGTGTACGGGTCCGAGGTCGTTTTACCCTTAGAGGTCCAGCTTCCATCTCTCAGAATTGCAGTTGCAAACAAAATCACTACGGAAGAAAATGCTAGACTACGACTAGAAGAGTTAGAAAGCTTGGAAGGGAAAAGACTTTCAGCACAGTAGAATTTGGAACTGTATCAGGCCAAGATGATCCAGGCCCATGATAAATTAGTCCGCCCAAGGACATTCAAATTCGGTGACTTAGTTTTGGTTCTCAGAAGACCTATTCTTGCACACCGCAAGTTAGGAGGTAAATTTGAACCAACATGGGAAGGGCCATTCGTGGTTGAGACAGTCTACTCAGGAGGTGCCTACCGGCTTGTAAATTGTCGTGGAGAACGACCTATGCTTCCAATTAATGGACGATATCTAAAGAAGTATTACGCAACCTGATGTTTCGAAGGATGAATCCTCATTCCTAGAAGCACGGGCACAGTAATTACTTATGACTGGGTCCGAACCTAAATATATATATATATATATATATATATAAAATGGATGATAAAGAAAATCGTTAAAAAAAATGTTAAAAAAGAAAACATGTGAAATCCCGATAATAAAGTTTTTATCCTTCCTTTCAAATCGAGTCTCACTCTTGATCTTTTTCCTACTCCTATTTAAATTTAAAATAAACGAATAAAAGCTCTTCATTAATAAAGATATTTTTTTCTACTGTTCTTGTTCTTAATACTGCCCCTGATCCTTTCCTTGTTTTTCGCAGGGAAATGTCAAACGGGCGGTTGGTTCTGATTAAAAGAACTTCGAGCAAAGAACAAAGGGAAAATGAAAATAAAAGAGAACTCTTTTAAAAATCTAAATGTCAAAATGAATGCTAAACTGACACGAACTCCAAATATTTTTGAAATTGAATCACCAAAACGAAAAAAATGAATTTAAATCTCAATCTGAATCCTTCGATCTGAATCCTTCGATCTGAATCCTTCAATCCGAATCTTTCAATCTGAATCCTTCGATTACTCTTCAAAACAAAATCTGTTCGAAACTCTTCTGAAATTCAAATCTTTTCCTCGACTTGTCACCAGGTCGACTCTTTTCAACTTGGTACACTTACCAGTTCTTTTTAAATCTTTTCTCTGCGTGTTAGAGGATCGACTAGTTCTATTGACACGGAGCCACGAACTTTGTTCGATTTGGTTCTGATGGCATGGGATTGGGTCCCTCTTCATACAGATAAATCCTCGAGATTGGAACCAGTTTCCATTTCTCATTAAATCTTCGAGATTGGAACCAGTTTCCATTTCTCATTAAATCCTCGAGATTGGAACCAGTTTCCATTTCTCATTAAATCCTCAAGATTGGAACCAGTTTCTATTTCTCATTAAATCCTCGAGAGTGGAACCAGTTTCCATTTCTCATTAAATCTTCGAGATTGGAACCAGTTTCCATTTCTCATGAAATCTTCGAGAGTGGAACCAGTTTCCATTTCTCATTAAATCTTCGAGAGTGGAACCAGTTTCCATCTCTCATAAATCCTCGAGATTGGAACCGGCTTCCATTTCTCATTAAATCCTCGAGATTGGAACCGGTTCCATTTCTCATTAAATCCTCGAGATTGGAACCGGTTTCCATTTCTTATTAAATCTTCGAGATTGGAACCGGTTCCATTTCTCATTAAATCTTCGAAAGTGGAACCGGTTTCCATTTCTCATTAAATCCTCGAGATTGGAACCAGTTTCCATTTCTCATTAAATCCTCGAGATTGGAACCAGTTTCCATTTCTCATTAAATCCTCGAGATTGGAACCAGTTTTCATTTCTCATTAAATCTTCGAGATTGGAACCAGTTTCCATTTCTCATTAAATCCTTGAGATTAGAACCAGTTTCCATTTCTCATTAAATCTTCGAGATTGGAACCAGTTTCCATTTCTCATTAAATTTTCTAGAGTGGAACCAGTTTCCATTTCTCATCAAATCTTCGAGATTGGAACCAGTTTCCATTTCTCATTAAATCTTCGAGATTGGTACCATTTCCATTTCTCATTAAATCCTCGAGAATTGGAACCAGTTTCCATTTCTCATGAAATCTTCGAGATTGGAACCGGTTTCCATTTCTCATTAAACCTTCGAGATCGGAACCGCATTCCGGTTCTCTTTAAACCTTCGAGGTCGGAACTCGATTCCGGTTCTCTTTAAACTTTCGAGATCGGTACCTAAATTCGATTCTCATCCTTTTCAATTGATATTTAAACTCGATTCTCACTCCGAGGCTGGTACCTAAATTCCAGTTCTCTTTGCGGTCCCGAGGTTGGAACTCAGGTTCCAATTCTCATTTCAAATCCAGATTTTCTTGAATTGATTTTAAATTAAACCTCAATCGAAATTGAAACTCAGAACAAATCGAAATTTAAACTCACACGTTAAAACTTGAAACAAAAAATGAAATGAAATCTAAATCAAAGTTCCCCAGATCTTATGATCTGGAATTCACCTCCTTCTCTTTTCCCCAGCGAGAGTTCAGGAATCTCCAGTCTTGGAGATATACTTGATACTCCCCAGCGGAACTTTGTTTCTACTTCGTTCTAAGTGTCTCACTTAGACGTCTGTGTTGGCTTTGTTGATCTCTTCGGTCAACGCCAATACGCGCGGTGTGCTTGGTTAGCACACCACACCTATTGGGGGTCCATTTGTTAACTTCATTTTTGATGAGGTCTTTTCTCTTCTCTCTTCTCTATCCTTAGTACTTAGGATCTAGCCTTAGGCTTTCCCTTTGACTATCTTAGAGGACTAGAAATGGGACCCACCACTTAGAAATTTAAACACCTCTAAACTCCCTGCAAACCCCATAATTTTGATTGTAAATCCCCAAGTCACTTGGAGGGTTAAGATCAAATGTGGAGGTTTAAAAGATGAGTTCCCTATAGGACTCTTTGGCCTTAGGACTACCCTGGGTGGCCCTGGTCTGGTGAGAGTCGACCTGCACACATTACACTTTCACACACATTCCAAATCCTAAAACCATTCGGACCTAATTTGACTTCCTGACTCATGTAGGTAATTCATATAGATGGACCTTAACCCCTAGGCCCTTGGCTAAGAGGGTTATGAACAACATAGTGAATGCCTAAAATGAGTCCTCTCATGGCTCTTATGGGCTTGATATGGCTTCATGGCTTCATGGCTTCATGGATTAACCAAAATGATTCCATTCTACTCAAATTTGATCAATCTTCATTTTTCCAAAATTTCAATTTTTGACCCCCGGGACCTTACACCCACTAAACCTACCAAATGCCCTTGAAACTACCCAAAATTTGCAAAATCACCTAAATTACCCAAAATTCCTAAAAATCAATCCTAAACATTTCCCCCCACTCAAATTGATCATCCATAGCAAAATATATCAAAATTTCCAAAAATACCCCCCAATACCCTCGAAATACCCAAAATGCCCTTCTTAGCCAAAAATTCCATAAATTCCGAAAATTCCCAAAAAATTTCAGAAAATCCCAAATATTCTCAATTTCATTTTGTTCAACTACACCATAAGCCATTTTTGTCAATTTAACCCACTTTTACTAAAACCCCGATTTGATCCATTTTAAACCTAAAGTGAGCTCAATGTCAAACCAAACCACCCCGATCGACCTCAATTTTGGTCCATTTCAATTCTAAACTTCAATTCCATATCCCTAATATCAATCTAGACCAAATCCAAGCCCAACTTGATTAACATTTGGATCCAATTTCAATTTGAAGCCTAAATCCCCTAAGTTGGCCTAAACCCAAACCTAACCCAAATAGGCCCAAATCCCAAAATCAAAGCCCAACCAAAGTTGAAAACTCTTTATAACACTCTCATAAACATCTCTCAACATTAATTTTACATCAAATCCAATCTTAAACCAACATTAACCCAAAATAGCCCAAGTTAGCCCAATTTGACCCATTTTGGGCCCCATTACCAAAAAGGCCCAAATTAAACCTATTTCAATTCTAAATGACACCAAACCTTCTCCAAATCACTCATGCCACACTCCTAAACTATACCCAACATTTGTTTAGCCCAATCTTTCACAAAATCTCCATCCACCAATTTGTTTTCAAACT
This sequence comes from Papilionanthe hookeriana x Papilionanthe teres, assembly GCA_022702705.1. Classification (NCBI taxonomy): domain Eukaryota; kingdom Viridiplantae; phylum Streptophyta; class Magnoliopsida; order Asparagales; family Orchidaceae; genus Papilionanthe; species Papilionanthe hookeriana x Papilionanthe teres. Next base: position 39,528,883 of record CM040427.1, on the reverse strand, counting down.
TAAAAGCCCACTTCCATAAAGCCTTTAAAAGCCCACTTTCCATCAAATTCAAAAGCCCAAAATCCATCCCCAAGCCCACATGAAACCTTTTCTTCAACATTCCTTTGATAATCCTATTTGAAAAAAGTCTTAAACCATCATGAAATCAACCCATTTGTAGCATCATGACAAATCCCATCAAAGGAATCCAAAGTTTTCAAATTTCCAAATAACCCTTTTCCATGCAAGTGAGCCAACCTTTTCCCAAGCCATGAGCAAGCCAAATGAAGCCATGGAGCCATGCATAAGCCATATGAAAGCCATGGGGAGCCCTTTCCACCTCACCATGCCACTTATGGCAAGAAGAGGGGAGCCTTTCCTAAGCCTTCACTAAACCTTTTTTAACCCCATCAATGATACACTTTAACCAAAGTTGGCCACCTCACCTTGGATGGAGACTTAACCACACATGTGAGGCTGACCCAAATGATCTCACATCAGCCCAAATCAAGCCTTGGTGAGTGAACCAAGCCAAAACCATGAATTGACCCAAATTGGACCAAAAATTCTCCTTACACCCATGCCATTTAAATTCTTGACTTTACACATGGCCAAGAGGAATTGATTGCACCAAAATCAAACTCTGACTTCCCCTCCACCTAAACACATATTTGGAACCCACTAATCAACCCTCATCGCCACCTAAAGCTCCACCATAACCTTCCTTATTTAAACCCCACCTCCATGGCCAAGAGGAAGAGATGAAAGATTACCTTGGGGCGACCATGCCAAATTGTTCCCAAAGCTTCTCCAAGCATTTCTAAGCTCAATCAAAGCATTTCCAATTGAGGCCTCACCTCTTGGACGAAGGTATCAAATTTTTTCTCCTCCAACCGAGCTTATTTTAAATTTCTGTAAATATTCACATGCTTTAAGTATATCATCACCGTATAGATGTGTGCTACTCGATTAGACGATCATTTTAAAAAAAATTCATTCAATTTCGTTGAGAAACAAGTGAGATATCAAGGTTTGAAGGTGGACGATTTTGGGTGAATAGCACTAGGAGAGAGGAGCAGCAGTCGTCCGATCAGGCGTGTATCTGACGGACGGCCCTGATGCAGTCGGACGGATCTTTATCCATGAACAGGTTCCATACAGAACCACGCTGGCCAATAGGAGAGCGACAAGTGGATTGAGCGGGAAATGGATTTTTTGGATTATTTTTGACACAAAACTTCAAAAAAACATAACTTTGCTAGAAAACTCCAAAAAATAAAATAAAAATATCCTCTTGCTCATGAAAACGAGGAGAATAATGTGAAAGTAATTTTATTTTTATTTAATGCATATTTTATTTTTAATTAATTAAATAGTGTTTTCAATCTTTTAATTCTTCATGCATGTAGGAGCTTCACCATAACTTGAAATTTTTATATGTTATTCTATGCATAATGAATCTTTTCTGATTTTTCCAAAGTCAAGAAAGATTTCCATGATGAGATATCTATTTTTCAATATTATGCTTCAGTTTTCCTATAAAAATTATAAAAATTACCATGTTGCTTAAAAAAATCTAGAAAAATTAGAGTGTGTTTTCTTTGACCAGAGAAACATTAGAAAATTATCTTATAATTTATTTCAATCAAACAAACTCTAATTTGGCCAAAACCTTAAAATGGAATTTTAATTAATTAGGATTAACCACACATCAAAATAACTTGAAATCAACTCTCCACTGATCTTTAGGATACAGAGAACCTATCATAAAAATTTGATATTAATTGAAGATGATTAGCCCCACTAAATCAATTAATTAAGTCACATGATCAAAATTAAACTTTAAAAACTCATAACTCCAAAAATACATTTCAAAAATTCACCAAATTGGTTTTGTGGGCTCTCTGGTATGAGAGGAGTCTATCAAAATTAAAATTGGATTTTTTTAAATTTTTCATTTTTAATCATATTTTATTAACTTAAATAATTAAAAAATAATAAAAATCATAAAAATATTAAAAATCATAAAAATGTCATATTTTGACTCATAATCACTTAGGAACAAACTAAATATTTTTCCTAAGTCTCAAAGTAAAGATATGGAATTTTAAATACTTAAAAAAAATTTTAATATTAAAAAATGTATTTTTCAACCTTTTCACTAAATTAATTCCAATAAATCAAAGAAAAATCGGAAAATTGTAAAATTTGTTTCTCCGAACTCCTTGAGGTTAGAGATTTAAGAAAAGTATAAAATCCATTTTTTAACTTTAATTTTATTTTATAATTAATTAATACTCTAAAACTCAAAATAATTGTAATAAATAAATTATAAGTCAAAAAATCACTAAAATTGGTTCAAGTGGTCCTCTAGTCATTATAAACATCCCATAATTTTCTTAAGGATAGAAACCTTAACTTGGTCATGTTGTTGAATTTCCTTTGAAATCCCTTATTTTTCACTAAAAATAATTATATAAATAAATTAAATTTAGAAAAATCACATTTTCTCCTCTAATGTCTTAATTGACATGTAAGTGAAGTGACATAAAAATTTCCAGTTCATTTGAACTCAATTTAGTGAGTTATGAAATAAATATCTTAAAAGGGCATATTAATAATTAAAGAATTTAAACCCCTTTATTAAAATTTTAGGTTTAATTAAAAAAGAGGGTAAAATATTTGATTTTATCTTTCTGGGATGATTAAAACTTTGGGAAATTTAAAAGGGTAGGAACCCATTAATCACTTTTAATAAAAAATGAAACTTTGATTATTTAAACAATTTAAATTTTTGGAAGAATAATAAAAATTTGAATTATTAAAAATAAGGATATAACCTGAGAGGATATTAATCCTTTAATAAAAAAAATCCCTAAACAAATCACTTCAACAATATTTAACTTTTAATTAAGATTAAAATGATAATCCAAACTAAGTAAATTAAAAATTAAAAATAAATAAATAACCCTTAAATTAAAGAAAAAGTTCAAAATATTAAATAGTTTAATAAAAAATAATTCAATTAAATCAAATTAAATTAAATTAAGTAAAAATTAAATTAAGTAAAAATTAAATTAAAATTAAAATTAAATTAAATTAACATTTTAACAATTAAGTTAAGCTAAATTAAAAAAATATTTAAGTTAAATTAAATTAAATTAAATCAAATTTAAATTAAATTAAGTTAACATCATTCAATAATAAAAGTAAAACAAATTTAAAACATTAAGATCACTTAAAGTATAAAGATTTAAACCAAAAATAATAATTTAAACACTATTCCAAACTTAAAATTATTAATTAAAACCTCATAATTAAACTAAATCACTTTAAACCATTAACTCAAACTTCAAATTAAGTATGATTAAAATTCTCAATAAACCAACTTGCCCTTAAAGGCTTTAATTATTATAACTCTTAAATAGAGTATTAAGTGAGATGTCACTTCATTCATCAGGTAATCAAATACCCAAGTTCACCGAGCAAAAGACAACTTAACTAAACTCCCTGGATGATTAATTCACCCAGTGCAACTAAATTTACTTGGACTCAAAATGATCCCAGAAGTCTTGAAAAGATGTTTAGGACTCGTCCTAAGCACTTCCTCAATATGACGGGATGTTTTAGAAGAACAATTGAATTTAATTGTTCTTTGATGAAGAAAATCATCCATAAACAAAATACAAGAACCTAGACGTCATAGGAGATGATTAGCAATAGGACTAGGATCTTGGTAGACAACCAAAACTTGTCCCTTATCTTTACCTAGGTACTTGTTATAAATATTTAAATGCCTTAATATGTGTCTTAAGTGCAGCTTGGGATGACGGGAAGACCCTCCAGGTACGCTTTTATTTTATTGCAATTTACCTTATTGTAATTTACTTACATGCACTGCACTTTACTTTTTCTTCCATGTTAAACAAGACTGTTGCATGAAAACTGAAACCTTTAGGATAGCCACAAAATTGAAACCAAAACTAAATTAAAAGTCACCACAAGATAAAATTCACCGCTACAACATTCCAAAATATAAAACAACTCAAAATTTAATCACAAACAGAACAACAAAATACAATTGCAACTAAATTAAAACGTCTCGTTGAATGATCGGAATACCTCGGATGATGTAACCCACGTGTTGCTAATGTGATTTCCACGGTCTAAATGAAAGTGTGGAACTCATTCAACTGAGTTTAGCAAATTCATCTGGACTAAGTGAATTCGATGAAAATAACGGTGCCGGGATGACGGAACCATGGGATCTTAATAGGTTCTGTTTAAACAACTTTAAGATTTGTTTTAATTAAAATATTAAAAATATTCGGATTTTAAGATTTCTGAACCAAAACACTTCTCTCATCTCCTGATTTTCACCTTCTAAAACTAAACCTCTACAACAACAAGGAGCTCGAAGCATGGTGGGTAGCACGGCCATCGTCATCAGCGAAATGCAGATCTACTTCAACAAAACTTTCTTAGAATTAAATAACCAAGCCATAGGACTTCGAGGTAGTTTGCCTAGTGCAACATAAATCCTCAAGCCTTCATTAGGCATTTGCATCATCATGTCATGTAAATTAAGCCCTAACCGGTCTTAGGACTCCGAGGTAGTCGTTCGGTACGACATGAACCCTCATATCTTCGAAGCTGTTTGTATGATTATATCATACAAATATAAGTCCTAATTAATTAAAATTGGCAGGATTGAAACATTAAATAAATTCTCAAATTGAAACCAAACCATAGGATAGTTTGGGAAGTTGCCAAGATTATTCTTGGATCCTCGACCTTCTCCTACTTCTCTTCCTTTGGACTCCTAAAATAAACTCGTTCCAAATTCGAGCTAATCCTTTTGAAATTTCCAAAATCCAATTGTTTGAAAACCTTAAACTTTCAAATTTCGAGAGCACAACCACTAATCATTATCGAGAGTTTTCTTAAGTGATTCCCTTCATTTAGATGTAATTAACTATAGGGGCTTGCCCACAAGACGGCTTGGACGCGATATTAGGCGGTTTTTGGCCAAATACATCGAATCTGGATGCTTTTTGGAGGGTTTCTTCATGTACCTCTTGGGAAATTCGTCCCTACTCTATTTTAAATCGAATTTGAAGCCAAAAATGAATAAGAGATGTTAGGGAAAACTTGTAGAAAGCTTAGAGATATTAGAATAGGAGTAGAAATGTAGATTTCTACCTTTTTGGAGAAATTGGTGAGGGAATTTTGAGAGAATCTGTAAGGGAAGGTTCTAGCATTGCATGGATCCGCGGGAGACTTTGTAGGAGAGATTTTCATCTTTATTTCAAGGGGAAAAAGCTAAGTATTGTGTTCTTCATTATCTTATGATTTTGTAAACACTTATTGTGTGGATTTGCTTTGAAATGAAGTTTTCTGTTGTGTTTTCTTCGTGTTTTGCGATGTCTTTCTCTTACTCATTCTTCTTATTTGGAAATAGTTGCATAAGAAGATTATGACATTGTTTTCACTCTATTTTTCTTTTGCAATGAGTAAAATTCATGTTTAGGATATTGAGATGCTTGCTAAAAGATGTTTTAATTATAAATGCGATGGTTTTTACTTGCACTTCATTTATATTACAATAAGGGCCCGTTGTATTGTTAAAATTCATTGTAATTGCATTGTCCCGGAAGGGCGGTGTAATTTTCAACAAAGCGGAACCACATTGAATGTCCGTGAATGAATTGCGTAGTTCATGGGTATTGAGTGCAAATAAATAGGGAAATATGGTTTCATGGGCGTCGAATTGGAGGTTTCAGGGTGGCAGGCTGAGATCCTCAATTTGGTCTTAAGATTTGTAACTAAAGTTGAAGGTTAGCCTTCAGGTGAAGGGTGAGTGGGAGCTCCGTAGTGACACTCGTATCCTCCAAACTCTAGCCTTAGATTTAGTGACTGAACTTAGGATATGTCAATGTTCTTTACATGCTTGGAAGAGGGAGTACTCTTTTGAGGGTAAAAAAACATTTATGCTCCTATTTGGCACATAGAATATTTAATGCATATCATTCCTTTACATTATCCAATTCATTACATAAGAATAGTAGATTTTATTATCTCAAAATTCACCAAACCAATTTATCTATAAAGGGTTATCTTTAGAAGTAATATTTGCATTTATGAGTAGTTGTTATCCTTACATATAATTATCTGCATTTAGGAGTAGTTGTTAGAAACACCACTTATATCGACCATTCCAAACTAAGGCTGTTAGTAGTAGACTAGAATTTGATTAAGAACCTCTTTCCTCGCTTCTCTGTGGGATCGATAAACGGGACTCCATTAGAGCCCTTTATTATTTGATACGATACGTATACTTGCGTTTGAAATTGTGACTTTAAAAAATTATTATAAATATATAAATCTGAGGTCATAAATTCTTGCATAACAAAAAAGTCGCATCAGCTCTCACTTCGGAGCTCCTACTCACCCTTCACCTGAAGGCTAACCTTCGATGTTTAGTTACTAATCTTAGAACCAATTTGGGGATTTCAGCCTGTCTCCCTGAAATCTCCACATTGAAGTCCATCAAAAGACATTTTTTTATTTATTTGCACTCAATTCCCATGAACTACGTAATACATCCATGAAAATCGAATGGATCTTTCATTATTGTTGTAGGACATTAAATCCTTTCAGAATTAATGTTCAACAACATATTTTAAAATTTCAATTGGCCAAATAGAAAAGTAAATTAAGTTCGAAATGAAAAACCATCACAATTTCTTCAATACATTAAAAGCACATCAAATCCACATCAATCCATCATTACATCTCTATGCAAGAAGAAAGACTAGGAGACTACTCAGAATTCATGAAGAATATACAATAAAACATGGATTTTATATATAAAAGAAAAGTCATACAAACCACAAAAGGAAATACAACTTATCTCTTTCTCTTCCCCAATGTAATTCCCTTGAATTTCCTTTGAATCCTTTTCTCTTTTCTTTACAACACTTGATTCTCTCTTTAGAATAAGGAAGAAGAAATCTCTCACTTTACTCCTTCTCCTTCACTCCTTAGAGAAGAATTCCGTTAAAATCCTCACTTCTACACACTCTTCTGCTAAACCCTAACACTGAACACACACTAAACCACTAAGAGAGAGCAAGAGAAACCAAGAGAACCCCCCTCTTTTCGTCCAAAAACAGTTACTTATAAGGTAGGGACGAAATCCCAAGAGTTTCCATAGGCATCCCCAAAACTCTTCAAATTTGAATTCCACTGACTTATGGCGCCGGCGGCGCCCGATAGGGCGTCGGCGCTCTATCCAGCTAATAAATTCTGAAGTCTCTAGAAAATGGCGCCGGCGGTGCCAGAACATGTTTTCCACCATTTTGCTCTTTTTTGCTCCTTTTTGCTCTAAATTCGTTCCTTTTCACTTTTTTTCACTCTAATCACCTAAAATCATCATACCTGCAACAAATCATCAAAAATACCTTTCCTTAAAGTGCAATATCACCAAAAATGGGTAAAATTATATAGCAAAAATCGTATATATTTTTGGTGCATCAGTCAACTGCCTCCCTTTACCTTAAGTGCACATGTGAAAATGAATTGAAGAGATCCTTAAGGAAAAATACCACATGTGAGTACGAGAGCCATTCTGGAGGCAAAACACTAGCCCACCAGATATAATGGCAAGGGTACTTCCAATCGACGCTCACAAAAAATTGCGGAAGAATTCTTGAGAAGAAGCAAGCCATGGTAGAAAATCATACCTATGGAACATCAGTCCTCTCACCAATTATAACCCATAATTATCTCTTGGTCATTTGTTATATAGGGGACTTGGAATTCTGGGTCCCTTTCCCCAGTCAAAAGGGCATCAAAAGTAAATACGGGTAGCAGTTGAATACTTATCCAAGTGGATTGAGGCTAAAATTTTTGTTCTAATGTCGTCCACAAGTTAATTTGGATAGACATCATCTACAGATACGACCTACCACTTACTCTCATCACAGACAATGAGACTCAATTTTATGAGTAAGGAGTCAATGATTTTTTATGAAAACTAATGGATTAACCTCAAGTTTGTCTCCATCCATGAATGAATGAACAAGTTGAAGCCACAAGCAAACTTATACTGAACTTACTTGTAAAGAAAGTTGACTGAGCAATAGACAGTTGTGCCAACCTTCTTCTAGCCATCCTTTGGGCCATTCAAACTAAGCCATCAATATAGATCGGTTAAGCCTTGTTCATGCTCTAACACATAATTGAAGCAATACTACTTGTCATGTACAACCATCACAGTTAAAGGTTAGTCATCGCTTTAAGTTTCAAAGAATAATACCTATGGAAATGATTATAAGCTAATAAGAAGGGTCTAGATCTCGTACTTGATGTCATTCAGAAAAATGTACATTATCGACACCCAAATAAGAATAAATCAAGTGAAGGATCGCCAAATAATACAACAAACATGTACGTAAAAAAGCCTTCCACAAAGTAGACCAATATTAAAGAAGGCTAATCAAACTCTACAGGAACAAGCCATAAGAAAGCTGGACTAAACGTAGATAGGACCATTCATCATCAACAAATGTTTTGCATTGATGTCCTACAGACTACAAACATACACTAGAAAGAAAGTGCCCCCACACATTGAGTGGTAATGGCCAAAAGATTTTTTATCCTTAAGAATTTTATGTGTGAATACCTCTATTTTTTTATTTTGTTACTTCTTTAATATGTTTTGAAGGCTTGGTTATTTTCTTATAAATATTCTTGGGTGTTTTACTTGTCATTACAAGTTTTACATTTACTTTTGAACATCTTATCATTTATTCATATATGTTGTTTCCTTTGACACGTATAATGTATCTTTTTAAAAGAACAGAAAGATGTCACCCCAAAATTAACTAACCTAATTGACTCAGGGAGCTAGGCTTACATATTACCCATGTATTTTTCTAAAGACTTGAGGAACTAAGATTACATGCTACTGTTGACCTCATTTTTGGTGAGGTCTTCTTCCTTCCTCTTAGTGCTTAGGATCTAGCCATAGGACTTCTCCTTGACTATCCTAAAAGACTAGAGATGGAACCCACCATTTAGAAATTCAAACCAAATCTTGATTCTCTTCGGAATCCTACATAGATGGTCACAAACCTCTAAATCACTTGGAAGTTTAGGACCAAAGTGCATGAAGACAAGGATGAACTCCTATAGGATGTCCAAGCCTTAGGACTACCTTGGGGACTTGAGCTTCTCTTGCACACACACACACCCCCAAGCCATTTCATCCTTTAACCCTATACCTTGAACCTTGCCCCTTCTATCCTTTAAGAAACTCACATGATTGAACCAAAGCCACTAATCTTTGATCAAGATGGCTAAAGGTCAATATGTGAAGGATCATAAAGTGGTTACCATTTGGCTAAGTTTGGTCCCAAAGTGGTTAGACTTGTTTAAGGTCCATAAGCCTACCCCCATGACCATCCAAAATTCTCCAAAATTATCCAAAATTCCCAAAAATCCTAAAAATCAGTTTGAAATAATTCCCACCTCTTAAATCCACCAAAATACCCCAATACCCTCCAAATAACCTCTTAATACACTAAATACCCTTTTTTTCCCAAAATTCCAAAAATTCCAAAATTCTCAAAAATTTCAGAAAATCTCAAATATTCCCAATTTATTTTTGTTCAACTGCCACATATCCCAATTTTGTCAATTTAACCCAATTTGATTAAAAAGCCCAAATTTGCCCTTAAGGCCCAAAGTGACCAATTAACCCAATCCATATCAAACTCAACCCAAATGTCATCCAATTTTCCCCAAATTTGTTTTGAAATCTTCCTAACATCCCCACAAACAAAACTCTAGCTTAATTTACCCAATATTTGGACCCAAACTCCACTCAAGCCTAACTCAAACCAAAATTCCCCAAATTGGCCTAAACCAATCATGAACCCAAACAAGCCCAAATACCAAAATCAAGACCCAACCAAAATTGAAAACTCTTTTTCACACCTCCATAAACATTTTGCAACATTAATTTCACATCAAAACCAACATTAGCCCAACTTTAGCCCAAGTTAGCCCAATTTGACCCACTTTGGTCCTATTACATAAAGAGCCAAATTAAACCCAATTCAACTCCAAATTACCCCAAACGTGTTCCAAATCATTCATGGCACATTCCTATACCAAACACAACATTTATTTGATACAAATTTTGACCAAATTCCACCCAAAATTCATTTGGGCCAAAAAGCCCAATTTTGGCCCATAAGCCCCAAATTTCCCCAAATTGAACCATGTGATCAATCAATTTCCCAAATTCCATTTCCTAATCAAAATTTAACATGTCTAAATCCAATTTCAATCAATTCCAATCCAAATGTAGCATGGCATAATCAATTTCAAAATTCAAATTCATCATATGCATGTTAAAGGCTCATCCCCTTTAAGCATTTTGAAAAGCCCACCAAGTCATATTTTGAAAGCCCAAAATTGGGCCTACATGTCATATTTCCCTCTTAATATCATACCATGACATTCAATCATCATTTCATGGCATGAAATCAGTTTTAGCATGCATGAGCATCTCCACATACCAAAATTGGGTATTTTTATATAAAAATCCCAAAATTATGAAAATCCAAAATTTCCTTCTACATGAAAATTCCCCATGGCCTCATGAGCATCATGGCATGCCCCATGCATCATTTCATGGCCATCTAAGGTCAAACTTGCCAACTTTGGCAAAGGGAAGTGACCAAACCTCACTCTCTCCTCATTTGGTTTTCCTCCCCTTCAAACAATCAAATCTCTCCCCAAACTCCCAAACCAGACACTAAACTTCACCTAAACCTCCCCATGGACCTTAAAACTTGCTCTAACCACTTTGGGGAAAGATTTAGCCAAGGGACCAATGGCTAAACCCAAGTTAGCCTCACCTAACCCAAACTCCAAATACCCATTAAATCTCCACCATGGAACCCCCAAATACTCAAATTGAAACCTCCACTCAACCTCTCTGACCTCACTGAACTCAGACTTGACCTGACCCTGGCCAGACCACCACCTTAGTCGCCGGAAAACACCAGGCTGAGAGTCCTAATTTAATTCAAAAATTGAATCTTGCATTGCTGAGTTGTCCCATTCCAATCGGACTTCACAGCTCTTCTTCCCTTGACCTAAGCAGCTGATCCCAGGCCCTAACTCCCCCTACGAAGCTCTACAGCCATGGCTATTCCACGGCCAAAAGGTTGGCTGAAATAAAGCCTCCCAAAACCTCCATCTAAATAGCCTAAACTCTTCCCCTAACACAGAGAAGAAGTTCCCCACTGTTCCCCCACTCTCTTCCCCGCTGATTGAGCTCGGTTCGAGGGCTCAATTCTCAGGTCAGAACAAAACAACCCTTGATCCTGCACAGAAGTCAAATTAACTCTTCTCACACCTTCACCAGAGGTAGAGAAAAAGTTTTCTAGTGGAAGCCCCCTCTCCAGGCCACTCAATCTCTCCAGCCGTCAAAGCTTGAAATCGGGCTTGGTCGAAGTCATACCTAGGCATTTCACCACAGCTCCATGCTTCATCCCTAGCTTTTCTGGACTCCAACGAACGTGCCAAGCCTCTCTGATTGAAGCTTCACTTCTCAGAGCCAAGGTATTGACCTCTTCTTCCTCCCGAGCTTCTAGCAATTCTCCATTTCGTTTGGCTTGATTTCAATGCATCATAGCCATATATATGTGTTCTTCATGTTGAGACGAGTTCATAGAGCCCAAGAACATGTAATTCGGTTGAGAAATGAGGGAGATATTAGGTCTAGAAGGTGGACGGCTCTCGGGACGCACCAGTCGTAGACGATGACCAGGGACCGTCGGATGGCTTGTGTATTGGGTGAACGGCCAGGATCGCGCCGAATGGAGAAACGATACATGAACCGCGGACCGCGTGGCATCCCAGTCAGATGGCGGCGTCGAATGGAGAAGCGCCGCGTGGGACTTCGGAGCTGCCGAGGATGACGAGACGCCGCGCTGGATAAGTAGAAAATTAGGGTATTTTTTATTTATTTAATTACCCTAAACTTTAAAAATGCATAACCTTGCATAGAAAATCATAAAAATAAAAGAAAAATACTCTCTTGCTCAGTGAACAGAGGAGAATAATATGGAAAAGAATTAATCTATTTTGTTGAGTATTTTATTTTTAATTAATTTAATATTGTTCTGAATGTTTTAATTCTTCATGCATGTATGAAATTCACCATGGCATGAGACTATAGGAGCTTTTGTAGCCTGCGAGCTTGGGAACATTCGCTGAATTTTCCGAGGCCGGAGGTTACCTCTATGTGAGTTATTTATTTTCTAAGTTTATTTTCCTATTTTAGTATTTTAATTCCGATAATTAGCATGTTGATTAATAAAATCTAGGAAAATTAGGGGTGGTATATTATGACTGAAGGACACTAGGAAAATTATGGTTTGATTTAACTCCTTAAAAATAACCAATTAATGCTTAAACACATAAAAGCTGAATTTTAATTAATTAGGGGTAACCACACATCGAAAATCACTTGAAAACAATTCTCAATTATCACTTAGGATGCGAGAGAACCTCACGTAAAATTTCGAGTCGATTGGAGTTAATTTAACCCATTAAATGAATTAATTAAGTGACATCATTTATTATAAAAATTAAAAAATTCATAAAATCAAAATACATTTCAAATTTCACTAAGTGGTTTTGGAGACCTACGATATCGGGGAGTTAAGAAAATTAAAGTTGGGATTTTTATAAAATTTTCATTTTTGACCTAACTTTTACTATTTTAATAATTAAAAAATTATAAAAATCACAAAAATATTAAAATTCACAAAATGTCATATTTGGTCCCCTAATCATTTAAGAACCAACCAAATATTTTTCCTAAGCTTCAAAGTAAAGATATTAAATTTTAAAGGCTTAGGACAATTTTTAATATTAAAAATGAATTTTCCAACCTTTTCACTAATTAATTCTAAAAATTCAAAGAAAAATCAGAAAAATGTAAAATTTGTTTCTCTGAACTCTTTGAGGTCAGAGGAACTTAAGAAAAATATAAAATCTATTTTTTAACTTTAATTTTATTTTATAATTAATTAAAACCCTAAAACTTAAAATAATTATAATAAATAACATATAATTTAAAAAATCACCAAAATTGGTCCAAGTGGTCCTTTGGTCAATGGAAATATCCCATAATTTTCCCAAGGACAGAAACCTTAGCTTGGTCATGTTGTTGAATGTTCATTGAAAACCCTTATTTTTCATTAAAATAATTATATAAATTAAATAAAAAATAGAAAAATCACATTTTCTCTCTAATGTCTTAATTGACATGAGAGTGAAGTGACATAAAAATTTTAATTTCATTTGAGCTTTATTTAGTGAGTTATGAGATGAATAAGCTTTAAAGGGCATAAAGGTAATTAAGGACTTTAATCCTAATTAATACTTTAGGCATAATCAAAGGGAGGGATGAACATTTGATCTTAATTTTTCTCTTGGATGATTGAAATTTAGGGAATTAAAAGGGTAGAAACCCATTAATCACTTTTAATATATCAAAATGAAACTTTAACTAATTAAATCATTTAAATTTTGGAAGAATAATTAAAATTTTGGATTATTAAGGTTAGGGATATGACTTTAGAAGATATCAATTCATTAACCTAAAATCCCTAAATGGATCAATTCAATAACATTTAACTCTTAATTAATTATAAAGAAATGATGATTAAAATTAATAATTAAAAAGGGAAATAATTTGTTAAATAAATTAAAGCTTAAAACATTAAATGATTTAGTAATCAAATTAAAATAAATTTAAAACATTAAAACTAATTTAAAATCACTTAAGAACAAACTTAAAATAAATTTGAAACATTAAATGATCTCAAAACAATTTATAATTAAAAATGTGAAAATTAAACCAATTAAAATCAACTCTGAGATAACATGATTAATTTGAATCAAACTTAGATCATCAAGATTTAATTAAATGAAGCAATTTAAATACCCCTTTCAACTTAAGTAAGATCAAAGCACTTGAAAGAAAAGCAGCCTGAATTTTGAAAATAAATTAAATTATCCTAAATCACCAAGCTCAACTTTAATTAAAACGGTTAAATTCTTTAACGAACTAATTTGCCCCTAAAGACTTTCATTATTATAACTTTTAAATGAAGCATCAAATGAAATGTCACTTCACTCTTAGGATAATCAAACATCCTAATTCATTGAGCAAGAGTAACCTGGGAGATTGATCCGCAACCTCAATGAAACTGACCCACTTTTTAATCTTTACAAAAATAGTAACGGCACCAAAAACTTGATCCCGCTTAATATATATGTAATTTTATGATGGAATGTATAATGTGGATTCTACGCAAGTATACGTATCGTATCAAGTAATACAGGGCTCTAGTGGAGTCCTGGTTATCGATCCCATAAGGAAGTTTTAAAAGATTTGTAACGACTAAATTTAAAAGGATTTACTTACTAATATAGTATACGGAATTTAGAATACTTAACTAAAGCGATCTAAAGTAAACTAATGCTTTAAATAATAGTTGATTTAAAGATTTCGAAAAAGTATCCTTCCCCTTGTTTTTAGAAACTTAAGTGAATGATGAATTCAAATAGATTTTTTATTGTATCGTGACAAATAGGAGCATTCCTATTCTTTACCCTTTAGTCCGAGTGCAAAGAACATCGACTAGTCCTATGCTTCGATCATCGAATCCGCGATCTAGTCGGGAGGATACCGGCTGCCACTTCGAGCTCCCACGTTCCCTCACTCGAGGGCTAACATCTACACTTCAACTCTCAAACAATATGACCAAATTGAATATTTTAGTCCGTCACACTAAAATGTCCAATTCTACGTCCGATAAATAATATTTCCCTATTTATTTGCACCCTCCTTCCAAGGCTTTTGACTTCCTGAATATTGGATGTAATCTTTACTATAGTTGATAATTCAACATATTTTAACAATTCAATTGCCGGATTGAAAGTAAATTAAGTTTTAAGTAAAAGATTATCACAATTTATTTTAATATATTATGCACTTCTATTTAATTTCATCAATTCACATAATTTCATAAACAAGGAGAAAGACTAAGAAAACTACTCGAATGCATGGAAATTAAACAAAGCATGGATTTCATTTAAAGTTAACAACAATAAACAAAGATACTTATCTCAATTTCCTCCCAAGCGTACTCTCGAAGTTCCTTTCGACTTTTCCTTCTAAGTACAACACACTTCTTAACTCACTACTTACACTTACTCACACTAAACTTCAACTTAGACTCAAAAGCACACTAATGAATACTCTAAGACTCCTAAAATAGACACACTACATACTAAAATTCGTCCTCTATTTATAGAGGTAGACAAAGGTCCAAGGGGTACTTAAGCACCTCTTCAAAAGCGTCCAGTGTTCAATGTATCTCGGCATTTTGAACTGGTCTCGCCGTCGGTGAGAAACGACCTCGCCGTCATGGCTTCGTAAGGTCTTCGAACCGCGCGATCTCATTGTCGGTGGGCTCGGGCTCGTTGTCGGCGAGGTAGTTGCAAACCTTTAAGAAATTCTCTTTATAATCTCGCCGTCTAGCTGTCTCGATTTCGCTCGTCGGCGACTTAGTTCATTTTGCATGTATTTCTTCCTTTTGATCCAAATTTGCTCTATTTTATGCTTTTTTCTTCCATCACTTATAAATCTTCGTTCCTGCAATAAAATAAAGAAAATACCTTTCTTTAAAGTGCAATTTCATAAAAAATAGGTATGAATTTCTTAACATATTTTTCTCGTGATCAAAATCCCTCAAACTTAATTATTACTTGTCTCAAGTAATTTTTATACTAAATAAAAATAATGATTTTTGTAATAGAATTTTTTAATTCAAATAAACTATGAATTAAATTTAAATAATACTATAGTAAAGTTTAATAAAAATATTTTTAAGTAATTAAATTAACTTTATAGATATAAGATTATTTAGTTATCGAATCTAAGATTTCTAGTCTCTATTTATTTCGAGAAAGACTATATTAAAAAGAGTAATTTACTTAAGATATTTAGATGATAAGAAGTTCAAGAAAACACTATTTAGTAAAATACTAATCCATATATATAAGTTTAGAAATATATTTGAGTTTTACCCTTTAGGTCGATTCCATCAAGCCAATTTTCGATAAGGCATCTCCTCAAGCTTCTCCTCACTTATATTTTTCTTTTCTTTTCTTTTTTTCTTTTTGGATTGATTTTCAATCCTTCTCTTTTCTTTTTCAAGTGAGGATTATCGTATCCGGATAGCTTCGTTAATAATTTTGAACTTCAACTTTCTCTTCCTAAATTTGAAACTTAAAATATTTCTTCGCTTATATGTATTTCATAGCACTTTACTTCATCGAGTTTCAATCTCTTCTTTTTCACCTAAATACTTAAGAATTTCAATTTTAGAATATAGTTTCCTTTACTTTAAATAGTTTACTATATTCTTATTCCTTTTAACCAAATATCTTATTCTATTAAATTAATTTGGATTTCTAGAAATATTCTATTCAACTTTCTATAATAATTATATAAATTAATTCAAGTTATCGAATTAAAAATTATTACGGAAAATCAAATAATAATATATATTTTTTTAAAACATAGAAATTGAGAACAATTTAATAATTAAATTTGTATTTTTCCTCCCCCAAACTTAAATTTTTCTATCTATTTCTAAATGTTAAAAGGAAAATATACAATGAATTTACATCATACCTTTCGAGCTTTAGGTATTTCTTTCCTCGAAATTTTTGTAGGCTTTTTCATTATTTAAAGAACTCTGTATCGTTAGTATTCTTCCATATATATAGTATTTAAAAGAGAGTGTCTGGGTAAAGAAATTTTTAAATAAGTATAAAAACACAAACAGATTAAAACTTAATCTACTATTACACATCCAATCAATCAGGTTACTAAAACAATCTAAAATTAAAGTTCACAATTTATAAAACTTAAACAACACATTTAAAGAAAAACTAACATACTACCTTAAAGAGAATTTGCATACTAATTTAACATATATAAAAAGTCTAACATAACAGATCTTAAGCAATTTAAAACAAACACACCAACTCCACGAATTCACGTAAAGTACATAACAATTACACACAAAGTAATAAAGTTCTTAAAATAACAATTAATCTAAACAAACCAAATAAAGTCTCTAATCTTCAACGATCAAAATCCCAAACTATATCATCTCCCCGATCTCCAGTCCGAGAAGGTCGAGCAGCTGATATCGTGTGTAGTGGGGGCATTCGAGAAAGACAACATCTAATTCACCTCTCCTGTAACGACGTTCAGCCTCATAATATGCTATTTCGTATTCTGAATGTCGCTGGAGATATTCACTGTCATAATCATGTCTTCTCTCCAAGCCTCCAATCCTTTGGTCCATATGCTCAAACTTCCTTTCCATGTTCTCTCCAAATTTTTCAAAACTCTTTCTATGTAGGGTCGGCTCATTCATCGGATCATGAAGGGTAGGGGTGGTGTACCGAGGGGGTCATAACTAAGTAGAAGGTATATCTCTACTTGATGAAGGCATATAACTCCTCATCCCTGATCTCCATCCTTCGTGGGATTCATACGTCTTAATATTAGCTGGAGTGATTGGCTTCATTGGTTCCACCCATTCCTCATCATCTCTAGCCTCAACTCCGCAGAGTTGGCAGAGTGCAAAAATCGCACTGTGGTGTCCTAGTCCTCCTCCACTTTCACTTCGTGCGATGGCTAATATATTCTTATAAATAATATTTCCCACATTTATACTTTTCCGATTCGAATACAATAATTCATAATCGTTCTATCTCGTTACCTCACCGTGGTGATATGTGGGTAACAAGGTAGAACAAATGAAGTAGTGCTAGTGCCTTAGATAATGCATTTAACATCGAAAGAGGAAAATTTACCCTTTCGCGCCGCTTTATTTTCCAAACTCCTTTCCCGTCGGTGAGAAAGTTTATCACCTCTTCCAAGTGGTCCTTCCATTGTTCCAAAAGTATCATAGTCACCGGTATGCGGTGTCACGTACCTCATAAAACGAATTAATCCTAACGAAGACTGAATTCAACCAAAAATCCTCTTACTTTGATCGGTGCATCTTCAATTGCAGTCAGATTGACATAAAATTCCTTGACAACTTCTACAGCAGCCTTGTTTGTGGTGTAGCAAAAATTTTCCCATCCTCTTTCCTTAATTATTCGTTCCACTTCTCCTCCTGGATTCTTGAAAACTCGATCCTGTATGCATTTTCTTGCTTGAATGTTTTGAAAGTATCGAGTTTGTGCTTTCGCATTTATGAATCGGGTTTCGTCGTAATCCAACCTTCATCTTTGTCGAGGAGCCATTTCGTTCGATCTATGAAAATCACAAAAATTCTAACTAAACTTCCAATTATTACTAAAATGGCTTCCTATAGCAACTAAAATCCATTTAAATCGATCTCCATGAATTTCTTCCAAGTATTTTCTCCATATTTCGAATTTTTCCAAAATTTCCCAATGTAGAAGAAATTCATGGTGAAAATCAAAAATTTTTGCATAGGAGTGAAGCACTTACCAAGGGGAGATGAAATCCGGTGTCAAAAAGTGTTGAAATCGCCTCAAATCCAAGATCTCACGAGCCCTAGGTCGGTTTTTTTTCGAAGTTTTGAGGAAGTGGATGATGAATAGTGTCGGTTGACTGGTCAAATATAGGACATTTCGCGATCTCGCTGTCGACGAGATTTTTCTCGTCGTCGGCGAGCTAATTAATTTACCAAGGCCAAAGTTTCTGGAAAATCTCGCCGTCGGCGAGATCGTTCTCGCTGTCAGCGGGCTTTCCCTCGCTGTCGGCGAGATAATTCTCGCCGTCGGCGAGCTCCCAAAAATTTTAAATATTTAAAATTCTTCAATCATTTTCAACCTCGATTTGGCCCTAATTAATCTTCCGATCACTTAATTTGATAATTTAGTATGAAGACTAGATACTTATACTCACAAAAAGTTCACACAAACAATATAACTTTATATATGAAATCCATAATACTTACAAACTTCACACTTTTAAACACTAACACTTAAGACTTCAATACTTCAAACTCTCATAAATACTCGACATCGCAATCCACACCACAACACTCTAAATGCCGAGACATAACAAATACATATAATTTCATCAAATCCGAGATGATCAAATTTAAAGTTTAAATCATAGTAAAACCTAAATCCAAATCAACACATATATACACACAAATATAACATAAGATAGAAATCTTTACTACTCCTCGATGTCCGAACTAACATCCTCTCCGATATTCCCGATGTGACGCAGTGCACAAATAGATTGTAGAAAGGCCCGAAAGGAATTCTGCAAGTAGATTCTTCATCAATCCACCCTTTCGTCTCAATAAATGAATAAAACTCGGCCTCCGTATGTCCAAGATGATCAAAGTGCTCCTTCATCCTCCAAATAATGCGATCAAACATATCGTAGATATTATCGATGGAATTCATCATGTTTTGCAACTCTTTCTCTAATCCTTTAATCTTTTTCGTAATGAAATTTGTTTTATCAGTAAGGGGCCTCACTAAAGGATTATTCTGTGATGCTCTATCAAAAATAATGGTAATCTCATCATTGTTATCCAAAGTTGGAAACATATCCGTAGGATCGAGTGGTTTCCATGGCAAAAGTACATTTTCCCACGCCTCATAAGAAACTTGGTATCGATCGCATAAAGCAAATATAGTCGATGGGTGTCCAAGTCCATGAACCGACCCATGCACAATCAATCCCAACGCGACTTTACTATAATCGATCCAACATCGATAGGTAGTCCAATTTGAATACAGTAATTTAATATAACGCATTCCTTTCGAAACCTTATTTACCCTCATAGTGGGTAATAATTTTGATGAGATAAAGAAATGCCAATGCTTCGAGACGGTGGTTAAGAAGTGATGCAGAGAAACCGACATATCCGTCTTCGCGCAACTCCCAATCATCAGGTTCATCGATCAGGTATCTATAAATCTCGTTCATATTGTATCTTGAAGGAACAAAGTTTGAATAATGACAGACAGGGTATTCTCTATAGAAAATAATTCATTTACCCTCGAAGGAGTAAATGTTACCCATCTTCCTCCGACGTAGACACTTCCATCGTTGATCGCATGTAGATTGCAGTAAAACTCTTTAACTACAGGAATAACTACGACGGATGTCGTATAGCAAAATACCTCCCAATGCCGCCGCACGATCATTTCTTCAATTTTTGTGGTGGAATTCTCTACTCCTCTTGTTGACAAATCCCCTTTCTTTAATAAGTCGCTTCTTCATCAAAACTTTGTTAAAAATACGTTGCGCCTCCGAACTGACGAATTTTCTTCGGTTGAAAACTCCAGTTTTTGTGGTTTCTAAGAGTTTGGTGGCCATTTCGGATTGAAAGGAATGGTCTCTAGTCGTTTCTAGGGAAGAAAACAGTGTAAAAATGAATTTGGGATGGTTTTCTACAAAGAAATGGCTTTAGAACCGTCCAAAACCGCACATAAAACTTAAGAGACCAATTTTTCAACTGCCTCGCCGTCGACGGGAAGTTTCTCGCCGTCGGCGAGCTAGTTATAAAATTGATTTAAAGATATGGCACGCGATCTCGCTGTCGGCGGGATCGGGCTCGCTGTCGGCGAGATTCAGTGAAACTGCCCAATTTCGCTCTGTCCGAATATTTTCTGATCTCATCATATAGGTTTGAATTTGTGATGATTCTAATTAAAAATTGAATAAGTAAGATTTATTTTAATATTACGGACTCACTAATTTGTATATAATTAAAATAAAAGACTACTATGGGTTGCCTCCCATAAAGCGCTTGGTTTAACGTCGTCACTCGACCTAATTTCAGCTTAGTAATCAGGTCGACTAAGCATTAAAACCTCTTTAAAATTTGGTCTTCTACCTTCGAAATATGGTTTTAATCTATGTCCGTTTACCTTAAATCTATGTCCTATTTTTGGATCTTCAATTTCTATAGTTCCATATGAAAATATTTGAGTTATAGTGAAGGGTCCTAACCATCGAGATTTCAATTTCTCAGGAAATAATTTCAATCTAGTATTATATAGCAAAACTTCTTGTCCCAGTTCAAAATTTCTCTCGATTAATCTTCCGATCATGCCATAATTTCATCTTTTCTTTATAAATCCTATCATTATCATATGATTCATTCCTTAATTCTTCTAATTCATTTAATTGCAACAATCTCTTCTCACCAGACTTCTTTCATATTATAATTAAATTCGTTAATCGCCCAATATGCTTTATGTTCTAATTCAATCTGGTAAGTGGCAAGTTTTTCCATATATAAGCTCGTAAGGAGTCATTCCAATCGGAGTTTTATAAGCAGTCATGTATGCCCATAATGCTAGTGTCTAGTCTTATAGACTCAGCTCCAATCTATTAGGGTTTACGTGACTTTTCTAAAATACGCTTAATCTCTCGATTAGAAACTTCGACTAATCCACTTAGTTTGTGGATGATAAGCAGTTGATATCTTATGAATAATATTATATTTTTCTACTAGTTTGTGAATATATTTATTTCTAAAATGAGTTCCTCCAGTCGATGATAATCACTCTCGGCATTCCAAATCTAGTAAAAATATTTTTCATTAAAAATTTTGAAACACTTTTAGCATCACACCTAGGTAAAGCTTGCGCTTCAATCCATTTGGAAACATAATCAATAGACTACTAATATATATAAGTTTCCAAATGAAGGAATAAAAGGTCCCATGAAATCTAATCCCCAAACATCAAAAATTTCAACTTCTAATATAAAATTCGTAGGCATTTCATTTTTTCGATATATTTCCTACTCTTTGGCATTTATCGCAGGTTTTTATATATCTGTATACATCTCTAAATAGAGTAGGCCAGTAGAATCCAGATTGTAGAATTTTATACGCAATTTTATCTGTCCCAAAATGTCCTCCAAAATCAGAATCATGACATTTTAGAATAATTTGTTCAGTTTCTTCATAAGGCACGCATCTTCTAATAATTAGATCCTTACATTGCTTACATTTAACTCTTAATTAATTATAAAGAAATGATGATTAAAATTAATAATTAAAAGGGGAAATAATTTGTTAAATAAATTAAGGCTTAAAACATTAAATGATTTAATAATCATATTAAAATAATTTTAAAACATTAAAACTAATTTAAAATCACTTAAGAACAAACTTAAAATAAATTTGAAACATTAAATGACCTCAAAACAATTTATAATTAAAATGTGAAAATTAAACCAATTAAAATCAACCTGAGATAACATGATTAATTTGAATCAAACTTAGATCATCAAGATTTAATTAAATGAAGCAATTTAAATACCCCTTTCAACTTAAGTAAGATCAAAGCACTTGAAAGAAAAGCAGCCTGAATTTTGAAAATAAATTAAATTATCCTAAATCACCAACTCAACTTTAATTAAAACGGTTAAATTCTTTAACGAACTAATTTTCCCCTAAAGACTTTCATTATTATAACTTTTAAATGAAGCATCAAATGAAATGTCACTTCACTCTTAGGATAATCAAACATCCTAATTCACTGAGCAAGAGTAACCTGGGTGATTGATCCACAACCTCAATAAAACTGACCCACTTTTTAATGTTTACAAAAATAGCAACGGCACCAAAAACAGGATCCCGCTTAATATATATTTAATTTTATGATAGAATGTATAATGTGGATTCTACGCGAGTATACGTATCGTATCGAAGTAATACGGAGCTACAGTGAGTCCTCGTTATCGATCACGCAGGGAAGTTTTAAAAGATTTGTACTGACTAAATTTAAAATGATTTACTTACTAATATAGTATACGAAATTTAGAATACTTAACTAAAGCGATCTAAAGTAAACTAATGCTTTAAATAAAGTTGATTTAAAGATTTCAGAAAAAGTATCCTTCACTTGTTTTTAGAAACTTAAGTGAATGATGAATTCAAATAGATTTTTTATTGTATTGTGACAAATAGGAGCATTCCTATTCTTTACCCTTTAGTCAGGTGCAAAGAACATTGACTAGTCCTATGCTTGATTACTGAATCGCAGGTAAGGTTCGGGAGGATACTTGTTGCCACTTGAGCTCCACATTCCCCTCACCTGAGGGCTAACATCTACACTTCAGCTCTCAAACAGTAGGACCAAATTGAATATTTTAGTCTGTCACACTAAAATGTTTAATTCTACATCCGATAAATAATATTTCCCTATTTATTTACGCCCTCCTTCCAAGGCTTTTGACTTCCCTGAATATTGGATGTAATCTTTACTATAGTTGATAATTCAACATATTTTAACAATTCAATTGGCCAGATTGAAAGTAAATTAAGTTTTAAGTAAAAGATTATCACGATTTATTTTAATATATTAGTGCACTTCTATTTAATTTCATCAATTCGCATAATTTCATAAACGAGGAGAAAGACTAAGAAAGCTACTCGGAATGCATAGGAATTAAACAAAGCATGGATTTCGATTAAAGTTAACAACGATAAACAAAGATACTTATCTCAATTTCCTCACCAACGGACTCCTGAAGTTCTTTTGACTTTTCCTTCTAGTACGACACACTTCTTATCTCGCTACTTACACTTACTCACACTAAACTTCAACTTAGACTCGAAAGCACACTAATAGAATACTCTAAGACTCCTAAAATAGGCACACTACATACTAAAATTCGTCCTACTGTTATAGAGGTAAGACAAGGTCCGAGGAGTACTTAAGCACCTCTTCAAAAGCGTCAAGGTTCGATGTATCGGCATTTTGAGCGGTCTCGCCGTCGGCGAGAACGACCTCGCCGTCGGCGGGGCTTCTAGAAGGACTTGAACCGTGCGATCTCGTTGTCGATGGGCTCGAAGTTAGTTGTCGACGGGCTCGGGCTCATTGTCAGCGAGGTAGTCTGAAACCTTTAAAAATTTCTCTTTATAATCTCGCCGTCGGCGAGCTCGATTTTCACGTCGACGACTTAGTTCATTTTGCATGTATTTCTTACTTTTGATCCAAATTTGCTCTATTTTATGTTTTTTTCTTCCATCACTTATAAATCTTTGTTCACTATGATAAAATAAAGAAAATGCCTTTCTTTAAAGTGCAATTTCATAAAAATTAGGTATGAATTTCTTAACATATTTTTCTGTGATCAGAAACCAACTTAACTTAAAGTAATCCCTAAAATGTTTAAGAAGATGTTCATAATTCAATTCCGAGCACTTCTCTAACTTGACGGGATGTCTCAAAGAACAGTGAAACTTAATTGCTCTTTGGTGAAGAAAATCATCATATCAAAACACGAGGACACTAGAACGTCATAGGAATTTACTAGCGATAGGATTAGGATTTTACTAGACAATGCGAACCTTCCCTAGCTTTACTAGGTGCTTTCCATGAAATATATAAATGCTACGACATTTGTTTTAAGTGCGGTCAAGAATGATGAAAGCCTCCGAGTACTGCTTTTATTTTATTGTGATTTATTTACTTACGCATCATCTTTACTTCTCTTGCATGTTAAACAACAATGTCACCCTGCATGAAAATAGAAACTTTTATGATAGCCACAAAACTGGAACCCAAAACTAAACTAAAAGTCACAACAAGATAAAAATTCTCTACCACAATATTCAAAATATAAAACAACTCAAAATTTAATCACAAACAGAGTAACAAATTGCAACTACAACTAAATTAAAACGTCTCGTTGGATGATCGGGAATCCCTCGGATGATGTAACCCACGTGTTGCTAACGAGATTTCCATGGTTTAAATGAAAGTATGGAGCCAATTCGATTGAGTTTAGCGAATTCATTTGGACTAAGTGAATCCGATGAAAATAACGGTGCCGGGATGACGGAACCGTGGGATCTTAATCGATTCTGTTTAATTAACTTTAAGATTTGTTTTAATTAAAACATTAAGACATTTGAACCTTAAGACTTTTATAAACTAAAACACTTCTCTCATCTCTTGATTGTCACCTTCTAAAACCAAACCTCTGCAACAACAAGGAGCTTGGAGCACAGTGGGCAGCACGGTCATCGTCGTCAGCAAAACTTGTGTCTACATCAGCTAAACCTTTCTTAGAATTAAATAACCAAGCCATAGGATTTCGAGATAATTTGCCTAGTGCAACATAAATCCTCAACTTTTCGTTAGGCATTTTCATAATCATGTTATGCAGATTAAGCTAGCAGGTCTTAGGACTACGAGGTAGTCGTTTGGTACGACATAAACCCTCGCATCTTCGAGGTTATTTATATGATTATGTCGTATAAATATAAGTCACTAATTAATTAAAATTGGCGGGATCGAAACATTAAATAAACTCTCGAATTGAAGCGAATAATAGGATAGTCGAGAAGTCACTGAAGTTCAGTTCGGGTCTGTGACATCCCCTACTTCTCTTCCTTTGGACTCCTAAAATAAACTGTTCCAAATTTGAGCTTTCCCTATTGAAATTTCCAAAATTCAATTGTTTGAAAACCTTAAACATTGAAATTCTTGAGAGCAAAACTACTGATCATTATCGAGAGTTTTCTTAAGTGTTTTCGGACATTTAAGATATAATTAACTATAGAGGCTTGCCCTTATAGGGAACTTTAAGAACCCAGGTAATATAAACCCTGCTTAATTCCTTTATAATAAGTAGGGGAAGCTTGTCGAGCTTATAAAATTGGTTCGCGAGACAAACGAATGTCATAAATCTTCAGTTTATTTAATCGAGCCCCATCATCAAGTTGTGTGTCTATTCTTCTGGATAGATACACGGTTTGTGGTGTGGTGCGGTGCTCGTTTATATAAACTATTTGGGATGTGAGATCGGTTTAATTTCATATCTTAAAATTTTCAAACTTGAAATTATTTTCAAAATCAAAATACTACTTTTCAAATTATATATTTTAAATTAAATTCATAATCTAAAAAAGCCGACAATTTCAGTAGGCGACCCCCTTTTCAAAACACATAACCTAAAACTAAGTCGTACAGCTACCCGTGTAACTTTTTAAAAATGCTGGGAACTGGGCTTACATGTTACCTATGTATCGTTTTAAACACTTAGAGAACTCAAATTCACAAAAAAAAAAACATTAGCAGATGAGAAAATGGGTCGAAGCATCTTCTTTATCATACATCTCTATAATCAAAACTAATCTAATAATATGTTGAAATTAATGACCCTAATCTTCCTATGTATATTGCTCAGCTAATTAACCAACAATGCCTTATAATCAAAAACACCCATGTCACAAGCCCTGATGGCTATATTCTTCTACCTACGATGGAATTCTGCATTTAGTAGTGTGTGAATCATCATAGTGGGTGAGTCTAGATGGTTACCTCCATAGATAAAACGACTAGATCCACATGAAAAATGTCTTGTGAAAGGCATGACCCAAAGAAGGCGATGAACTGTCTAATAAGAGCTGAGAAAGGCATGGGTGAGAACAACTTTTGGGATGGGCCTCTAATACATACTAAGCTAGCAATACATAACATGACTAGCCAAGCAAGTAACAACATTAATGATTTCACCATGCTAAAGCATACAAAAGCTCAACAAGGTGCTCAATTAGAGAAAGAAATGTGCACTTAAATTTTCATTTTATTGTTAACATTTATTAAATATTTTGTTTCCTTCTTGTTGTCAGATGAAAAGAAAAATATAAAAAAAATTAAACATTTGATGACTGTCTTCATTTTCATCACCCACGCTCAGAGTATCAATATCTTTTTACTCTAAAACTGACGATAACTCTGAGAAATTTTGCATACTTGTCCATTCATAGGGGATCAGGTTAAATTTTCCCAAATGAATGAGATCATACTAAATTTCTGCATGAAAGGAATTTCGTACATAAGAATGAGCTCCTCCTCCATGTTCAATGTGGACAGTTGCTCCTTCAACAATCGATTCTCCTCCCTAAGTTTTTGGTTCTCATCCTTCAGCGACTAGTTCTCCTCCTTAAGAACATCGTAAATTATGGTCCATTAAACGATGGTTGACTCCATATTTTCCTTCAACTCACTCACCTCTCTTTATAGAGCTTGAAACATCTGACACTTGTAACAATAAGAGCTAGCCATGGCATTAGAAGACTGTTAGGATAATGGATGTAAGTGAGCCACTTACATTGATAGTTTTTTCACATTACAACTCGAGAAACATTCAACCATCGAAGGATAAGTAATGAAGGGATACAGAGCAGAAGCAAGATTCCAAGGATTACAATCATTTCGAAGGTCTACCCAAGTGAATCAGCTTCAGGTCTACCCTATTGAATCAACCTCGTCAACTTTTCATCACCATCGCCATAGCCCGTGTCAGGGACCCACTTTAGTTAGGACACCCCAGGGGGAACCATGCTCTTACACTTTTGGTAAGGATCTACAGTAGGAACCTTCCTTTTCGATGTTGCACACTTTCTTAGTGATTTAGCTCAGATGGATCCTCTTCCCTTTGCTTGTCCATCCTTGGGTTACCAATAGTGGCTCGATGGAGACCCATACAACAACATTTCCCGCCATTTTAAACTTCTTTGCAGCTGACCCAACCTGATGGAGAAAATGAAAGATATTCAGTTAAAATGAATATACTGAATGACATCAGATATATTGAATGAAAATTATCTCACAGCAAGCCTTTCTCGCCACCACTCCTCCGGATCATCAATCGTTTGCTTCACCGGATCTCATCCCAATCCGGTCGAGCGTCGCTTCAAATCCTTCCAATTTTTTCAGTCTTTTTTTATTGGTTCCATTTATTCTTAAGCTAAAGTCTTTATTCCCTGCCTGTAGCCTCCTTGAATTTTGTAATTAAGTTTTTCCAACCTTCCTTATTGAGAAATGTTTTTGCCAACCTTTCTTATTGAAAAAGGTGTTCGGACTATTTCCCTTTTCAATTTCTGTTAGGCAGAGGTTGCAGAATATTATCTTTGTTTCCTTCTCCCAAAGTGCAAGAGTAGTAACCTCTTTATTTTTTTTAGTCATATTATTAATACGACAAAGATAAACATTCAAAATGAATTGAATTGACAAATGCCAACATTACTACTAAAATTAAAGCATGGAGAGATATAGATTGCAATAAATCAAACAATAGAATTAAGCACAAAAGGACACAGCAATTTACGTGGTTCGATCAAACTGACCTACATCCTTGGGAAAGGAATCATATATCTTTATTAATGCAAGAGGAAACAGATACATAGCTTCCAATTTACAATGAACCCTGGGAGATCCCCCATACCTTCCAACTTGGTTACATACAATGCAATATTTGACATGAAATAAAAAATACAATAAAATGAAAGTTCCTTCAAGTAAAAAAGTTAGCCAAACATAGCAGATATCTTCCTTGAGATGATAGAAATAACCCCTTTTTCATACAACAAGCTAAGGGCAGCAGGGACAAATTCTCAGCAAAACAAAGCTGAAACCTTGCTTACGTATAAACACAAAAGCAGTAAGCAGCAAAGAACAAACTATTAAAGTGAACCATATGATTCCCTCCCCTTTTTTCATACACCAGCTAAGGGAGAAAGAAGGCCAACAGAAACCCACCAGAAAGAATGGCCCCTTTCATATGTCTTAAATATCTAACACTTATAGAAGAATGGTGAATTCAAGCTTCTGATTCCCCATTTCTTTCTGCAATTTTCAGTTTATTCTAGCAACCATATGAGTTCTTGAAAATTCATAATTTATAGCAACCAAGTCGAAATTGAAGGTTTTATATACTCTCCAGGTAGAGAGAGAGAGAGAGAGAGAGAGAGAGAGAGAGAGAGAGAGAGAGAGAGTAAAGTGTAAAAATAGTCCCCTGAGTACTTAGATGAGGTCATATAACTCCCAAAGTTTATAAAAGTGCTAGAAAGCCATTGAAAAAGCTGATGCAAAGAATATGACCCAACTATTTCTTCATTTGAAGTAAAGGACCTCTTAAGCATTAATACATACCTTATTCCCATATATTTACATATCACTTAAACCTAAGAACAATACCTATCTATAGCTGTATTGATATGAAATAAGCAAAGTTTCTTAAACAAGTAATAGTGAATGCTCATAACAAAAGAATAGCATAGTGTGAGCCGTAGAAAGCAAATATATAGATTGGCCGTTGTTTGATAAAATTCAAAAGTACTTCACAATTTGATTGTTAAATTGAATCTCATGGAGCTTCATAAATTCAAATCTCCAAATCATAATTGTTAATTCATCCAACATGCTTAATTGAATCATTAATGAAAATACAACTCGAATTTACAATTGCAGAAATGTTCAATGATTTAAGTTATCATTCTTACTAATGGAATTGGAATTCAAGAAATACATAGAAACACTAGTTTGATGGAGCAGATGCAACAGCATATGACTGTTTCTTTCCTTCTTTAAATGAACTCAAAATTGCATTGGGTTTCATTCAGGAAAGTTCAGCTGAAGAGGAGACATTGGAAGACATTGGAGGAAGTTATTGTAATGTTTTGGTCAGAAAATCCTTTTTTGATGACTTCCAGGGACAGAAATTATAATATAAGATGCATGATTTATTACATGATTTATCACAGGAGAGAAACTACTGAAAATCTAGGAGTGTTGAGAATGATCAAAGATTTTAAAAATCAACATTCACTTCTTTTTACCAGTAAAAGACATGGCCATTGTTTTACTGTAATACTTGCTCAAATTTTTGAAGCTTCGACTAGGATTCGTTTGTTGTCCATATGCTCTCCATGACTAGGGTACGTCAAAAAAGCTCGTTGTTCGCGAACAGTTCATGTTCGGTTCGCCAAAAAGTTCGTGTTTGATTCGTTCGATAAGCAAACGAGACGAACACGAACATGTTTTTTCGTTCGGTTTGTTAAATGAACCAAACACGAACAGTAATTTGTTTGTTCGTGTTCGGTTCATTATTGTTCGAAATATAAAATAATTTAAAATAATTATATATAAAAATTTTTTGATATCTTAACAATAATTATATATTATAAAAATTTATCAAATTTTAAATAATTAAACTTCTATAAATTATAATATATGATAAATTATTAATAAAAATAATAATATTATAATATTAATTATATTAATAAAAATATTATAATATTATAATTAATATACTTATCTTATATATTAAAATAAAACACTAATCAAAACACTAAACGTCTTATTCGGTTTCTTCATTTTGACGAAGTATGGGTTACTCGATGTGATACGAAATACGATCAATTTCTTCGTTTGAGGAAGTATCTATCATCGAAAGTTTGTCAAAAAAACTCGTTGTTCGCGAACAGTTCGTGTTCGGTTCGCCAGGAAGTTCGTGTTCGTTCGATAAGCAAACGAACCAAACACGAACAGTGATGATGTTCGAACATTTCGAACACGAACACTAGCTCTGTTCGTTCGTGTTCGGTTCGTTTACACCCCTATCCATGACAATAAAAAATATTTGATGCTATTGAAAACTTGAAACATCTTCGATATTGAATCTTACTGTAAAAAAAATCCCAACAAATCCAACGAAACCCCCACCAAATCCAAAGGAACCCTTCCTCCCCAAAGAAAGAAACCAAGAACGATACTCTAACAACAAATCTAACGGGGTGCATCAAAAAGAACAAAACTTTTATATGTACTACACAAAGGAAAATCAGGGACAACATAGCCGCAGAGAAACACCAACAAAGGGACATCAAATACAACACCACAAACGCATGTACAACACAAACGGAAATCACCAACAAATCTCATACTCCAACAACAGATCTAACGAGGTAGGGCAAAATTTTCTCACCCTTTCTATGACAAGATAACGAGAGCAAGAGAAGACAAGGAGAAGGAGAAGATGAGGAAGACGAGCAGGAACCGTCACCGACCGAAGAACAGGACGGGACAGGGAAGATCGTGGGAAATCCAACTGCAGAAAGGGAGAAGATCGCTGGGTCAAAGGGGCACAGGGTAAAACCGCGGCGACGAAGCTGAGCCGCGGCTATAACCTAGATATTCACTTTCGAACGATGCCGCGTGAAGTCGCGTGGGCACCGCCGAACCAAACGACAAAGTAAAAAAGGAAATCGCGGCGCTATGCCCCGCCGCACAAAAAAAGCCCTCCCAAACGGACCCTAACCACATGAGAGAGAAAAATCTTTAAAACTTTTGAGAGGATTTTTAGAGGATTTTTCTCATATACCATCAAGTAACTACATATTACATAAAGATCTCCGAAGATATCAATATCATGTCACATTTTTGCCGTGGCCTTTGGTGTAACAGACCTTCAATTGAATTTGATACCGATCAATTCGAATTCATAGAGAGTTGTCCTCTTCCCCCGAGCTGATCTCTCAGACAATGATACGGAGTTGATCCCTTCTGTGAGTCCACAAAAGATCTCAACCAAACTCTGAAATTTTTTGCTTGGCGAGTTGTATTTGTCAATTTATCAGCTAGACAGAGCGGCAACAAAGTGGACCATGTGGAAAGGATATTCAGTATCTTCTATTTTTTAAATTTCTCTACAACGAATCCATGGACCATATCACGGTAGGGAAGATTTACGAAGATGTCACTCCATTTTTATGTATTTATATAAATAACATCTAAACTTTATGCATATATATTGCAATTTTTGAAAGTTAAAATGATTGATATTTTTTATTTGATAAGGAAAGATTTGGGTGGAATAAATATACAAACTAAAGTTTAAAGGTTCGTTTGAGGCAGTTATAATTGTTTGAAGAAATCGCTGTGAAATTATTACAGAAAAAATTGTTGTTGCGAAGTTACGGTGGCTATTATTATTTAAAAAAAAAATCAAAATTATAGTTTTCTGACAACCACTGCATTTTGTTCTAGGAGTCACTGTTATTAAACAGACCTAATTGTAAAATATAACCTTTTAATCACAATTTCTTTTTTAAAGCGAATAAACGGTTATTTTGTCAAATGTTTAGTGTTGCAGTCCAGACCACGCCACAGTGCACCGCCACCACTCCCCAAACACACCATAAGTATCAGACATGCAAATACATTGAAATTGGGTATAAATGCCCCTTATTTTTGTAATATTTTTTTAAGATTTTAACATGTTTCTATATTTTCTTGCTAAAAAAATTTAAAAAGTATAATAGTCCAAAATTGTATTCAGTAAGTTGTCTTTTACTTTATTTTATGTAAGGTGTTGTAGATTTTGAGTAGAATGATATTGGTTTTATATAATGATTTACTGTATCCATCTATACAAACATCAAATATTTTTTTTTGTTACATAAATATATATATATATATATATATATATATATATATATATATATATATATATATATATATATATATATAACTTAAATCTGCCCTAAATGACGAAATCTCACGGCAGGGTGCCTCGACGTGATAAAAAAATCATCCCAAACAGAGCCTAAAATTAAAGTTTAGAGCATCTAGCATCTCAACTTCAATTTTTATATATATGGCACGCCACCTATGAAAGATTTAAGTGGCATAAATGTAAAAGATGAAATTCAAGCGTCCGATATATAAATATAAAAAATATGGTGGTGCGTATGTACATGCCCTCTGTTTATATTATCTGTTTGAAATTTGGTGACATGTTCTGTTACCATATTTTTAAAGTATTAAATTAAACTACATATAAAAAAGGCCACCATATCTTATCCTGCGTTTAGAGAGTGGTAATGGTTCGACTGCTTCTATTTTAAATTAATTTTTTCGTAGGTGGACTTCAAATTATTTCACCAACCCCTCATAATAAATTTATTCAGTACTGTGCATCTTTGCATGCGTAATGTGAAGCACTTGCCTGTATTTTTACTTGTTTTGAATCATTATTGGGTCATTTACATGCATATAGGCTGTAAACGAGCCGAGCCTGAGCTCGCTCAGGGTCGGCTCGTGTTCGGCTCGTTCGATACTGGCTCGAGCTCGAAATCGGCTCGTGTTCGAAATGGCTCGTGAAAGGTGTGTTCGTGTTCGGCTCGAGTCATTAATGCTTGTTCGTGTTCGAGTTCGAAATTGGGCTCGTTAAAATTAATTGGAAAAAAATATATGCATAGGGCTGATTCAACACTGGAGCTAGAATGAGTGGAAAGCAAGACTCATATAGCATTCTACGCATGACGATTATGATTTAAACTTAAATATAAATATATATAATATATTAATATATAAATAATATATATAATAAATTATTATATAAATAATTATATGATTATTTTTTTTATTTCGAGTTAAAAACGAGCCGAACACGAGCGAACAAAGAGTTGTTTGTGTTCGGTTCGTTTGTAATACGAACTTAAAAAATTTATTCGTATTCGGCTCGTTCGTTAAGTAACGAGCGAAGCATAGCTTACTTCATGAGCCAACGCGAGTTGTTCGCGAACAACGAACTTTTTTGACAACCCTACTGATACATACCAAGTAATTCTTATGTATTTACATATCTAACATTTAAATCTTTATTTTTTTTTACATTTATATCCCTGAAAGTTAGTGTGCTAATAAATCAAATAAGCTTGCTTGTGATGTCATGTCTAAAATAAAATAATATGCATTCTTTGATAATATGTCACTTCTTAAGTTTGGCCCATTAGGTTCTACTTTATTACAAACCTAATTCTTTAACACTATAAGAACTATTTACATGTACAAATTTAAATTAATTAAATGCCTATAAACTATAGGAAGAGTTATGTAAACAAATAAATATTACCAATTCAATGGTTACATTCATATATATTACATGGACCATTTCACTTGACTTTCTCTAATGAGTACATGAATAATAAAATATTCAAAAGAAGAATGTTTATATAAATATTTTTTTCCTATAAGATAAGTTTAAAGAATTGTTATACTCAAAGCTCATTTAACTTTATAATCTTAATATATGTTATTTTTTAAAGTTATGAAATTTTTATAATAATTTAATTTCTTTAATATATTGTATGAACTACGAGCTATATAATATTTTCTTATTCTTGTAGGAGTATGATAAATTGACTCTTTATCTCAGAACTTGTACTCAATAAATTGTCATAATTAAAAATATTTAAAGCATAACTTTTAAGCATTTTAAAAAAAATTTACTAGCTCACTTAATGTTAATATCTCTCTCTTGTTTTAATTATCATGAAAAAATGTCATTGTTCAGCCTCATTTGGATGTCAATCAAATTTTATTGTATTTGCATAGTATCTTTTGATTTACCACTATCTAATAATGTTAAGATAGAACTATAAAATTGTTCTTATTTATGTGGATAGATTCAAATCCTAATGAAATAAGTAATACTCCAAATAAAAAAGTGGTAAGAAAGATGCTTCTTCTATTTTATCATAAGGAATCACTATTGTTCTTCCACAACTATTTTATCTCTACATTTTTTTTTGGTATTTTTACTTATTATTTTTTACCTTTAAATTTAATGAATTTACCAACTAAAAATAGCAATAAAAAAGTCTAAGACCTTCTAAGCACCAATTTCATATTCACTATGCCATCAAAAAAGATTTTTTTTTTATTTTTATTTTTATTTTTATTTATTTTTTGATGAAATACATGACTAAGATGCAACTATCATTAATGACCTATAAAATTTTTTTCTTGATGTACTTCAGCCACTAAGATATGCATTTTAAACAAAACAATGACAAACTGATAGTTGGCTATTGTGAGGCATGTCGATCAATCATGTAATTATACGTGTCAAGTAATATGTTGTATGAAAGTCCATGCATCAATCCCAATAGAAAAATGTTAACAATTTATTTTGACAGAAAAATCTCTAGTTTACTAACTACAGTAAGCTAACTTTGCTTGATCACAACACAATGACAAATTTCTAAAATTCTAAGCAGTAATTAGAAAACAAAACACGATCTCGGAAAGCATAAAACATAAAACAAAAACAAAATCATAGTGTTATTCAAGGGAGATGAGTCTCGTGCCTTTCCGAGTCGGGTATAATGGTATCGTGATTTTCCTAAGTGTTCCCCTTACGTGATAGTTGCCAATCAGGGATAAAGTTTTCCCCTTAAACATATGCTAACTTCTATATTTAAACCTTAATAGAGTTATAAATGATCAAATTTCAACCCATTCTAGGGTCGGTTTGATATTAATCGATAATAACGAAAACAAACTATCTCAAATTGAGCAATTTAAATCCATTCCAACACAAAAATATAACAATGCAGCTCATTTCAATTGACTGAGATTATATAACTGATATACAACTAAATTACATCAAAATCATCCCATTTGTAAAATAAAAAATTTCATGAAAAATTTACAACCACGCCACTCGATACTTCTATATTTACAAGTTTAACACCTAAATTTTAATTTTGCATACATGCTGCCACACATATGCATGAAAGGTGTATTTGGCTTTTCAAATGTTAAAATGATGGTATTTTGGATATGATATGAAAGATTTGTTAGAATAAATGTAAAATTAATTTAACAATTAGGTGCTAATTTGTAATAACCTAAGAGTTGGGTGGTATGCATATAAAATTTATCCTCAACCCCCGCCCAATAAAAATAAGATGCATTAGTAAAATCATATAAAATGAAATCAAATTTCTTAGAACTTTTCAAAACCCTAAAATCTCAAAAATAGGAAGTCTAATGGTTAGTTTTTTTTTTTTAATATGAATGGTGAAAATTGATTATACCTTTCATTTGAGACTAGAAACACAATAAAATATTTGAGATTAGGGAAGTATGGAGAGCTAGGGCGTCAGTTGGCTCAAAGCACACCCACATGAGGGAAAGCAAAAAATGAGGGCATTTCAACGTCAGTCTGATATATTAACAGAAGTCGATGGCCTTTTGACAGTGTCATCCCGTCAGTTTTTATCTCTGACATTTCTCGTCGATAATTATGTTTGAAAAAATTGATGGCCATCTGCTCTTCAGATTTCCCTCCAAATTTTATAGATATTCTTATAATGATTGGTGGTCTTCAGATAAACATCAAAGTCATTTTTTTGAAATTTTTTTTTTCTTCTAACTTAACCATTAATAGGACAAAAGAGTGTTTCATTCCAAATTTAGGTGACAAGTTATAAGGACTCAACATTATTTGCTAAATAATACATGTATTGCTTAATGACATGAATGATTAAACCCATTATTTCTAAGATCAAGACATATATTTTGTGGATATGATACAAATTTAAAACATAATGAATCAAATAATGTTCTTTCTCTAGTAAATATACTTCTTAATAAATTTTGTCATTCTAATGTTTATCATGCTATGTTATATCCTCAGCAGACTTTTGTGTTCTAAATAATCATTAGAGTGTAGGCTTTGAAGAAAAATATCAAACAATACTTAACTTTCCATAACATGATTTGATGTTCCATCTCAATATTTTATTTTCTTCTCATTCTGTTCTTCATAACATTGTTTAAGTTGAGATGGAAAGCTAATTCCTTATTTGCTTAATCTTCTCTAAAAGTAATCAGATTATTTAACAACAATGTGGTAAACTCTCCCTTATGTCTATTTCATACAATATATTTAAGAACATATCATTTAAGGTTATGTGTTTATTAACAACTTTTATTAAATGAAAATACCTATTAAAATATTTGTATGATTTGCACGAAAAAAAAGAAGAAAAAAAGATAAATCTTGTTGAAGTTATGATATGGGGTAAATACTCCAAAAATCTCTTAATTCTACTAAAGAATTCAAGACTTCATCTAAGCAAGGTCATTTAAGTTTTAGTGTACCAAAGTTGCAAGATGATTCTACAACTAAATCCTATAATGTTGAACATCAAATGAATATAGTTGTTGTCTGCTAAAAAATTGATGGTGCTAGAATAATAATTTAACGTCTTAATGTTGTACAGAAATTTAGCATATACACGCACACTCACAGATATTGTGAAAGTAACAAGTGAAGACACTAGGATTTTTTACGTGAAAAAGCCAGTAAGAGAAAAAAGCATGGGACCTAGCTCAGCTAAAATGATTTTATATAATTTTGCAAGTACAAAGATTGGTCTTTATCCCGCAACTAGAAAATAGTTACATTGTGATTTCAAGTATACTATGTATGTACACAGTATACAAAAAGATTTATTGTATTCTAAATACAACACTCGAGAAAAGTTGTTAACGAGAGTTATCGTCAAGTCCTTAATACGTCGTGTTTGAGCTACATCATTGTGCAGTAGTTGGGATACTTCATTACTCAGCAGAATCCTTTGTTGCTCAATAGAGCCCTTCGTTGTTTAACAAAATATTTTGTTACTCGATAGGATGCCTCATAATTCAACAATACACTTAGTTACTCAAAATTCTACCAACAGCGAGGAGAAGAGTGTGGAGGGTAGTAGTTGGCGGTGGCTAACGAGCGGAGGTCAATGGCCATCGGCAGCTACGAAGGTCAAGAGTTATCATCAGTTCTTTCGTTATTATAACTGGAATTAGGCTTCTTCTCTTCCTCCTCTCTATTAAAGAGAGTAGTCTATTTATAGCCCCTAGGAGAGACTCATTTTTGTCCTTTATAACTCTAGTAACCACCTGATTGAATGACCCACGTTAGTTCCCATTGATCATATGTTATTTTGACGATAGTTTTAATAACTTGGAAATTGGGGCATTTTGGGCTCGTTCAATTTCTTTCATCGAGACGCTCAATTTGACTTTAAGTGCGTCAAAATTAGAGTCCACTCCAATTAACCACCCAATGCCCCCAAAAGTTGTTTGGTGGCTTGATACGGGCTTGATTCAGCTCGGATTGGATCAATGTAGGTATCATTGGGTTTGTTTCGTTGAGACAATCAGTTTGATTAAAGTTTGCTAAAATTGAAGCTCTGGATGATTCTTAATTTGAATAAGAATTTATCTCGCTGAAAAAAATTCCTGGAGATCCTTGCCAACTGACTTGAGATTCGTGTTGGATATTAAAATTAGTTGATGACGCATTAATAGCTAAACTAGCTGATCTTCATGATAAAGTGCACAACAGTTGTGTGTGTGTGTGTGTGTGTGTCAAGTTTTCAAATTTTAAAATAGGGTTTTAAACAAGAAACCTCTTTTTACTTTCATTTTCTCCCCCTCTTATGCTAGCAACTACCACTCCCATCGCCTCCCTAAGTTATTATGCAGCATTTAGGGTGCGTTTGGGGTGGCAAAGCGTGACAGTGAGGTGCCGCATCACAGTTTCTTTTATTTGACAAAATTGCATTTTACTTGATTTCTTAAACTGCATTTTATTTGCGTTCTCAACTATATTCATTTTTAATGTTGAACATCAAATGAATATAGTTATTGTCTGCTAAAATATTTACGGCGCTAGAATATTAATTTAACGTCTTAGTGTTGTACAGAAATTCAGCATATACACACACACTCACAGATACTGAGAAAGTAACAAGTGAAGACACTAGGATTTTTTACGTGAAAAAGCCAGTAAGAGGAAAAAGCATGGGGCCTAGCTCAGTTAAAATGATTTTATATAATTTTGCAAATACAAAGATTGGCCTTTATCCCGCAACTAGAAAATAGTTACATTGTGATGTCAAGTATACTAGGTCTGTACACAGTATGCAAAAAGATTTATTGTATTGTAAATACAACACTCTAGAAAAGTTGTTAACGAGAGTTATCGTCAAGTCTTTAATATGTCGTGTTTGAGCTACGTCATTGCGCAGTAGTTGGGATACTTCGTACTCAGCAGAATCCTTTGTTGCTCAATAGAGCCCTTCGTTGCTTACCAGAATATTTTGTTATGCAACAGAGTACTTTGTTACTCGATAGGATGCCTCATAATTCAACAATACACTTGGTTACTCAAAATTATACCAAGAGCGAGGAGAAGAGTGTGGAGGGCGGTAGTTGGTGGTGGCTAACGGGCGGAGGTCGATGGTCATCGGCGGCTACGAAGGTCAAGAGTTATCATCAGTTCTTATGTTATAATAATTGGAATTAGGCTTCTTCTCTTCCTCCTCTCTATTAAAGAGAGTAGTCTATTTATAGCCCCTATGAGAGACTCATTTTTGTCCTTTATAACTCTAGTAACCACCTGATTTAATGGCCCACGTTGGTTCCCCTTGATCATATGTTATTTTAACAATTTCATAGTTTTAATAACTTGGATATTGGGGCATTTTGGGCTCGTTCAATTTCTTTCATGAGTCGCTCAATTTGACTTTTAAGTGCTCAATTTGACTTTAAGTGCGTCAAAATTAGAGTCCACTTGACCCTCCAATTAACCACCCAATGCCTCATATGTTATTTTGACGATTTCATAGTTTTAATAACTTGGAAATTGGGACATTTTGGGCTCGTTCAATTTCTTTCATCGAGACGCTCAATTTGACTTTAAGTGCGTCAAAATTAGAGTCCACTTGACCCTCCAATTAACCACCCAATGCCCCCAAAAGTTGTTTGGTGGCTTGATACAGGCTTGCTTCAGCTCAGATTGGATCAATGTCGGTACCATTGGGTTTGTTTCGTTGAGACAATCAGTTTGATTATAAGTATGCTAAATTTGAAGCTCTGGATGATTCTTAATTTGAATAAGAATTTATCTCGCTCAAAAAAATTCCTGGAGATCCTTGTCAACTGACTTGAGATTCGTGTTGGATATTAAAATTAGTTGATGACGCATTAATTGCTAAACTAGCTGATCTTCGTGATAAAGTGCACAACAGTTGTGTGTGTCTGTGTGTGTCGATATATATATACATGCTACTGCTTCCCAAACTATAGAGAGGGAAATCAACCAGCAAACTGGTTGGCAAAACATGCTACTGCTTCCTAAACTATAGCTTTTTCTGTTATACCTGTTGAGCCTTTAAGGCCTTTACTTTTTGGGGATTTGACTGATATTCCCTATATCAGATGTATGTAACTCTTGTTTCAATGAAATATATATATATATATATGTCAAGTTTTCAAATTTTAAAATAGGTTTTTAAACAAGAAACCTCTTTTTACTTTCATTTTCTCCCCCTCTTATTTATTATGCAACATTTAGGGTGCATTTGGGGTGGCGAAGCGGTGACGGTGAGGTGTCGCATCACAGTTTCTTTTATTTGACAAAATTGCATTTTAGTTGTGTTCTCAAAAAGCTACAGATGAATTGTGTGCTTTCCCACCATACCTGACTATCTATGGTGGCTACTTGAAAGCTGTGGTTTGTGTTTTTAAGAAAAAAATTTTGTAATAGTCATCACAGCTTTTTCCCACCATACTTGATTACCTGCTGCTGCTAGAAAGCTGCAGTCTGACTTTTTAAAAAATAAAAATTTGCAAAGCTTCTTCTTCAACTACTTCAAAATTTACTTTTTTAAACTGACCCAAACAAATCTGATCAACACAATTTCTCTGCAGATATGAAAGTGGAGCACATCCTCAACCCAGAGCAATCCACAATTTGAAGTTTCATCCATAATTTTTAAAATTTGTCTACAATGTGTGCTTTTAATTTAAGTTTTTTAATTAAATTGTTTGATCTTGGTTCAATATAATATTAAATTTATGCTAATGCATATGCTTTTCTATGTCTTATTTTTTATCTTAAATTTTAATGCTAGATCTACTTTTACTAGATCTAAATTTTTATTCTGAGAGCATGTTGGATTTTTATAAGTAAAATTATTTTATCTTTATACATAATTTAATTCATTTGTTCTATGTACTTTACTGTTTAAGAGATTAGACATTTAAATCTAAGTTATTTAATTAGTTGTATGAAAATTTTAATTTAGAGTTGTTTTTGGTTAGTTACATATGACTTATTTTGTTAGGTGTATTTATATCTAAAATTAATGTTGCTACCTGTACTTAATTTAAATATTTATATATGTAATGTTTTGAATTAAAAATATTATTAGTTTGTTAAACTAATAATATTTTGTTATATGTATGATATTTATTTAGGTGGTTGTAGGCATTGAAAGTATATTGTTATATGGTTGTAAAAATTCACATAAAATCTTTAAAATGGTATTTCAAAAGAAGAAAAAAGGAGTGGGTATTCAAAAAAATATGGATTTATAATGTGATGTTGACTTTGGTTTTAAATACACATACACCTAACATAATAAATCACCATGTTTTGTTATATGGGTTTTAAGAACTCATATAAAATCTTAAAAAAGGTCTTTCAAAAGAAGAAAAAATAGTGGGTATTAAATAAAAATATGGATTTATAACGCGATGTTGATCATAATCTCAAGTCGTTTGCACCCGCCCACCCACCAACCCTTGATAGGTGTTAAACGTAGATTTGTGCGTGACTAGCAAATATTACGTGTTGAATCCGCACATGTGGATTGATGGTATTTGATATTATTTTACCACAATACCAACAAATATGTATATATCTGCACCTATCTTATCCACAAATTATATTCTTTTCGTGAGTTACACCTAAGAAATAAAGTTTAAGTAAGAAGGGCAAAAGAGAGAGAGAGAGAGAATATGAAAATGCAAGAGTTTCAGGGGAGAAAAAGTTAGTAATCCCATGCGCCTTTCCGAAAAAATAAATCATTTTGCTTGACATTGTTTTCATGTTATAATAAATGGAAGTTACACTATTAAATGTTGTCGGTGATGAAGTGGATCATGTTAACTCTACAATAGAACCTGACAAGTTTGTTACAACGGTCTTCTACTCTTTGGACTCGGATAGAGTCTGATAGGTATTGAGAGTTTAAGTATGCTGGTGAGCTTTTATTCTGAATGTTGGTTTTGTTGGGTTGTGTCTTAGCCGAAGCAGTCTCAGACCCGTGTATTACTTATAATCTCTCTCCTCATTGAGCAAGAGGATTGTAATGTTTACATGTGATAATATTCCTTTAAGTGAGAATTCATCTTTATTTTTCACATTAATCTTTTTTTGGTTTTGTTTTTTGAGGTGGTTGTTAAATGTTATGTCTTGCAATGGTTGTGATCTGCTCAGGCTCTATAAATAGAGGTGTGACATGGGAAAATATACTATTCTCTCATAGTTTCCTTTTTTGTGCTTTTGTTCTTGCTTTCTATCAAGAAATGGCTCCCGACCTTGAGAAGCAGCTCTCTATGTGCCTCGTCACTTTACTCCCACGACTTTGTGATGACTCCGCATGATGCCACATGACGAGGTTCTGAAATGCAAATAACACCATGTTTTTAGTCCAACAACTTACCTTAGGTCAGTCGACCCAAACGAGAAAGTGAATATCATAATGGAAAATTGGATTGTGGTATACTGAGATCCATTTTGTTTCAGATCTTGGGTTACTAGTATGCGAAGAGTTGTATGTGATTTTGAGGTGGGGTCATTCTCACCCAAATGATGCCCAACTCGATTACCTTTGTAATGGAATTCATGATTTTATTTCACTGGAAGAAGATGGTTGGTCGATCGAGCTTTTTAGATACTTATTTTTCTTCTAATTGTACTCGAGCAGATACACTCAATTTTCATCCATGGAGCGCTTCCACTTTGGACACCATGAGAATAAGGTTGAGGATTTTTAAATGAAGTTATGCTTTGCCATCTCTCAAGATAGTTGGTCGATCTTCATGACTTTGCAAGTTGCTCCTTTTCAAAAATCCAAAGGAAAAGCTTTAGCATAAGTGAAGCAAATAATTGAGAAGATCGAATGGGAGACCCAAGACAAGGCAATTATAGGTAACCCAAAGATGAGGAGGCCGGCGATGCAGGTCCTAGTCTGACAAGGGTGACAACCGAGGAGGTACCTCCTAAGGACGTTTTTGGTTGGTCCTCTAGTAGTCTCATTGGAGGACATCAGTTCTGATCCAAGATTTCTCTCCTTAGAGCAAAGGAGTGCTAATATTAGGTTTCCTCTCCGGAGTCCCTTTTAGTGGAGGCTAACGACAAAGAGATAAGGGACGAAGGTTAGAACCCGACTTCGAGGAGAAATTAGACTGGATGTTTGGTGGGGTAGTTTCTACAGGGAAATATGCATGTACGCCTAGCCAGACAGGTTTTGGTCAAACCCCCGCGAATTTGGCAGTTACTATATCAAATGATTCAGCAGTATTTTACAGCCTGGATCCACCTGAAATTCAGTCCACCAACCGTACAAAGCGACCTCGTTTTGAAAGCAAGAGAAAGACTGGAGCTGCATCTATAAAAAACCAGCTCTCATACCATGTCGAGTCATCTAATGATGCCCCCCACAGATTTCAAAAAACTTCTGTTATTGAGGTAGTTGGATTTATTGAAGCAGATCCAGAAATTTCAGAGGAGCCTGACCTTTTCTACTTTGCTCTCAACCTCTTCCATGATTCGGTTCATAGAGACTTCTTTGTTTCACTTAGTACAGAGCGACGGGTGGCATACATACGATATTATTATTATTGACGGAACTTATGATTTGGAATTGTTATGCCATGTTATTTGGTCTTAGACATTTATATTTCATTTGTCATTGTTTCGGGCATTTGTATCCCAGTATTGATTTTAGTGATTTGAGTGAACGCATTTTCTTCTATTGATACTGAATGCATTTGCTTGAACATGTATAGTTTAGATTATCATGGTCCCAGAGGAATCACGACGCAGAAGGATAAATGTAGCTATAAATTTACTTATCGATTACTATAACACATACATCAACTGCTCGCCCTAATACACGTCATCTCAAATTGGGGACAAGTGGATGGAACAAATGCTTACAGGACACCCAACGAGATTTAGAACCATCTTT
Organism: Papilionanthe hookeriana x Papilionanthe teres; assembly: GCA_022702705.1. Classification (NCBI taxonomy): domain Eukaryota; kingdom Viridiplantae; phylum Streptophyta; class Magnoliopsida; order Asparagales; family Orchidaceae; genus Papilionanthe; species Papilionanthe hookeriana x Papilionanthe teres. Next base: position 39,485,072 of record CM040427.1, on the reverse strand, counting down.
CGCATGTCGCAGGATGTTTTCAATGACCTTCTAACAGAAGTAACAACATCTCATGACTCCACGGGTCATCTAGGACAACTGACCGTGAGGTGTTGGGCATCACACTCTACATATTATCACAGAACGAGTCAGTGCGTCTGGCGATGGAACGCTTCCAGCACTCGTCGGAGACAATAAGCAGGTATTTTTCAGTAGGTTTGAGTGCTCCTGTGAGCCTATCACAACACATCATACAACCCACAGATCCAACTTTTGCACGAACGCCTAAGGAGATTCGGCACGATGGTCGTTACATGCAATTTTTCAAGGTACAGATTGATACTTGCATGATATATCCTTCTATATGAATTCGGTAATGAAATTATTGGAGTTCTTTGTTTATGATTGCATCGGCGCAATTGATGGAACACACGTTGATGTAAGGATTCCAAACAATGAGAATTTTGCATTTATCAGCCGTTCTGGAACGCAAACGCAAAATATCATGGTAGTATGTGATTTCAACATGTGTTTTACATTTGTAATGCCTAGTTGGGAGAGTAGCACTCACGATAATAGAATTTTTAAAAGTGCAACGAGGAATCCAGAGTATAACTTCCATCACCCTCCGCAAGGTACGTTGCATACCAATATCACTCCGAATTTTTTTTGTATGCTTAACAGAAGGTTGATCATATTTAGTGGATGTTGGCTACCCATTTAAGCGAGGGTATCTTAAACCCTACCCTGACACCAGGTATCATATACCAGATTTTGAAAGAGCCAGTAATGTTACAAGAAGCAGAAAGGAGGTGTTCAACAAAAGTCATTCATCCTTGTAATGCGTCATTTAGAGGACTTTTGGAGTTTGGAAGAAGAAATGGGTCATACTTTGAAATATGTCACCTTATCCATTTCCGAAACAGGTGCACATAGTGTTATCCACGATGACGCTTCATAAATACAGTAAGCGGCATCCAGCTCGAAGTGATGTTGATTTCCGGTGTGTCAAAGAGAATGAAGAAAAAGTGTCTATAGAAGCATTTGAATACCGCATTGGGCAATCTCTGTCACTGGAGGAGAACGACAATGCCACCATTTGCACAAAGGATGGGGAGGGTGCAAATGAAATGGCAGCCCTTCGAGAGCAGATAACCACCACATTAGTTGGAGAGTGGTGCCTTCTTTCTGATTTGTTGTAAAGACATTATAATTTAAAACAATGTTTGTTTTGAAAAGAAGATTTTCATTTTGTTGAGTACTGTTGTTAGCATTAACTGCCCTTTCTGAATCATGTTAGTCTTCTGTATGGGTTAATGAACATTCCTTTTTTTATTAGCAAATATGCAACTAATTATGTTCTCTCTTGGCTTGCATTTCAGGAAAATATGAGCTCTAGGATGTCAGCTACCTCTCGACGAGTGTTATGTCATTGTGGTCTGCAAACAATGCTTTTGGCATCACAACAGGCACACAGCTATGTTCGAAAGTCTTATATCTGCCCACGAAACATTGCGAAGCAGTGCAGATTCTTCCAGTGGGCGGACAGTTTGACAGAATCTCAGGATGACGATGGTAGGGAGTGGCGAGCTTCACTTGAGGAAGGGCTAGCATGGGAGCTACAATGTATCATTGTTAAATAACATTATTATTATGTTACCCGTCGTTGTAATAATTTTAGAATTTTTTTCGCTCTACTATTACTAGCTACTGCTTGAGATGTTTTTATGTACATCTGGACTATTTTGGAATTCCAAAATTGTATGGCGTCAGATGTCTTTATATATAAAAACTATACTGTATTTAACTTGAGATGTCTATATATATCTTTATTAATGCAAGTAAAAAAATATGTTTATATGTTTACAAAATTTAAAATTTTATATGTTTATATGTTTATATGTATATACATAAAATTTTTAAAAATACATATATACATAAAAAAAAATTTAAAAACATATATGTTTACAAATTTACAAAATTATTTTATAGTAAATCAATTAAACTTTTAAATTTCTTCTATAAATATATATAAACAAAAAATATCATTCTTTTAAATATTTTTATAGAAATTAAATATATATATATATAAACACGTATATAAAACTTCAATTTAATTTATATGAATAATTAATACATAATATTTTTAAAAATTTTATGTATATTAAACCTCCATATACATAAATACATTAAAAATTTTTAACAGTTTTAACAAAAAGGGGCAGTTTGGTCATTTTTACAGAAAAGCTGTCATGCAGCTGTTTTCACACAGTTGCACCAAACTGACAGCTAGCTTCCCCGCAGCAGCTTCCTGGGACAGTGCAACTACAACTGCAAAGCTGAAAAGCTACAGCTGAGACAAACAAGCTCAAAGCCTTTCATTTGGCTTCATGTCTTTTCTTGTTGTTCCTAACACATACACTAGATAGATGCATAGATATATAATATTAATGACATTTTGATATGATATTGAAGATATGTAATACATAAATGTGATACTAAAGATCATGGGTCTCTTAGTTTTTTTTTTAGAGTGAAGATGAAGACTTCACAAATATAGGCACAAGAGGCTTAAGGAAATAATAGAAGATGAAACTCAATTTATCGTACCCGAGATCGGAAGCATATCTAAATCCATTGAATAACAAATACAGGGTTATTTGTCTTCCATGTCAAGAATGGTGTTCTTGAGAGAGGAGAGGGAGAGTCTTATTTTCACTCAAGATAGGATGTGAGTAAAATGACAAACTCGCCGCTTTGACAGGGAACCGTGAATATTTATACTTAAGTGTATATATTTTATTTTAGCCCATCATTGAAATAAAATTCATACATAATCTGTATAGAGTATTAATTCCATACAAATTTTATGTTGTTGTGTAAGCTAAAAAATTAGTCTTTATTTGATCACAATTTTAGGCTTATAAAAACTAAGATAGCACAAGTTATATAATTTTAATCTATTGGGTCCATGCATAAATTTTCTAATAATCTATCACTTGGGCCATATATATTACCTGATAATTTTACCTTATCAAATACTTTTAAGAGCTCAAATTTTGTTATCTTTTCAAAGTAACATATTTAGATGATCATGTCCATCAAGAATATTAACATAGGACCAGAGAGATGTTTATCGCTTTATTTTCTTGTAATAAGACCCATTAATGATATTGATCGAGCATGGATAAGCATTATGAATATTTCATGTAATGTGATTTTATATCATTCCTATTTTTAATTGGTCCTAAATTATAACTCAAAAGAGTTATCAACAAAGCTTCAAATATTTATGCTAAACAGCAATTGAAACTATATAACTTTAATTCCGAGTTCTCAAAATATGAGATAATAATAAAATTTTAGCCTGGCCAGAAAATATGTTTACAACAATTAAACATTATAAATTAACTCTCACAATGCTAGCATAACATCAAAATAAACCACACCTATATGAGCCACATGCTCATGAAAGATTTTAAATAGAAAACCTTTTGTAAGTGGATCAACGATCATAAGATTTATGTTTATATATTCAATTAACACTTAAAAACTTTGAACTCTTTCATTCACCACAACAAACTTGCTTTCCTTCTTTTTGTCCTTTTTTTTTAGGAGTCGTCAGCTTATCTATTATCGTACAATTCCCTTTTCCAAGTAAATCTTTCTTTTGAATTATGTGAATGATCTGGAGAATAGAGGAATCAGAAAATTAGAACATACGACAATGAAAACAAACAAGAAAAAGAACGTGGAGAACTTTCGTAAATTAAGCTTCTAGTGATAGCCCAAGAGCGTACGTCAAAACAACATCATATCAAAAATGTCATAGAAACATATCTGCAAAGAAGAACCTACGAAAAGAACCCACAACCAGATATTCAAGTTTATGTGCTTGTTCTGGGGTCAAGAGCAATACCCAAATGGACGTATCCCTTTGGTTAATTATATCTTGGGGGTGCCCAAGAATACTCCTAATAAAATGAGTTTTTCTTACATTTATGTGACAACTAGTAGAGGGGTGTTAAAAAAAATGATTATTTTATAAAAGCATCTTGATGCTTTCAAAGCTCTCGCTAAGCCACAAGATAGAGAGGAGTTTCTCACATCCCAAATGAGTAGTAGCTCATCAACAATTGAGGCCTATGAAATTACTAGGTTGACTCATAGGGTCCACACTATGCTTTCAAGGCCTAACAAAACCATAAGGGTAGAGGGAGAATCATCATATCTCAAACGGACGGTGTTCTATCCACAATCGTGGCCTACGATACGACATCAACCAAGTGTCAAAAGGAGCAATATGGCTCAAAAGGGGTAAACAAAGGAAGGGTAGAGTAATCCTAATCGAGTAGAGATAACAGAGCCAAGATACCACAAATCCGTCTTCCCAAGATATTAAGACCCCATGTCTACCTAGTTGTGAAGGTAGTCGACCCAACACAATTGGAGACCCCCTTGTCAGCAATCCATGAATTATTTCATCCAATGGGATCTCGATAGCCCTAAGGTCAAGAGAAGTAAACTCTAATTCTATGACCCTATGTAGGTAGGAAGAGCAAAGATGGGACTTATACCTGCCAAAGTGGCGGGGATGCCGCTGAAGGGGAAAAAAAAGGAGAGGTCTAGCTACAAAGCTGAAAACATTCTCAACAAAGCACTTGCTTCCCATCTGGGTCAAGGAAGCCTCTATCACCCTAAACACATCAACCACATAAGTAGAAATCTATACTAGGTCAGTCAGGTTGAAGAAGAATGGGGTTTCTCCACGGGACATGCAATATGATGCAGTTCTCTAAAAATTCCTAAACATGGAGGCCCTATTAATTATCCCTTAGGTGATGGCCATGCTATTCAACCTATTTAAGATCTGAATGTCACATAAAAAAATAAAGTGTAGATTTTGAAAATCTTGAAATTTTAATACTAAAATTTAATTAGTCTTAAATTTTTTATTAGGATTTTGTAGAATATATATAATTTTAGGTCCTAAAGAGCCTAAATTATACGCACGATGCTTAGATAATCCACAAGATAAAAGGGCAAAACTGGCAATCACATGTAAGAAGTAGAAAAGTAAAGTAAGCTAAATCAAAAGAATAAGAAAGGTCGGGTGTCATTGTGTTGGCCCAGAAACATAAAAAGGCTGACAGGCACTACATATGTACACACTTGGTCCTAATTTTATACAAAAATGAAATTTAGAAGTAAGATACGAGACAAGAGCAAATAGCTCCTAATCCTAGTCATGTGGTTTCGCCCGTCTGGTGCCTCGGAACCCATGCACGTACCTTATTTCTAATACACACTATCTTAGTAACTCTAAAAAGTACAGGAAAAGTAAAAAAAAAAAACTCGACTTGCATGAAAATAAGGTTAATATAAAACTACCTGCAGGCAACATCATGAGTTATCCTGGCGGGAGGAGAGCTAAAAGCACCTACAGAAACTGTGATTAGATAAATCATTACAGCTCCTCCCTCCTAGACATTGCTTCCTGCAAAAAGGCCACCCCTAATATATTAATGTGCACGCCTCACACCCAGTAAACACACAAAGTACCACAAATGTGATGCCTAACTAGGGAAACGAACCAACAGAATTATTGTCAGAACATCAGAAAAGATTACGTAGCATCCTAGTCTTAACTTAGCATACCATCAAGCATAGTGTCCTATCACAACATTTAAGTGAGTACAGTGTTACGTCAGAAGGTTGGCGTATGTTTTGAAGGGGTCATTTAAGTCAAAAGGTTGGAGTATGTTTTGACGGGGTCGTCGTCTCTGGCCCCATCCTAAGAATCTGAGGATTCTAAAACGTGTCACTAGATGCATGTGTTCAAAAAACTTTCAAAAATTGACCTTATGTATGATTTGAGCTAGATATGCAAGTAATTTAAAAGTACTTTTTAAAAACTTGGTGCATATGTAATAAAAAATGAATTTTATACTTTCAAATAGGTCTTAAGAAAAGGAGAATCCAAAGTAGCACTTATTCGACCCCTTAGAACCTTAGCACAACATACGCATGCTAGTCATGGTGCGATAGCTAGTACTGCCCTCCTAGACATCCTCACGGGCAACACTAGCTGTCTCTTCGTGACCAGCGATGGGTCACTTAGCTAACAAGCTAGCTTCGTAGTCGAGACAATCGAGGAGCACATGCAAATGCAACATGATCCAATGTATTATGACAATGCAGGGTGTCGTCATGGGATAGCAATACTTCGTCATATGTACATAGTGGTCTATACTAATGAAGAATGTGCCGATAGTGTGGTGATGTGCATGCAAAACATATAACATAAGTGACTCAGGAGTAAGGGTGCCAAGGAGCAGTGATTCGAGAGTGAGTGTGTCGAGGATGTAGTGACTCGGGAGTGACCGAGGAGGCAGTGATTCAACAGTGAGTGTGTCGAGGAGGCAATGACTCAAAAGTGAGTGTACCGAGGAGGTAGTGACTCAGGAGTGAGTGTACCGAGGAGGCAATGACTTAGAGAGTGTCTATGATAGTCCGAAGAGATGTCGTAGGAGAGATGACGAAGTCCCACACTCCACGCTCCTTATCCAAAATAGGAAAGAAGCACTCATAGCCAGAGAGAATGACGAAGTTGCCGGAGATTGGCCTTCCTCAAGGTAAGACGGAGCTCTCCTTCCATAAGGAGAGAATGTCTCGGTTTCTTGCCTTCAAGAAGCTTCTCCTCCACGGAATCCCCTCACTTACACTCTCTTTCTCAAGAAAAACAAGTGGAAGAAGAAGAAAGGGAAGCGCATTTGAAGAATAGAAGAAGAGATTAAGAAAATGGTGGAATTTAGAGCAAAAATTTCTCCAAAGAGCTTTACCCTTTGCCCCTTCACTCTCTCCTTACTTCCTTGCCGATAAGTCCCCCCAAAAAAAACTCAAGATCTTCCCTCATTCTTCCCTCAAGAATTTGATGGAAAAAGAAAGAAGAAAAAAAAAAGAAAAAGAAGAAGGGAAGAAGATGAAGTTCCAAAATAAAAAATCAAAGATCCCCTCAACGAAAAAATGTAACTCCCCCTTTATTTTTTTTTTTTTGGCCAGGAAGTTTAAAAAAAAATGAAATAATTTCAAGATAATTTTTTAAAAAAAAATTTGTTCTTGCTGTAGATTTAGATAGGTTTCTTTTTATATTCAAAATGTAAATTAATGTTTGGACTTTGGAGAAAAGCATGCGGCTGCAGCTTTTAGGATTAGCGATAGGAAATCCTTTTAGATTATGGTATTTACATATGCATATATATATATATATATATATATATATATATATATATATATATATATATATATATATATATATAGAATAAGTTTGTGTATTTCCTAATTTTCCTCTCACAGTTTTGCTTTGATATTAACATATTTTATGTTTGGGTGCCTCGATTTATGTGCCATTAATGATATGGGAGTCATCCCTTTGTCGGGAGAAGTCCCTATTCTGAGCCCTAGTCGAGGGGACAAGTCTCTCGTCGAGAGGAAAAGTCGACTGAGGGTAGCTAATTCATAGAAGCGACTTCAGATTACGCTGAGATCCGTGCAGATTATTTTGAATTATATATATATATATATATATATATATATATATATATATATATATATATATATATATATATATATATATATTAGATCAATAGAATATATATTCTGATAGATTATTCATAAGCTAATATCTCAAAAGATCTCAAAATAAATTAATCACGATAACATCATTCTGACTAATTCTTTATGAGAATATTTGGTATCTAGGACAAGTCAAATGAATAATCTCATAAACAGTGCCATTTGGCGTCCCTTCAAGCAAATAGCTCTAGGGCTGTCAAAACGGCTCGTTGTTCGCGAACAGCTCGTGTTCGGCTCATTAAGAAGCTCGTGTTCGGCTCGTACGCTAAGTTAAATAGACTTAACCAGCCGAACACGAACAAAGATTTGTTCGTTCATGTTCGGCTCCGTTTAGCTCGAAATATTATTCATCAATTACACACACACACATGCATACATATATATGTGTGTGTGTGTGTGTCTATTAATTAAGTAAATTGAATAAAAATTATTAAATTATATTTAAATGATGTTTTAATATAAATTATAATTATTAAATCTTGCCTCAACGCTTAACATCTTATGGTTACGTGATTAGGGTTGTCAAACCGACTCTTTGTTCGTGAACAGCTCGTGTTCGGCTCTCTAAGCAAACGAGCAGAACACGAACATACATTTTGGGCTCAAAATATAAACGAGCCGAACACGAGCTGAGCCTGGGCTCGCTCGAGTTCGGCTCGTTTACACCCTTAAATAGCTCATAGCTCTTTCTTTAAATTTCGAGATTATAATGAAGAAAATTGAATTAAAAAAAATTAATTCCAATTTAAATAAAACAAATTATATTATCATTAAATTTATTCTTAAATAAATACAATTAAGAATTGAAAAATTAAAATTTATTTTAAAATCAAGTATAATATAATTAATTAAATTACCCATGATCAGATTTAAATTGGCTTCACCTTTACATCTTTCATAACACTGCTTAATGTTATATTAAATAAGTTTGTAAATTCTCATTAATTTAAGACAAATAATTAACTTAAAGATATTTAAAAGATAAGAGGCATTTACATAAATACCACCCAATTTCTATGTAGTTATTTATTCAACACCTAAACTTTATTTTTTATATTTATACCACCAAAATAATTCATCACATTTATACTTGTTGAATAATCTGCTGATAAGCTGATTAAAAATAATCTGCTGATAAGCTAGGTGAGATGGCTATTATAAATTTTTATATTTTTGTAAAAGTCAGACTGTAGCCAAAAAGCTCTCACCGAACCTACGTGGGTGCGATGTAAAAACGCTGTTTTCAGCGTTTTGAAAACGCATAAGCAGCCAAAAAGCAGTTTATCCAAACAGTCTAGGTGTGTTTTCAAAACGCTGACACACCAAATAAACTGTCCCAAACAGACCCTAATTTTGCTGGTTAAATAGTATATATGTAAATCTTTCTAAAGGAAAGGAGCTATTAGCAATTTTTATTTATCGGATAAATATTATAGAGTGCCATTTTAATATGCAAAACTAATTATAAAGTTAATTATCTTTCAGAATTGATCAAATAAAATAAGAATATTTAAGTATTGATTATGTAAAAAGAAGAGTAGAGATTTATGCATTTTTGTGTGATTGGGACATCTTATTTTCTAAAAATATATGGTAATTAAACTTTAAAAATTAATTAACTAAACCCGTCCTCCTAAACTTTAAGATGCTTAAACCTTTAATTAATGTAACTTTGAATTAGAAAATTAATCACTATACACAACTACACAAGCTGCTGAAGCTAAAAGATGTTGACATTTATATGATGAGTAATTGAATGGAATCGGAACTCAACTGATTTTTACTATATGAGGTGAGTTTACATACATACCACCCAATTCCTATGTATTTACAGATGTAGCAGCAAACTTTATTTTTTTTTACATTTATTCCACCCAAATCATTCATATCAAATTAATTATATTACTATTTTATTTTTTTTACAGTGAAATACACCTTTTTATGAATATGTAATATGGCATGTATGTAAAAATATAAGTTCATGGGTTACATATGTAAATACACAAAGAACTGATTAGTATGTATGTAAATCTTCCAAATATGAAATATATACTGTTACTGGGGATCAGACAACTGGTTTACTAGTTGAGTGTTTTAAATTCAATTACAAGATTTTGAATCTATGACCCAAAATATTTGGCATGTTAGATGAGCCTAAGATGAAATGAAAAAAAAAAAAAAAAAAAAATGAAGACATTTCAATCCATGCGATGAAATGTCCAAATTTTTAGCAGATATGATTGAAATAATACTTCATAAATTTATAAATAGTCAATGTTCACATATATTCAAAGGAGAATATTTGATGGAGAAAATTTTCGAGCATAAAAAATTACAGAGCTCTACTTGCCACCGATTAAAGTCGATCGTTTACCAACCTCGATGCTAACCATCACCATTAGTTCACGCCAGCAAACGAATAACATCAATGAATGTAGCCATCACTACTAGGCATTTTGTCTTCTATCGTCATCTAATGCCTAGTTTCTCAATCTCTTAATCTCCCCTCTTATTAGGGCTAAGTTGATCACATGTCCCTATCTGATTGACAACATTACATGTTGACCATTACACAGTGTTTGCCAATGCCAACTATCAATGTCCATTAAAGCATAACCAATGAACAGGATATTCGATCTGGGTAGCCTAATTTCACCTTTTAGGAGAACAACCAAGCTAATGATAACCCACTATCACCTGGTTGTCAAATTTCATTTTTGACTATCACCGAACAATGCAAATGGCACAACCTTATTTTTAATGCACTGACATGAAACACACCCTTGGGCGTCACATGAAAGTCTGCACATTCTGTCAAGATATTTGATATTCAAAGATGCAACATGCTCCTAGAATAAAATTGTCAATCCCACGATAACTATTAGTTCTCTAAAAAAGAATTATGATAAGACCACCACCGGATGTAAAAATACAAATCAAATTAGGGGTTAGAGGAAATCTCAGTCTTGAATGCAAGTTCGTCTCAGAGATGGTGATATAAATAGGTGGGGGAGAGCGTGCATGCTCAGACATTTTGGTAGAAAGTGCCACTAAAACATTTGAAAAATAAAATTTATTGCAAGCACTATCAAACCCTCTATCTTGATAGTGGAGGCAATATCATCTGTCATGGTCACACCACTGACTTTCTTCCACCCCCTCCTATAGAAAAATATGATATGCACATATTCAGATAAACATATAAGCATATAAAGAGGTAACAAATCTAGAAGATGATTTCTATACCACAACATTCAATTGTCTTCTCTCACCCCAATACTTACTAAATACATTGGATAGTCTTTGGTGTGATTTTTGAAAATGGTCTGAGATAAGAAGGAAATGTTTCTTAGGAAAAAAAAAGATTGGGGTACACATATAACATAAGAAAGCTAATTTTTTGAAAAGTTTCTCTTGAACTGTGACCTTGCATGCCCACATCGATCATGATCCCCTACTTTATCTATCATTACTCTTGACATCTTGTCAAATGTGAGGAACAATAACTCTTCTAATGAGATGAGAAGCAATACCTTAAGGAGCAAAGAAGTTGATTGCCTCCAACTTGGCATTCGATGAGGTCGATTAATAACTTTTTTCAAGGGAAGATAGTTGTCTTACTGTAGGACTATGGACCTCGATCACCTCCAACACAGTATATCTAATGAGGTCTGTCAACACCTCTTTTGAGTGGAGATAATCGACTTATAATAAGACTACGGGCGTTGATCAAATCCAATCCGATCTATCTGTGCTTGTTGGTCAACACATCCTTTAAGGGATGATAGTTGTCGCACTGCAGGATCATAGGTTTTGACCTCCATCAAATTCGATCAGTCAGTGAAATAGCCAGCCATTTTAATTTCGAAGGTAAGACTCTGACTTCGTCGTCTGGAATACAAGCTAGAAGGAAAAGAAGTGTGTTATCCAAAGCCCTCAAGATGAGGTATTTATATATCCTAATAAGTAGTGAAAAAGAAAAGAAATTTTCGAAGGAGAATCACTATTTTTTGTCAAATTTATATTTTCCCTATTAAAAATAATGCAAAAGAAAAAAAAAATATCTTATAAAATAGAGTTAATCTATAACTTTCTGGAGATTTTTGAAAGTTTCATATATATATATATATATATATATATATATATATATATATATATATATATATATATATATATATATATATATAGTGTGTGTTTGTGTGTATTCTTTTAAATATAGGAGAAAAAAAGAAGAAAAAACTCCAAAAATTGAATAAATAATAAATTCGCTGAAGTCGGGCACTAGGCACGGTAGGCACAATCAGGGCCAGCACACATACCAGAGCTCGTGCCACCGATCTATGATCGCTTTTGTCTTTAGATCATTGCTGCCTAACTACCATCCTCGAGCCAACGGACCACCACCATCTAGCCATCGTCATTGAAAGAACACCATTGTCCGACCACCACAGGCAAACATCTACCACTGCGAAGTCCCTACCAGTGTAGAGTCACCATTAACAAATCAGACCACGACCCGTTGTCTCCGCCAAAATAACACTGTCAACACCACAGAGTCTCTATTGTCCAACCATCACTGTCATCGTCGCCACCACAGAACCTCTGTTGTTTGACCATCACTGTCATCGTCGCTATTGATGATGTTGACATCAAACCTTCACTCAACTTCTACAGTCAATCTTCCTTCATAAACTTTCTCAACATATTCCACCACTCTCTTAGCAGAGATCACGTCGAAACCCCCACTCGTGCAATATTGCTTCCGGCTAGTCAAATGTTGGTAAGGTCTCGTAACCTACAACCATATAGTGAAACGATTTCAACTGGGCTAGGCCCTAGGTTTTTACCCTTTCAGAGTTTCCACATAAAACTTTTGTTATCTTTACGTCAATTTGTTTATATGTGTATTCGTGTTAAATTTTAGTACAGCATTAAGACGTCAATATATCACTCTACCGCCGAAAATTTACGAACACACAACATTGTCATATATATATATATATATATATATATATATATATATATATATATATATATATATATATATTCCAAAGCCCTAAGGCCTATATTGATATAAAAGCAGTTACAGAAGTTTGAAGAGAAGGTCCATGGAGCCCTACCCCTACGATACAATGCTTAACAAAAATAACCAAAAGATCATAACATAAAAGTTCACAAAACAAAGTCAAGAGTGAGAACGTGATACTCTCGCTCTGTTCCTTGGTGAACCATAAAGTAATTTCTTTAATGCTACTCCATTGCCCTGAGTCACCAAGGTATCATCAACTAGAAGTGTATCCCCAGGCTTATTTTTCCATCGAGAATGATAAACCTGTCAATCTTCACCGTCATCTTCTTCCTCTACTGCTTCTTCTTCTGCTCCTTCCTCTTTCGATGACTGATCCAACAGATTCGTACCGGTGGGATCGGCATTTAGTTGGGGATTTCTTTTTTTCCTACTGAAAGTTTGGATGTATATGTTAGAGCGGATGACTAAAGTAGTCCCCTGGATGGCTTGTTCCCCCAGAGTAGGAAGTGCCACACTTCCTGCTTGTCCAGTAACCACTGTAGCCACCGAAGTGGCAATTTGTGTAACATGCTAAGGAGACTCCCCGACAGCCATGTCAACTGAGATTAAACTGTTATCAGCATCAGTTGCTACCCTATTCACCTGAGCCAGGGTAGCGTCGACTCTATGTTGGGAAGTCCCAACAGCAGCAGAAGGTCCAGAAGACATTTTCCTTGATTGAGGATGCAATCTATAGCAAGTGTCTCAAATGTGTTCGAACATTTTGCAATACTGGCAAAAGAGAGGCATATTCTCCACCAAAACCTCCTGCCAAAATCCATCCGCACCATCAGTGATCCAAAAACGATCCACATCTGGAATAGTAAAATCCTCTCCACTCGAACCACCGCACCACTCGGCGAGACCCTATCAAAAGCAGGTGAATCAACTCAGAAAAGTACCAAGAAATTGACTTATGTTGTACAAGGCACGTCGATTGTACAAATGAAAGGGGAGTTTCGGAAGATTGAACCACATAATAACGATAAAAGGTTCCTTAGATTGGTCAAAATCAGGAATCCATTTGATAAGCTTCATATTGGTGCCAGCAACCAAAACAGATTGTTGAGCAAAAATTCTCGCATAATCTTCTTCCTTTGTACTCGAATAAGTAAGTATCCGTCATCCAAAACTCTCAATTTAAATACAAATATTTGATAGGTGTTGTATATATATATATATATATATATATATATATTAAAAAAAAATCGGTATTTGGGTCCGGTGGGCCCCCAACTACCGATTTCCACGTGTCTTATCCGATCCGTCCGCGCCCTCGGTAGGAATCGAACCCGGGACCTTCGGGGACTTACGGCCCCAACTACCGATTTCCCATGTGCTCTATCCGATCCGTCCGCGCCCTCAGTAGGAATCGAACCCGGGACCTTCGGGGGACTTACGGTGAACCCCGCCCAAACCACCAGGCCACGGCTGCGGCACATATATATATATATATAAAAGAAATACAAATATTTAATAGGTGTTGTAGATCTAGAGAACAGGTTCAATGAATCATCTAATTAACAAGTATGATGGACCCACGATGACTTAATTCTTAAGTTGGATAAGATGTATCTCATCACTACTTGGTCACATGGCATTTATATAACACCTTCCGTTCTAAACCAGTTATATAATTTAAGTATTTAATAATTGATTTATTCAAACCTATACGCAAAATATCAACTTATGCTGCTCAAAAAATAAAACTTGGCCAGTATCAGAAGTGTTGAGTGTGCGTTTGACAGTTAGATTCTGTGCCATTAGCCATTTCTTCATCAAGATTACAAAATTTTCACAGTTGCATAATAAACTTTCATTATGCCAAAATATTAGTAAAGTTAAATGGGAATGCAAGAAAATCACTGTTCAGTTGAAATTTAATACTGATGGCATTGTGTTGAGAACAGAATACAAAAGGAAATTGCAAAGAAAATAGGAACATTCAGGAAATGTCATGATTCAAACCATCTATATTCTCACTATTTACTGGTATTTCAATGAAGGAGATGATACCTTAAATACAAAAAGTGTGTGGCTTTTCATACAGAAAGTTGGAAAAATGACCCATACAACAATTGGTTCCATTGTAGTAGAAAATAAGTCCTCAGAAAGATCATACTTCACAAATCTGCAGCTGTTGATAACCTGATGGTTGAGCAACAATACTCACAAGGAGCAGGAAAATGGTTTAATACTTCAAGCTCTTATAAAATGAAAGTGATGAACAGAAAGAAAAACAAAGAAAATAAGTTAATAACACAGAATTATGTGAAAAATCCAGGATGGGAAGAGTCACAGGCAGAGGGGAAGAAAATTCACTACATTCGGAGAAGATTATAAAGCGGAGCACTTGCGGTTCGGCAGCTGACTCTCTTCGCATGGAATTATCATATGGGGTCATTTACATACATAGTGGCACACAATTCTTATGTATTTACAAGTCTCGCACCTAAACTCTCATATTTACATGCATAGCACTCTAATCTTTAATATCACATCAAAAATAGAACTATAATCACTTTATAAAGTGAAGAACACATTTTCATGCATAGGTTTAAAGCACCAAAACTAATTTTGGTAACGCAACATATTTTCAAACTTTTCAATCCAAGCCCAATAGAATGGTTGACAAAGTTTAGCGCAATAAAAAACAAGTGCGCAAAAACTGGAGACAAAAATGCACAAACGTATCAAAGTGCAGTAAAACACCAATGTTTTGGCCAAATAAACAGCTACCACTTTTAAAAGATGGCACCGTTACATAAAAAAAGCTCCTTTTCATCTCGGATAATAAAACTACAGATTTTATGAAAGCCATGCAGCAAAGAAGGAAAAAGATTTTCTCAAGAACCAGTAAATTTAGAAACCTGGCTTGATTGAACCTTCCAGTTTCCTTATTTAGCAGATATAAAAACCTCAATGCCAAATTTTAAATGCTGCAATCATTAACTACACATATAGACAGTGCATTTTACACCTTTGGATCTTTGAATCACGTTCAATACTTTCTAAACATGCTTCTAATGCACAAAAAGCAGATAGTCTTCAACAACGTTCTATACTTTCTCCATCCGGAAAAATATCTCCCAATCACCACCTTGTAACTTGATCTATGTTTAACCATAACATAGTATTCTGCTAGTCTTGCCCTGCCAATGATGTACTCCTTTTCCAGATTCAGCAGCGTGAGCCGTGCCAAAACTGGAATAAACATCGAGTCAGCTAAACTGAACTCATCGCCGGCAAGATATGTTGTCTCGTTCAACTGTGTTTCGGCTTCATCAAGGAGTCTAATCAGTTTCTCTTCACTTTGTTCCACTATATCTGAATCCAACAATTCGTTTTCTGTCTCATAGCCCTCTCTCAGTTTTGCGTGGTAGACACTGGCGAGATCAGGGGCATCCGCCATTCGAGCAATCACCACCCTCCTCACAAACCTAGAAACAAAGAGCCTGTATTTAACTGGAATGTGAGAGAGGGTGAAAATCTTAGGATTCCAGTCTTCAATTTGTTGCATCCATAGCATAACTTTTTCGTTGATGCTACTGTCAACACCATTCAAAGAGACGGTAACTCTCTCTATGTACCTAAAACATAACAATCTTCTTTTAGAGAATGAGAAAAGTGCCAAGGTAGTTCCCTGAATATTTACATGAGATCATTTTAGTCAGAGAGTTTATAAAGGTGTCAAATTCGTCACTAGATTATTTAAATTGAGGCTATATTAAAAGTTTATGAAGACTAAACTGACATTTTTATAGACTGAGACTAAAATGATCCCATGAAAATAGTCGGGACTATTTTGGCACTTGACTCT
Organism: Papilionanthe hookeriana x Papilionanthe teres; assembly: GCA_022702705.1. NCBI lineage: Eukaryota > Viridiplantae > Streptophyta > Magnoliopsida > Asparagales > Orchidaceae > Papilionanthe > Papilionanthe hookeriana x Papilionanthe teres. Next base: position 39,468,570 of record CM040427.1, on the reverse strand, counting down.
TTAGAAAATATAAAACGAATCCGATGGAAAGTGATTGGAAAGAAGGACAAGTGATTTACTGGATTATATCGATGACTCGATAAATAATGTGAGATCCGTTTTGAAGGACGGGAAGCTTCGAAGAAGGGTTCATGCGAAAAAATGATGAATCCATGTGCTTGCCTGTGAGAGGATTTACATGGTATGATGTGTAATCGATGCCTTTTTCTTCTAATACTAGCCGTACTTTCTGACTGTCCAGCGAGAATGGATGGTGATACAGTTGCATGACTGCATCAAATCAAAGTGAAATTATTTCTGAAAGATTGACAGGCAGCTTTGAAGTTCAAAAACCAAATTAATACTGAAATTCAGTAACCAGAACAGACAGACAGCACAATATCCTAAAAACTTGTTGCTTCGAGAGAAGAATGGATATTTTCATATTCATAAGTGCAAAACAAAAAAACGTAAATGAAACAGAGCAAGAAATATAGTTTTGCAAAGAAAACAAAATATGGATGGTAATCTAGTCCTCCAATACCTACACACTCCAGCAACAAGTTCAAAGTTTCAGAAAAGTAATACTAGAAATAATTTATGAGAAAAGTGTCAAAATAATCTTGATTCTTTGTAAAGAGCTATTTTAATCGCTGATTTTATAAAAGTGCTACTTTAGTCGCCAGACTCGTTAAATGGCGACTAAAATAGACTTTTCCGGAAACTACTTCAGCCATTTTTAAAAGAATATGAAGATGTTAGATGACCACCTAAGGACAAATTTGTCTTTTATTCGCCAATGTGTAACTTAGTCATGTCATTCATTATGGTTTAGTATAAATAGGTCCAATATGTTTAGGATCAGGGTTATGCAGAAGAATGTGTCTCGAGTCTTAGTTTTAGGGTTTGGGAGAGATTTTCTACCTCTCAAATTGTAGGAATTGGGAGAGATCGACTGCCTCTCAAATTGAAGGTGCTTATCTTTATGTATTTGAATTGTGTTGTTTGAAGTTTTTAATATATATATATATATATATATATATATATATATATATACATATATATATATATATATACATATATATATATATATAGCCCTAATTTCTATAAAAAATTTGTTTGGATTGTACCAAATAGTATCAGAGCATTAGATTCTAAGAAGTTCACAGTGTTTTCATAAGAATTTCGTGAGAGATGATCCTTCATGACTGAATCTCACAAAATAGTTGCAAGCCAACGAATGGATCACACCGGGTAAGGTATCGTAAAACGGCTGTGAAGCCTAGGAAGGATTGAATCGCAGCAAGAAGCGATGTTGGGATTACATGTACCTATAGTAGCAGTACAATCACAATTCCAGCTGGCCTGGAAGCCAACAAGAGGGTTGCTCTGCTTACAAAGATGCTGAATATCACGATACAATCAAGAGTCTTGTTAAAAACGGGATTGAGCATAATCCTTATCGTCGTGATTGGAGCCAGCTAAGAAGCATCACGAAATATGAGTGCCCTAGTCGTGATACAAACTTGAGTTGAGTACTGGGAAGCAACGAATGGGATCGCGGCTTAAAAGTGTGCCACCTTCAACAACAACATCAACAATAACAACAACAACAAAGCCTTAATCTCACTACATGGGGTCGGCTACATGAATCTTTTTTCTCCATTGCGTCCTATATATTGTCATGTTTTCATTTAGTTCTAACAAATTAAGATCATTTTATATACAATAAGCTCAAGTCTTCCTAGGTCAACCTTTGCCTTTCTTAACATAAGTTGAATCTAAAACATCTACTCTCCTAATCAGATCATCAGATGGTTGATGTTTATTATGACCAAACCATCTAAGACGACTCTCTCTAATTTTGTTCGTCACTAGAGCAACAACCACCCTATCACAGATAGATTCATCTTGCATTTTGTCTCTAAGTGTAAAGCCACTCATCCACCTAATCATTCACATCTTGGTAACACTTAACTTAGTATTATGCTTCTCTTTTAAAGGCCAACATTCAGCACCATAGAGTAATGCAGGTCTTACCACCATCTTATAAAATTTTAAAAGTGTGCCACCTTCGTGATTAAAAAAAAAGCATTTTTGGGAATAATGGAGGCCAATAAAATAAATCATTTGGAGAAGAAATTGGAGGAAGTGGTGGCAACTTAAATCCGGGATAAAGGAAATGTCTTCCTCCATTCTCAATAGATTCGAGAACTTGAAAGAGATGATAAGGCGGCTTGCTGAGATACAATCCAAGACCCCACCGATGGGTCAGTTTGCAAACCCTAACTAAGAGTTGACCGAAGATTCATTGTCTAAATCGAAAGGAAAAGAGATCGGAAGAGACGAACACGAGGACGAAAGCATCCACCAATCAAGAACCTCCTCCCAAGGCTCTGATGGGGGGTAGATTTGAGATTTTCAATGGAGACAGTTGGTTCGAAACATGTAGAAAGAGTTATGCAAGGGGTATGGAGTTGCACGAAGAAGAAAGGAGAGAGGTCGGAATAGGCTATGACTATAATCGAAGAAGGGAGTTTTACTCTTGATACATGGAGAAAAACAACAGAGAGAGAAGTTAGTGTGAACGTGCTAGTGTTAGGAAATTAAAGATGCTGATCTTCGAGGTAGAGGACTCATATGGGTTGTTGTATTGGGTGGAGCGATATTTTAAGGTGAATGGGCTAAATGGGAAAGAAAAGCTCATGATGGTAGGGTTACATTTAAATAGAAAAGTCCAAACATAGTTTCAGTGTAGGGAGGCTGGATACCCGATCTGCTAATGGGAAGAATTTAAATAATGTTTTTTGGAATGTTTCTGAGCCGTTCAGGAAGGAGACCTACACGAGCAATTCTTGGAATTGATGCAGGAAGGGAGTTTCATGCAGTATAGAGAGGTTTGAGCTATTGTCGGGATTTCAGAAGCACTTCTAGAGGTGAATTTCATAAAGGGTATAAATCCCCACATACGTGCAGCACTCCAACTGTTGAGACGACAGAGATTGTAAGAGACGATAGAGCTACCCCGGATAATAGGGGACAAAAACTAGATGGAGAATGCCAGCAGAAGCAACACCATTAGAGAATTATCATAGAGTACCTTGACGACATCGAGAACCCTTACAATATCATTTCAGGGAAAGGAGTGAAGAAAAAGAATATGGGGGGGTCGTTCGTGGGTCAACTTCAAGCGCCTTATAAATATAAGTTTGGGAGAAGCGAGCAAAAGGGTTATGCTTTCGTACAATGGAAAGCTTGCCCCATGATAGTATTGTGAGAATCGAATTTTGCAAGTTCTCAAAGTGTGACGAGGAGACAGAGGTGCTTGATCCCGCATCAATTTTCTTTTATTCATCTTGAGGACAAAATGTTTATTTGTAGAGAAATAATGTTAGATCAGCAACTAAGGGCAAATTTGTCTTTATTAGCCTACAGGCAAATTAGACTTATATGATTTATTATGGTTTAGTACAAATAGAGCTAATATGTTTAGGGTTAGGGTTATGTAAAAGATTGTGTCTTGATTCTTAGGTTTAGAGTTTGTGAGAGATTTCCTACCTCGCGAATTGTAGGAATTGGGTGTTGCCTGCCTCTTGAATTGTAGGTGCTTACCTTTATGTATTTGTGTTGCGTTGTTTGGTGTTTCTGAATTAAAAATATTTTGTGCCCTAATTTCTATGCAAAATATGTTTAGATTGCATCAGAAGTCTAATTTGACACTTTTATATACTATGGGACTAAAATGACCCCATGTAAGTAGCTAAGGGACTCTTTGGACACTTAATAATTTCCAATACAAAAACTTCACAGTAACAGATTTCTACCTCAACCGCAAAACTCCTTTATACAGAACCAATAAGAAGCATATTGGACTTCATTGGCGCTTTATTCGCTGATGTCCTCGAAAAGGTTCTGGGAAGTTCATGTGGGGGAATCATAATATATCTACTAAATTTAAGTTGCAAGCCTAATGGTTATTGCTCATTTCAAAGAGAAGCTAAGTGGGAGGGATGGCCAAAATAAATCTGAAGACAAACAATTAACCTAAGAACTTCAGTTACAGCGATAACTAATAAATACAAGGAAAATTTATATATATATACCATACATTTCTTTCCTATTTGCATATCTAATACATAAAGTTTGGTATTTGCCTATAAAACACTTTTAGTGTAGTATTCATATTAAAACATAAGCATGAAAAGGTGTAATTCACTTTTAAAAGGTTGGCACTAGTTATGTGATGTTAAAGATTTGAGTGTTAAATAAATATTAAGTTTAAATGTTAGATTAAGTAAATACATAAGAATTGTGCAGTATGTTGTGTAAATCCCACTAAAAACAATTATGGATTATGAAGTTGGTAGATCATTCATTTGAACATGGAAATAAAGATAGGAGCATTCCAGAGTTAAAATTAGACAGTTAAGATATAATTGCATCATAGTATCATATAGTAAGAGAATAATAATATTAGAATGGATATGCTCTATGATTAAATTGTTAGGCAAGAAGGAAGTGATATATGGCTAAATTGAATTTGACAAAAATGATAAAATTAAAATAAATTTGTTGTAAATTTACAATATAATTTTTATAAGTTTATAGAGTGCAGCCAAATTTCATTAAATTAAAAAAAAAAAAAAAATTAATTGCCACTCCCAAAACAATATTAAGAAAAATAGCTGGAGAAGATTTGAATATACGCATTAGAGGGTAAAATAAGAACCAAATGCTAAAAATAAAAATCATTTGAATGAAATACGAAAAAAAAAGTGGTTGACTGAAAGTAATATGACTAAAAGTTCCATACTCGACTAAATTGGAACCAAAATCTAAAATAGTATTCAATAATAAAGATAGAAAAGTGGAATTCATAAAGCCAATCCTAAATAAGGATGAGGCTAATGGTGAGGCAAAGAAGTGATAGTATTTTTGCACTTTGCCAAATATTTGGCAAAAGGATAATGATATAGGTTAATATTAAAATAAAGAGTTTGTCATAATATTTTAAACGCTAAAAGCAAAACTCTCCCAATGCATAAAAAAGATGAGTTGACAGGACAGAAAATGATTGGAGTTGGATCCCGAGTGTTGCCAAAGCTAGGATCATTGATAGAGACAACATATGTACAAAAGCCATTTTAATCATCTTTGATTACAACAAAAGGTTTCCTGTTTAAAATACATGCCATAATTTCCTCATCATTTTAACCCTAATAACATTCAAAATACAACAAACACATCTAAATGGAAAATAACCATTTTATTCTAAGACTTGACAAAACAAAAATGATAAACAATGTGAAATGAAACAAAGTACAAGTACGTTCAAGATAATAGACATGATAAAAAGGCATTAAATGCAACTAGTGACTCAAATTTGATAGCTTAAATGCAGGTAATTGCATTGAGTCAATTCTTCCCCTCAGGCCATAAAGAACACTACTCCAAAGAGTTGAAATACTACTAATGAGAAACTAAAATTTCACAAATTTAAAGCTAGAATATTCATCAAAGATGAATGGAAAAGTCTATAGCAAAAAAAAAAAGTGATAATGGGAATTCAACCAGTGATGAAGAGGTGAAGGGGAAGAATAGTTTCATTGTGAATAATAGCAACAAAGGCTTCAAAGACACTTGAAAGCACTAACATAAGCTCTTGAAAATTTCTAAAAGCCTGAAGGCGCTAAAAAAAATTGCTATAATTATATTAATTATTGCTATTTTAAAATTGATTGAAGTAAGCTATTTTTCCCCTTTATTTCATCAAGGTTGATGATTAAGATGGCTTAGGATGATCTATTAAATCACTTTTGGTCAATTACATTATGTCAATTGAGTTTATCTTATTGAATCAAATTGGTATGACTAAGCTCAAACGTAGGGTCGGCTTTGATTATTGGATCAAGCCAATGCTTTATGCCTATTTTGGCTAAACTAGATTTAAAATGGCCAGCATAAAAAAAAAACATGTATTATTTTCAAAAAGCTGAGGACTCGGGCTTATGAAGGTCAAAGGGGGGAAAACGCCTTAGACTGTGCAAGATGGAGAATGGGGCATAGATTGTATTCTTAGAAGGAGGGAGTCAGCAATTAAGCAGATTTAGGATTTGAATTTGCTTCAGGTGAGGTGTTAAGTTGAACCTGAAAGAAAATTAGAAGTGGTGCATTTTATGAAAGAATAAGATGAAGTTCTTAAGGTTGGTCAAGGATTGTTTAACAGACTATATATAGAAGAGAAATATAAAAGGTAGTGTGGAAATTTTAATTATTTGGTTACAATGCACAAAAAAAGGACTGAGTGAGATAGATAAGAAGAAGCCATGATCATAATACACTTTAATTTTATCATAAAGAATTCTTGTATGCAGAAAATTCAGCTCTAATACCAATTAATGATGGAAGGTTAAATGAGAGTGGATAGCGAGGTAGAGCTTGACTTCTTGATTTGCAAAATAGAAAATGAATCAACTTTAGAAAGGGATAGGAGAGATGAAAACCTCCAGAAGATTAATTGGATCAATAAAATGAATGAATAAGAGAAGAAAATTAACTAAGATAAAAAAAGCATAAGAAAATATGTCATAGTGTGAATCGCAAGAAGCCTGAGGCTATAAAGAGAAAATAATTCAACCAATGAGGAGATTGACAAGAAGAGCAAACGTATGTTCAAAAGCCATCTTTGATTTACGGTTTCTTTGGGGGTCGCTGCAGCTTATTGAAAAATTTGTTGATAAGCTGATTAAAAATAATCTGCTGATAAACTAGGTGTGGTGGCTATTACAACTTTTTTTTTTTTGGAAAAGTCAAATTGCTGCTAGAAAGCTACCACCACACCTAGATAGGTGCGGTGTGAAAATGATGTTTTCAGCTTTTAAAAACGTACAAGCTGCCAAAATGCAGTTTACCCCAACAGGCCAAGGTGCGGTGGCTATTACAACTTTTTTTTTTTTTGGAAAAGCCACATTGCAGCTAGAAAGCTACCACCACACCTAGATAGATGCAGTGTGAAAACGTTGTTTTCAGTGTTTTGAAAACGTATAAGCTGCCAAAACACAGTTTACCCAAACAAGCCTAGTCTATTTTCCAAACGCCACCGCACCAAATAAGCTGCTTCAAACGGGCCTATACCAAAAATTTTCTATTGCAACTTAAAGCTTATTAATGATAATCATATCCATAAATTCAAGGAGATTCACAATCTAATAACATTGATAAATGGTAAACATGTCAAAATTGGAAATATTAATTTTACCATTCACAACTGACAAAATAACAAACAATGAGAAATGATATAAAATAATAAATACAATATGTATTGAACTAAATACATAACTATGTCAAAAAGAAAAATTGACAAAGTACGGCTAAACTGACAAACGTAACTCAATATTTATATCGTTTACTAATCTTCCTGCATCATGTTATCTTCTCCAAAATAAATATGTTAGATCATTAAAAGGGGTGATGCTTTTAAAGAGGCCATGACTAAGAAATCTAAATGAGTTGAGCTACCATTTACCTATAAATATGACCTATTATAAGTTTTAATGGTCTAGCACTAATAGGCTAGCACTAATAGGCATAGGCTAGTCATAAAGGGATTCACACATTTTTCACTAGGCCTCACTAACATCGCCGACTAGACATACACATACATATATGGGCTTGGGCATAAGTGTGAGTGTATGTAAATGTGTCTGCGAAGTCAAAATTTGTGTCTTTATATGCGTGTATGCATGTGTCAATTAGAGCTTTCTTTTGGATGAACACATTGAATTTGCTAAATATATTGCATGTGAAGTATGTGTCTGCATATAACTAATAGACCATTCCATTCCTAATTGAAATTTTGACAAATACATCAAGAAAATAATTGCTTAATATAATATGTATTTTGAACTTTGTATATTTTATTTGCACATGCACTAATGCATGTGTTCCACAGAGAAAATCAGTATCAAGCATGTGCACGTGTGTGTGTGCATCTATAATCAAAATGTGTGTAGGTGTGTGTGTGCATAGGTCAAATTGTCAATCAAAGCATTTTATAAATGTCTTATTTTGAATTTGAAAATTTTATTCCTTTTGAAGTATATTTTTGCAAATGTCCGTAGACTCTCCCATTGTTAGAGAAATTTGAAAAATAAATTATGAAAGAGCAATTACTTTATCACAATACTGATTTTCATGTTTGCACGTGTGTGTGGGCATCTATATGCCATCTCCAAAAAAATATATCAAGCATATTATCCCAGATGTGAATGATAACCATCATCAAAACAAACTGCGAACCATAATTCCTTCTTGCCATATTCTTCATTACACATTTAAACATTTAATCCATACATAAAAAACCATTCTTCACTTAGCAATGCCTGAATCACTAACCTAAAAACTTTACTAAATAAAATATGGATCTCATGGTTCCACACTAGAGCTCTTAAACCAAAGTCAAGCTATCTTAGAGTTGAACATCAAAGAAAAGCACTCAACCTGGATTTTAAGATTTACATCATCAGAATTATATTAAGAGTAGAATAAAAATGGTTCATTTATAATAAAACTTGCTCTTCGTTTTATGTTTTATAGGATTTTGAGATGCGTGTATTACACGGATAAATGTAAAGATTTAAATATCAGGCGTGTAAATACATAAAAATTATGTGATATGAACGCGCGCCTGGGCGTGGACACAACTTCCAATGTCCCAAATCTGCCATTAAGCACATGTGTGGAGATAACTTCTTGTTAAATTCACAAGCTCCACATTCAATCCTGTAGTGAAACAAGTGCCCATCGGACCAAACAAAAATCTCACTCACAGACCCAGTTAACATCTAAACCTAATCCTTTCCAATTTCTTGTGTAACATCTATAAGACTCCAAAAAGAAAAAAAAATCAAAATCTCCGACTATTAATCTCCACATCCCCAATAACCCCCAAAATCGCCCCCTAAAAAAGACCAAACAAACGAGGAGAAAAAGTGAGGAAACAGAAAGATTACAGAGTCTTCAAAAGATGGCACCTGCTATAAAGAAACACAGCGACGATCGAATCGAGATACTTCCTCCGGCTTCGGCCTTGGAGAACGATGACGCGAAGTGAGAAAAGTTCTTAAATCTGTTTTGTCGTTCTACAAAAAACTGCTTTATGGACCTTTCGGCGGTAGTGAGGGCGAGCTCTGCTTGCGAAAATCCCTTCTTTCATACTTTATAATAGTAAAATTGACAGGTAATATGGCAAAGAAACCGACGAAGACCGGGTTTGACGCTGGTGGAAGTCCATGGATTGCTGCCGACATGGTGTAACTGTAGGGTTTTGCTAGTGCAACTGCTGAGGTTAAAGGTGGCGTTAATTGCTAGTGGGATTTTTCAGGAATCTTAAACCTGGAAGTTTCTTAGAGGATCAAGGAAACGGACTGCTGCCTAGTGGTGCTTATTCTACTTGCAATATAATAGTTTGTTATTAGTGTGACCTAAAGGGAAAAAATTTGCGTTGTGTACGTAAAAACGTTCTCGGGAGTTACACGGGGCTTACAATAGGGTTATAACTCATTTGTACCTCCCGTGTAACCTCATTGTAACCTACAAATGAATGAAATAGAACTGCGGGTTACAAGTGAGTTACACGGGAGGTACAAGGAGGTTATAACACGCTTGTAAACCCCGTGTATATTTTTACATACGCGGCTCTGCGTACGATTGATGTACTCAAATTTTTTCTGAGCTAAAGGGTGATATGTATTTTTCTTTTTTTTTTTTCCTAAGAGCTTACTATAATTCTAATGTGAAAGAGCATGGAGTGTGTAAAATAAATAATTTTAATACTAAGAAATTCAACTCTATAATATCTTGAACCATTCATGATTTATATAAGGAAGATTTGTATACACACCATTCAATTCTTACATGCATGCCAACTAAAATTGTGATTTTTCTTTTTTTTTTTTGTGCCATATGAAAGATTTGGGTGGTATAAATGTAAAAAATACTATTTAGGTGTCAGGTATATAAATACATCAGAATTAAATAGTGTTGTATACGAAAAAGAAAAAAAACATCACGAATCTCAAAGCAATCCAACTGCCAAGACAAGAGATGATTAACGAAAGATCGGCTAAACCGCACAATACGGATCTCAGGAAGTATGACAACCGAAGGGAGAAAGGCAATCAACATGCATAACGATCGGTCAACCAAGCACCAAGCCACCAAATCAGCCAACTATACAAAAATGTATGAAAAAGAGAACTCAGACGTTCGATCCGGCACCATCCCGAGATGATCGTTCGTGAATCATTGATTGAGGGCATATGTGCACTCCGGGGCGATCAATCGATCAAAATGAATGACCGCCATATTAAATATCAGTCTGATAACTTTTGTAAATATTATATTATATTTTTTTGGAGATTTATTAAGATGACCCTCGCAAAGTCTAATGATTAGAGAGGAAATTTGTAATTATAATATTCAGACCCCTATATCTATAAATAAGTTCATTTCATATAAAGGATTATGCACTTTCACTGTTTTCTACTGTTTCTCCTTCTTTCTAGTATGTTATATTCCTTGGGTGTGTTTTCTGGACACTTTTGGATTCAATATCCTTTTAGTTGCGGTGAGTGTGAAACCATGCCGTCAACAAGAAGGTGAGAACAACATTAGAAACAACAAGGAAAAACCAGTCAGAGGAACATGGTAGAAGCAGGATGCACCAAATTATATGGAAGGATTCGTTCAACAGGGATTACAAGAGTTGAGAGCTCAAATCACTAATCAGATGTTGGGACAGTTAGCAGAATTACTCAGAAAATGAAGTATTTTGGTCAATCATTCACCAAATAAATCGATGTTGATGGTCGTCATGAACAGCGGCGCGGTAGGGTTTCTCAAACCCTAATTTTTCTGTAGCGCGTGTAAGTGAACTCTATGACTTCCTATGACCATGGGAGGTTCTGGATGGATATGTGGTGACTTATAATCATCAAATTAGGCAGCAACCATGCCTCATGTCCCAGATAGGCCTCCCGGATGGGATTTTCCCGGGTATGGTTGAATCGCCACCAATTCTAGCTACTTGCCCTAAACAAGTGTTAGAAGATCATGTGTGGCAGTCTTGAGCTACCGGATGCTACGAATGAACTGGAGATCATCTTGATCCATGAAGGTGAACACCCTAAACTAGTAACATAAAAAATTGAGGCCAACTGTGTATAGGTAGGGATCAAGGGTGACTGCTTAGAGGTGTATTTGCTCCTTATTTACTCGAGGACAAAGGAGAGTTTGACAGCCTATAAAAGTGCATCTACTAAGCCAAGAGAGAGTTCCTTCAGCCCTTTCACCTAACTTTAAAATTTGAGTAAGGATGTAGCAATCAGCAGTGGTGGTAGCAAAACCCGAGGAAAAAAATTGGCTATTATACAGAAGAGCATCAGTGGTAGTGTGAATACCATGTGAAGTTTAACTCAACCTTGGTCAACCTGTTTCAACACAATGAGCTAAATATGAGGCCCAATGGCATCCAGTTTCCTAATGCCCAAAAGTTTTAGAACTATGATGCCATACCCCAGCCTACGGAGAAGGATAAGGGTCACAATGAGGAGGAAGAGGAGGGGGAGACACTAGATTTCCTCTAGCATATTGGTATCTTTGGGTACAGTTATGTTATGTTGTGAACTTTTGTGAGATTTTTTTTCTATAATGTTCCAGTTTTGTGATTTTCATAATTGCTACTTATCATTGTGTTGTATCTATGTTATTTTTTCAGTTATAGTATTTCTACATTTGTGTTGGCTTCCAATTATCTCATAGCATGTTTCTATGTTACTTCCTTCCTCATTTGTTTGTTAGTTATGTTTTTATTTCATATGCTCTAGTATGACAAATAAATAAAATAATAAAATACTAAAACTTAAGAAGGTGGGGAGGATGTAATCTTGTGCCTAAGGGATTAATTACATATAATTTTAAAAATTCAAAACAAAGGGGACTATTAATTTAAATTCATTATAATTTAAAAATATAGAAATAAATGGTTAAAAGTGCACAATTAATTATTAATCATTGAATTATATATTAAATTAGTAATAATTAAACTCATAGTAGGATTAATAATTCTCTTAAAATAAAATTTTTAAACGCTTAAACTTCTTTGACTTAACTAAATTTACTTAATCAAGAATATAAATACTCATTATTTATCTATATAAAAAACTTAATTGAAGGTTACTATCTTTTAAATTATAATATTTTGAATAGAAATTGGAAAGTTTCAAGTTGTAGGGAATTGCTACAAAAAATCATTTAACAAGCATAACCAGATATAATACTTCTCGTTCATTAATAAAAATATACATATGATGAGAAGAAGCTTGAGGTTAAGCTTAATAATAAAAAATTAATATTGTTCCCTTTCCTATTTAATTGGTTAAACTTTTCCTAGAATAAAATTCAATAGTGAAGTATTTATGATGAGAATAGCTCAGTTAAGATTATTTGGTTGATAAGCATGATTGAGATTTTATATTCTTGTTAATTGAAGTTATTTTAGTGAAAAACACATTAGGTGATTTAAGGATAATATTATTAAAAGAATATTAATATATGTAATGTTTGGATATTATTAGTTAATAATTCTTTTATTTAATAATATTTATCCATTTTTATTAAATTTATATATTATATTCTTAATGAATGATGAAATTGTGTGATAAGAGCTACCATGAAAGTTTCAAAAGTTTAAATTTAACTATTCAATTATTTGAGGGCAAATAATATGTAAGTTTGGGAAAATTCAAAATGTGTGAAATGTGATGTTGTGATATAGTGATTTTCTTTCATTTTGTGCTAATTTTATCATTTTTAAAGGTAAATTTTTGTGTTTTTTATGCAATTTACAGAGAAAAGCTTAGCATGTGGGAGATATTTATTGGTATAAAAACTAGAGCCCAACTTTCAAATGAAGCAGCACAATGTCAGAATCAAAGCATTATGGTGCCATTTATGGGTCGTGTCGGTGCCCGAAGATGACATTGTTTAGCCAAAACTTAAAAAGCATGACACTTTGGTGCTAGAAGCCGGTGCTTCAGCAACCATAAAGTAGCGCCCCAACATCTTTAAAGGCAGCACCGCAACGTCCCATCCCTCAATTTGAAGAACGGGCTTCGCAAAAGGCTATGCTCTGACCCAACGTCGTCGCGCTCGTTGACAGCACTCTAGCACTCCCCTCCGACATAAGATAGTTATTTTGGTCTGTGATGGCTTTGCTAATTTTTTTTTTATTAAATGGCTGTAATATGAATGGGGAGAGAGTTTAGGGAAGTTGAAGAGTGTTTTAAAGTGAGGTTTTTCTCTTGCTTTATTATTAGTGAGTGAGTGTCTGATTGTATTGAGCAAAGGATGACGATTTATTATGGGGAGCAATATCTCATCATTATTCCTTTCTACTTTGAGATACTTGATTTGAAAATCTAATATAATTCATGCTATTATTTTTAATCATGTTGGTATTTAAATGTTTCGCTTCTTTAGATCGATCTTCTTTAAAATATTGAGCAATTCATATTAAATTCTTGAAATTTTGAATGCTTAAGTTGATGTTTTAATTTTTCAAGCTTAATTTAAATTCAAATTGGCCAATAAGATTGTTAAAAGCCATTGTAATCTAGGACTATTGGAAAAGGTCTAGAAGCACAACTAGATTGAAACACAAGTATTTAGTGGAATATGAATACTATCATTAAATATATGTTGTCATTATGGGATATGTGGATTCCTCAGAGCTCTTGTAAGGTTAAGAAACCCTAATTGCTTGTTATATCTCGAAAGAGAATAAAGAAGTATTAAACCTTGATTAGAAACTATAATAGAAAAATCACTTAAAGGATATTAGGTTTTATTGAACCAATTCAAAGGAGATTTTCAAACTGGCAGACAAACTTATTCTCTTAAGTTTTGTTTTTCACTTTAAAATAGGATTTAGAAACTAAAAAAAAATTAAAATAAAAAATCTCTTGAAATAAATCTAGAATAAGTAGACTAGCATTTACACTACTTTGACAAATAAAAAGTTTTTCGTAAGATGGATAACTTAGACTCATAATATGAATTATATTTGATCGACACATACACATCTGTAATTAATGCATGCATCACTGCAACATGGATGAGCTGGCTTGAGTTTAGTTTATTAGCTCCTTAAGCTTAGCTCATGAGCCATTTATCGAGCCAATCTTGATATGACTAACAAATCGGTTTAGCTCAGTTACACCTCTATTTCAGCTAAAATATGTTTGATGTGTTAAGAATATATTTTCATTTTTATGCTTATTAAATATTAAAATATAATTGTCTAAATGTTGATGACTGACAACAGAGGTGAATAGTGGTCAAAACTATTGTTGTTGATAGAAGCAAGTGGCAGCTATGTGCTATAGTAGCAATTTTTAACACCTAGTCCGCCTGATCGCGAAGTTCACCTCGCGAAACTCCTTCCTGCTACAGAAGTGTTTACCTTCGCTAAATTTTATCGCGTGCCCGCCACTAAGGCTATCGCGCCAACCACCCGCCGGTAAGCCTGTCGCGTGACCTGGCGACAACTACAGGAACCTCCGGATGTGAACCTGACTTGTTCCACGAAGTCCTTCCTGTCTCTTGCACCTTGGGAGTCCTCCGCCAAACCAACTGTTCGCGAGTAGCCTCTCGTGCCAACCGTCACGCCCAACGGCTATCATGCGTGAACTCATGCTCGCCTGTCGCAAATTGTCGTGCAAACCGAAAAACTGTTGCCCCACTCGGACTCCTGTTCGCCTCTCCGACGACTATTAACCGAACTCCACCTCGCTCTGTCTAGCTTGCAAATTGTTGTTCATTGCAAACCGAACTGAATTGTCTCCGGGGAATATTCTTTGTCCAACCTTCTTCCGCCGAATGAATTCCTCCCCTCGGCAGCGATTCCTGAATTGACCCTGCTCCTCCTCGTCCTGTGTCGCCGAACTGATTTGGTATCGATCGCGAACCGCTCCACCTGCGATGTTCCGTGCAACAGACCTCCGCCGCGAAACTGCTCCTCTGCGAAATCAGTGCCGCGAGCTTCCCTGCGAGGCTGAAATCCACCTGCGCTGCTTTCTTTGCACGAACCCGTGACGCCCGAACCCGTGAATCCTCTATCGCACGAATAGAACACTCCTCCGCGAAGGTCGCGGAACTGCTTCTTCGTGAGGGAGGGAATATTCTCCCTTCCCTTGACCTTCACCTGCGATAAAAGAACTGGTCGTGCGTTTGGAACCGAACCATGTAGCTCCTCTGAAATAATGAATTCGCCGCTCTTCTCCCGAGGACGTAAACATCTATGTCGAACCTCATTAAATCTCTGTGTTCTTCTTCTAGATTTGCGTTTTGTTCACTCTAAATTTCACAACAGTTCAATCCTCCTTATGTTCGAACACAAATAACAGTTCTATTATACATATCTTTGTATATATATTAATACCGACAATAACAAAGATTTTTTTATGTGATATTAAAAATATGAGTATTTTATAAATAAATATTAAATTTTAAATAAATATATATAAATATATATAAGCCACGACATATTTAGGTGAATCCTCCTTCAATTTCTAGTAGTGTAAATTCATTAATCAAGTCTTGAAATAAATGTTATCTTTCATAACGATGAGGTCAGATTTGAATATTTTCAAATGCACAGATTAGAGGAAACAATTATATAAAACAATGATTAAAAAAATGAAGTCAGGGGCTCTGTATCTGAAATAATACTTTTCTTTCTCAGGATCGATGAAAAGAAAATAAGAAGTCTCGAACGACTAAATTTATTACACTTGACTTTGATTAGTTTGGCATTAGACTGAATCTAATCGCATCTACACTGGAGTTTTACCGAGGAATCTATAAATGGAGCTCGCAATTTAAGGAAATATTAAACAGTAGAGAATTTATTATCTTTGGGTGGGGTAAATAGCGAGAAAACGAAGAGCGTCCTAAAGTTCAATAAAAATTTTATAATATATATACATATATATGTATATTGCAGATCTCAAGGAGATCCATCTGTCCTGCCAATAGGAAACCAAGGTGTCAACTTATTCAACTAGATGCAGCTATCCAAGCCTAGGATAAAGACCAATTGAGTAGAGAAGGATAAAAGGAAATACTAGAGCACGACAAATAAGT
Organism: Papilionanthe hookeriana x Papilionanthe teres; assembly: GCA_022702705.1. Classification (NCBI taxonomy): domain Eukaryota; kingdom Viridiplantae; phylum Streptophyta; class Magnoliopsida; order Asparagales; family Orchidaceae; genus Papilionanthe; species Papilionanthe hookeriana x Papilionanthe teres. Next base: position 39,452,388 of record CM040427.1, on the reverse strand, counting down.
ACCCAAGCTAGAAGAAAGTCGAACGAAGACACCTACCTATCTTTTGGTACATAAGAACCGAGGAAAGAGTCAGTACTTCAATATGACCAATCGTCCTACAAATGCCTCTGTTGTTTCGCAGCAAGGACCAATAATTGGCAATAGAATAGTGCCTTATAACCATTTAAAGGATCACCTCGTCTAGGAAAGTGCTATTTATCGGGTTACAGTGATTTACCCTATGTTTGTAGCGTAGTATTGTTCTACCGATAGGAGCACCTCATTTTAGGGATCAATGGTTGATAGTCAGATTAGATCAACTGATTGGCAAAGTCTAGCCAAAACAGCCAGCCCTACCGATCTGCAGCTAATCAAGCTCAGCTAGTTGGTAACACTTTGGTTGAAATAGGGCTCGTGGATTTACCAAACTTTGATATCATTTGGTTCGCCTTGTCGAGACTGTTTGTTTAATTATAAATTTGTTGAAATAGGGCCCGTGGATGATCTTGAATTGGAATTTAGAGCATTTATTACTTAAATAATATATAGAGATTCGTGCTGGATGATAAAAATTTCTTGATGACACATCAAAGTTAACTTTTAAAAACTATATAAAAATTAAAGTTTATCTGTTGGACATGTAAATATATAAGAATTGCGGGATACATGTAAATCTTCCTATCAATTATACAATATATCATGCAATAAAATACTAAATTTTAAAATATTTGCATTAGAATGAAATTTATTGATGTGGAGCTAAGTGAGCATAAAAAAACTTTAGTGTTTTAACTAATTTTATATCATAATGATAAATGTTGAATGAAAGGCGAATCCCACAATAATATTTCATTCCCTTAAATAAATAATTTTTTGTTTTAAAAAAATCACATTTATACATATTTTATTATTATCTATTTAAAAAGAAGGTGAGTATATCTTTTTTGACTAAAATGTTAATCAATATCGCAAATTTTTACCCTTATTCTAAGAGTGCATCAATTATTATCTCTAAAAGAGGGCTCAATCATTCCAAGGGACTTGTATTAGACCTATCTTACCATTTATACTATTGATCATGATTGTTTTAAGAGCCACTAAACAAACATCCTAATATTTCCATATCCTTTAGTAGTTCACAAACAAACATTGCCAAATCTTCATAATCATTCAATATTTATTGACATCCAATACATACACTACATTTTAAAGCATCTATATCTTGACATATATTCACCGATACTTGATATACTTATGATTGTTGCCATTTTAATGTTTATCTATCATGTTGCTTAATTTATCTTTTTGTAAGAAAAGTGATTAAATTAGTTGCCTTCTAATAAACTATCATATTTTACTAACCATGTCTACAACCCAACCACCATCAATTATTGTATAACTCCAAGACACCAATAAATTTATTTCCTGAACAAAATTATTATTTTTTAGTTGGCTTTGCGATCGAACTTACTCACCTTAAAATTTTTCATTTTATTTCTAAGTAATATGTTGCAAACAAAACTATTATAACTAATATTGTTAGATTGTAGGTAAAATGTATTAGTAGGGCGCTAGTTATTGCCATTTATCAATATCATAGAACAAAGATGATGTTGTCACCTCTATAGCTAGCTTAAACGAGCAAGCCTTTAATTTTTTATTAGAATATCTAATGAAGAAAATAATAAGTTATTGATTGTAATATTTACATCTACATCATAATATCACTATTACTAACTTTAAAAAATAAAATGCATCTTTTATAGTTAAAGTGGTATTAACCAAAAAAAATTAAAGTTTAATATTTGATATGTTGTATAAAAAAATTATGGGGCGACCTCTGAAACAAGGTCGTTTATAAAGTTAGAATGATCTTTCATTCTTTTTAAAATTCTCACTAAAACATCAAAATTCAGAATAAAATGCTCCATTATTTGATCGAGACACGCATAAATTTGTGTGTTATAAACCTAAAAATTATATGATATGACTGTAAATATTATAAAACTTGATACGGCATCAATAAATTTTCATCATCTGACACGGATCTCAAAGCATTACACAGATCTCGATGCAATCTTTTGAGGAAAAAACGTTCAAATCTGGATAAAAAGTCATCCAGAGCTTCGATTTCGGCAAACTTATAGTCAAACTGACCGGCTCGATGAAACGGACCCAATGATATCAAAATTAAACCAATCCAAGTCAAATCAAAGCCAGATCAAGTCATTAAACCACTTTTAGAAGCTTTTCGGACATATTGAAAGGTCAAATAAATGCCGACACAAGCAATCACATACTCGAATCGAGCTTCTCGACAAGACGAATCCAACGAGCCCAAGATCACTCAATTCTGACATCGTTAAGGCCATCAAATGTCCCTTAAACGCTGTCTGATCGAGGGGATCCTTCTGAGCCATCCGATCAAAATGGTTGCATTAATTGCACCCAAAATCCTATAAATAGACCCCAACTCTCACATGAGAAGGGGAGGAGAAAGGAGAAAGTTTGAAGTCTTGAGAAGAAGAAGCAGCTTTGCATCATCGCCGACCGCCGTCGATCACCGCCGATAGCCGTCGACCACCTCTGATCGTCGTGAACCTTCAGCCGATCGCCAGTGAACCACCGTCGATTATCATCAACCACCATCATCGAATATCAGTCAATCGACGTTGTCATCTACATCATATAATTACCTTTTCCAGTCCGTAGGACGAAAGATTTCTGTAAAAGTTAATCGATAGTGGATTCTCGCAATCAGTCAGGCCCGTAGTTTTCCCTTTACGGGTTTTCCACGTAAAAACTTCCAGATCACTTGTTGTTTCATTTTCAATACATATGCGTCTTTGAAATCTCGTACAATGCTAAGACGATAATCTGCTACTCTAGCACCGCGAATTTTCTTGTACGCATCAAAACTTATGCAAATAATATTATATGCCATGTGTATATATATATAATTGGGAAAATTATATATAAACATTCAAAGAAATTTGAGTTTCATAACCATCATTTATGGCCCGTTTGGGGCAGTTTTTTGGTTAGGTGAAGTTTTAAAAACACGTCAAATTTGTTTGGTTAAACTGTGTTTTGGAAGCTTATGCGTTTTCAAAATACTGAAAATAATATTTTCACACCGCATATATCTACATGCAGCTGTGTAATTTCTTCAAAAAAATTAAAATTTATAATAGCGACTTTATTTAACTCATCTTATTTTTAACTAACTTATCAGCAATAAGCTGCAGCCAAAACAAAACTTTAGTGTCTGTATATGTGAAAAAATCTGCACTCAACCAAAGTCAAAAATTTATATTATCGTCTGTCAATTCTTAATTTAAGGTTATTGGGGGACGTACTATAATTGTTTATTGCTCTGAAGCGTACTCAGATCAAGAAAATGACTGGTTCGCAAAAAAAAATCAAAGAAAGGACTGCGAGAAGAAAGATCGTCGCATTACAATAATACGATTTCCTCGCGGGAGAGAGAGAGAGAGAGAGCCGCGGGTCCTGTCACCTCTCTGCTTCTGTCATTTTCGCCACTGCAATGAATGGCGTGCCCAGTATATAAATCGCAGGACTACTCAGCGCACACTCAGATCCCCGCCATTAGTATCTCCACCTGTCCCTCGTTTTCTCTAGTTTCTTCATTTTTCTTCCTTCGGCAGCCGGAGCGCAGATGTCGGATTCTTCGGCGCGTCACGTTGTTCTCATCGCTGCCGGGGCCAGCCATTCCGTTGCCCTCCTCTGTGAGTGGATAGCAGTCTCATGCTCCTATACTCTTGTCACGGTTGACTTTTAGCTATGGAGTTTTTTCTTTGTTCAATCGTTTAATTTCGTCATGTTTGCTTCTAGTGCGAATTTTGTAGGGCTTGCTGGGAAGCTTATTTGATATTGGGGATTTGTATTTTAAGCTGATTCAGCTTTTCTTGTCTGGATGATCTGCAATTTGTTAGTTTGCTAGCATCGTTCCTGATAAAAAAGTTTAGGGGAACTAATTTCATATATAATTTTAATTTGTGATGAAGATGTCAAGGATTAGTTTATACTGTACGTTCAGTTGTTCCATGCCTTTTTGGTCATGGGCAAGGCAGTTGCAGAGCAACTTGCAAATATATAATATATATATCATGTATAAGATTCGAGATGTTTTATTTTTTTTTCCACAGCAGAACAATACAAAATTAGTAAATCGCCATCCGACATTGGCACTGTATCTTTGATGGCTTTAAGAAATATTTGAACGTTAAGCTTTAGCCTTTAATAACATTAATAGCAGGGGAAGGGAATGTCACGTCCTGTCCTGCCGACGTTCAAATTTTAGACAGGCATGAGGAGGAAATTTATATTGCATCACATGATTGTAGAAGCGGTTTATCATACCTTAGTTCCACCAATTAATAAAAGAAACTTGGTTTACTTGCTCCAAACAACCGCTAAAATAGAGCCTAAGCTGACGTGTAATAAGCCCAAATATACTATAGCTTGATTATATGGTTAATGTGGAGTCGAAAGAGTAGAAGCATTTGACCAAGGGTCCAAAATTATATATAGATAAATCAGGCTTACCTAGCCACAAATATGAAGCCTAACATATCTAATCACAAGAGATGAAACTTAACTTATTGGTTCCTAAAGTGGTCCTCTAAATCTTCAGTTGTTTCATAAATTGCTTGAAATGTTAATTGTAGGTGGTGAGTCGCTGATCTACTAATGAAACCAATTTCGATAAATGAAGGATACAACACTATCCACAGTTGATTAAGCATGACATTTTGTGTTAAAGCACTGTTTAAAGCTTAGCGTGGTAATTACAATTAGATTATAAGGCCATGCATCAAAACATAACAAAGCACTAGAAGCTTGTAGCTATTATCATGCATAAGACGAATGCATTCAAAGTATAAGAATCACACAGTCACTATATGACGAATGGCAACATATTAATGAAACAAAAGCAGGTAATAATTTTACCATATCGAATCTTTTTTGTTATCCCATCATGATTTTGATTTTAGTTCTCATGGAATTTCAATCGGGCATATTGATTGGAGGTCTCCACCTCAAACGGTGGAAATCTCATTGGCAATATCATAAGATTGCTCATCAACTCATTTATGGGATGGCTGATTATCTTTATGATTCAACACCATCATCTTACAACATAGAGGGGTCATGCTTTGAGTCGTAGATCATCCTATATTTATGATCTCTATGGCACTAAGGGTCTGTTTGGGGCAGCTGCAGCTTATCCAACTTATTCAGATAAACATCTTATCCTGATAATCTGCTGACAAGCAGCTGATCCGGATAAGCTGTCTCGCAGTTTGGTTTCTGCGTTTGGAAAACAGCTGATTCTGGATAAATGACCATTCTACCCCTGTTTTGGATAAGCTGTTAAGCTGTTTGGTTTGTGCGTTTGAAAAATAGCTGATTACCCTACAAGTGAAGAAATTGTTATGAACTGAGAATGAAATATCCATCATTTTAATTAATTGTATACAGTAAGCTATCAAAATTCGTGTTACCCTTCAAATTTCTGGAAAAACTACAACGTATACTACTCAAATCTTTTGTATTTACATATCTAACACCTAAACTTCATTTTTTCCATACACAGCAAAAGTCTGCTTGACAGTAATTATTTTCTGCTTTATAAGAAATTCCAGGAGTCTTCTTCACGCTTCCAGATGGTCTCGGCACGAGAGATTGGAAAGCCCTATGCTTTCATTTTTTATTCTGGTCCTCTGCATCGCATCTATTGCTCTGTTGTGATTTTCGTCAAGCACTTCATTCCAGAAAGAATTAGAGAAATTGTAATCGCAGGGTGCTCGAGAGCTTTTGACGATGGCGAGTCGTCGGAGACCATGATTGAGAGGATGATAACACAAAATTTGGTCGGCTCCCTCTTGTTTACAGACTCCGCTCCCGAATGCGTCGCTTCGGGTGGAGAACAGCGAGAGCGAATGCGTCGTTTCGAGCGGAGAGCGAGAGGAGTCTTTCGGGCGAAGAGCAGCGAGAGCGAGACCGAGGGCAGGGAGAGCGAGGGCGATAGCGAGGGCAGCGAAGTCTTTCGCTCAAGCAATAAGCGGATCGTGGGGTCTTACCTGCGATCCGCTTTTAATACAAAAATGAAAATGAGTTTTTAAAAATGCCTCAAAATATTTTTTTTCAAACAGCCGGTGGCGTTTTTGAAAACGCCACCGCTGTGAATAAGTTCTCCCAAACGCACACTAAGCTAGGTTTCGGGTCTGATTGGGGCAGCTGCAGCTTATTAATAATTTTCTAAGCAGCAGCTGCCCAAGAAACCTGCTGTGTAGAAGTTGCTATAGATAAGTTGACTGACTGTTTGTTTATAGCTGTTTGAAAACAGCTAAGATACAGTTGTTTACGAACGAATGATTATTACTGTCATGTACGTAATGCTTGTTTGTAAGAAAACTGACATATTAATATATTTGATATTTTAAAAGCAATAATACACTTCAAAACATGCAAAAAATAAAGATATCTAACTCACTTAGCAGTGAGTATCATTTTTACTAAAATAAAGAAAAAGACTATTGAAATAACATTTAATTATATAATAATATTATTTTAAAACGAAGATGGTGTATGTCACGAGTTAGACCATCCTCCAGGGATACTATCAATTATTGATCACTCTGAGCAGTGAAATTAGTCAGCCTGTGTGCCTATCGAAAGAAGTCACACTTGTCTGTGATTCTCCGCAGACACCTGTAGAACTATCTCCCATAGCTATGTGTATGACGTGGCATGAGCAGGGAACTCTGTAGTCCGCAGTGGCAACACTCTCAGAAGGTTCTTGAAATCATTAAACTCATCTTCCAGAATTCTTCAATAGACAATTCATTAATCATAATAGAAGTATAAATTGATAAAAAAAGTAATTAATTATAGTTTTTATGTAGGCATGAGGTCTCAGAGGACTTAGCATATCAGCCGACAAATTTATCTCTACAGGAAGACAACAAAAGTTATAAAAGAATGGTTTGTGGTTGCCTTTAACCCACGTAATACCAAGCTCATGTGTGTCACATATGCATATAAAAAAAAAAATCATCTAGAAGAACCTCAATAGTAGTATCACAAAAAAAAAGAGATGAACTTGGCTGTCTTTAATAGGATTTCATATATGACACCAACTAATACCGATAATCAGGTCATCCAAAAGATCCTATAAGGTCTAACGTCTCATCATGGATCTTTCAAACTAAAAAAAAAGAAGAAATGAAACAAGAAAAAAACACTTACAATCATAAAAAAAAAACCCGAGCAATCACAATCAAATATACAAGAAACATAAATAAATATGAACTGTATAAAATAAATAAGTAGAAATCGATACAAGAAGTAACTAATTACAGTTTTGTATATGCGTGAGATCTCAGAGAACCCAGTATACCAACTTACGAATCTGTCACTACAATAAAACAACAGACATTGTAAAAAAAGTGTTATTGGTTGCCTTTAATCTTTGTAATACCAAACTCGTGTGACATCTCACAAAAAAATACCATTCAAAACCTTGGAAACTATATCGCCGAAAAAGAAGAGAGGATATTGGTTGTTTCAATAGGATTTCACATGTGACACTAATCAATACTGACAACCAGGACATTCAGGAAAACCCATAAGGTCTAACATCTCATCATGGACTTTTCAAACCCACAAAAGAAAATAAAAGAAAGGAAACAAGAAAACAAACTTACAAACATCGTAAAAAACCAAAAAATTGTAATCAAATATACAAATATCATCCAACCAACATACACTATGATGTCTGTAATCCACTCTCTTAATTTAACCATTTTTGCGACACCTTCGCCATGCTGGGTGTAACCTCTATGATTCTAGTTCTGACTGTGATATAGATTGTCCAATATGATAATCAAATGCTTCTGGCGAAACTTGTAAATGATCATTGTCAGCCATGCTGAAGTCTACATTAGTTCAAGAATGATATCGTCGTATGTAGTGTTGGAGAGTCATTATAGCCACTACAATCTGCACCTGCTTCCGAAATGGATGCGTCAGTATATCACGCAGTTTGACTTATTTTTTCCTCCACACTCCAAATGTTCTTTCAATTACGCTATGTTAGGAGGAGTGTATTTTGTTAAACATTTCATTTCTGTCCCGAGCAACACTATTGGATGTTTCAAAACTGGGAATGTGATATTTCATATCCGGAAATGGCTTCAGATATACTCTTTGTAAGAGATATCCAACATCGACCAAATAACTTTTATCTGTCATAAATAATTAATTAGTGATGAACTTAAAAAAAAGTATGGATATGATTAATAGCTGAACAAACTTGTAGGTGGGTGGGGGAAGTTGTGCTTTCGATTTCTTGTCGCAAAAGCAAAAATATGACTGTCATGGGGACTACCTTCCCAACCGATCATTCAAAAAGTAAATCGCATCTTGAAATCATATACAACCATCACATTTTGTGTGGGTGATCCACATCGTCCAATGTATGCATTATTTTCATTATTGGATACACATGCATTTACATGGTTCCATCGATCACTCTAATACAATTCTGATAAATTAAATAAAATTTTGATACCCATGCAAACACATTTGACTTTTGAATATAGTGAGTAAAAAAGATTTACCTTAAAGAATAACATATACGGTGGGTCATCAGGAATCTTTGTTGGAGTTCTCTTGAATGTTGGATCTTCTCACTTAATAATCTGTGCTGACAAACTGCTTAGAGCCTTCAACCTCACTGAAAAACATCTATTGTTTGTCTCCGATGAATGTTGAAATTGCTCCATCGCTCCTCTCATTGATTTATTCTGTGATAAAATGTAGAGTGTTATTGTTAACACCTCTCTGAGTGTCAAGCTTGAAGCTCATGGTTCCTATGTAGTTTATCAAGCAGATCCATAAACATGTTATTGAACTTTATAGGGTGTCTTTGTAGTAGCTTCCCAACCCATTTATCACCAATGTAAGTAGATGTTATACAGAGAGTTTGATCAACGTATGAGTTGTAGGATTCGTATAACATACAAACTGCTGTCATAATGTTTTTTCTGCGTCTCTCTTTATGAATTCATGCTAAAAAAAGTGCTCTGTTCAGGTATTACATGTCAATCAAACAATGTTAAAAAATATCAAAAATCAAATCACAAAGCGTACAACAAAAAAACATAAAAATAGATTAACATATAGATTGTTCTTATGAGAAAGAAAAATACAAAACTACAGGAAAATAAATCCAAGCAGTACACTTCACTTGGGGTTCATGATTTAGATCCCGTTGCCACAACCCCACCAAACATACGATCCAATTTTTCTTCCAAATCAGGGTTAATTCCACTGAATTTGAATTTCTTGGCGGTGGCCACTACCTATAATATACGGGCATCTTTATTACTTCAAATAGTTCAGGAGAATAAAGCAATGAAATTCAAGTCATTTAGGCATAAGCTGTTACTTCTAATTTCTCAGCCCACCAATCCTCCGAAGCATCAATAGTTCGTTTGATTGGATCCCAACATAAACCCGTGGATCCCCGTTTTAATTCCTTCCACAATTTCCAATTCTTTTTTCAGTCGATCTCTCTTGTTCTTAAATTGCAACCTATTGTACTCTTTTTCTTTCATTTTCTTGAACATTTTCATAATATTTTGCCACATTTTTTTGTTAAAATAGGTGGTGTGACTTTCGTAGCTTAACTTTCTTAAAACAGAGCTCGCTAAATATGAGTTTGACTTTCTTATCTCACATTGCTGATGAACCGACCTTTAGTCTTAACCATTGTGTTACTAGCAAAGAAAAAATAAAACATTAAGATTTGACAACACACACATTAGCCACCACAACCAGACAAGCACAACCTACAACTACAACCACCACAGTTCAAGACACAACACTTCCACACACGACCCACAACACAGTCATTGGTTCCCAGTGCACTGCATGTAATCTGAAGAAAACATTGCCATCTACAAATCAAGCATCCTATTTCATCCATTTTTCAATCACACAAATATAAAAAGTGGTGATAAAATCTCTTCCCATATTTTCCTTTTTAGGCAATTACATACATGACACCCGAAACATTGGTATATGCAAATTAATGAACCACTTTCAACTATTTGTCAAATGCTCGCTCAAACATCAAATCCATAATTTTCAATTGATGCAATTACATGAACGACACCTGAAACAAAGCTACACCCTATTTCATCCATTTTTTCTCACTCAAATATCAAAGGAACTGGTAAAATCCCATCCTATATTTTTCATTTTAGGCAATTGCATACATGACACCCCAAACATTGCTATCTACAAATGAAGCACCCTCTTTCATTCATTTTTCAGATTCTACCTCAAACAAAAAAAGAAAAAAAAAAGTATGTAATTTTCTATTGAGGCAATTACAAACAGGGCACTCGAAACAATGCTATGAACAAATCAAACACCCTATTTCATTCATTCTTCAAATTCTCACTCAAACATTAAAGGTAGTGGTAAAACCCCATCCCATATGTTTCATTCGAGACAATTACATACAAAGCGCCTGAGACGTTGCTAGCTACAAAAGAAGCACTCTTTTTCATCCTTTTTTTTGGATTCTAGCTCAATAATAATAATAAAAAAAACCCTATGTAATTTTGAACTTTGGCATTTTCAATCGGGGCACCTAAAATAATGCTATGAACAAATCAAGCACTCTAATTCATTTATTCTCCAAATTTTCACTCAAACATCAAAGGAACATATAAAACCCCGTCCCATATTTTTATTTGGGGCAATTACATACATGACACCTCAAACATTGCTATCTACAAAAGAAGCACCCTCTTACATCTATTTTTCAGGTTCTATCTCAAACCAAAAAAAAAAAAAGTTTGTAATTTTCAATCTTGAGGGCACCCGAAACAATGCTATGAACAATTCAAACACTTTATTTCATCCATTCTTCAAATTCTCACTCAAACATCGAAGGAACTCATAGAACTCCATCCCATATTTTTTATTTGAGACAATTACATACTAGGCACTCCAAACATTGCTATCTACAAATGAAACACCATCTTTCATCCACTTTTTTTTATTCTAGCTCTAACAAAGTAAAAATGAAAATCAATATGTAATTTAGAATTTAGACAATTACAGACAGAGCACCCGAAACAATGCTATGGAACAAAAAATGAAACACCCGAAACAATTACAGGCAGGGCACCCTATTTCATCCATTCTTTAAATTCTCACTCAAACATCAAAGAAACAGATAAAACCCTATCCCATATATGTCATTTGAGGCAATTACATATAGGGCAACCCGTACGTTGTTATTTACAAATCAAAGACACTCTTTCATCCATTCTCCAAATTCGTACTCAAAAAATTAGTGGAGAGAAAACAACACTCCACATTTTTCATTTTTTGTTTTTTGTTTTTTTGCAAGATTCAAATCGATATTCATCAAATCGCAAATGAGAAATCAAAAAGTCACAAATCACATAAAGAAAACCATTCTATAAATAGGAAAAATAGAAATATAAGAAATATCTAATAAATGGAAACACATTTAGTGCGATGTATTCTGAGAGAAGGAAATAAATTCATTCCTAATTAAGTATGCGGATTGTCACTTTACAACATAAATCATGGATGATAGAGTGGTAATTAGTATTATTAGCCAATCTTTCGGTCATGTTAAAGAATTAACTCTAATAATGACTAATTGTCTACGCTATTTGGGCAAAAGGAGCTTTGGGAATTTGATAAAATGGTATTACAGTACTTGGTAGATGAATAAATGGCCAAAAGTTTTATAATTATAGTGGTCTGTTTTTTTTGGAGTAATGCATTTTTTCGATTTTCATCAATCCCACAAAAAATCTAACTTATGAAAATTTTATGCCAACAATGACTCATTGGAAGCTTTGCCATACTCAACAAACAGGAAAATGTATTGGAAGATGTGAAGGGTGATGAGCTAACTTTGAGATGAATGCGGAGGACGCCTGGAGAACTAGAAAGGGGCAACAAATGCCGGAAGGGATGATGTGTTACATATAAAGTAACATGATAAGCTTAACTATCCCTCAAGTTGTGGTTCAAATTTAGGCTATCTTTTCTCATAAGCCAATTAGGATTCAGAGTAAAGCTTATTCGGACATACAAATGGGTTTATTGACCTTTGTTTGGATTAGGCTTTCAAATTAGTGGTTAAAATGGGGAAGTTTATTAGGAGTACTGTATGGTAAGAGAATATCCTGGAGACTTAATTACAAATCTTATGAATCTACAGTTATTCTAGTATAGTTGTATTGATCAAAGTTCTGGGTAGTAAAAAAATTCATTGATTCGTGAGTTGAATGTGAAAGAAACAAGAATGGTAAGGTGGATGTGTGATTTATCTTGGAAGGACATTAGTAAGTGATTGGATTTCAGGGATGGTGGGAGTATTGTTTATTGGGATAATGTAGCAAAAGTAGCTTGCTCATGTACTGCAAAACATGATGATTTCTTTATAAGATAGGTCGATAAATAAATGTTGGAAGGATTAGGAACAAGTGGGCTCGACCTAAGATAGCCTGAATAAAAGTTGTGCAAAAAGATTTGCACGAAATTGGTTCACATTTCATGTATCACTTAACAAGGATGATTAGAGGATGATGATTTATAAAACCGACTCAAACTAATTGAAATAAAACTAATGATGATAACTTTTTTGGCTACTATAGCTCACCTTAAGCTGCAGCCAAGCAACTCGGTAGGACTTGACTTTAGAAACCTACTCATATTAAAGGAGTTTTTTTAAATATCTTCAAAATGAAGACACTTTAAAAGTCCTTTGTAAGGTACAATTTTTTTGGTGTAGTATTCTTTAAAGGCCATGTACAACTGTTGGAAGGCTAGAACAAGGTTAACGATCCAAATCTCAAGGACTGTATTCACACTGTCTTATAGAATAAGTCAAATGAAGGACAACACTGTTGAGAAATTTTGAATCTAGATTAAATATCATTTTGATGCTTGCCTTTTTGTTAAGTTTTCTGGAAAGAATTTTCATTTTTTAGGTGTTATTTGAGAGGTAAATCATCATTAGCAGCAATAAACCTTATTTCCAGTATGCGATAGATAATCTGCATTTCCGTATTTAGTAGTTTAATTGTGATCTTTCCTTTTCACGGTTACTTTCACTAAGACCTTGTCTTGAGATGTTTCTGCTTTTGCGGAACTTGCCTCTAGCTGGAGTATAGGTGTCAGGAAAGTTGAGTTTTTCAAGTTTTTGGCTGGGAATGTTACGTGCTAGCAATATTTCAAGGGTCAGTTACATACATACCATCCAATTTCTATGAATCTAGCACCTAAACTTTACTTTATACATTTATACCTCCCAAGTCTTTCATAAGACATAAAAAATACCACCATTTAAACATTTAAAAGATGAAATTCAAATTTTCATGCATAGGCAAGGTTCTGCGTATGTAAACATTGAAGTTATGGTGTTTGATATTTACATACTTAGGAATTAAGTGGTGCGTAGGTAAATCTTCCTATTTCAAATGAATGCTGAATGCTGAATGCTGAATGCTGAATGCTGTATGCTGTATGGAGATCCAAAACAAATGAAGCCTTATTATGTATGTTTTCCACTTCCAAAGACCTATGCTGATCTTTTATTTGACCTTGTCACAGCTGATAAAGTTGTCTCTACATGGGGACGAGGCGAAGATGGACAACTTGGCCATGGTGATGCTGAAGATAGTCTCCTTCCAACTCTTCTGAGGACATTGGATAACTCGGAAATATCATCGATTGTTTGCGGAGCTGATCATACTACAGCATATTCTGAATCTGATTTGCAAGTTTATAGTTGGGGATGGTATTCATCACTAATATTCATTATTACTTTTATGTCTTTTATGATATACCCACTTCTTTTTGACATTTTAGATGAAATAAATTTGTTGCGATTGATACCTTGCTATTTCCATTACATGTGCTCTTTTTGTCCAAATTAATTTTAGACTTCTAAACAATGTTGAAGACTAGGAATATTTGAATTGCTTGTTGGCATAAGTTATTTGCTTAGTTACATAATGAATCATTGTTTTTTGTTATGAGTTATGGGAAAGGTGTGGATTTCATTAAACATTACAAATGAATTACATTGATTTCATGGACCATTGATCTTAAATTTTTCAGTTATTGCTATAAAGAATGAGGCATGTGTTAGACTGACACCTAAGGACAATTTAGTCTATTATTAGTTATTATTATTTTGTATTAATAGGGCTTATTAAGCTTAGGGATGGGGATGCATGTGATTTTTTTTTTTTTTGAATTTTAGGTTTAGGTTAGGGTTTGGGAAAGATCACTTTAGGTGTGAGGTTTAGGTTTTCGGAGAGATCGACTACATCTTGAATTGTAGGTATTTTTATGTGTTTGAGCTGTGTTTGAGCTATGTTTCTTGGTGTTATTGCAATAAAATATTTGGTTACCCTAATTTATGTGAAAAATTCTTCAAGTTCCTATCAATTTGGAATCAGAGTTCCACTCGATTTGTCCTAACGGAATAGATGACGGTATCACGACCTACAAATGTCAGGATTGCGACGTATGGACGATGGGATTGCGACGTACAAACGATGAAATCACACGATTCGACCTACTGGACGTATGGACGACGGGATTGCGACGTACAGACGATGATATCACACGATTCGACCTACTGGGAGGATTGCAACATACAATGACTGAACTGTGCGATACAGTCGCGATTCGAGCTTGCAGGAAACCAACAAGTGTATAGAGTCCTATCTTCGTGATTGAAAATTTTCTTCGGAGTAATAACAATTAAAAAATAGATGATATGGAGAAGAAATCAGAAGATGCGAGTCAAATCAGATAGAGAATGGAGGACATTTCTCGTCCATGGAGGGGAGATTTACGGCATTGGAAGAAACAATAAAGAAGATCACAAAATTTCACACAAATCCGTCGCCACCTGTAGCAAGATCGAGCGGTGGCGTTGAAACTAGACTCAAGCGACATCACTTTGAATGAATAACGAGACATCCAAACAGGCGGAGCAAGCATCAACTGGCGGAATGGGATGGCATGTAATTTGTTCGGGGCTGGAGAAGATTGATTTGATGTAATTCAACTTGGAATAGGGAATCACGTTGGGTGGGAATTTGGCTGAGGGCTGCATCTAACTGCACCAGTCTTGCTGCGGCAGCCTCCCGAGCGAAAGGTGATTTAAGAACATATGGGGACGAGCAAACTTAGTACGGGGGCGAGCCAGACTTATGGAAGGACGGAAATTAATATAGGTTGTGTAAGGGAAGCCAAACCCCACTTCATGTGTGGTTTGACCTTCAATCGAGAAAATGGGGGAGAAGACTCACGCATAAGGAAATTGAAGATGCCGATATTTGAAGGAGAGGATGCCTATGGTTTGGTTTATCGTGTGGAGAGATATTTTGTTAACGGACCGACTGAGGAAGAAAGTTGATAAAGACGGCCCTATGTTTTGAAGGAAGGTTGTAGCGTCGTATCAATGACGATAACAACGTCAACCAATCAAAACATGGTAAGAATTCAATTATCGATCGCTGGAGTGTTTCAGAACCACACGAGAAAGGGATTTACACGAGAATATTTTTCTATTTACTCAGGAAGAATCTATCACGGATTATAGAGAGAAATTAGAGTTGTTATTTGACCATTTCGGAGGAAAATTGGAAGAAGTGTTGGAAGGAAAATTCATGAAAGAGTTGAAGCTAGAAATTCGAGCAACACTTCTTCTGCTGAGACTACAATGGTTAGGGGAAACTATGGAATTAGTTTAGTTGGTCTAAGATAAAAATGTAATAGAACATATTAATAAGATTGTCACAGAGTGAGCATCATACCAAACTGCTAAAACCATGACGATACCAAAAACTCAAAAGTTAAAATCCAAAGGGAGGCTCCACGAGACAGGAATAATGGGCCTTGAACGGGGCGACACTCAAATGTCTTATCTAGAGTTATAGATTCATGAGAAGTGAGCAAATGTGTTATGTTTTTTGTATGATGAGAAGTTTGTCCCTGGACACTATTGCAAGGATCGAACATTACAGCTTCTCACAGTGTATGATGAGGAGGCAAAAAAAAAGAAGGTTGTGATGGAGGCGGAGGAGCACCCTCACTTGGATGTGGCAATAGTCGCATTAAACCTTACGGTGGGGTTAGCACTTGAACCAAATTATGAAACTTCGGGGACGTATCAAAGAGCAGAATGTAGTTTTGTTGGTCATCTAGAACTTCATCTCTACTCAAGTAGTGAAGTAACTGGGGCTTGAGATGGTTGGCACAAGAAATTTTGAAGTCATGACGGGAACGAGATTGGTGTAGAAGAGCAGAGGAGTTTGTAAAGAGCTGATTTTGACACTATATAGTATTTAGGTGATGAATAACTTTCTCCCCTTAGATTTAAGGAGCACTGATGTGATATTGGATATGCAATTGTTGCAACCTTTGTCACGACCCGACTCGATCGACGATGGGGTTAGCACTGAACCAAATTATGAAACTTCGGGGATGTATCAAAGAACATAATGTAGTTGTGTTGGTATATAGTGGGTCCATCTAGAACTTCATCTTTGCTCAAGTAGGGAAGCAACTGGGGCTTGAGATGGTTGACACAAGAAATTTTGATGTCATGATGGGAACGAGATAAGTGTAGAAGAGCAGGGGAGTTTGTAAAGAGCTGATTTTGACATTATAGAGTATTTAGGTGATTGATGACTTTCTTCCCTTAGATTTAGGGAGCATTGCTGTGACATTGGATATGAAATGGTTGCAATCTTTGTCCCGACCCGCCCACGAGTTTGGAATTATCGAGGCGGGAACTGACTGTCGGACGGAGAAAACCTTTGTATTTAACAAAAAATAATTTCTTAACAAAAAAAATTCAACGAACAAAATATTCATTCTATTAAAAAACTTATTTTTACAATAGATTGTTGATATTTAAACATTTACATTTACATTTAAACATAAAATAAACTAAACTGCAATGCCTATCAGCTTGCACTACACAACGCCTGTACATGTACTCCCTGTGGTCCATCTAATCTATAATTAGTTTGCTTGTAAAAATTTTAGCAATTATGGTTTGAACTAAACCTATTCAACGGACAAATATTTCTAAATTACAATAATTCTTATTTTAAATTATTTTGTAAAAGTGCAGTAAACATAAAAGGCTGCAGTAAAGAGAGCAGTAAAGAAAATAATTTCATTTTCTTTCATTTATTTAGATTATATTTTTTATAATTGGGAGTCACCATCTAAATTTATACTTTATAAAAATATACATTTAACTTTTTTCAACCTACCATAAAGGTAAACAACCATTTCCATTTCCATTTCTATTTTCATTTTCATTTTAGTGCATGAGTACATTGCATACCTCTACCAATATCATTCGGGGTTGACTCCCATATGCATGTATATATTCTATTTTTTCATTTTTATCTCGTATTTTACATTTAAGAGAAAATTTGCATTTAGCATTTAAAATCAAACATGCACTTTTTTCTTTAAAATAAAATCTGGATATAGTAGATAAATAAACTATTGTAAAATAAAATTCATTTACCCACCTCAAAAGTGACGTTTGTTTTCCTTTTCCTTGGGCCAGTCTAGTCCTTAGGTGCTCTTATATTAACAATTTAAATATAATTAACTTCTTGTTAAGTGCTAACCTTCTCTTATTGTTTCTAGATTTTCTATTTTTAGTTTCATACTTTCTTTATTTAATTAGCTATTTATTTATCTATAAAAAAATATAAAAATACATATATATATGTATATGTATTAGCTAAACATAATACATATATATGTAGGAATATCCAATTAAATATATTTTTTTATTTTATGTTAAAGCTTTTAAAATTTTCATTTGGGCACCTAACATTAATATCAACTTAATTATAAATAAGTTTTAAATTTAAGGTTCATACTTTCATTTTAATATTAATCATTTAGGGAAGTAATAATAATTTTTTGCAATTTAACTTTATACCTAAATTTCCTCCCTTGACAGTTTCTTACAAATCTTGCCTCCTCCAAACTTGCTCTAAACAAATGTAAAGTAGATGTTAATTTATTTGATCTGTAAACATTTTGAAATTTAATCTTAATCAATTAAAATTAATAATTTAAATTAAATTGACATTTATTAAATTTAAATTTTTACCTTTTTATTCCTCTACCTTGCCCTAATGCACAAACGGAGTCAATGAGGCTCGGTCAACCAACTATAGACCGCTGTCGGCCGCTGAAAAGCTTTAAAATTTAATTTAATATATATATATTGATTTTTGAAAGTAAAATTTTAAATTTTAAAATATGAGAATGGATGGATCTCATTCGTTTAGCAGTTTGAATGAACGAGCGTAATATCGTAAGTAACGCATCTGTCCCGAAGAATAGACACTACTTAACGATATCACCCGATCAAATAAACTACAGAATTCATGACATTCGTTCTGGTCTGCGAACCTTTATGTGGACCGACAAATTCCCTTATTTAATACGAAAAGAATTAAATAGGGTTTATATTATCTGGGGTCTTTAAAGCTCTCCTATAGAGCGAGCACTATAGTCGATTACCCCTCAAATGACCGAAGTCACCTGAGAGAACTCTCGATTTAGACCAGGGGTTTCTATCTTCATGAAATCAAAAGGTAGGGTTTTCAACGAAGTGTGATAGTAGGAAATCCAATAGGTGAAAGGTGCAATGTGGAACAGTTATTTTCCAGAGTCAAAGAAAAGAGAGGTAGGGGATGTCGCGGATCTCGAGGAGAAACTCGATGGCTTCCCAGAATATCCTATGGTTGGACTTTAAATTTTGGAAATGAATTTATTTAAGTTTCAATCCTGCCAACTAATTATAGGAATTACATTTACATAATCACGTGATTATGCAAATAACCCGAAAGATAAGAGGGTTTACGTCGTATCGGACGACGACCTCGGAATCCTAAGCGAGTTAGGACTTACATTGCACAGCAAGGCTATGCAAAGGCCTAAAAGAACATGTGAGGATTTATGTCGCACTAGGCGGACTACCTCGAATCCTATGGCTTGTTATTTAGACTAAGGATTGGTTTTGCTGATGTCGACACATGTTTTGTTGAAGAAGATGGCCGTGCTGCCCACCGTGCTCCAAGCTCCACGTCGTAGCAAGATCGCAGTTTAGATTTAAAGTTTAGGTTAAAGTGGACATGCAAATTGTTTTATTTCGTTTATTATTATTATTATTATCATTTTTATTACAAGAGTGAGTGTGTGCAGACGGTGATAAGGTAATGATAGAAGAAAGCGATAGAAACGACGAAGCGGAACGTGCTTATAGTGTATATGCTTATGCTTAAACGGGAGTAAGCACAAAGAAAAGTAAAGCATGCTTACACATGTATGTACTGCTGAAAAAAAGTAAACACGCTTATCCTAGTAGAGAGCAGTACTTAGAAAAGTAAACATGCTTCACGCTAATCTACAGACAAATACTTAAGGAAAGTAAACATGCTACTGCTAGACGGTATATATGCTTAAAAAATAAAGCAAGTAAAGCGATGAAATAAAAGAAGTAACGATCTTACTGAGTGTACCGTAGGTGTTGACTACCCGCGGCGCATTATTACCTGTTTGTTGTTTCCATTTTATTGTTTTCCTGCAGAAAAGGCATTAGTGCAAGAAAAAAACAAGAGTAAACGTAGTAGGAAAGACCCGAGTAAGTAGGGGTACTACTGTACGTGCGAGGAAAAGCAAAATGCCGAATCAGGAATAAATCCAAAAGAAAAGGCGAAAAGAAAAAGAAACCAGAAAGAAAGGGAAAGAAAGCAAAGAAAATCGAGAAAAGAGAAGGAATCTTGTAGAAACCTCGTAGAAAAAACACGAAAAAGGTCGTAGCAAAACTGCGAAACACTAAAAGGAGAAACTCGCAGATATCCCGCTAAACTCACGGCGAACAGTAAGAAAGCCATGGGGCATCTGAAAAAGGACCCGTAAGCGCGGTGGTGTTAAGGACTCAAAGCTGCATCTGTGTGTCCCACCCTAGTCTGCGACTACTAGACCGACTTTCTGCATGACGGCACCTAACCCTACTCGAGTAAGTCGACACGTGGATCTTTATAAATTTTCACACATTTTATTTTGGGTTTGCATGCAAGTAAAAGTTATAGGTAAGTAGGCTGTGTTGTGGTGGAGGTAATTTTTGTATTTTTCAAATGTATGTATTTTTGTTTTAAAATATTTTAGTCCACAAGTTGACTACCCTAATCGGACTAAGACTGCTAACATCCTTAGACAGCCGGCAGTAGAAACCCCAAGGACAGGCGAATAGTGTCGTGAGTTCCTGCTCTACCCTCTCCAGGGTCTCTGAGTCAGGCGACACCATTCTATGATTCTCTCGTAGCCTTCCCTATGCAATATTATCAGTGTCCCCACCGCACTTACGAGCTCTGCATCGATGGCCCCACATATAGGCTAAAGGGGTATATGTGCACACCTACACGTCCCCGTAGGTGTGGACATCGAACCAAGAAGCAAGGAGAAAATCGAGGGACGAGGGAACGAGGAAAGAAAGAGGGAAAGTAGTCACCTAACACAATCTTCGTAAAAGAGGTGAACCGATCTCCAATAACGATCAAACAAGTAAGTCATCCCGGACTCCCTGACCGTCCTTACACGACCTATGAAAAGACCTAAAGGCACATCGGCACTCTCGGAGAGGACAAGGACTAGACCCCTAGAGAAAACACTCCCTTCTCCCAAGTAACAGCTGTAAAAGCATGATAACAGACATAAGACTACTGACCAAGCACCTAGACTCTAAACCACTGCTTAGGACTCCCCGAATATCGGACTCAAATCACAAAGCCTACTAGAATCAGAACCTCTTCTTTTACAAATTTGAAAGTCAACGACATATCATACTAGAATTGTAACTTTTTCAACGCCACAAAATCAGGCCCAAACAAACATTGGAACCTGGACCAAATATATCATCAATAACATCCCAAGTGAATGCCACAATTTAAGCCATGTAACATCGTAATCAAGTTCAAAAATATATATCCAAACACCGCTAAAGCATGGGTCCAACACAAGGAACCCGAGCCCACCAACGAGATAAAAACCGAGAAGTAACAAGAGGGAAACCAGCCCATTCAAAGGGCAAAACCGAGAGCAGCCAAGGGGCAAAACCAGCCCGCCAAAGGGCAAAACCGAGAGCGGCAAAGGGGCAAAATCAGCCCATTCAAAGGGCAAAACCGAGAGCAGCAAAGGGGGCAAACCAACACTTCCAAAATCAAGCAAACATTAAAATCTCCAAACCCCCAATTTAATTTATAACTTAATATATCACAAAAGTATAAAAATCATTCAATAAGTCCAAATAGAGGCTCTCGGGTAGGGGTTAGAACAAGCCAACCGAGCCCTCAAATGAAGCTAAACATGCCCCTTCAAAGCTCAATATAAACTCAAATAAAACATAGCCTTAACATGAAACCAAAGACCAAGCTTCCACAAAAACCATCATCCAAATCCTTCCAAAGTGAAAACCGAGCTTTTCGAAGGCTAAAGAAAATCTTAGGAGCTTTTAAAACATCGAGAGATAGAGCCACCATGCATCTTAAACAAGAACAATGATATAACGAGTCTGCTTAAATTTTCCTCCAACTTTTCCATTCCACATATGAGGCAATCTTTCAATAGATAATTAAAGAGGAGAGCACTTTATAATAAGCCAAACCAAGCTATCAAAACAAGCTATGGAGCCTTCCAACCTTACTACAAATTTTGATAACAAGCATTTTTATTAAGGCAAAGCTACAAGGAGCCCAAAACCGAGCCCCACAATCACATGAAAAACAAAATAAGCTCTTTTACAATTCATGGAAAACAAGAGTGAATGAAGAGCTTCACATTACACATCCCAACATACTTGCAAGGGGAGCTAGCATGATCCTAAAGCCATATTTTTAATATTTTAAATTTGCCATGATCATAAAGAAAAGAGGTAGGTAGCAACATGCTTTCAAAACTAAATTTACCACATGCTTGCAAGACTCAAATGAGCCTTCTCAATACTTCACCCTAGATAGGACCAAATGTAGAGCCATGTAATGTATATCCCAACATGCTTATAAAGAGGAATAGCATAAATTCAAAGCCACATCTTTAACATCTTGAACTTGCTTTGAGAAAAAGAAAAGAAAAGAGCTAATGCTATACTATATTTCCATCACCTCAAGCAAGTAGTAAAGAGAGAAGAGTTCATATCATGCTAGTATGCCATATCGTTCACTGCATCGAGCTAAAGAGGCTCGGTAAAGAGAATACCGAAAAGAGGGAGGGGAGAATAATTGCCAGTTAAGCCGAACAATACAAAGAGAAAGAGCTCGGGTAAGCCAACAAGCAAGCCGAACCAAATGTCGAGCAGCTCACAGCTCGAGCAAAACCAACAGGGCAAAATGTGCAACCCTCCTTTCTTCTTCTTGGCTAGAGCCAAGCCTTTTCTCCAGCACACACACACACACAAGAAAAGAAAGGCAAGAGGAGAGAAATGACAGCACACTTTCAAAGAGAACAACCAGCCAACCCTAACCCTATTCTTAAGAGATGCTTATATAGCCGGCTCAAGGAAGAAGAAGCCACACACACTTACCTGGGGGGAGTCGGCTAGAGTAGAAGGAGGCTGGAGAAGTGGCGACAAATGTCGCAGAAAAGAGTGGCGACAGGGAATGCCGAAAGCACTGTCACGGGCGGAGCCAGGGGAAGTGGCGAGCTGAGAGTGGGGACCTGGGTCGAAACCGCGCAAGGAGAGCAAGACGAGGAGAGGCTCGGCGAGTAAAACGACGCCGGGTTCGTGATCGAGAGGGAGAGGCGAGGCCTCGTGCGTGAGGCGTGAGTGAGGAAATAGGATTTGGGTTTTAAAAGGGTTTTTAAAATAAAATAAAACTTATTTTATTAAATTACGCCGAATTTCGTGTCGCGGACTCGCGCTCGAAAACATAACAAGTTATACGTCTTTTCCTAGCAAATTCGACGTCCCGGACGCAATGGCGCAGTCCGTTTCGCGATCCGAGGTCGTTCGGAGAACCTCGTCACCGGCCGAGTCGAAAGTACGTCAAATTCGGTCTCGTTAAAAATTCTGACTTTGATGTCGCTCGTTCTGGCATTCGGACTTCGATCTTGATCCGTTGCGAGGTGGTTGAAAGCGTCGAGGCCGTGGTTCGAAGAATTTGTGCGCAGTGGTGCAAGAAACGTGCACAAGATTGCCCTAAGGTCCGGTGGTCCTATAGGAACTCAATTTGGACTCCTAACGTCAATTCCAACCTGCTATGAGCTAGAGGTACGAAATTTCGTCCGGGATTCCAAAAGAGTGACGAGGTGGCTTCAAACGCTCTAAAACGATGTGAGTCCACTGCTAGAAATCTAAGATCGTCGGGGAAGCTCCTAAAGCTAGAACCCTAAATCATAGGAGGAAAACTAAACCTCGACAAAAGTGAGGTCAACAACCGCACACCTGCTCCCAGCATCCCGCGAGCTCTTCTTCATCCCCACGTTCAGACCGCACAACTTGAAACCATCTGCAAGACAGGTAGGGAATGATCGCACGACTCCTTCCTCTGTGAGTCGCACGAAGGGAGAACCCACCTCCTTCCTCTGTGAGCCTCACGTCAGGTTTGCGCCCCCCCTATCTCCTTCTTCTCCTTCAACTTTTTCTTCTTTCTCCTCCTAGGGCGCGAATGCCTCTCCCTCCTCTTCTTTGTTGGGGTAGGGCCGTTCAAGCCTTCTGAGTGCAGAAAAATGCCGCACGAGCTCCTCCTACCTCCGGCTTGGGTAAAGCCGTTCAAGCCTTCAAGTAGCCAATCGAGCTCCTCCTTCTTCCTCGATTTATTCTTTCTTCTTCCTGTGTTTCTCACTGCTCCCTCTTTCTCTCACGACTCTCACTCTCATATCCTTTGCCTCTCTTGCCGCGTTCAAATGAGAGTAGTCGAGGAAAATCCTCATCTTAATGCTCCCATGAACGGTACGCGTCTCGCTCGAACGACACCTAAACAGCAGGTGTCATTACCAACAAAGTTATTTTTGTTTTGTTTTGTTAATTAATTTAATTTTTTTTTTTCAAATTGTTTATTATTACAATCTTCCCTCATAAAAATTTCATTCTCAAAATTTAATGTACAAGAATATACTTAGTACATTAACTGAAAATGTGTGGATATCTTTCTCTCATTTCAGATTCCTTCTCCCATGTGCAAACATACTATGTTGAATATCTATGATGTCTGTAACAAACATACTAGCCTCATGAACAATTATACTTCTACACTAAAGAGATATGAAGCACATTATGTACCCCATACATGTGTGCTGGTAGTGCAAGCCTGTATGCTACTTTCTCAATCTTCTCTACGATTTCAGGTGAACCGACATATTATGGACTCGACTTCCCAGACTTTCCAACCCGCATAACACCTTTCATCGGACTGACTTTAGGAAAAATAAATTCACCCACTTCAAATTCTACTGGTTAGTGCTCAACATTATAATACTCTCTCTGTCTATTTTGGACTGCTCTCACTTTGTCACGAATCAACCAGATTGTCTTAGTTGCTTCATAACTAAATCAATACCAATTGATTTTCTTTCTCCCGTTTCTATCCAACAAAGAGGTGTCCTGCATTTTCTTCCATAAATGGCTTCATAAGGAGCAATACAAATACTAGTTTGGAAATTGTTATTGTAGGCAAACTCTATCAGAGGTATGCGCATTCCTCTGTTTCCACCAAAATCAAAAACACAAAGACGAAGGAAGTCTTCCGATATTTGGATTGTTCTCTTCGATTGAACGCCTGTTTGGGGATGAAAAGCTGACCAAAGCCTCTTGAACCTTCCTCCACAGTCTGGATGTGAATCTATCATCTCGATTAAAGACAATAGACTTTCAGACTCCATGCAGTCGCACAATTTCATCAATATAGATTATGGCCAACTTGTCCACAATCTATCTGTGTGATAGGCAAGAAATTTGCAGACTTGGTCAGCTAATCATTAATCACCCATAGAACGTCACGACTTTGCCTCGATCTTGGTAGCCCCTTCGATTCCTGGATGTATCGTATATCTGAATATTGTGCCTCATGCAGGATTTTTTTTTTTTTTGCGCAAATCATTCACATCAGGAATAAAAATTTTACCATTGTAATTCAACAACTTTTTTTCATCGATCTCAAATTTCTCCAATTGCCCTGCATTCACCTGGTCGAATATCTTTTGAAACTCTACATCATGTGGCTATGTTGGAGTGGCCACTACTTAAGATCTGGAATGGGTTGAGAAGATTTCTAGGATTTTAGGATACTACTGGAAGTTCTTGAAGGGTTGTAATTCTATTGTGTGGTCGTTGACATAAAAACTGAAAAAAGTTAATTTTAGTGGGGGAAAACGACGACCCAAACTTTTTGATAATTTAAAGAAGGATGTGACGAGTGTGCATTAGTATTGGCGTTAACATATTTATGCCAACCTTCATTGTGGAGACAGAAGCTTTTGGCTATGGATTAGGCGCAGATCATAGGGAGTGATGACGAGAGCCACACTCAAGTTAGTTAATGAGTGGGAGCCACACGACTTGATCCATCAATCCTCATTTTTCTGTCTTGAGGACAATGCGCCTTTTTGGGAGGGTTGTTTTGTTAGTCTGACACTTAAGGGCAATTTAGTATTTTATTAATTATTGTTGTTTGGTGTAAATATGGTTTATTATGTTTAGGATTGGGGATGTTGTTATAATTGTCTTGATGTCTTGAATCTTAGGTTTAGGTTTAGGGTTTGGGAGAGATCGCCTATCTCTCAAATAGTAGGCTAGGTTTAGGGTTAGAAGAGATCTCCTATCTCTTGAATTGTAGGTGCTACTCTTTATGTATATGAGTTGTGTTGCTTGCTACTATTGAAATAAAATATTTTGCTGCCATAATTTCGTGGAAAATTCCTCGAGTTTCTATCAGCATGCAGTTAAGTTTAAATGTAGAAAAATATGAAAAAAATTACGTTTGAAGAAATTTGCATGGTTTTTACTTGAAATATTATTCGATTGACCTAAGTGCTGGTTATCTACACCCTGCATGCATATCTTTCTTTGAACCGAAAATAGGATTTTTTTTTTTTAATGTTCCGTTCACGATGAAAGTATTTAGAGCTAATGACTTCCATGCACGCAAAACATATCAAAGAGATAAAGGCCTTTCATGATGATGAATGGGATTTTAGAAGTCAAGATTTAGTTATATGAAATAAGTTGATCAAAATAAGAAACAGCTTTTTTGATTTGACATGGCATGATTTGATTTCCGGTGGATGCTAAAGCTTGCCGAGCTTTTTTACTTTATGACACTGAAGCTTGCAGATTTTTTTTACTATTCGTGTAGGGGTGACTTTGGGAGGTTGGGCCATGGTAATTCCAGTGATGTTTTTACTCCACAGCCAATTAAGGCACTACAAGGCATAAGGATTAAACAGATTGCTTGCGGTGATAGCCATTGCCTGGCCGTAACCATGGAGGGAATAGTTCAAAGGTCTGCATTTTATTTATTTTTATAGTGCATAAATTTGATGGCATCTTTACATTTTCTAATAGATTCTGTCGGTATGAATTATTTGAGATGTTTTTTCTTTATTCCTTTGGTTGAAACATTCTTTTTCTCGTTGGATGCATTTGCCTCTTGTTTGTTGATACATGCCACTTACTAAACTGAGTATTGCTTTTCACTTTAGGGCCATTTGAGTACTTTTCTGTTGAATGTATCCCAAAGACTCTTTAATTTTGTAAAGTTTTTTTTTAACCTAATTGGTAAAGGGAAAATTGACTTTATATGCCTCATAATACAAGTGATTGGCCAAATATCCTCACTTCGTCTTTATTTTGGGCAAATAATTTCCAGAGTTCATTTTCGATGAAATTATTCAAAATGAGGATAATCTCTTCTATTTGCGATCTGCTCATTGGACTTTTAAGTTATTTGAATATGGTTCAAATTTTGTTTTAAACTTTTTATGAACTCACTTTGATCCTCATTCAAACTTTGTTTGAAGCTGGTTTGAATCACGGGGGCTAGTCATTGATGGGATTGACACAAATTGGATGAGAAGAGGAGCTTGCTTGGGAAAAGCATTGAAAGGATTGATCTTGTGAAGTAAAAGACGACTTCATTGGGGGCTGGCATTGATGGGATCAATAGTTTGTGAAGAATAAGGGGTCTATGATAGGAACTTAATGGAGCTGGGCAATGATGTGATTGACGAAGTGTGATGGAGAAGAGGAATTTATTGGGGGCAGGTATCGACAGGATCAGTAATGCGAGGAAGAGTCACGATGGGAGCTCTCTGGCAGTAGGCATCGATGACTAGTAATGTGTGAAGAAAAAGTGACACTCGATGATGGTAGCCATTGATGACATTGGCGGCGCGTAAATGAAAATAGGAGTTCACTGGAAGCAATGATCAATGAGACTGATGACATTTGAAGGAGATGAGGAGTTCGTGAAAGAGGGATGGGTAATAACATGGCAGCTGCATTTAAAGGACAATTTTAGTTTTCTTTGTTCGAACATGATTCAAACCATAGGTCTGAAACAGGGCTTGAATCAGGTTTGAACCTGGGTTATAACTAGTTATAACTAGTATGAACTAGTTTGAATTCCAATCACTTTTGAATGACATGGAGGTTATCCCTCATTAGGAATATTTTGGTCCAACAAGTAGTTTTGAGCATATCGACCTAAATAAAAATATAGGCACTTTTTTGTCCAAATAGATGCATTCCGAGTCCTGGAAAGTCAAATTTCCCATTTTAACTTGTTATTACATTCTCAATTTCCTTTTTATTTATCTCAAATTGTGTATTAATATTTTATGATAGTAGCCCAAAGTGTCACTATCTGTTGGTTGCACTGTGTTTGAAATATGCTGTTAACTTCATAATGTACTGTCCCCTTTTCTTGAGTTTTGGGTTTAATTTCTTCATATTGTTTGCTTAAAGTTGGGGGAGGAACCAAAACGGGCAGCTTGGTCTTGGAACTAATGAAGACTCTCTTGTACCACAGAAAGTTCAAACTTTTCAGGTATCATGAAGCACTTTCATATCCTGAAAAAGCTCAAATTCGTATCTAATCATTGGGCATGAAAAGTTATTGTTATGCTAATTTTTTCGTAGGACGGATAAACTGATCTTCTGTTGAGATCAATTATATCCTAAACAATATTTTATCCCTCGCATGTTGATATGCTAATTATTTATCTTATGTTTTTAGCATGGAACTGTACATTATATCATCGAGTCCTTTTTTTTATAGAAACATTTTGCATAAAACTCTTCAGTTATTTATTTTCAATTTATACAACAAATTATTTGTTTTTTTATTTGTATTCTGACTTGATGCTGAATAGCATTTTGTTTGTTTGCTGCAGTGTGATTTTTCAAATATTTTATTATTTAATATGATCTGATTGCACGAAGTTCAAGTTCAGCTGAAACATTTCCTTTTGGCAGTCCAAGCACCAGATTATGATGTAATAGGCAGTAGATTTTAATCCGGAACTTTAGCCCATAACTTCTTAAATATCACTTAATTTTTGGAAAAATGAATGTTAAGATAGAAGAAAATGATGAAACTACTACATTTTTTGGGGCCCTATGATTAGGTTATATTTCTGAGCATATGTTTTTTATAAGGATTGCTTTTACTGAATATCTTGATGAAGATAACTGTTGTTAGAGTTGCATTTTATTCGTTGTTGCGAGAAACCAAACTATTTAGTTATTTATGCAATATCGGGGTCATCCAGATATCCATTTGTTTTCGTGGAAATAATAGCCATTTTTTATTTTTTCTTTGCAACTTGATTTTTACTCATCACAACTTTTTACAGAAACCTCATTTCTATTATCCATTGTTTCTTTGGCGATGTTGGTTTTTTTGTCTTGACCTAGTAAGCATTCACAATAAAACATTGGAGGTTAGCTTCCTTTTTCCTAAATTGAATAATTTTTTTACACAAACATTGAGGTAAACGGTAAGTGGGAGATCATCATTAGGGTGAACTTTTGATAATCTTGTATGTAATTATTTCGTCACATTAGCATCTATATAGTTTTCTTTTATCTTGTAATGGTAGCAATGACTAATATGATTTCCATGGAAAGTAAAGGATCTATTTCTAGTTTTATGCCTTTTATTTTTTCTTTAATAAATTTTGATGTTTCTCTTCAGCGATCAATTGCCATGTGCTTTCTGTCAGGGAATTCCTGTTAAAATGGTTGCCACGGGTGCTGAACATTCCGCCGCCGTGACAGAAGATGGCGATCTTTTTGGATGGGGTTGGGGTCGGTATGGAAATTTGGGCTTTGGTGACAGAAATGATCGTCTTGTACCAGAGAAAGTTTCCATCCATGATGTATGTATCTGGTTCTACTTTCAGTGAAATTCAAACTTCATGCCAAGCTCCATTTCATTGCATTTCAAATAAATTATATGTCTTGACTCATTAATTCTTGCATTCCACATATTTCTTTTTTGGGGCATTCACATACATTCCACCCAACTCTTATGTATTTACATATCTAACACCTAAACTTTTCTTTTTTACTTTTATACCAAATCTTTCATATCACATGAAAAATACCACTTTTTTCAACTTTTAAAAAAGTGAATTACACCTTTCATTCATAGGAAAGGTGGTATATGTAAAAAATAAAGGTTGGGTACTATATATTTTAATACATCGGACTTGGGTGGTATGTATGTAAATCTTCCTTCTGTATTTTTTTTTTCCAAAAAATTACTTTTTAAAATAAACCATTTAGGCGGGCTGCTAAGTTTTAAAAACCAACAAATCCTTAAATGGCTGTCGATTATGACTTCTTTATATAGATTCTTCATAAGTTGTGTCTTTGTTCTTTAGATTGTTTATGGTTAACTAATTATACAGTGAAAAAGCCGGCTGCTGCTAAGGTATCTTAGTCAATGCATAATTTTGTTAAACATTGTTGGTTATCCCTAGGACATTTGTCGCTTGAATGTGCAATTTACGCATTTGGCTGGCCAAACTGAAATCCTAAAATTTGTTTTTCTAGATGTAACAGCTGAGAAAATGAAGAAGAGGAGAGGTTGGAATTCGAGAGCCAACGCTAGCTGTTCCTCGTTATTAGGAGGAGGAATGAATTTCTGTATGAAATCGGAGAAAAGAGCGAGGGAGAGGGAGACAGACAAAGGGAGATTGAGAGAAGGTAAAAACGCAGTTAGTGATATGTGCGTAGTCGAGTGTAACACTAATGATAGTCGCATGCTTGGGCAGAACCTGAGTGATGTAGGAGGCTTTGTCGTGATTGTGATCTAAAATGACGTTCTGTGAGCTGGGTGAAGGTGAAAGTGAAATAGAATGAAATGGGTGAAGTTTGTTCGCAAAGGGAGTGACCTTGAGCCATGTGTGCTGGAGCGGAACTCAACGTAAGCTACTAGTGTCGATTATATTTTCATGTATTAGAAATGTTAGATCTAATTATATTTAGATGATGATGATATGATTGCTTTGTGTTAGGTTAGGTGAAATGTTAGATCTAATTATATTTAGTTTATATCGTCGCATATTAGGGCGGAACCTGAGCGATGTAGGAGGCATTGTCTTGTGAGCCTCATGAGAGAGTCAAAAGTGTGATCTAAGATGACGTTCTGTGAGCAGGGCGAAGGAGAAAGCGAAATAGAGAAAGGGGCTGAAGCGTGCTTACAAAGGGAGTGATCTTGAGCCATTTGTGCTGGAGTTGAGCTGAACGCAAGCTGCTGGTGTCGATTATATTTTTATGCATTAGAAATGTTACATCTAATTATATTTAGATTATGATGATATGATCGCTTTGTGTTAGGTTAGTTGAAATATTGTCTAATAATTTAATAATTAATTAATATGTTAAATTATGAATATATTTTAATTTGAATAAATTAATTAAAAAATTAGATTAAACTTTATGTAGGAAAATGTTAAAATTCTACTATAAAGTAAGAAAATTTTATAATATATATTTGAAATTTAAAAAGAGTAGGATTATTTACTGAGGCAAAACTTTTTAAGAAATGAAATGACTAATTTAATGGAATATGATAATTTAATGAAATGGCAAAATTTGAATTTATATTTGTAGATTTATATACATTTATTATGAAAGAGAGTAAGAGGTTACAATATAAGTTTTTAATACTGGTAGAATATTATTTAAATTTCTATTACTTAGAAGACATGCATGTTTATAATAATACTGTTGATAACAATAATATAGAATTTGATAATTCATTTTATAATTCACTTATATGTTAGTAAATATGGATAAAGGTAAGGTAAAATGAATCGATTGAAATAGATTTAGGTGTTAAATAATAACTACAACATGGATCAGGTAATTAAAAATTAATTGAAAAGAGTAATAGTTTAATTATTATTTTATATAAATTTTTATTATAGTACTTTTAATAGTAAGTATGATGATGATGATGATGATGATAATATCATAGAAATAGATAATATGTTATTAATTATAGTTGAAGTTAAGGTAAAATGGATCTATTAAAATATACTCAGTTGTTAAATAATAATGGTCAGAGTGGTCGGTGGCTAAAGCGCAGGTTGGTTGGCGGGAAAGTGGGCTGGCGGTGGTTAGGGAATCAGAGTGGTCGGTGGCTAAGACGCAGGAAAGGGAAGGTCTAAGGGAGGGAAAAGGGGAAGGGAAGGTCTAAGGGAAGGCAAAAGGGGAAGGGA
The DNA here is from genome assembly GCA_022702705.1 of Papilionanthe hookeriana x Papilionanthe teres. Taxonomy (NCBI): domain Eukaryota; kingdom Viridiplantae; phylum Streptophyta; class Magnoliopsida; order Asparagales; family Orchidaceae; genus Papilionanthe; species Papilionanthe hookeriana x Papilionanthe teres. The sequence continues at coordinate 39,420,531 of CM040427.1, read as the reverse complement.
AGGCAACAAAGCTAGACCAAACACTCCAGGCCAGTCATCCATAGCCCCCGCGTCACATACATAGCACTCAATGCCTATGTATTTACATATCTAACACCTAAATTTCAACTTTTATATACATGCCACCTTAACTATGCATGTAAAGGTGTATGTTTCTTTTTAAAAGTTAAATAGTGGTATTTTTGAGATTTGGGTGGCATACTTGTAAAAAGTAAAGCTTATGTGTTAGATATATAAATACATAAGATTGGGATAAGGCCCAAGGGCTAATTTTATTAAAATTGAAAAGTTACATAAAAGTTGTATGAGAAGATCCAATAAAGCCGCCCTACCCATACGATACACACACTAACATCCCAAAAAGATAAGACAGATAAAACTCAAAAATTCATAACTCGCAGAAAACGAGTTGTTAGGGGAGAGCCAGCTTAGTACTGCCTCTGCCTCTGGTTCTAGGAACGGAGACAGCTAACAAATTGCTGCATGTCGTGCCATTACCCGAAGTAACTAAAGTATCATCCATTAAGTTGTCAAGTTGGGGTGTGCCTTCATTCTTATTCTTCTCCTAGATGTGTAATCCTGTCATTCCTCATCCGAAGACTGGTTCATTTGATCAGTGTTGTCAACAAATTATCGGACATGTAGAAGTGGATGGGCCCCTTGTTCTTGACTGACAGTAACAACATTCTCATTCTGAAGAGGTGGTAAACATGTCTCCTCAGCACCTGATGCTTCCTGAGGATATGGAGTTTTGATGCTCTCCTGATTATCGGACCAAACAATATCCTTTGAAGGATCCTGCAGTGTTGTTTTCAACAGTGATAGTAGCTGTAGGTTGCCCAACTGAACCATCTGCCAATACATAAGTCGGAAGAACAGAAACAATATTGTCTCCGGTAGTGGGAGGGAGAGGTGGCAGCGTGTCAACTAGTGTTTCAATAATCAGTGGAATGCACTCGGGAGTGGAAGAGAGACATGTATGAACTGGGACAGACCTAATAACACTTTTACTTAGAGGTTTTAGATTCAGATACAAATGATAATATTGAGAAAGGGAGTGTCCAAACATACGACAGTGGGTGCAGCAAAGAGGTATTTGTTCGAGTTCTGCTTGATGCCAAAATCTCTGATGCTGTGTGCCAACTCATATCTCTCCCGGAAAAGGTAAGGTAATATTCCGTTCTATCAAAATTCGGGCTTCAAAAGACCGAGTCAGATTCACTGTAGGCGTATTAGTTTTGAGGGGTTTACCGTTTACCATAGCTAAGGCAAAGAGGAGCTCTTGATTAAAAAAAAAAAACGCAAGTATGGAGTGGTATGTATCTAAATGCTTTTAAAAAATAATATGATATTATTAAATAAGTTTTAGTTAATTAAATTTTATTTAATTAATATATCATATAAGTATAGAATATTTAGCAAATTACTTGTTGAATAATAGATAAGTTTTTTCGTGAACATTAATAAACAAGCTTGACTATGTTCATATTTAATTTATTTGACCTTCAAATTTTAAAACAATATTCTAATTTATTTACTAATTTGAGCAAACATGATTGAGTATTAATCGAGCCAAGTTCAAGCTATCAATCTAGTGCGTTGGTTCGTTTACAACTCTACTTGCAAAGTCCAATAGATTATCTCAATCCTTTAAGATTTTGGGTTATGATGTTCTCTTTTGGCTCCCCTAATGGACACTTTAACATTGGTTATTAAAACATTATGTAAATTCTGTCCATATGTCATGATGTGTGGTTTGAACTCTGCGATTCAGGAAGAGCCTTAGGATTTCATCCCAAACAGTATTAACTGTGTTTCAAAGGGCATGAAGCGGCCATTTGCACGTACAATGATTTGTCTGTCCTCAACCACTTAAAGGGGCACATTTTTTGGGACTGCAAATCAAGTCAATTAAGGTTTGTTTGGGATCAATTTGTTTTTTGTTTTTGTTTTATTGTTCTGTTTTTATAAATATGCTTGTTTGGTGTGTTTTCTGCATGTTAAAAAAAAAAGTGATCCCAAACGACCCCTTAGTCTTAAAATAAGCATAGTTCAATGTTATGTTCTATAACTGAACTTGATGTTATTAGTAATGCTAATTTGAAAATGTGGTATATTTAATAGGTGAGTGTGAATGTTCCTTGTCTATCTCCTTGCAATAATCCATGCAACTTTCACAGGTCAAGTGGCATTGGTTTGATGTTGTTGTGGTATTACATGAAATTCATATGATCTAAGTCTATAATTTATTTTTAGTTCTTATTTTTTTATTTATTTGAAGGGTGCTGGGGTATGAAAAATAAAGGGAGGGTCAAAGTTGGCTTGTTATACCAGTGGTAAAAAGTATTTTTAATCAAAAAAGCTTAAGCATTTATATGAGGACCATACCCTTGGCACTTTTACATCAATATATCACTTTTTTGAGGCGGGACTAAAACCAATACGTTCTCATGCTAAGTCCAATACTTTCTTGTGATTTAACAAAATGGTGGTGCTTTATTGGTTATGGGATGAGAAAGGTGTGGTGGCTAGGTTCTTGATTGAATTTTTTTTCATGAAAAAAATTCTTATTGATGCCAATTTACCTAAAGACCCTTATTGATGATCTTCTTTGATTTTCTTTTCTCTTTCCTTCAAATTTTGTTTGGATTGCTAAGAAAAGCTTCTATGAAAATCTTGTAATTTATGTTTGGGATGAAACATTGATAGTGGTTTCTCAAGTTTTGTGTTGTATGATAGGTGAAAGAGGAATCCTTGGGGTTAGAGAGTATTGATGGGGCAAAATTGTGAGACAATTAAACCAAAGCAGACAATATCTCGATAGGTAAGAGTTCAACATGTTACAAATGATATTAGGCCATTACACCGGCCTAAAGATGGGAACTAAGTGTCATATAGGACAAAATGCTACGTTATGGGAGCTATCTCTTGAACTTTAGATGAGATGAAATGCTACATGATGGGAGCCATGTCTTGAATCCGTGGGTGGCCACCTTTAGAATTTTATTTACATGGTGGATGATTCTTGGTTAAGACCATTGATGAAGATGTCAGTTTCATAAGTGGGATAGATTACGAAACCGCTTTAGTAAAATGAGGTTATTAGGCCAAAGCGGATAATATCTCAATGGGTGAGAGTTCAGGCTGTTACAATTCACTCCAGGCCTGCTGATGACTTTCAATTTTAATCTTCAATGATGTTCAATCAAGTAATAGCTTGCTTTTTGACTTTTTTAGGAACATTGAAATTAGAGCACTCAAGTGTTCAAAGAATCTTTAATTTTACTTTTAAATTCATTAAGGACAACCCTTTTGGCATTCTTTGAAAGATTTAGTTATGTTTTATTATTAGCAGCTGCAAATTTTGCATATGATGTTACATATTTAAAACCTAATTTTAATTATAATGTTATCTATTTAAGAACTTATTTTTTTAGGGGGGTGAATGGTTATTTTGCTGAGTTTGTTTGTTTGTTAAAACTTTAGGGTATATAAAGACCAGCTAACGGACCGAACCCCCACCAATAACTCAGATTGCTCGGGGTTGGATAATCTATCAAATGCTGGTTCAGTGTGGAGGATATAGGTTGTTTAAGAAGAGAGAATCGTTGGTTCCTTAGAGTCATTTCTCTTTTCTTCATTCTTCGCATCTTGTCTTTATGGATGGAAATTGGCTTCGCTGCGCCCTTCATAATCAAAAAGCTGCAAAAGTCTAGAGCCACTTGGGTTATTTTTGGAATCTTTTTCAGTAATTGTGAAGCATCATGAGTGGTAGTAGTAGTATTATTTTTTAGAGTATTGTAAATTGCAATTCTGAAACCATGATAGTTGTAGGAACAAATGTATGGATATCACTAATAACCATTCATTTTTATAATGGACCAATTGTTTAATATCTATCAAATACTTATTTTTGCCCATCCTGAAGTTCTTATGATGGGAGTTTTATTATAATATATGTGAGTACTTGCACAACTATCAAGGCTTTTACCAACTATATTAGTCGCACCCACAACAAATGATGCTTATTATTTATGAATTTATCTCTATTTTAAGAATCTCTTCTCAAAGAAAGAAAACGGCAAGTACCATGAGAAATTGGCTTAGTTTGTTTGTGTTTACGTATTCTTTATATTATTATTATGCAAAAATGAGTAACAGCCTTTCTGGAGTGCATCTTTTGCATAACTTTGTTGGCTTTGTTATGTAGATTCTCACAGCCAGATGTTATTTACTATTTTTTAACTTGCAACATAATTTCTCGTATTGATATTCCTTCATTTTGCCGTTGTGTATTCAATTATTATTTGGACAGCGGATGGTACTTGTTGCATGTGGCTGGCGTCACACAATAACAGTTTCCTTCTCTGGTGCTCTCTACACTTACGGATGGAGCAAGTATGGTCAACTGGGGCATGGAGACTTTGAAGATCATCTCATTCCGCATAAATTGGAAGCCCTCAAAGACTCCTCAATATCTCAGGTCTTATGAAATTTCTCGATTTTTTTTTTCGTTCCGTTTTCTTTAAATGTATTTTTGGCAGTTCCACCGGTAACCACAGAATACGAACAACATGGTATACTGAAATCCCTTCATTTGTTTCTATGTTAAATTCGATGGTAGGTAGGCTCATTAATGTAGTGGATTTTTTTTCCCCGAAGCATGATGCATTTTATTAATAGCAAGAGATAAAAGGATCCCGCTTAGGCATTTTGCTGGAGATCCATCAAATTTCTCGAAAGGTGTATATGAGTCATCTATATCTCTACTAAAAAATCTAGTTTGATCTTGAAGGGCATAAACAAGGTAGGAATTTGGAGAGGGAGTATTTACTTTTGGTGAATAGGGAATGATTTTAGGTATTGGCTGAACGTAAATTGATTTCGTTAGATGTTAGATTTTAATGGAGATGATTTTCTTGATTTTCCCAATGTAAATTTTGATGTTTGATTCTACTTCCTCCTCATCATGGTAATTGTTTTTTCCCTCTTGGTATACAGAGAAAGAGGAGAGAGATTACAAAGAGAAGGGAGAGAGAGAATTGTTGGCCAAAAGGGAATTGAGGGATTCTAGAGGATTTTGTTGCCTCAGTATTGAATGAAAAATAACTATATTGAGGGCTCTATTTAGAATTTCCAGTCATTCAATTTAGTTTGTAATTAGAAGCATAATAGTAGATATTTTTTAAATAATTTAATCTTAACCTTTTCTTCTACCAATTCTTCCTCTCCTCAATTTGTCGTCCATCTTAGATAATTAATAAAATAATAAGCAAATATTTGAAGGGTGGTCGGCCTTGCCCCTCATTATTTAATTTAAAAAAAAATATATATATTCTGGAGGGTGGCAGGCCATATAATGGATAAAGAGAAAAATTGTGTGTTTTGTTTGTTCCATGCAGTCTATGTAAGCTAAATATTTTTTTTCCTGTTTTATCCGTTTGTAATCATCATGTGACTTAGCCTTGATATAGGATTTCTCACTTCCTTATAATTTTAATCTTGATTTAACATGCATTCGGGATAATGCATCGACCACTTAAAATATGCATAAGTTAGAAGTTATTAATCTTAAAATTATTTGATTTTGGATGAAATTTGAAGAATGTTAAAGCATAGTTTTGAAAATGAAGGGCTTATATTATGAAGTATTGACTATAATTAATGATTATAGAAGTTACACATGATTGAAATTTCATAACATTGATTAAATTTAATCTCACTTTCAATCAATAATAAAAATCATGAAGAACAAACAGTAGAAGAAAGGAAAGACGAAGACAAATAAGTTCTAGAAAAAGTAAGCATCATGCTTGTATAAGAAGATAACTTCTAGGAATTTAAGTCTTACACTTGGTCCACAATCAAAATTACAGAATAGATAAATAAGAATTTGCACATTGATGCGGGGGCATTCCACGATCATGGACAAGTCGGAATCTCATCCCTTTCCGAACTAAATCTGGAAAATGTTTCCCTATAGGTTGCCGCAGGCTTGGGGGCCCCCTTCTTTTGATATTTAAAATAAAATGAGAGTTATTTTGAGGGGGACCATTTGATGTTGTTTTGTTGATTTTAGATTTTTGTCTTGTTTTTATGCATTTAGGGACTGTGTTCTCTATTTTTTTCTACCCAAAGAGTGTTGCATCTTCCTCTTTTCGCAAATAGTATGTCTATGGATTGTTCACGAGCATGCGATGGATCTCTCTAGATAGTTTTGCATCATCGTAATAGTTCTTTTGTGGTTCTCTCCGTTGTCTTCAATCCTAACAATCATCAAAATTTTCTATTACCTTACAAACTTCGTCGACCTCCCATATTCTTTTTGTATTGATATTCCACAACCTTCTGTTGAATTCGATCCTTGAACACCCTCTAGAAATCATATAATTGTATCGTTTGATATGAGTCCCAATTCCTAATTTTAATTTCTGACCATAACCCTAAACCTTTAAAATCTCACATTTCTTTCTCCACCAAAAATCCATCTCGACAACTATCATCTAAACCTAAACTCTCAGCTAACCTTAGCCCACAATTCCATCCAAGCTGAAACCTTGAAATAAGTAGCAAGTCACTATGTTGCTAAGAAGAAACCCTTGTTGAAGTTTCCAGATTTATAACCTGTAAATAGATTAGGAAAAAATTAGGAATCAATTTGTATTAATTTGTATTAATTTGTAATCCCTTAAATCAAGGGAATTAGTTAGCTTCCTTTTCTAGTTAGTTTTCTTTTCTTCTTTTTGTAATCTCCTCTATATAAACACCTTGTATTATCAAATCCAAGGTAAGGAAATAACAAGGATTATTTTCCTGTTTTTCTGGTTTCCTTCCACATGGTATCAGAGACCTAAAAATTTTTTCTGGGATTTGGAAGCCTTCATTGCTTCTGTCTTCTTCCTTCGCGTCGATTGGCTTCGTCTGCGTCTTCCGCTGCTCGTCCGAACGCTTCGTCTTCGTTCGCCGTCCGAAAGCTTCGTCGTGCGCTGAATGCTCCGCACCGAACGCAGCGACCGTATCGTCTGTGTTTTGTTGAACCGCGTCGTCCAGGTTCCTTCGCGCGCCGAACGACGATCTGCTTCCGCCTCGTCCTCGATGCTCTGCTAGGTCTCTAAGACGACCGTCGTCTTCTGATTTCGCGGAACGCCTCCCTCGTGTCGCGTCGTCCGCCTTCCTCGTCGCGTCGTCCGCCTTCCCCGTCGCGTCGTCCCCCTTCCTCGTCGCGTCGTCCGTCGTCCGCCTTCCTCTTCGCGGTCGTAGAGCAGAGCCCGCATCATCTGTTCGCAGGAAATTTTTTTTCTGCGATCTCTTTCCCGAAAATAAAGAAGCCAGGAGCATCTCTTCGATCTCTTTCCCGCAGGAATATATTTTTTTTGTAGGAGTTTTTTCTTTCTCGCAGTCTTTATTGCTGCAAACTTCTTCGTCACCATGTCAATGTCAGAAACTGTCTCCAGCAATTCCAACCCGTCCGAAGAATCCAATAGTGTTCGGAAAATTGGAGAGTTGCAGAATATTCCGGCATCCAACGCATTCAACGGGAAGAAGCTATCTCAAATGGTCCCAAATCGTCCGCACATACCTAAAGGGCAAAGGGAGGCTTAATCACCTCCTTGGAACCGGACCAAAAAAGAGGGATCCAACCTTTGCAGCATGGGACGAGGAGGGTTCCATAATTATGTCCTGACTGTGAGATTCTATGGACCCAACAATCAGTGACACTTGCATGTTCTTGAATACCGCAAAGGAAATTTGGGACTATATCAACCGCACATACTCGAAGGCCCGTGATGCTGCCCTTGTGTACGAAATCAAGGCGAAAACCGGAGCCACCAAGCAAGGAGACAAATCTGTCACAGAGTACGCAACTCTGTTGCAAAATCTTTGGCAAGAATTGGATCACTATAGGGTAATTGAGATGAAATGCCCTGATGATGCGGCCACCTTGAAGAAGTTCATTGAGAAGGATCGATATATGATTTTTGGCGAGGATTGAATTCGAATTCGATCGAGTGAGGATCCAAATCCTCGGCAAGGAGGATACACCGTCTCTGAAGAGACAATCTCCCTAATCCGAGCGAAGAAAGTCGGAGGAGTGTCATGTTAGAACCACATACTATGGATGGGTCGACCGCAATAGTAAAGACAAATCAAGAGAAGTCGAAGAATGATCCGCCAAACACTCCGGCAGTAGAAAACCAAGTGAAGGAGAACAAAGACAATCTTTGTGTACCTACCGCAAGAAACCAAGGCATACAAGGGAGAAGTGTTGGAAGCTGAATGGTAAACCTCCAAGCCGAGAGTGGGGGCAACAAAGACCTCAAGCGAATGTGGCAGAGCAGCCCAATATTGAGGAAAAGTCAGAACAAGTTCAGCAGTGAAGAAATTGAGAAACTAAGAAGCTTGTTGGGATCTCTTGAGAAAACTTCTGGAACTTGTTCGATGAGCTCTTTCGAGAAATCTGTTTACATGAATGTCTTAGACAAATTCTATACTGACTCTTGGATCATAGACTCCGGTGCTACCGACCATATGACCCCCACATCTCAACTCTTCCATTCCTATACCCCATGTCCAAGTAACAGGAAAATTGTCGTGGCCAATGGTTCTTTAGCTACTGTTGCAGGGATTGGAGATATACATGTCACACCTAGCCTTATCCTTAAAAATGTTCTCCATGTACCTAAACTGTCAACAAGCCTTGTATCCATTCAAAAGTTGACTCATGATCTCAAATGCTATGTTGTTTTTTCTCTTCTTATTGTGTTTTCGGGACTGTGACTCGGGGAGGAGGATCGGACTCGTAAGGAAAGGAACGGTCTTTACCACGTCGAACCATCACGGAAAATTAGGAGAAACTTGTCTTCATCGTTCCTAAGTACCTCAAACAAAGATGTCATTCGGCTATATCACTTGCGCTTAGTCATCCCTCTTTTAAGTCTTAAATATAATGTTCCCTCACTTATTCCAAGGATTAGATATTTCTGAATTTCATTGTGACATTTGTGAATTGGCTAAACATATCCGTGTGTCTTTTCTTATTAATAATAAAAGAAGTTCTCATCATTTTCATTTGATTCATAGTGACATATGGGGACCTTCCACTATACCTAACATTTTTGGGGCTCGTTGGTTTGTATCCTTAATTGATGATTGCACCCGGGTTACATGGCTCTTTCTTCTTAAACAAAAATCTGATGTTAGTACTGTTATACCTAATTTTCATTCAATAGTTCAAAATCGATTTGGGGTCGAAATAAAAAGTTTTAGGACGTGACAATGCTTGTAGACTACTTCAATCGGATTCTATCTCCTTACTTTCAATCACAGGGGATTATCCATGAGTCATCCTCGTGTGGAGACACCCCAACAAAATGGGGTAGTCGAAAGAAAGAATGGACATTTACTCAACACCACCCGAGCCTTACTATTTCAAGGAATGTTTCTAAATCACATTGGGGAGAAGCCGTTCTTCATCGCCACATATATGATAAATGGACTTCACTCCCGTGTGTTAGAAAACAAAAGCCCCATAGAAGTCCTCGATAGCTTCTACCCTCACTTGAACCTCAAATGACCTCACACTTAGGAGTATTTGGGTGTCTGCATTTGTTCATGTCCACAAACAACATAGAGGAAGCTAGACCCTGAGCCATCAAATGTATTTTCCTCGATTACTCATCCACTCAAAAGGGATACAAATGTTACAACCCTCTACTGTGAAAATTTTACATCTCTGCAGATGTCACTTTCATGAAAATAAACTTTTTTCTCCAAGTCCTCTCTTCAGGGGGAGATGTCAATGATGGAAGATAGTACTTGTGAGTCCTTTGAACCACTAAAAAATATTGACCTTCCGCATGTGCCGGCCCGTGTTGTTGAGCTGGAATCCCCAGAGCCAAATTCTCCTCATATCCCAGCTGAACCTGAGTCCTCTAAACCAATCACATCTAAGTCACCCGATCCTATCACTCACAATTTTCCAAGATTTTCTCAGGTGTATTCAAGGAGAAAGACCGTTCCTGAACCGACACAATTCCAAGAATCCAATCCAAATTCGGAAATGAAATTACGGTAAGATCAGAACCACTTTATCCACTATCTCACTATGTCTCTCTTAAGCGCCTATCACGAAGCTCAAAAAGGTTCATTGTGAGTTTGAACACCATCTCCATCCCTAAAAATGTGTCCGAAGCATTGTCAAAAGGGAATGGAGGGATGCGTATGAGAGAGGAAATGGGTGCATTAGAAAAGAATAAAACATGGGAGATTGTTGATAAACCGAAAGGAAAGAACATTGTTGATTGCGAGTGGATTTTTACATTGAAGTACAAGGCTGATGGATCCCTTGAAAGATATAAAGCAAGGTTAGTAGCCAAAGGGTACACTCAGACTTACGGGGTGGACTATCAGGAAACCTTCGCTTCTGTAGCAAAAAAGAACACTGTGAGAATCTTGTTATCATTGGCTGCTCACTTCAAGTGGAAATTGTTACAGTATGATGTGAAGAATGCATTCCTACATGGTGACCTAAATGAGGAAATCTACATGAACATCCCACCGGGATTTGAAGGAGACACAGGAAACAAGGTGTGCAAGCTGAAAAAGGCACTGTATGGATTAAAACAATCTCCAGTAGCATGGTTTCGTGCATTTTCAAAAGTCATGAAGGAATCCTGGATATAAACAAAAGCAAGTGCGACCACACTCTTTTCATTAAACATTCAATTCAAGTAGGTAATCTGCCCTTTTAGTCATGATGGACGACATCATAGTGATTGAAATGATGAAAGAGAAGCATGAATTGGCATCGAGACTAGTAAAAAATTTGAAACAAAGGAACTAGGGAAATTGAAGTACTTCCTCGGTATTGAGGTGACATATTCCACACAGGGGATTTTCATATCTCAGCAAAAGTACGTGATTGATTTATTAGCTGAAACAGGGAAGACTGGTGTAAGCCGATCTCTACTCCAATATAAGTTGGGAGAGGCTAAAGAAGAACCAAGTGTGGACAAAAGAATGTACTGCAGAGGTCTAGTTAGTCGACTCATATACTTCTCACATTCGACCGAACATAGCATGTTACGTAAGTTTGATCGATCAATTCATGCATGATCCAAGAGAACCTCATCTTCGGTAACAGCTACGGGATACTTACATTACTTGAAAGGCAATCCAGGAAAGGAATCTTGTTCAAAAGGAATGACGCTCTTACTTCGGAATCTTACACCGATCGTCGACTATCGTTCGCTCACTGAATGGACGAAAGATCAACTACAGGATATTGTACTTTTCTTGAGGTAACCTAGTGACATGGAGGAGCAAGATGCAAAATGTAGTGGCAATGTCATCTGCGGAATCAGAATTCAGGGCTATTGCTCAAGGAATATGTGAATTACTGTGGTTGAGAATCATTTTGGATGATTTAAAAGTCTAATGGGAGGGTCCTATAAAGCTTTCATCTGTGACAATAAGTCAGTTTATTAATATAACTTCATATACCCTATACAACATGATAGAACGAAAGCTTATCGAAATTGATAGACATTTCATCAAAGAAAAACTGGAGGAAGAGTTAATATGTATGTCTTATGTTCCATCGTAGAAACAACTGCAGATGTTATCGACAAAGTTGAACAGTTCAAGTTTCCACGATCTTGTATCCAAGCTGGGAATGGAAGACATCTATTCCTCAGCTTGAGGGGGAGTGTTGAAGTTTCCAGATTTATAACCTGTAAATAGATTAGGAAAAAATTAGGAATCAATTTGTATTAATTTGTATTAATTTGTAATCCCTTAAATCAAGGGAATTAGTTAGCTTCCTTTTCTAGTTAGTTTCCTTTTCTTCTTTTTGTAATCTCCTCTATATAAACACCTTGTATTATCAAATCCAAGGTAAGGAAATAACAAGGATTATTTTTCTGTTTTTCTGGTTTCCTTCCACAGCCCTCAATGAGGTGTTCAGGAGCCTATCATAGAAGAGATGCAGCAGGAAATCTCCAATGTCAGTGTAGGCTAATTGATTTTGAAATGCAGTAATAAGGGGAAGTCATCCATAGTAACAGTGGTGACCACTGGATGGAGGAAATAATGAAAATCCTTTTCACCTAGGAGCCTCAAGCGACGAAGAGCTGATTTCACGTTGGTTGAACATTGGATATAGAAGAGGTAGTTTTTTTTAGTGAAGGTTAATTTTCTAGATTTTGATAGTTCTATAGATCATTACGAGTTCATTGAGTGGCTCCATACAATGGATTACATCTTCGAGTACAAGGATGTTCCACTAAACAGAAGGGAGAAGTTAGCTACTATTAATTTTAAAAAAACAATCTTTCTTTGTGGTGGGAGAATCTGAAGCATTTGCGCCGGTGAGGGAAAATTCAAGATTACGACGTAGTTCAAGACGAAGGAGATACAATGCAAGTTCCTTCTAGCAAACTACACATATGATATTTTTGTAGACTTCATTTGTAGGAAAAAGATTTCTCAGTAGAGGAGTGCACCGCTGCATTTGAACAATTTATGTTGAAGTGTGAGTTGTTGGAGCTCGAGAAGAACAATATAGCCCGATATATTGAAGAATTGAGACCATCCATTAACCCTTATTGCATGATATACGATGTCCAAAACTTAGCCTTGAAGTTAGAGGGACAACATGGTAATATCAAGTTTCTACTACCTTTCAAAAAGAGTTCAACCATCGGATTAGGCAATGAGAGCACACCGACTAGAAGACTCAGAACTATCCCCCATGAAGAGAAGATAGCACATGAGTAAGGGAGGGTTGATCGGGTCAACATTCTCAAGACATTTCCAGCCAAGAAGTGCTTTAAATGTCATGAATATAAAGGATACATTTAACTACGCAAACATAAGTGATTTCTTCTACTGAATAGCTGCATTGGAATAAGCATATAGTGAAGACTTAGGTGAGGAAACTTGAGAGGGGTACCAGTTACCCGCAGATGATGGTGTGACGCTTATGGGTTGGTGAGTTCTTCAGAACAAGCCCTAGAGAAATCAATATTGACTTGAACATATCTTTCAGACCCATTGTACTATGAAAAGAAATGTATGCAGTCTCATTATAGACGAAAATAATTGTGAGAATGTGGTGTCTATATAGATTATGGACGAATTGAGTTGTACTACCTAAAAGCATTCTCAATCATATATTTTGATTTAGTTTATGAAAGGGAATTAAATCAATGTCGGCAAGATGTGTATTGTAGAATTTTCAATTGGAGATAACTTGCTGGATCAAGTGTGATATGTTGTGCTTATGGATGCATGTCACATTTTTTTTGTGCTGACTATTTTAGTATGATAGGTATGCACTTTCTGATGACCTAAAAACACCTAGTTTGTTAAGAATGGGAAGTGTATTGTACTTCTGATTTTCAGTGAGTCAATATTGACGAGTTCTTAGATATATGTGCTATAATGCATCATGCTACATTTCTAATGAGATCTGCCTTGGTGATATTAGAAGACAATGAGATAGATGAGTCAATATTTTAGGCAGTGCGACCTCTATTAGAGGAGTTCTAGAATATTCTGATTGATAGCCAACCACTTGAATTGCCACCTGTATGAGAGATTCAACAAGCTATAGACCTAATTCCAAGCTCAATATTTCTTAACAGACTAACCTACCAGGCGTGAACAATAGAGTATGATGAGCTGTAGAAGTAGGTTGAGGATCCGATGGCTCAATGACTAGTTTGTGAGAGCACCATTCCATTTGCTGTACTAGTCTTGATTGTATCCCAAAAGGATGAGTCGTGGTGTATGTGCGTTGATAGCAGGGTCTTGATCAATATCACTATCAAGCATTGGTTTTCCATTTTGAGATTGAATGATTTTTTTGATCAGTTAAGCATATTCGTTGTCTTCTCTATGATTGATTTGTGCAATATTTTTTATCAGATTAGGATGAGACTAGGTGATGAATGGAAGACAAATTTCAAAATATATGATATGTATTGTATGAGTGGACAATAATGTCCTTTGGGGAATAATTGTTGAAGGAGTTATCAGACGTTCTAATTGATAGTTTACCTCTTGGCTGGTTGCCACTAAAAGTGGTCCAACATGTCATAGATTTCATTCCATGATCAATTTTTCCAGATTAGCCTATTTATCAGAAGCGCCCAACCGAGTAAGAGTGAAAGAAGAAGATTATATATTCAACATCTTCAGAACTGGTTCATGATAGTACTCGTCGATGTGCAATTCCAGTTTAGGTTGGGTCAAAAAAGAATAGTTATTTATTCTATCAGGACACAAGTATTTTAGAATTGTATTATGCATATATGATCATTGATTTTGTAATGAAGCTCCCCAAATATAACGTGGCAATGACTTTGCTCTGATGGTGATATACTAAATTTTGAAGCTTCCACCGACGAAGGCAAATATATCAAAATTTAAAGCTTCCACTGAAGAAGGCAAAGCCTCTCATACCTGGAGAAAAAGACGCGGGATGTTGATACGAGCCCCAAATGAGAATGCGAGCGAGAGATAGGGACGCAAGAGGTTGAGTCAAACCGTGCATAGAGCGAAGCGGTGCATGAAGTTAAGCGGGAGTGAGATATGAATATCATGATTGTGGGATGCCGTGATTGCGGGGATTTCGTGATCGCAGGAATCGACCTGAGTATTCTTCTAATCAGGGAGCAATTTTAGTGGGATTTCTTGCTCTTTTTGGTTATCACGGTTTTGGTAGACCCCTATTTCCTATTTATTTATTTATAATAAACTTATATTCTAGTAGGAGTCTATTTATGTATTATGTTTTGAATATTTGGGGACTTTTATGTGCTTTTGAGTTTTTGGAGATTTTAATATTTGGTTTATACTTTAATGAGTTTTGTATCCTTCTCCTTTTGTAAGTATAGTGTATGTATTTTGTTCGGTAATAGATGGTGAACTTCCTCGCTGCTCCTTTCTCACCACTTTGTCATCTCCCTCTCTATTTTCAGTAGCTATAGCTCTCGAATAGCTCAAACCTGTTGTCTAACAATAAATTTTGCCGTTTTTCCCTCTCCAGATGTCGTCGTCCCCACATTTTTTTTCTTTGTTATTTGGCAACCAACTGCACCCTAAATCTGTTTTCCAGTCACCTTCTAAGATTCATAGAACGATATAATTTATTTTCTTATTCATGTGTACTTATAAATGTAAAATCATCTTGTGAGGAGGATTCTTTACTATATCATCATAAATGATTTTATTGTTTTTTGTATCCTTAATATGACCAATCTCTTGTTCAAGGGAGTTGATGAGATATAATATATGTGATACCTCTTGGCACTTAAATATTTGAGGAATTATCTTAGGTGGTTCTAAAACAAGTGCTAGTTTCACTAACAAGCATGATTTGACTTGATTGAATGCTTTGATTTGTCATTGAAGTTGAGATTTCTCTTAGAGCAAGTTCAAGCAACCACTCTATTATTTGTTTTTCCCCATGAGTAATGAAGATAGAATGTAATGTAGCATGAGTTGAGCCAATGCCAAGTTTATAATGTGTAAAACTACATCACAACGTTTATGAGAGTAGTCTTAGTGATTGGAATATCTCTAGAAGATGTGTCCGTGCTGATGAAGTACAAGACAAGGTTGCATCTCAATATATCTACCGGGATCCTCTTCTCTATTAAAGATTTTGGTCCGCTATTTTGCTTGCTTTGATGATTGAAAAAATGAACAAGGCCAACTTCGTCAAACCTCCTGTTAAGAAGGAAAGGAGATAAATGATATCTAGAGAGTGGAATAGAAAGTGTATTGATAGAGCTAACTGTACAAATTCTTATTCTAAAATTATTCTAATTTGTGATCACTGTTAGATCTCAATATTGAGGAAAAGGACGGTAAAAATTTCATCCATAAATATTTTTGGAGAAGTTCAAGAGATATGTGAATGGGAAGATTGCTATCACCGTCGAGCACATTGAAGCTCTAAGGACGATAAACTGCCTGGACTCAATAATTTTCACTGTCAAGCACATTCATTTAGAATTGCCTAGGCTCTTAATGGCCATGCCAACAAGAAAAAGTGGAGTTTAGAATGATGACAACCGACTCTAGCAACATGAGGAGATATTCACTTTGTTGATCAAAATGTAGCGGGAGATTGTCCATTCCATCTCCAGTCAGGGGAGTCCAAAGAATATGTCTAGTCAAGCAACTAACACTCAAAATGAGTCCTTACCCCATCAAATGCTCTCAACTGGATTCAGGAAGACAAGAAAATGTTGATAAACAGAAAGTGCCATGTTTGCTTTGCAAGCACCCAATTGTGCATCCATAATGTGTTGTATACAAATATACCTCTTGACATTTACTGAGTATTTTTTTTTTTCACAATAGTTCAATAAAACCAACTCTATAAGAATAAAGTAAGATACATTATTATTAGGGACAAGGATTGCTATTCTGACTTGTTGGCGTCAAGATATATAAGAAGGATGAGAAACTTAAGCACATATTTTATCTTGTTGATGGGCATACTAGAGAAGCTCGGATCAAAACTAAGGCTTATTACAATGGAGAATCCATGGCAGGCTGAGGAGAAGAGGTAAAAGTATTGATCCTAATACTCTGGAATCAAGAGCCAACACTTTAATTAGCTAGTGGATAAATATGAATAGCCTTTTTGGGAATCCGAAAGGATTGATTACCTAGGAGAGTAAGGCATCATGCTTGATTCCTTTATGGGCAATCCCTTGTGGCCGAGAAGGAAGATTCCTTCGAGCCAACCTAACAACAATCTTGTTCCTCCACTTTGGAATTTCAATGAGTGGACATCTTCAAGTTCCCTAGACCACATCACATTAACTGGCTTAGCAGGATGATTCTATTTAAGATCATGGGGTAATGCACCTCAAGATCTTATAACAAGTCTCAAATCTAGGATTTCCATGAAGTGCTTGCCAAGCTTTCCATAGGATCCACTCCAACTTTACCTTGGCCTTGGTAGCCACCTAAAAAAAGGGTTTACAATATGATGAATAACAAATCACTTAGATTTATCCAACAATTTATTAGGAGAAATTCTTTTTTTCAAGGGAGAAGCAAATTTTACTTTCAATTGCTTATTTGCTAGTTCATTTAGGATAACTTTATCAATAGGAACAATTGAAGTCATCGGGGGCTCTTCTAGAAAAAAATCATCTAGGAAAAAAAACTATTTAGTGTTATAAAGAAAACTATTTTCTTACACATATAATCAACTCTCCCATGATTTTGGAGATGACCACTTGAGGTATTCACTGAATGGACAAGGGGTAATCTTCAGAACTAGCTCAATTTGAGTCACAATGAAAGCAAGGATGATGACCTCCTCATTTTCTCCTTGGCGACTTCCGAACTTACCTTCCTTCTCTTCGGGTTCTTTTCTCTATTCCATCTTTCTCTAAAATTTATCACTATGGTGTGCTCAGAAACTTTTGATTTGGTTTGTTAGAACCTCCACACTCGCAAGTTTTTAGCTCAAAGTAGCAGTAAGAAGAAAGAAAAATCCTGACCTTACAACCCTTGCACTGCAAAGTGGGAGGGTCTTTTAAGGAAGCAAGTCATATTGATGTCGACAAAGCTTCAAAAATTTCAAATCATTGCACTTTTCAACACTGACAGAATTTTAATATTAAATGCATATTAGTACACTAATACATTCTTTATAGAAAACGAATAAAACGGTAAACTTGGCATGGGGAAGAGAAAGAATTGTACGTAAGGAAAGAGCTAAATAATGATTCCAACTTTATTGAGAACAATTATTCTTGCAATCATTCTCTTTATTCTTCTTATGGCCACGTTTCGAAAATAAGAGAGGGTTGGGAAACTAGCTATACATGCAAGATGCTCTAATGATAGAGTGGTCAAACCAAGATGAGTTAAAGGCAAACTTGTTAGTCGGGTCAAAGGAGAACACGTGATGCCAATTTCACAGTGGAATAACTACAGAAAAATCACTAGTCTGGTTCAAGATGAACTCGCCAGTTGGTTTCAAGACAAATAACTTGATGAAATAAGGGCAGATTTGCTAGCAGGGTTCAAGATGGCCTCGGCTACAAAGTTCATGGAGCATTCACTTGACTCAATTAACTTAGTCGATCCTATATTCTGCCAAGACCTGGAGCAACTTGGTAACTACCATGAGGGAATTAAGTGACTTCCACATGGCCAACCTTTCTCAAGTTGCATGCCTCTTGTATTTTACGATTAATCTGTTGGTCTTACTTTTGTTTTTTTATGTTTTAAATGATATGGCCTTTTCTATAGCGCTCAAACTTCATTCTTCACCTATGATACTGGGGTTTGCAGGGAGAACTAGGTAGTGCAATTTTGTTCAGTCTGGCCCAAAATTATTCTGCCATTGAGCCTTATAGTGGATTTTTTCCCTACTCTCCTTTTTTTATCTCTTTTGCTCTCTTCTCTTTTCTTTGCTAGATAGGGTATTGGTATAATTCTTGAACAGACAAGTTACGATCCAATAACCTGTGTTTGTATGTATGTCTTCATTTAAAAAAATAGCACTTCGAATAATCTTTGAATTTCATATTTCATTAGATAAATATTTCTTTTCATATCTTAACAAAATTTCTTAAGCTTTGCAATAGAATTAGCTTTTGTTGATCTCTGTATGCATGGATCTGTGATTGTCACCAGCTTTGTCTATGATGCAAATTTGATCACCTCCAAGTCACCATTGCCACCTTGATTATCACACCGACTTTGACTTTACCAGTTCGACGATCTTTGTGAATTACGTTCTTGTGCATCATCAATTTTAGTAGTTGCCATAGTTTCTTCTCAGTGTAGTTGTCATCTGTTGAAGGCATCACCCACTTCGTTGAGGACCCTCATGATTTGTTTGACTTACCCGAGCAACCATTTATCGTCGGCTGCCACTTCTTTCCCACCATCAGGTTTTATCAACCTTCCTTCCCACTGCTTCTTGTCATCTAGGGATAAGGTTAATCTTTGATACCACTTGATGCGTGCACGACTACACACGAACAATAAATAAGAAACATAATGCTTTTATTACCTCAATTAGTCAGATCCCCAAATAAAGTGAGTCCCCTTATTTGTAGGTAGACATCCGTGGCAACAAAGGTAAACATGGGAAATACAAGGCTTGATAGCTTGAAGAAAAACAAGAAATAAACTAAGGTTTAAGTATTAATTAGAGATTATAAGCAGCTTTGTCCTGCTTTTAAGAGTTTTCTTTTTGGAAGAGGAGTGGCTGATGTTGTTGGGGCTTTGGGACTTGAGAGAGCACATGTAGTTGGAGAGTGTTAGAGAGGAATTCAATGAAAAACTTCTTCCCTGTATGTTTGCCTAGTTTTGCTCTATTAATGGAACTACAAGCTTATTTCTTTCTCCAAACCAAATTAAAATTAGCCCTGCTCTATCTGTCGTTTTCCTTGATGCAGTGGCCCACATTTCATCCATCATATTTGTTGAATAAGACCAAGAGCTAATTCTATATCACTTATTTCTATAGCCAATAAAAGAAATTCTAGACTAGTTACCTGAATAATTTCCCGACAGTTAGAACATTTCAACTGTGAAAGCATCCCCTTTCTTCAAGAATCAAAGCGATCTTTGGTATTTAGATGTACTGTTTCCATCACCCCTCTTAGCAACCTAGCCTACAACCTCCCTTCTCCAGAAACCATTTCCTTTAGTCTTTGCTTCTTTCTGTAACTATACTTTGTTTCTCTCTTTCTCACCTTTTTTTTTCTTATTATTTGTTTCTTTTATTCCATACAACTGGTCTACTCCAGAATAATCTTAACAAAATTATTAATTATACTAGTCCATCATCCAAACTCTGGGACCTTACTCATAACAAAAAGAAGGATGATCATAATAAATGATCTAAAATAAAAGAAACATAATCTTATCAAATAGATACGTTTAAATACATCAATAAAACAATCCTAATATTTCCTGCACATAAATAATTACTAATGAAGTAGGAAAGTTGATTCATCATTTACGCTGTTGACATCACTTGGTATGTGGTGTGTGACATCATCATCTCTCCCAGGGATGCACATGCGCGTTGATGATTTTATTAAGGCTATATTTGGTATAGTAGGTGTTTTCTTACAAATAATAATATTTAAAATCATTTTTAATAACAACGTATGTTATATAGCATAAAAGTGTTGGTTTTTTTTGCTTGGAAGTGCATATGTACGCAGAAAACAAAATTTTTTTGGTGATGTACCGCAGTTGAATGATTCCTATCATAGTAGTTTAAAATTTTAAAGTTTTCTTATTTTTTTTTTTATAAAAGACGTACCTGTTAGGAATCTACTTGTTGGAAGAGCCAGTGTAATTTCAATAGTTGAGCTAATTTAGTGTTGGTACTCCGTCTGTCTAGATGCTATGCATATTGTTTGCTACATTCAAGTTTATTTGATATGTTTCCAACTTCATATTTTAAGTAGATTTATTTAGAATTCATAATTTCTGCGATATAATTTGTTTAGATATTTTCTTTCCTAATATTTTATTATTCTTATGTTCTTCAGGTATCAGGCGGGTGGAGACATACTATGGCTCTCACATCTGATGGAAGTTTATACGGCTGGGGCTGGAATAAGGTTTCGATCATTAGAAAGAAAATCTCTATTTAATTTATAAAAGATCTATATTTTGTGTTTGCTTGTATACAAAAATAAACAGTTCATTTGGAAGGTCATAGAATTATTTAGGGGGTTTGATGTGAACCAAATACTTGTATTTTTCGAGCGAGGATATATTTCTATCCTAAGAGTTAGCTTTTGAAATAAATGCAAAACTAAAATAATGAAGAAATCTGTGATTAATAGAACCAAAATTGAGTATATGATAGTTAATTTAATGGGCGTATTTTAACATTTAGTATCATTAAAAAATAAAGTTACACAGGTTTGATAGTTTTATTTTGTAATGGTGTCAAGGATAAGGCGTTTACTTATAAAACTATATGGTTAAAATAGAGAATTGCCTTGGGAGTATGGGGCTTTCACGTAAAGTAAATTTTATAACCTTGTTATGTTGAGTAGACTCGAGTTTTTGACAAAAAAAATCCGTTAACTATCAGGTGTAGTAGAAATGAGAATATTATGATAGATTTGGTAAAATTACAGTGAATAAATTGATAATGAGTTTGTTGGGCACAATATCAATCGAAAACATGGTAGTTGAGAATTTGATTTGGTCATCTATTTCTAAGATAGAATATACATTGTTAATATATATAAATTAGTGTTTAATGGTAGGTGAAATAGGAGCAAATCAAATGCAATATGGATAAAAATGGTGCAAAATAATTTGGGTAGAATAGATTTAGCACCTATTGTAAAACGCAAAAGAACTTGAGAATGATGATTCGTAATGTTAGTTCCAAATAGATGGATTAAGGCTAGTGATGGCTATTTTGATGATGTTGCTTATGCCTGTAAAATGCCACCAATTAAAATGCTGCTTAAAACAAATCACCTCTGCACATCTCTTTTTAATAAAGAAGTGAGTTGTATCACTTCAAACCAACCAAACCATCACTCGAGTGACAAAACCTACACCCTTTTGATCCTAGTCAATAGTGAGGTATTCGATCCACATTACATTGATGGCTCTGTGAAGAGATGTGTATCATATTGGATGAAATTATTTGTCATATAAATAACCTGAAATTTCATGATTATTGTGGAATTATGAGTTTCCTATTTTTAGATTTATTCTCGTTTATTCTTTTTTTATTATGATATTTTTCTTTCCTTCTGTTATTTGTTATGTCTTCGGTAGGCTGTAATGGTAGGAACTACATTTATAAGTAGATAAGAGAATACAATTTTCTCTTCCTTTTTACATGGCATCAGAGTGAGGAAAGATATCCTAGCTCTCTTCAGCCTGCAGGTCCTCCTCTGCTCTGTCTTACAGCCACCAAAGCCTGTCCAACTTCGTCCATCTCGTATAGCAGCCTGAATCATGACTGAATCCTCTTATGTCTTTGGCTTCCCATCAATCGTGAATTGAAATTGTATTGCGTCATTATAAGCCGCAATCTCATTGTTTGCGTCAGAACTTCATCTGTGTCAAATTGTCAAAGTAAACTCTTTGTATTGCATCACTATAAGCCGCGATATTATCGTATACGTGTAGATCCTTTGATTTTTATATGATCCTACTTCCCAAGTGTGATCCCGGCAGGTTTTACTCTTCTTTCCTTAGCTGGTATATTCTTTCATTGAATCCAAGACTCTAGACACAAGGAACAGTTAACTCCCGACCTCCTTCCCGTTGACCCAGTTGTTCCTTAACGAGCAAACAAAAGAGTCGCAGGCAACAGTCTGTCAATAATTGGTTCTTTTCCATAGCTACAATAGCCCAAACGTAGAGGACTAATGATCGAATATGGGATGAAGATGTCGAGCCCTACTCTGGAGGCCAGTTTTGAATCAAAGACCAGGAATTATGCCCAAACGACCCTAGAGCTCTCTCACTTCATCACAAGTTATAAACTCAATCTACATAAATTCCTTCAATAGTCACAATCCGTGTTTATGTTCATTTTTATGAAAGGAAAGAGGAGCCTCTCACGGGAGAGGGCACAATTTCTGATATTATTGATTCTAATCATCGCTAATGGAAGATCCATATAGGGGGAGAAAGATACCAGTGGAAAAAATTAGATACTAGAGATCGGTGGGTAAGCTCATCTACTTGTCACACACTAGACGTGATATCGCTTACTATCTTGGCATTGTGATTCAACACATAAATAGTTCAAATGAAGAATATTTGAAGATGATTTATATAATATTGAGATTTCTTAATAGTATCCCAGACAGAGGAATTTTAGGAAATCTGACAACAGGGAGGTAGAAGCTTACACAGATGCTAGCTGGGCAGGAGAATTCATAGACATATGATCAACCTGTGAGTATTATTCCTATGTCTGGGGAAATTTGGTCATATGGAGGAGCAAGAAGCAAAAGTGGTCTCCAAAAATAGTGCAAAATCTTTGTACCAAGCACTTGCTTTGTGAATTTATTTGTGAACAAATGTGGATGCAAAGGTTATTAAATGAGTTTGGATACTCTACAATTAATCCGCTAAAGATGTTCTGTGAAACTCTACAACTAATCCGTTAAAGATGTTCTGTGAAAGCCAAGCTGCTATTAATAATGCGAAGAATCATGTGCATCATAAAAAGACCATATACGTTAAGATTGATAAACATTTTATCATACACGTTAAGATTGATAGACATTTTATCTCTGAAAAGGTCAATGGAGATATTATTCACTTGATCTACATTCCAACTCATCTTGAAGTTGCTGATGTCTTCACTCCATCTTTACCTCGAGGCAGCTTTACTGATTTGAATACCAAGCTAGTTTAGCTTGAGGTGGAGTGTGGAATTCTGAGTTTCCTCTTTTACATTTATTCTTGTTTAGTCCTTTATTATTATGTTGTATTTCTTTCCTTTTATTGTTTGTTGTGTCTTTGGTAAGTTGTAATTGGTAGGAATTAAGTTTTTCCTAGCCTTTACTTATTATATAAGGAGAAGAATTGTAATTTGATGATTAAAAAATGGGAGAATAAAATTTTTTCCACCTATCTTCAGTTATCATCATAAACATCTTCCATAAATGTATTAACAACATGAGCATGGCTTGTTTTGGGATTCATATTCTGGTTAGGTAACCAGGTAAAGTCAGAACCTGTCACTCTTGGTTGAGATGACGTGTTATAAATCGTACCGTTAAATTTTGATTTATATGATCTGTCTTGTAGACATAGATTTTGGACGGAATTGATTAGAAATTCTTTGCCATTGAAATCCTAATTATGCATCCATGTAAAATTTATTGTTGTGTTTTCTCCATTACATCACGGAAGAATAACAGATGCAATGCAATTTGTTTACTGAACTTTTTTGTTGCCAGTCGTAAAGCGGGGTTAGAAGATTATAGTTGCTCATAATAAATCAAAATGCAAGATCAATTTTTTATGGTGCAGTTATATTTTTCCTGAGCGTAGTTAATGGAGCCCAGAACTAGGTGCCTTTTTTTTTAGACTAATGTGTAGACCAAACCTCATGTAATGGTTGAAGTTAATAACTTTTAAGACATTCCTTTGGACATTCTTTTATTCTTTTACATCTTCTACATGAAAGAGGTATTCTGTATCCTCTGATCATTGATGCTTACAGATTTTGAATTTTGCTTCTCTTGCTTATTGTTAATTGGTATTTTCTGCTTGGATAGTTTGGACAACTAGGTGTTGGTGATAATGTTGATCACTGTTCTCCAGTTCAAGTAAACTTTCCTCAGGCCCAGGTATGGCTTAGTAATCTGGAATGTATGTTCTTAAATTCATGCTACTGCTACAGAGAGAGAGAGAGTTGTTTTCAACTTTATTGTTATTACCCTGAGATAGTAGACGGATGAGGATAGGATGCATTCTCAATAGCCTTATGTTTGTCGTCTACTATTTATTTGTCTCTTTATTTAAAAAATAAATAAATTTTTACATTTTACAGAAGGTTGTCTTTACGTCTTGTGGATGGAGGCATACTCTTGCGGTTACAGAGAGAAAAAACGTCTTTTCCTGGGGCAGAGGAACAAATGGTCAGCTTGGACATGGGGATAATCTTGACAGGTACTTTTATTAACAGGAGATAAATCCTTTAATTGTTGATAACAATTCTAGAATTGAAATTTAGCTGTCCATCTCTCTTAGTTATTATTATTATTATTATTATTATTATTATTTTTACCTACAAAACAAGTAGGATGATAGGGCCCAAAGATGAAGCACTACTCATAAAACAAAATGCAGAGATAGCTCAAACAAAAAGATACAAAAAATAGAAAAAATAAAACATGCAAAGAAACATTGTCTATGAACGAGGTCGCCTAAGCCTTTCTCTTCCTCTAGTTCTTGTAGCGCATCCATAAATCAAACTCTGAAGTGAATGTCCATTACCAGGAGAGATCAATGTATCATCCAATAATTTTCCAAGTTGAATAGTACCCCTAGGCTGCTTCTTCCGTCGGGAAGTGTATACTTGCCATTCTTCTTCTGAAGACTGGTCGGTCTGATCCATAGAAGGAAAGACAGATGCAACGATAGGTTTCACAATGTCTTTAGACTGTTCCTTTTCCATTTATGAGGTTCGAACCACTTGGATAGTCACAATTCGCTCCACCTCTCCTGCAGGATCAGAAGAGGGCGAAGGGGTAACAATGGTAACTAGTTCATTAACCTGTCTAATAGCAGCTTCAAAAGATTCCTTCTCTTCAAGTGATACAGATGGGGAGGCAATGTCAGCCAAACCATTGACCTCAATTTTCTTACCCACAGAAATCCCAACATTTCCTTTAGAGTTATTTGGCAATTTCTTTGTTGGGGGATAAAGTCTATAGCACCTACCCCTGGTATGTCCAAACATTCTGCAGTGATGACATTAATAAAGTTTTTGCTCCATCACCACCTCCTGCCAAACAGCTTCCTGATTAGAGCCCACCCAAATTCGATGGACTTCAGGAAGAGTAATATCCCTCTCAATTAGGAGCCTGCAAGACGAGCGAGCTCAGCCTTGTTATAAGTTGGAGCATCCATTCTCAGTGGGGTACCAAGGGCTCTGCCAATTTGAAACAGAACATTCTGATTGAAATATCTATATGGAAGGCCTGGAAACTTGAACCAAATAGAAATCACAGGAGGTTCCTTAGAGGGGTCAAAATCTGGAGTTCACTTTACAATCTTCATTTCGATCCTCGTGATGAAAACAGATCAACTTGAAAATAACCTAAGCATAGTCCTCATCCACTCGTTAAATTAATCAATAAATGTCTTCCATCCAACAGTCCCATCTTCTAAGCTCTAATGAAGTGGAGTGTGTCAAAGAATTTCCTCACCAATTCCATTTTCAGATGTCTCAAGACAAACTTACCAATAAGGATAAACTTCACACTCATTTAACGCATTTAATTCATTCTTAGAAAAAATAATAGCAGGAGAGCCATCTTTCTCCCCTAGAGGGTGAATAAAAGGACAAGAACCTTTATTTGCCGCAGCATCATGAAGAGCCTGTGGAAACACCAAATGCTCAGGGTCTCAACTCAGGGTCTTTGAGAGTAGCCATGCCTTTTCCCACCACCTCAGCATAGGTAACTTTAGACCTAGCAGCGTTGGTCTCAATAGGACACTCCATGGAAACCGAGAGCAGGAGCAGCTGTCACGAAAGGAAATGAACGGCGAACGTAGCAGATCGAACGATTGAGCCGGCAGGCGAGTTTGACACGATCGAACCTGCAGGACGAAGATGCTATGAGCAACAGTCAAGCGGCTCGACAGGAACCTGCAGGACGAAGACGCTGTGAACAGCTCGACACGAACCAGCAAGACGAGCGAACTCTTCCACTGGAGACGACGAAGACGCTTTGCAAGACAGCGAAGACGACCGTAGCAAACGGTCGAACGCAGCAGATCAAACGATCGAGTCGGCAGGCGAGTTTGAAATGATCGAATCTGCAAGACGAAGATGCCGCGAGCAGCATTCAAGCAGCTCGACGCGAACCAGCAGGACAAAACAAAGCGAGCTCTTCCACGAGAGACGAAGACGCTCCGCAAGACAGTCGATGATGAAGACAACCATAGCAGACACTAGGGTTCGCCATGAGACGAAACCCTAGTAGAGCGGAGAAGACGACACATATATGTTTATGTGTACATATATATATATATATATATATATATATATATATATATATATATATATATATATATATATATATATAGAAAAAACTCGAAAGTGCTAATATATTAAAGAAAAAAATATATAGATAGGTTGTATGAGAGGGCCTAAGCATGACACCTTAACCACACGGTATACACCACATATAAATGGTCCCAAAAATAAGAAAATACATGTATACCCAAAAACCAAAAGTGCCAAAACTCGTAGTATCAGATAGCTAGAGAGGCCCAATTTAGCTTTGCCTCTGTCTCTAGTTCTAGGAAGAGAGTCAGCTAACAAATTGGTAAGTATAGTGCCATTGCCAGAAACAACCAATGTATCATCCATTAAGTTCCCGAGCAAGAGTAGGCCTCCATTCTTCTCCTTCCTCCTGGATGTGTAGACATGCTATTTCCTCATCTGATTACTGGCTCATCTGATCAGTGTGCTGCTTATGTAAAGGTTGGTGCACATCATGAGTCCCTTGCGCCTGACTGACAGTAACAACTTGTTCGATCTGAATAGGTGGTAGAGGCGCAATAGAAGGATTGCCAACCATTGCAATAGAGATAGACTCTGGGGTATGTGAGATATGAGATGTGTCTCTCTGCACGTGCGATTTTTTGAGGATGAGGAACAACAATGCTCTCCTGAGGAGCGGACCGAACATTGTCCTGTGTATGTAAAGTTCCTTAAGCAGGCTTTTCAAAAAAGTTTGGAGTTGTAGGTTGCCTAACAGAGTCATCTGGAAACACCTCAATCACAGAAACAAAAATAGTATTATCAGAAGGGGGGTCTTCAGTAGTAAGAGGGCTATTTAGAGGAGGGAGGGTGGATGGAAAAGCAGATGGCATTTCTGTCATTTTTTAGTAGTTAGGGTGTTGCACTCAGGGACAGAGGAGGGGCAAGTGTGAATTGGGCCAGGGGGCTCACTACCATTTTTATTCTAAGATTTTAAATAAGGGTTCAAATGATGACATTCGGAATGAGAATGTCTAAACATACGATAGTGGATGCAATAAAGTAGAAATTGCTCGAGTTCCATCCATTTCCAAAAGCCTTGGTGCTGTGAGCCAATCCAAATCTCACCCGGAAAAGGTAGAATAACGTCTCATTCAACTAAAATCTCGGCTTCAGAATGCTTACTCAGATTAACTGTAGGAACATCAGTTTTAAGGGGTGTACCGTAGACCATAACTAATGAATAGAGGAGCTCGTGATTGAAGATATGGAACTTCAAACTGGGGAAACTCAATCATACTGGAATGATAGGGGGTTCAGTGAGGATCAAAAGCGACTGTCCATTTTAACACTTTCATCATACGGTTTTCTATACAAACAAGTCTTCTCGCAAACAACTGGGCGTAGTCTTTATCATCTGATATATTGATAAGAAAATGTCTACCGTCAAGTTTCCCAATCTTCCATTCCCATTTTTAGACACATTTGCTCATCAAATTACTTCAATCTTAGGGTTTTCATAAAAGAATTTACGAACTAAGATCAATCTGCAAGATGAGGCTAAGGTGAAGATCTCAGCATTTGAGGAATCCCGTGTCTACACCCATTGCTAAGGTGTCGTGGTATCGTTGCGGGAACAAACATGAAGGACCACAAGAGGTGGTGTCGCCCGCAAGAGCGGCGACATAGGAACATCCCGAGGCCATCACCACTTGCAGAATAGGCACAAAAGATGCAAAAGAAGCCGGCACACTCGTTGCAAAAGACAGCCGCAAAGTCGCAAACTAAATAGAGGAGGCGGGAGGTGACCCAAGATGAAACGCACGACGTAAACAAGCCCCTCTGCTGCGAGCATGATTCTTCTGCGAGCACGAGGAGCGTCGCTGCAGAAACTGAGCCCGACGAACACGAGCCCTTCGACCTCGAGCGACGAAGGACGAGCAGACGAGTCAGGATGGAAGCAAAGCACTATGACAGTTGAATCGACGAAAGTATGAGCGCGACGGAGAGAAATGCAGTGGAGCAGAAAACCAGGGTTCGCCATAGAGGCGAAACCCTAGCAGAGCGTGATCGACGAAGACGAAGACGCCGCCATATACATATATATATATATATATATATATATATATATATATATATATATATATATATATATATATATATATATATATATATATATATGTATGTATATTTGTTTATTTATCGAAGCTCATTATCATTATCTAACTGTTAGGTCTAGAGTTCAAAGTATACTAAAATAAGAAAATTTGGCCAATAATGTTCGATAACATTGTTTGTTTTCTACCGAGTTCTCTGTAAATTTTGAATTGCTGTATTTCTTTAGCCCTTATTTATCATTCATTTCTGTTGCCTGATATGTTGAACCTACCTTCGCTAGTTCAAATTATTCTTAGTATTTTTTAATATCCATTGTAGACTGAAGCTTAACATTAGGAGAAGGTAATTACGCGACTGTTAATAGTATAGTTAAAAGGTATGTTAAGGTAGGAAAATTTTGCGGGTAATGCTCAATGTTGAGGTCTATTTTCCAAGGTTAATGATTTTTTTTAGAAAATTTGGAAGGTTTTCTGGGTTATGATCCCTTAATTTTCATTCATTCATGTTTATTGGTGCCCGAGGTGATTAATAGTTCTGGTTTATATCCATATAATCTTTGATCTGCTCATCCTCAATTTTTTGATGCTAATTTTATCTCTTTTCTAATTGTTTATGTTTTACTTTGTGCTGTACATGTTCAAATCATGCCTATTGTCAATCATCTAATCTTAAATAGATATTACTCTTTACTGTTCTTCTACTATAGTGATGTTGGAGTTAACCTAAACCACAACGCAATCAACACAATTTTATTGTTCATTTTCGAAAGAGGTACAAGGACGGCGTTACAATAACAAAACACATATAATAATAAAGCAAATTATAGAAAATAAGAGCAAACATAAATAAATAATAAACGATAGAGACAACCCTCGTGCAGTAGATCCGTTGGATGGACGAAGCTGCGAGCGTAATGTTGGGGTCTGACAAGTCCGCTGGAAGCGTCAAACGATTCTCGAGGAAAGTGGGACCATTGGAGTGGAAGGCTTGCAGCGGCGTAGGTCAATGGACATGACCTTAGAAGTGGTAGAAGGGGCGCATGAATGTGCTGGTGGAGGCAGACGGCTGAAAGAGCGACGGGAGTAGCATGGTTGACCCATGACGAGTCTACAAGCCGCTGGGGTCGAATTGGCAGGAATTCCATGGCTCATCTGGGGCGCAAATGGGAGGGACGAGTAGTTGAGTCGATCCCTGTGGGGAGTAGCGACCTGTCTGTGGAGGTTCGAGGGGAGAGCGTTCGGCGGAGTCGAGCAACGAATGGAACGAGCGGCTTCCCTAGGTAGATGCAGACATCAGTGGCAGACAGGGGATCATGGAACAGAGTGGAGATACAAACTACCTTGGTTGAGGTACAACCATAGCACCACTCATTGTCAGATACAACCCTCGAGGAGGGAAGCCTAGATGACACGGTTAAAATTAGAAAATGACCAAGAATGTTTAATGATCAACACACAACAATTATAAATAGATGGAAGCAGAGGTTAAATTGGGCAGGTATAGAAATAGGTCAAAATTAAAGGGGAGTAAAAGGAATATGTAAGAATTTGACATTCGGTCCAAGTAGGAAGGAGAAGATTTGGTAGTGGAGGAATTATGGCATGAGATGAGTGGTGGAAACTTCTACCCCCAGTGGGTCGGTTAGGATAGTTCGGTCTAGCAGGAAGGCTAGACCGGTATGTGCCGGATCGACCCACGGAGGCTAGACTGGTATGCACTGGGTCAACCCACAGAGCCCTCGCGTCAGTCTTCTGGATTGGGAAGTTTAGATTTCATGCATTGAAGCTTCATAATCCTCAAAGTATGGAGCAGGATCCATGACATTGAATGTTTCCGAAATTTTAGTGTCCTGGTATATCAATTTTGTAGGTGCTATCGTTCAATTTCTTAAGTATGCTGAAAGGTCCATTGGCTCGGGGCTTGAGTTTATTGTAAGCTTCTATGGGAAATCACTCATTTGTCTCCTTAAAATGTTACATTTTTCTAAGAAATATGCATTTGCATTAAGATATTTTAAAAAAAAGGTACAAAAGTATACAAGTATAGATTTATAATCTACAAAAAAGAGACATCCTCTACAAGTATCGTAGAGAGTTCTATATCATCATCTATATGCATAAAACAAAAGAACCACTAAGGGCACGCTTAACACAAAAATGAGCGGTCATATTACAATGTCGTGACGTATGAAAAATTAAAACTTGCTTAAAGTGTAGAAGAAATGTTTTCTTTTTTCGGGACTTGTTTGCTTGTGTTTGATACTTATATTTTTGTTTCGTAATTGTCTTCCCTATTTCGTTTTGGTGTTGTTGAATCTGGTGAACACGTTCGCTAGCATCCTCATTGATATCTGATTTAGGTAGAAGTGGGACCAACCTACTAGGTGTGAGCGGGTTGTGTTTTACACAGTTTCAAATGAAGTGTCTTGCAATATAGCTCATTGATTGGGTATAGGCGAATTCGGCTTGCGCAAGAATGCGATCCCATTGTGATGTTTTTTCCAATGAAACATCATAGAAGATTCCCAAGGATTCTATTAATTACTTCGGTATGACCATCTGTTTTAGGATGCACTACTGAACGAAATTGAAGTTTAGTGCCTAGTTTGCTCTAGAGGGTCCACCAGAGGTGGGACCAACTCAACAAGTGTGAACAGGTTGCGTCCGTACACAATTTCAAATGGAGTGTCGTGGGGTCTAGTTCATTGATTGGTCGTAGGTGAATTCAGTTTGCGCAAGAATGAGGTCTCATTGTGATGTTTTTTTCATGATGCATCACAAAAGATTCCCAAGGCTCCTATTAACTATTTTGGTTTGGCCATCTGTTTTGAGGATATGCTGTGGAAATGAATTGAAGTCTATGCCTAATTTGCCTGAGAGGGTCCTCCAAAGGTAGCTTAAAATTTTGACGTCCTGATCGGAAGTGATGGTCTTGAGAATGTTGTGAATTCTTACAATCTCACTGAAGTCAAATCGACATTGTGAGATGCGTCTAGCGTCCGATTGCGGGCCATGAAATGCATCATCTTTGAGAAACGATCAACTACTACCATTACATAATCCTTTTTCCTTTGTGTGCTTGGAAGTCCTACCGTAAAGTCTATAATGAAATCGACATCTAACACCCTAGATATTCTTAAAGGTGTGTTCAATCCCATATTCCGCCCTCGTGTTTTGGCAATATGAAAAATCTTACACTGTCGGGTGTGTCGCCCCATATCTCTCGTCAGCGAGGAAAAAAAAAGTATTTTCTCACGAGTGCGAGTCTTATTCCTGCCAAAATGGCCGACCAATCCTCCACTATGGTTCACGTGGGCTATGGCCTCTCACAATAAGCATCGGAGAATGCATAATTTATTTTGGTGGAACAAGTAGCCATCCATTTGGTACTACTGTTCGTTAGGTTTCTCCTTGCATTTTTCCTAAATTTTCTGCAAGTCTTCATCTATCTCATATAAGTCTTTTATAATCTCAAAGCCTGCAATGTGAGTTTGCATGGATGTGATCAGTAGGTGACGATGACTCACCGCGTTCGAGGCGCGATTCTGACTCCTGAATTCATGTTTGAGCACGAACTAAAATGAAGCTAAGAACTCCACTCAAGTGGCATGTTGCTCTTTATGTTTGCTCTAACTGTCTAATAATTTTAAAACTTCGTGATATGTGAAGATGGTGAACTCATTTGTCGGTAGGTAATGACTCCAATGCTCTAGGGCTCTGATAATGGCATGAAACTCCTTGTTGTAGGTGAAATATTTTTGTCGTGTATCATTTAGCTTTTCGTCGAAAAAGACGAGGGAGTGACCTTCTTGACTTAGTACAACACCAATGCCCATGTTAGTGCGTCGCACTAAACCTTCAATTGTTGGTTGAAATTTGGTAATGTTAGAACTTGTGCCCGAGTCACCTTCTACTTTAATGTGTCGAAGCTAGTATGGGTTGTGCTTGAGTCACCTATGGGAAACCTCAAACCCTAGATTTTTAAGTCCCCTCAAAATGAGGGTAAAATCTTTGGGTGCTTTCTTATCTACTATCTCATTTGCCTTCTAGAAATATGACTCAAAACCTCACGGTAAACTCCCTCATTCTCCTTTCATTTCTTCTCAATCATTTTCTTTTTGAGGGAGGCAGATGCATTTTGAGTTTTCGCAGCCCGTGTCTTGTTCACAAGAGAACCCATTATATAATAAAAAAATAAGTACAATGTTTCATGGTACACTCAATTAATGTCTTCAACTCACGAAATATAGCTCACTTCCAAAATATGATATTTTCTTAAGCTAACAATAATCATTTCTTAATTTATCCTTTTTTTTTAAATTTTGCTGCATATCCAGCTTAACCTTCTCATTTTTGCCATACTATAATTTAGCTATGTTAAAAAAAAAACTTAGCTATGTTTACATTTTTTACTATTCAATACTCATCCATATAATATAGCTGAAACTCACATGCACACATGCTTGAATTTGATTGTCTTGAGAAAGCTCTTGTTGAGGATCAAATGTTCGTGCAAAAACTGTGTTAAGAAGCATGAGAGTTACATCGTTTTGACTCTTTTTGATTTTATTTTTGCATTGACACTGTATTGTATAAAAAATAATCTTAAGTTATTAGAATTAAATGACAGTATGACACTTAGACACAATGGAGAAAAAAATTCATGTGGCCGAACCCACTTAGTGGTATAAAGGCTTGTTGTTGTTGTTGTACTGATGTTATTAGAATCAAATTTCAAAGTGCGTTATAGGAGCCAAGTGAAAGCGATATGCTGGTATTGCTTATTGCCTGGCTTTGAAGCATAACCTTGTAGTTTTTTGCTTAGTGTTTTGGCATTGTGCACTAAAATCTTTATTATTGTGAAATAATTGTTCAAATTCATGATTTGGTTCAGTATCTATCGTAATAATTAGGCATGGAAGTTACTTTTCATCTTACAGAAGTTGCCTTTCATCACTTTTTCCCATAGTCATGGAGTCCTTGCTCATTTTTTTCTTCTTTCTCCTGCTAGAGATAAAAAAAATTAGCTATGTTTACATTTTTTACTATTCAACACTCATCCATATAATATAGCTGAAACTCACATGCACACATGCTTGAATTTGATTGTCTTGAGAAAGCTCTTGTTGAGGATCAAATGTTCGTGCAAAAACTGTGTTAAGAAGCATGAGAGTTACATCGTTTTGACTCTTTTGATTTTATTTTTGCATTGACACTGTATTGTATAAAAAATAATCTTAACTTATTAGAATTAAATGACAGTATGACACTTAGACACAATGGAGAAAAAAATTCGTGTGGCCGAACCCACTTAGTGGTACAAAGGCTTGTTGTTGTTGTTGTACTGATGTTATTAGAAGCAAATTTCAAAGTGCGTTATAGGAGCCAAGTGAAAGCGATATGCTGGTATTGCTTATTGCCTGGCTTTGAAGCATAACCTTGTAGTTTTTTGCTTAGTGTTCTGGCATT
This sequence comes from Papilionanthe hookeriana x Papilionanthe teres, assembly GCA_022702705.1. Lineage (NCBI taxonomy): Eukaryota > Viridiplantae > Streptophyta > Magnoliopsida > Asparagales > Orchidaceae > Papilionanthe > Papilionanthe hookeriana x Papilionanthe teres. The sequence goes on along the minus strand of CM040427.1, from coordinate 39,386,226 downwards.
GTGCACTAAAATCTTTATTATTGTGAAATAATTGTTCAAATTCATGATTTGGTTCAGTATCTATCGTAATAATTAGGCATGGAAGTTACTTTTCATCTTACGGAAGTTGCCTTTCATCACTTTTTCCCATAGTCATGGAGTCCTTGCTCATTTTTTTCTTCTTTCTCCTGCTAGAGATAAAAAAAACTTAGCTATGTTTACATTTTTTACTATTCAACACTCATCCATATAATATAGCTGAAACTCACATGCACACATGCTTGAATTTGATTGTCTTGAGAAAGCTCTTGTTGAGGATCAAATGTTCGTGCAAAAACTGTGTTAAGAAGCATGAGAAGTACATCGTTTTGACTCTTTTTGATTTTATTTTTGCATTGACACTGTATTGTATAAAAAATAATCTTAACTTATTAGAATTAAATGACAGTATGACACTTAGACACAATGGAGAAAAAAATTCATGTGGCCGAACCCACTTAGTGGTATAAAGGCTTGTTGTTGTTGTACTGATGTTATTAGAAGCAAATTTCAAAGTTCGTTATAGGAGCCAAGTGAAAGCGATATGCTGGTATTGCTTATTGCCTGGCTTTGAAGCATAACCTTGTAGTTTTTTGCTTAGTGTTTTGGCATTGTGCACTAAAATCTTTATTATTGTGAAAGAATTGTTCAAATTCATGATTTGGTTCAGTATCTATCGTAATAATTAGGCATGGAAGTTACTTTTCATCTTACAGAAGTTGCCTTTCATCACTTTTTCCCATAGTCATGGAGTCCTTGCTCATTTTTTACTTCTTTCTCCTGCTAGAGATAGTCGCTTTTTTGGTGGGTTTTTTTTTTCTTTTTTTGGCCCCAATAATTTCATGCTAACATGCGGCTTCTCAAGAATACTTCTCAACAACTTGTCTTCATACTCTTTTTTGCTTTTCATTGCTTTCGCGCCTCAGTTTCTAGATGGTCATTCAATTTCACATGTGTTTTCTTGTTTTAAAGTATTTTTACATCATTATATGTATTTAGAATTTTTGCTTTCAAATAGTTAAAATTACTGCCTTTTAATGTATCATTATATATGCCAAAAATTTCCACTAGACTTGTTTTATGTTTGGTTAATTTCATAGCTATTATATGTATATAATATATGTATATATGATAGATGGCTTGTTAATGTTCTAGTTCTCAACAATTGTGCTTGGCTTTGCGCTTTACCTATTGACACAAAATAGAGCACGTTGAAAGCATTGCTTTATATAATCTTCATACTCAAAATCACATTATTGATTGCAATTTATTCAAGGAAGTTTTCATGCTGTTCAATCTTCATAAATGTTCATACTTTAAATAATGAAATTGATCGGAGGATATAGAAGCCTTTTTAATGATGATTTTTTTTTTATACATGCATTTCATCAATCAAAACCATCCAATATAATACTAAATATCATCATTAAATCATAATTTTAATTCCATTTAATTACAAAGTCGATGCATTTAAAAATAACTATTTTCTTCTCATGCACTCGATGTTATCCATTGATACTTGTTTTAATGATGTTAAATAGACGGATGATTTGATCTTGCATCTGATGAAATGAATATTAAAGTCTAATTGGGTGGAGCGGCTAGTTTTCTCCTAGGAGGAGAAATGTCTCTCTTCTTTATGATGTTCAAAAGCTATGAAAAGTGCACATATTATTTGAGATAAAAAAATAATGTTGAATCTCTTTGTTGCTGGGAAAAGGACTCAACTGCAGTGAGTGCCGTTCTTTCAGTGCGGCCTTTATTTTTGGCTGAGTTGCTCTGTTGGTTTCATCAAGTTTGCTGGAATATTTGTATTTAGAGGTACAGATCTTTAATTAAAAGCATTATTTTGGCATGTTGAAGGAATACACCCAAGATGATCGAGGTTTTGAGCTCTGATGGTTCAAGTTGCAGCCAGATACCATCCTCTAAAGCAGATCCACTACAAGGTGTGTGAGCTCATGCAATTTCATTTGAAAGAATGTAATAGAAATTTTTCTCTTTGCAATTTACCCTCTTATAATAAAGGATTTTAGTTTTGATAGTGAATTCTTCTTGATTTTTATTTATTTTTAAATAAAGGCTATTAAAATAAATATTCTAATTATAATACTTTTAGTCTTTTTGGCCACCGCACGGCTTTCTAAGCCTCCAATAGCCCAACCATTACCATTCCGTGCTTGCTGACTTTGAACCATTATCAGCTGGATCTTCCACCTTATTATTTTTATAATAATAATAATTTTTTACTTATAAATAATTGAAAATCATCGGCGCCATAATTATTTTTCTTTTGGGGCATTTACATACATACCACACTATTCTTATATATTCACATATAGTTTATATATATAACACCTAAGCTTTCATATTTACATACATAATACTCAAATCATTGATATCGCATCAAGAACACCACTTGTCACTCAACTTCTTGAAAGTAAATAATCCATAGGCTTTTTCTAACAAGGTGTTATAAATGTAAATATCAAACTTTAGGTGTTAGATACGTAAATGCATAATTGTGTGGCATGTATGTAAATTTCCATTTTTTTTAAATTAAAATTTTCCAAAATATATTTATTGGTCATCTCACCTTGTTGGAAATGCCGTTAACTTACCTTTTGTTGAACAGGGAAGGTCTGGGTTTCACCATCTGAAAGATATGCGCGTGTTCCTGATGAAACGGTTAGTAATTTTAAATTATTTTCAATTCTCTTTGGAGATTAATTATTGAAATCTCTCCACCACTCTGTAAGAGCCCTGAAGCCGTAGTTCACTTCTATAGCCTATAAAACATTATATCTTATTAATTTGCCCTTGAATTCTGAGTTTTTTTTTTACCCTTTTTCCAGGTTCCCAGCCAAGGAACAAACTTAATGGAGGGTGATGGTAATGAAGCAGATGTACCAGAGAATGACGTTAAGCGGCTGCGCCATTAGTCGGCATCTAATCTTTTATCTTTGTAAAAATAAAATTTATGTATGAGCTGAGAGTATGAAGATGCTATGTAGTTTTCTCCAGTCCTGCTGTTTGATTGCCTATGAAAGTTTGTTTATTGTTACGTTTACAAAATCGAACTTATTTGATTAATATTCTGTTCTAGCACTGTTTTTGCTGAATTTACTTTATCGAATAGTCTTCAGTTGTTCAACTAGGCTTGAATTTTTTTTTTTTTTTTGGGATGCCTAGCTTCAACTTTATTCATGGCTGTCGATTCTGTTGTTTCAACATATAAATTTCATGATTTGCTAGGATTTTATTTTATTTTTTTTATCATGTCATTGGCCTGGTATAATTTGGAGCATTTCTAGGTATGAGTAACAGGGCAGTCCTAGCATATAACAGATGTTATTGTATCATCTTCATTTCATTTTGGGAAGTTTACATACAGCACAATTCTTATATTTTTACATAGCTATTTAGTTTAATATTTACACTTATGACACTTGGTGTCATAAATTTATGTATGAAAATTTGTTTTTCATTTTTAAAAAGTTAATAATGGTGGTATTCTTTTATGTATGTGAAAGTCTTGAGTGTTATAAATGGAAATATACTTAGATCTTAGATGTGTCAATACATAAGAAATATGTGGTATGAATGTAATTGCCCACTCATTTTTAGCGGTTTCTTTTGTTTAGGCCTTGTTATTATGTTATGGGTAATTTTGATTGTTTTGTTCGGAAATTGATTGAAAGTTGATCAGAGTTAAATTTGATTTGTTTTACTGTCTTGGTTGAAACCAATACATAGTGAAACATATTGATTTTAGAAAGATTTCAAGGGTTTGGGATAGTTTTTGGCCTAATTTGTGTTTTAGACTCGAACTTTATTTTGGTAATTGTTTTTTTTTTTTTGTTGTTTTCTAAAAATTTTTGGAGGGTAGATATTTTTTTCTAACTTGTCATATTAAAGTCTGCTTGTATGTATATATATATATATATATATATATATATATATATATATATATATATATATATATATATATATATATATATATATGCAGTACTTTAATATTTCAATTTGGTCATTCTAAGATGAATTTAGTTAGAAAATATTTCGAAAATTTGAAATTTATTGGTGGATGGAAATTGGGAGTGTTAGATGACGGACACCTACTCATTCAGTATACAAAAGCAAGACATACGTTGTAATCTTTCACGTAACAATCAGTCTTGATTCATTGCACTCACATGCAACTTATCAAATGGATCTCGATTTTGACCCATCTAAGGAGCCTCTTATTGTTCCTATGTGGTTCAAACTTTCAGGCTCCCTTTCATTCGTATAATCCACGTGCTTTGTACAACATTAGCAAGCTCTCAGTACTCTCTCTCGAGTTGATGCTCCTACTTTTGATATGGTCTCCGAGGTGGCTTGCGAGTTCAAGTGGAGAGGGATTTCACTCTCCCTGATGTGGATCATTTTTGGATCACGGATGGTGCAGATGGGTTTGGCAGGAGGCTGTGGTGGAGAGCAGACATCTCTTTTGCCAGCATTGCAAAATGTTTGGGCACATTAGAGACACCTGCTATAGACTACATCCTCCATCGAGGAAAAGAGCTGTTGGACATTCTGCTGTTGTTGGAAATTCCCAACATAGAGTTGACGCTACCCAGGAGAATAGGGTAGTATCTGATGCTGATAAAAGTCTAAATTCAGCTGACTCAGCTTTCGGGGAGAAGTCTCAGCCGATTCATATTGCCACTCCGGAGACTACAGTGGTTACTGTACAATCTGGAAGTGAGGCAATTCTTCCTGTGCCACAAGCAGTCCAGGGGGCTACTTCAGCCATTCGCTCTAACAGATACATCCAAACTTTTAGTAGGAAAAGAAGTATTCCCCTACCAATTGTCGAACCCACCGACAAATATCAGCAGAAATCTATGGAAGAGCAAGAAGAAGAAGTAGAAGAATAAGAAGCAAAAGAAGAAGATGATGGAGATGACTAGCAGGTTTATCATTCTCGAAGGAAGAAGAAGCCTGGGGTTTCACTCCTATTTGATGACACCTCGGTGACTCAGGGCAACGGAGTAGCATTAAAGAGATTACTCCATGGATCTCTAAGAAACAGAGCGAGAGTATCACGTTTTCGCTCTTGACTTTGTTTTGTAGTTTTGTGAGTATTTTGGATCTTTTTTGATAACATTGTATCGCTGGGGAAGGGCTCCATGGGCCCTCTCCGCAAGCCTCTGTAACCGCTTTTTAATCAATATAGGCCCTAGGGCTTCTTTTGAAATATATATATATATATATATATATATATATATATATATATATATATATATATATATATATATATGTATATTATTTATGATTGATTTTTAAAAAGTTATTTTCTTCACAATAATTTTGCCATCATCATTTTGAAAAATTTTAGCCACTCGTAAGTAGAGCACCAATTGTGTCAATTTTAAGAATATAATGTGTTTTTTTTTATCTTTTTTTATTTTTATGAGAATGATTATTTACCTTATTTGGCATCTAATACTTTATTTGCATTTCAAATTTAAAATCTTTACGCTTTATTTGCGGAGAAAATATTATATAAGGACTCCATACGTAGAGTTACGTGCGGAGTCCAATGAAATCATGCCACGTGGCGTGTCGCAAAAAAAAAGCTTAGTAATGCAGAGAATATTTCTCCCGTGTTATTCCACGTTATTCAGGCGTTATTATGTGTTATTCACTTGTTATTGTGTGTTATTCATGTGTTATTATGTTCTGAGAATATTCCCGGTGTTATAATAATACAATAACATATCAATAACACATGAATAACACAATAACACCTGAATAATACAGAATAATATGGAGGGAATATTCCTTGCGTTACCAGACATTTTTTTTTTGCCACGCACTACGTGGCTTGATTTCATTGGACTCCGCACGTAACTCTACGTGCGGAATCCTGATGTAATATTTTCTCTTATTTGGGAGAGCTTCTTCTTACAAAAAATTTCTTTTAAGAGTTATAAAATAATTATTGCTAAAGTAAATATTGTCATTTGAATTTGAAAATTGGTGTGTTTTTTTAACCCTATTCGTTATTACTTCTTTAGTATAGTATAAATAAATTTAAATTATAATCATCATTTTATAGTAATTACATAATTTTACATGGCTCTCATTGGGCGAAATTCGACATGATTCGTGTAGTTGATACTGAAATATTCAAATTTTACATAAAAATAAATCTAACACGTTAATACACATTAATTATGATTTTTCAGTTGTTTTAGCTTTTAATGGGAAATGGGATTTAATATGTTACAGTTCTCCTTTATTATTTGGAAGGATTAATAAGTCACATGGTTGAGTGATGGGTTCGATTTTTCACAATATATTAGTTGATTTACATGCATAACACTCAAAAACTGTCATGTAGCGTGCAACTATTTCTTATGATTATATAAATTGAGCTACACATTTTGTTGATATGATGACTTTAGGTGGTGTTCAAGAATGATGATATTAATGAGCTAACCTAAGCTCCACCTATTTTGGAAATGATGAAAGTTTATGGTTGTGAATTAAAAAGTTGTTGGTTTACAATATAATGATATGAATGAGAATTCCATGCATATAAAAATGTTCGCATTGAAGTTGTTTCCTAGTGGTGATCGAGATGATGTCTATGATGCTCGATCCATGTTTTTGTTAGCATGCATGTCCTATAGGCATTATGTATGAGGGATGTCTCTATCTCCCACTTCCATCATCTTCTTTCACTCTTTTGTGTTTCACTGGAATTGAAATGGAAGTCTTAATATTACTTTTGTAAGTTGAAGCTACTGATTCATGCTTGAAATTGTTTTGTATGACATATATTAGCATTAATTGAATTAAAATCATAATTCATAATTCTAATGGTCCTTGTATCTTATCGTAATGCTCCTTTATTTTTTTAATTCTAAGGCTTTATATAAGGCTTTATATCTTTAAAGTACATCATGTTGCATAATGGTGAATTAATTGAGTATTATCAATCAAACTTTGATAGTACTAGCAAATGCATGTATGAAATTGATAGGTATATAGATGGATAGGTAATGAGCTGAATGGCTGATGATGCATCTTTAAGAGTTGGTTCTAAGTTTAAAGATTTAAGAAGCTCGAGACAATTTCTTCAAACAATGGCTGCTGCAAAGAATTTTAGAATGAAGTTTGAGATGTCTGATAGAAAGAAAGTTATTGTGATTTATTCTCATAGTGGATGTCCATGGAGAGTAAGAGCTTCAGTCCTCACTGACGGATAAACATTTGAAATAAGGAAAATTGAATATTTACATATTTGCTCAGATCTCAATGTAACTAGCAATAAACAAGCAATGGCTAGTTGGGTGGCTAATGATATACAAGATACAATAAAAACATATTCAAACATATTTAGATCAGTTGATGATAGTTACCTGTGGGTTCTTTCACTGTGTGCAGGTTTATTAAAAGGAATCTGAGTTCCCATATTACCTTTTGAGTACAATGTCGTTGAACACACATTTAAAAGAATGTATGTTAGTTTTAAGATGTGCATTGATAGGTTTCTAGCTCTTTGTAGGTGTAATAAAATATATATATATATATATATATATATATATATATATATATATATATATATATATATATATATATATAATTATAATAATAATAATAATAATAATAATAATAATAATAATAATAAAACAAAAGGGGCGTCGTTTTGGAAGGACACCTTTTGGCGGGGATTAGATCACAAGCTTTTCCACTAGACTACTCATTCGATCGTATCTAGTGAGAATGAACGAGCGAAGAGAAACTATTGTATCCAGGAGTGAGAGAGGAAGGAACTGTTAGGTATGGCTCATATACCGGAAATTTGGAGTCTCTTGGAATAAAAAGGTGTGTCTCCTGGTGAAAAGGAGTATATCTTGGAATTTAGTGGATTAGGAGAACGAGGGCGTTTTAATAATTTATCTGTGTGGGTTTTATCTATAAATAGATGTGTAACCCTATGGGTATGTGAACCGAACTTGTAACTCCTCTGAAATAGTGAATTCGCCGCCCTGCTCCCGAGGATGTAGGCATCTTTGCTGAACCTCGTTAAATCTCTGTGTTCTTCTTTTGGATTTGTGTTTTGTTCGTCCTAAATTGCACAGTAATTAGTATCAGAGCCTGGTTCGAGAGCGGAGAAAATTGACGCAGGAAACTAGAAGATTTTGAGATTTGGTTTGCGGCAGAGGAGAAAATTCGGTTCCGGCGCTGCAGAAGGAATTACGGATCCGGACAAAAGCAGGTTCGGTAGTTCGCGGGTGCGTCGTGCAGAAGAGTTTGGTTTCAGGCGTGTGTGGAGGCCGCGCGTGTGAAGGTTCGGAGCAAGAATTTCGGAGAGAGGAAGGACTTCAGAGGCTTTGGCAGTTCACGCAGGCACGACGGCTCTGCGGTGGATCGTGAATAGGCGCGAAACTTGTGTGGAACAGCAGAGGCACAGTTTCGCGAAGGAACCATCATAGTTGTTTCTGGCGCAGGCGAGCTGTGCGGACTCGCCGGTGGATTTGCATGCAAGTGGCCCTTGGCTTCGGCGCAGAGGATCAGCGAAGAAGAAAGAAATCTAGAATGAATATTCCTTTGGGTTTTCTGCTGGATGCGCGAAGGAGGAAGGCAAGAAAAGGAAATTCCTGAAAGACCTTAATGTGGAAATTAATTAATTTCTGGTGGGATTGACAATTTTTATTTTGATAGAAGAAAACTGTCTTTATCGGAAAGTTAATTAAGGCAAATTCTTAATTAAGGGAAGCTTAATTAAGGTAAGATTGCTGGAGAAGAAATTTTGGGAAACTTAATTAAGACAAATACTTAATTAAGGGCATAATATAAGGGAATCCAATTCCAGAAGCAAAATCAAGCGAAATATTTAATTGGAAATATTTCAAAAATTTCTGCTGGGAAAGGAAAATTTTGGTCTGTCTGCTGAGAAAGGAAATTTCTGGTCAGTGGGAAAGGAAAATAAATTTTCCGGAAATCTTAATTAAGGGAAATTCTTAATTAAGAGAATATTGCTGAATAAAAAAAAATTTCTTGGAAAAATTTTGAGCAAGAAATTTTTTGCCTTAGCAAGTTTGAAAATTTAACTGAGGAATTCAGCAGACGCGGAGAAATTTGCCGAGGAGTTTGGTAAGGGAAGCATTTGCGAATTGCAATTGGCTTGCAGGAACAGATCCGAGGAACACTTCGACATTTCGATCGAAAGCGGCGAGTAGGAATAGTTCGACGAATACAGCAGGCTTCCACAAGTTCCGCGTGAGCAAAGGAGGCAGAGCAGGCGCAACAGTTCGCTGTTTGATGAGTTACAGTTCGCGGTTTAGAGATGTACAGTTTCGCGGTTTGGCGATGTACATTTTGTCGCATGAGGATTTGCGGCAGGTGGAGTCAGTGATTCGCCAGTTTGTCGGATGATGATTTGCGACATGTGGAGCCAGCGAAATTCATCAGTTTGTCGCATGAGGATTTGCGACGGGTGGAGCCAGCGAAATTCGTCAGTTTGTCGCATGAGGATTTGCGACAGTGGAGCCGGCAAATTCGCACTGTTTGTCGCATGAGAATTTTGCGACAGGTGGAGTTTAGTTCCGGTGAATAGGAACCATGTTTTGCTAACAGTGCAGTTCGGATGGGAGCAGTTCGGACGGAAGCAGTCCGCAGAAGCAATTTAGCGGCGAAGCGGTTCCAAAGGCACTACACTTCCGCGGAACAGGTGGAGCAGCGTCGGTTCCTGCAGCTCTTTGAGTCATGACAGTTCGTAGGGGCGCGCTTCTGGTTGGTAGGGGGTGTCGCGACGATTCGTTATTGCTTGCGGAGAGACGTTCAGCGAGGTGGAGTTCGTGAACAGGAAAGGAGGTTGTCGCGTGGTTTGTCAGTTTCACAGAGGAGAGAAGTTCGCGTGCTGTTATCGTGAACAAGAGCCTCGTTTTGCCAACAGTGGAGTTCAACCAGCGAATTTGACAGTTCGTCGCATGAGGATTTGCGACAGGTGGAGTTCGACAAGATGCAGGAAGCGAGCAGCCGTGAGTATTCGCGAACAGGGGTTTCGCGGAGGTATTCCGCGAATAGGCGCGAAGGGATTCGGAGCTCGCGAGACAGCAGTCGACCGAGGTGCTAGTTCGAACAGGATAAGTGCTGTAATTGACATGGTTGACCAACCCACTATGTTGTAAGAAACTCCATGAAGCATTTCTCCTAAGGGGCTGGATATTCGCTAAGGTGGAGATTTGTTAGGTATGGCTCATATACCGGGTGATGCATTTCTTCTAAGGGGCTAGATATTCGCCAAGGTGGAGATTTATTAGGTATGGCTCATATACCGGAAATTTGGAGTCTCTTGGAATAAAAAGGTGTTTCTCCTGGTGAAAAGGAGTATATCTTGGAATTTAGTGGATTGAGAGAACGAGGGCGTTTTAGTAATTTATCTGTGTGGGTTTTATCTATAAATAGATGTGTAACCCTATGGGTATGTGAACCGAACTTGTAACTCCTCTGAAATAGTGAACTCGCCGCCCTGCTCCCGAGGATGTAGGCATCTTTGCCGAACCTCGTTAAATCTCTGTGTTCTTCTTTTGGATTTGTGTTTTGTTCGCCCTAAATTGCACAACAGGAACTATAGAAGAAGAGGAGAAATTTCAATGAGGAAAAGAAGAAGAAAAAGAAGAAAAAGAAGTAAAACTCACAAGGAAGTTGTGCTTACGTGCTCCACTTACCCGAGTTTGACATCGAGCAGCTTTGACACCGTTTCAATGTGCAGGAGTCACATTCAAACGGGACCCGAGCCCTGCTTACAGCCGAAAGAGAAGCCAGCTTTCGACATTGTTACATGCGAAGCAGTGGAGTTATGACATTTTCGAGGGCTTGTGGTGTCGGATAAGCCGCGGTCGAAGCCAGGAAGAAGATGAAGAAAATCATGCTTGATGCTCCGGTTTATGAGCCATACAAAGGAGAAGAGGAATGTGAGTTGAGTTTCCTGAGGTGCTTACGTGCAGGAAGAAGAAGATAAGACGTGTTATTCGTCAAGTATAAACCGGTGGAAGAAGGGAAAAAGGAAGGAGAACGAGCTCTATGGTGCTCGCGTGCACTTCCTGGGGTCAAATCGCGACTGAAGAAGGAAAGAAGAGGGAGCATGTGGTTGAACAGAAGCTGATGGCAAGAACAAGAAGCTGGTGAAGGGAAAAAATTGCGTGCAGAAGATGTACGCAGGGCTGCGTACGTAAACGGGTATAAGAAAGTTACAATGTGACTATATTCGCATTATAATCTCCTCTAGCTTACTTATAACCTCTTTGTAACCCGCCTGTAAACTACCAATATATGAAAATATAAGCGCGGTTACATAGGTTACAAGGGGGTTATAAATAAGTTACATGAGGTTATAACGCGGATATAACCTCTTTGTAACCTCTATGTACCCCATTTACACCCTATTTACGTACGCAGCTCTGCGCACGTGTTCCACACGCAATTTTTTTCCCTTCACATGCGTGAGCTTAGGGCAGTCGGCCAAGTATAAAAGGGTGAAGGTAAAATTTCATATTTAGTTATGTTAATTAATATAATATTATTGTGTGTTTGTGTGAGTACTTGAGTTATTTTGATTTAGTTTAAGTTTTTAAAATATGTAAATATAATTAAATAAATAGATTATAATATGAGCATTTATAGTTTGTCAATTTAAATCAAGGATTGTAATGAAAGATTGCGAGGGAAGGGAAGATTTGAACAACCAAAAGATATTAAGGAATTTTGACTCTGAGGGACACAATAGTCTGTGAAGCAAGCAAGGGAGGAGATAGATTTGAAAGCCTATAAGTTTAAATGTTAAACTTTAAAGTTATTATTTAATTTAATGACGTAATTAACTAAATTAATTAGTATTATTAAACTTTATTATTTTTAGGAAGTGCGGAAGAAGGTCAACTAATCCATTGGATTTGAGGAAGAAGACAGATACATTTCAAAGATAAGGTATGTTTTAAATTAAGGTTTAATTTAATTAATTTGGATTTGATATTTAATAAAATATTAATATTTAACTGTAATTTAGGTTGAAGCACATTTAAGCCTAGAAGGTCAGGAGTCAGTGCGGAAAGCAAGGTAAGAAATGTGAGTATTTATTTTCTTACGTGTATTAAATTTGAAGTTTATTAAATAAAGAATTTCTTTATTGCTTTATACAATTACTTTACATTTGTATGCATGTTTTATTTTAAGAATGAAAGAAAATGAAAGGGGAAAGAGAGACACTTGGATCTTTAAGAGGATGTAATTTAAATGAATGAAATGAAAGTTAAATGTTTAATTCATACAAGATTATTCCAGATGGTACTAACACAGGATGCAAAATACCTGTGCACGTTAAAGGAAATGGTAAAGGTGCGTCTTCGGATGCAATTTGAGGATACTTTCGGGTACGTTTTTTAGGGTATCTTCAGACATATTTTGAGAGTGTCGGGTAATCCTTTGATGACTATTAAGAAGGTTAGTTACTTAAAGTGGAATCAGAAATGATAAATTTAAGGTTTTAGTGAAATTTATTGTATTTTTTTTTGGTCATTCATGCATTGCATAACATATAATAAGAAATGTAATGCATATTATATCATAATGACTCACTAAGTTGTACTTATAGTTACAAATAATATTTCTTTCATGAGAAGAATGTTCTAGGTGATATGTTTTGTGGGAAAGACTTGATTTACTAGAGGAACACCACTGCTAATGCAACTTATAGGTATTACTTTATGATATAACTTTAGTTTAATTTGTTCTTTATTTCTGTTTAGAGATACTTTATATGTTGTTCTGAGATATTATTTTTCAATTATGATATTGTTTCTGGATGGTTAAAATTTTATTGCACTTTGTGGATTGGTGTCTCTTTTACATATATTGGAAGTTTCTTAATTTTAAAAAAAGTAAAATTAAATGTTCATACTGTCCGACCACAATTACCGCCTTATTTAATTCTATGCATTGGGTAAGTTCATTATAGTAGGCATCTCGTTGACCTTCATGCATGTCATTTGAACTCTAAATAATTGGGAGTTTTACTTTCAACAAATACCACATATGGGAATAATGACCTTTTCACAATCACATATGTAGTAGTCGAGTCTGAATCAAAGAAGTCTTGGGAATGGTTTCTATGAAATTTAGCTATATCTTTTGAGTATGAAGTCGCCCCGTTAAGTTTTATCTTCAATATGGAGAAAGGCTTGATTGAGGCGTTAAGGTGTGTATTTCCAGATGCAGAACATAGAGTTATACGCGTTATTTATGGAAAAGCATTAAGAAATACTGTCATTTCCAAGGTAGAAAGGAGATTCAACACAATGTTTGGCATGCATCAAATGCATACACTAGAGCCAATTCAAAATGAAACTCGATGAGAATTTAGCCCTCAACACCTTAATGTCTTCTGACATAACTAGATGAGCATCTTGCAAAAACCATTGTTGTGCTTTAATTGGAATTGAAACCAATTCATCTTTCTTATAGAACCCACTGCTATGCCGTAATTAGAATTGAGAACACTCATCATTACCCTAATTACTTACAAAGTTGGTTAACTTCTAACAAATTATATTAGTATTTTGATTGTTTTGTTGATATCCATTACTTGAAAATGTACATGAGATGGAAATTTATTCATTTCGTTGTTGATATTTATTACTTGTTGATATTTTGGTTGTTTTGCTTGGCACTTGGCAGAAAAATCATACCAATGGTTCAACAAGCATTTTACCTGTGCTTGTGAGGTTGCCTTGTTATTCATATCTGAGGAGGACTTAAAATGAATTCAAATCTTTATTATTTATGTTTTATATATATATATATATATATATATATATATATATATATATATATTGATACTTCGGACTTAATTTCTCATATAACAATTTTTTTTTTTTTATCTTTTATGTTTGAAATGAACATTAACCTTTTGTTCTCAATTACAGCTCTTTTTATGGTCAAATTTACAGACCTTTTTATGGCCAAATTTCTGGAATGTTGAGGGGCACCATACTATTTAATTGATAAATTAAGAAAAAGTCAGAATACTATTAAGCTATGATTCACAATTTTCTTGCTCTGTCACATACAATTAGTTCTATGCAGTTAATCGTCAATGAAATTGCTGTGTGAGAATCAGCTCACTGATCCTCATCTTATTTATTACATGGTATTGCATTTCTTAATAAGTGGCAATTAAGACATTTTAATAGTTGCAGTTACATAAATACATACATATAACACTCAATTCTTATGTGTTTATATATCTAATTCCTGATTCTTTTTACCTTTTAGGAAGTATTTTGAACTAACATTGTTGGATTCAAATGGATCTTAGAACCGAAGCTCACAGAAATTGGGCTTTCTCACAGCTTTTGAAAATCTCTTGGCATGTATGAAGATCTGTTTTCATTTTAATAATATGTGTTCCGACTCTATTCTTATGTATTCATAAATCTTTCACTTTTCCTTCATGCAGAGCAGCACGAAATCAGTGTTTATATTCAACGATGATTCTCAATTGAATAAATTTGTTGCTCTTTTGATATTGTTGTGATAGTGGATTCTATCATTAATGTATATTTATGAAAGAGATGGAATCTTTGTACATAATATGATTTCAACTTTTTCAAGAAGAATAGAATTTGAAATGTTGTAATAGTTTTAGTGCCTTCTTACCAGTTCAAAGCTACCCACCTAATGTTATCTATCACAAAATTATGGGAAGATGAACACAAAAAGAATTCATGATATATATATAAAAATGTTAACAAACCATAACAAATATTCATAATACAAAAAGTTCAAACATAATCCACAAAAAAAGAGCATAACACCCATTTTCTTCATTGATGAAACATCAAAAGTATTCTTAAGTTTACAATATCATAGATAATAGAAAAGACGAAATCTTCCTATATTTCATATCCAAGGACACTGATGTCTACATGCACAAAATGACTCCCCTACCAATACATCATAAACTAACCATAACCCAGATAAATAATATCTGCAATAGCGATTCCAGTCAAAAGCTTTAAATGAAATGCTACGGCATCAAGCTTCTTTCTATCCATTTCGTTATGAGATTGGAGTTCATACAAAATATCATCCATTTGAAATCCATCATCGACAACCCATTTGAAGAACATAGAATCAATGTTTGTACGATTTCAAGTGCATTGATAAAATTGTCTGTCATTATTCTCCTCTGCATTGGCAATATATTTAATGTGCGAGAATCTGCAACTGCAGTACACATCAATGTTTCAAGTGACTCCCATAGCTGTAGATGGCTGGATTGAACTCATCATTGCATCATACATAAAATCCAGTTATTAATCAGTAGTTCTCAACTCACAAAGATATTACTAAAAGTAAGCATAATCTGACAATTTTCATTTTATATTTGATGAAACAGAAATTCATAATGAAACACAAATCCAACAGAATCACAACAAACCACAAAAACATAAAATATGGAGATGGATAATGGGGTAGAGTTTACAATGGCATATGAATCCACAAATCTACAGGTTCTTACACAGATGCCTTGTGACAAATATAATGTTTTGTTTTGCTTACATATCACTTCAAAGTTTCACTTGGAGTAAAAACCCAAAACAAGGAAGTTTTAACTTGGCCAACACCTAGAGCTCTCAATATTACAAAATCATCATAAACAATCAGCATTATAGTAAAAATCAACCCAAACTAGTGAAGGAAATCTCTAAAAGCTTAAATTCCATCTCTCTTTAAAATGACTGAAAAATATAAAATTACACAAATAGTTCAATTGATGAGAATATGACTGAAGAAGTCGACCCGTATAAGAGAGCGATGACAACAGTTACGGAGGGAGACAGGTGACAGACTGAGGCCTGGGGCAACGTTTTTGCTGTGGTGCGACCGATTTTGCAGTGTTTAGGGTGACGTGTTTGCCGCGGCGAGTCACGTTTTTCAAAAAATGCGGGCTGCAGGTTCGACTCCGTAGCCCACGGTTCTTACTTGCTAAAATACAGCCTTGCCTTCCATTTTCGCAAATTCACCTATGCCCTAGCTTGTGTTCGGGTCTGTTCGTCTGCGATCTCTCACCCTCTATGATCTCTCGCCCTCTGCGACCGTCTCCTTCTTGGCATTTGCGATCTATCTCCCGGTTCCTCCCATCTCTGTTCATTTCTGGTAAGCATTAATACATACAACTCCATTCTGTTGGTTATATATCTTCCGCCTAAATTGTGCTTTTTTATGGAACTTTTCATACATACCACTCGATTCTTGTATAGTTTGATGTCGTTTTTGTAAGTCGGAATGATACTTAAATAGTTGATAGTTTGTTGTTATTTTTATGGAAGACTACATACATATGACTCCAGTGATGCAGTCTTTATGGTTTAAAGTAGGATTTTGGTGGAAGGTTTTGTTTGGTATACCAATAATTCCAAGTCATATCCACCAATAACTACAAGCAACATATGACTCCATATCTTCTTTCTTTGAGTCATTGGTATATTTTTTTTTTTTAATAAGATGAAAGGTTTAGGTTGGTATACATGTTAAAATTAATGTTTAGATGTTGGATGTGTAAATACATACGAATTTAGTGGAATGTATGTGAATGTTAATTTTCATTTTACATTATTGGGGCACATGTTCGTGGTTTGCTGATGATGAGATGGTGGTTGTGGGTTTAGGCATTTTTGGTTGTGCTTTGTTGATGTGATGGTGGTTGTGGCTTGGGGCATATGCTTGTAGTTTGCTTATGAGATGGTTCCTGTGAATTGGAGCATATGGTTACGCTTTGTTGATGTGATGATGGCTGTGAGTTGGGGCATATCTTTCTATCCTGCTGGTGAGATGGTGAATGTGAGGTGGTGCATATATTTGTCCTTTGCTGGTGGCTTCTTACAGTACCACAACTTCAAGTGGCTTGGGGTTATTGGTGGTTGTGCCTTGAAGTTATTAGTGGCTCGGGCTTAGGGTTATGTTGGCTGTAGCTTGGGGTTATTGGTAGTTGTGTCTTGGGGTTATTGGTGGGTGTATCTTGGGGTTATGATGTGTGTAGCTTGAGGTTATGGTGGATATGACTTGTGGTTATTGGTGGTTGTGGCTTGGTATATTGGTGGCTATGGCTTGTGGTTATTGATGGGTGTATCTTAATGCGGTTAATTTAATTTCCATGTCAATATTAACTGAAGTACATGTTATGACTTTGTAGGTGGTGTTTGATGCTAAGAATTTTAAACTCAGCGACCTAAAACCTGACTTGGAGGAGAAGTTGGATCGAATGTTCGGAGGGATCGTGGCAACTGACAAATATGCATGTGCCCCTAGTGAAACGGGTTTTGGTGCCAGGACCGAGCCCTTAGTTGTCGAACAATTAGGTGATTGCAGCAATGTCCCCAACCCAGGACCCCGTGAAGTTGTGTCCACTGGTCGTACTAAGCGTCCTCAATTTGAGATAAAAAGAAAAGTGGTGCTCTGACACGCCTAAAATATATACGCTTTTTGCTATATCATTTTACTCATTTTTTATGATATTACACTTTAAAGAAAGGTATTTTGTATGTTTTTTGGTTTTAGGTACAAAAAATGGTGATTGGAACAAAAGGAAGAAAAAACAGTGCAATTTGGAGCAAAAATGAGCAAGAAATTAAATTCTGCCCTGACACCTTTCGATAAGTCTTTTGATGCTTAATCTCTTTTACACTTCTTGCATATTTTTGAATGAGATTATACTTTAAAGAAAAGTATTTTTTATGCTTATTTTGGAGGGCTATCTGTTACGAACGCAACACAACTGAAACGGGGCGAATCGGAGCTAAAACGGAGCAAAACGGTGGAGCTGCGCAGCAGTCATCTCGCCGACGGCGGCCACGATCTCGCCGACGGCAAGATTTTCCAAAAAACACCGAAAAGTGCCTGAAAAGCTCGCCGACAGCAAGGTCGAACCCGCCGACGGTGCCCGGAAGATTCTAGACCGACTTTTTGGCGGTTTTGGCCTAAATTCGACGTATTTGGACCCTTTTTCGAAGGGGTGCTTATGGAAACTCTTCAAACTCCGTCCATACTCTTTAAAATGGCGAATATATGTTAGAAATGGAAGAGAAACAATAGAGGAAAGAAGAGAAAAAAGAGAGGAATGTCTAGGATTCTTAGATTAAGAGTAGAAATGTAGATTTCTACCCTTTTGGAGAGATTGAAGAGGAGATTTTGAGAGAATTTATAAGGGATTTCGTTAGCATTGCATGGATTGCCGAGAGACATTATGGGAGAGATCTTCGTCTTTCTTTCAAGGGGAAAAAGCTAAGTATTGTTCTTCATTATCTTATAATTTTGTAAACATTTATTTAGTGGATTTGCTTTGGTTACATGCAGTTTCCGTTGTGTTTTCTTCGCGCTTTGTGACGTATCTCTCTTACTCTTTCTTCTTCTTTGGAAATAGCGGCATGAGAAGATTATGTCATTATTTTCATTTTAGTTTTCTTTTGTAATGAGTATAAATCATGTTTAGGATTTTGTGATGCATGATAGAAGTGAATTTAATTATAAATGTGATGGTTTTTACTTGTACTTCATTTACATTGCAATAAGGGCCTATTGTAGTGTTAAAATTCATTGTAATTGCATCGACCCGAAAGGGCGGGGTAATTCTCAACAAAATGAAACCACATTCAAATTTCATGGATGATGAAGTTCATGGGGATTAAATGCAAATAAATAGGGAAATATAATTATCGGGCGTAAAATTGGAGATTTTAGAGTGACAGGCTAAAATCCTCAATTCGGTTATATCGTTTGGGTGCTGAAGTGTAGATTGTTAGCCCTCAGGCGAGGGGAATGTGGGAGCTCCGAAGTGAGAGCGGTATCCTCCCGACTTGCAACGCAGATTCGAGTAACCGAAGCATAAGATTAGTCAATGTTCTTTATGCCTGGACTAAAGGGTAAAGAATAGGATTACTCCTATTTGGCACATACAATATTTAATGCATCTTATTCCTATACATTATCTATTTCATTACATAAGAATAATAGTTTTTAATATCTCAAAATTCTCCAAACCAACTCATCCAAAAAGGGTTAACTTTAGAATTATTATTTGCATTTAGTTATAGTTACTATTACATTTAACTCTTGTATTTAGGAGTGATTGCTAGATAAAACACAATTTTAATCGACATTCCAAACTAAGGACTATTAGTAGTAGACTAGAATTTAACTAAAGACCTATTATTTCACTTCATCGTGGGATCGATACTGGGGTTTTTAAAGAAAACTCTATATTACTTGAAACGATATGTATACTTGCGTAGTACCCATAGTGTGTAAAATATTTTCTAATTTTTATATCATTTAAGACTTTGCACACTAGCCGCTATTTATAAATCGGGTTAAGTTTTTGGCTATCTTTTGGAAGTTAATTTACTGTGTAATTGCGGGTCGGGTCAAGTTTTTGGCGCCGTTGCCGGGGAAGCTTCGGTAAGAACCTTAGGAGAATTTTAGTTGAAGTAATTCGGCTTAGACTTGGAAAACTGTAGTATCGTAAAAACTATTTTTGTGTGAAAAGTGTTTTTATATGAAAAAGTGTTGTGAAAAAAGAAAGAAAAAAATTATTTGTGTGAAAAACAAGGTGTTCGTGAAAATATTTTGTTGTGTTGAATATATTTCATCTGTTATTTGTTTAATTGTTAATATATTATTTGTTGTTTTATATATGTAAAACAAAGGATCTGCAGGACTTGTGCCTTATGATCCCGAGTTTGAAAAAAATAAAAAAATAAAAATACAGAAATGGCTCGAAAAACTATAAATGGAAATGAAAAACTTTCAAGATAATAATTTGAAAAATCATCATAAATCATTGAGGGATTACATAAATCCTACGACAGATGAAATTCACTCTAGTATACAAAACCCTGTCGTAGAAGCTGATTCTTTTGAAATAAATCCTGAGATTATCCAACCGGTGCGAAACAATCGGTTTGGGGAACTCCTTTAGAAGATCCCTATTTACACTTATCAAATTTTTAGAACTTTGTGCTATATTTCGTTATAACGGTATGTCAGACAATGCTGTTAGACTAAGGCTTTTTCCTTTCTCACTAAAGTATAAGGCTAAAATGTGGTTATACTCATTAGCACCTGGTTCTATTAAAAATTAGGAGGAGTTAACTCAAAAATTCTTAGCTAAGTATTTTCCACCTTCAAGTACTACTCAACTTAGAAACGATATTATCTCATTTTGTCAGTATGAAGGGTAATCAATATACGAAGCTCAGGAAAGATTTAAGGAACTCCTAAGAAAGTGTCCACACCATGCTCTGCCCGATTGGTTAATCATTCAAAATTTTTATAATGGGTTAGTAGGATCCCTTAGGTTTATAATTGATGCTGTCGCTGGTGGATCATTTATGTCAAAAACATTTGATGAAGCGTAAGCATTAATTGAAGAAATGACTACAAATGAATTTCAATGGCCCTCTGCAAGGGTAAATCATAAAGATGTAGCTAGTGTTCATGATACTGATGCGATTGCAATTTTTGCATTTCAAGTTGCTGCAATATCAAGGAAGTTGGACCAATTTGGAATGAACCAACCTCACTTTACTCCTGTAAGTGAGGAAAGTTCATTAGGGCCTATGATTGATTCTAAATTATCATATGAGACTTTAAATAACATAAACAATCCGTACTCTAACTTTTATAACCCAGATTGGGAGAACCATCCTAAATTTAATTGGAATCATACTACTAATGGTGGAAACCTAAAATGGGAAAATAATCATGCAAATCATAATGGAAGTTGGAATAATCAGAGGAATGCAAACTATAGACTTGCATATCCACCGGACTCTAATATTGATCAAAAATTTGAGAATAAGAAGATGTTTATGGAAGAAGTGGTATTGCAAATGGGAAATCAGTTGCAAACTCAAAATGTTGCAGTTAGCAACATAGAGAATCAACTGGGATAAATTGCTAATTCACTTAGCAATAGACACCAAGGAACACTTCCTAGCAACATTGAGATTAACCCTAAAGAGAACACTAATGAACAAATAGAAGCTGTCCAATTAAAAATTGGAAGAGATATAGAGGATGTGGTTAGAAAAGAGAAAGATGTTGTGAGAGAAATAAAGGAAACTAAAAGACCTGAAGAACATGTTTCTAAGGATCTGGAAAAATTAATATCTCCAACTAAAATCAGTTTAGAAAAACCACCACCTCCATTTCCTCGAAGACTTAGACAACATGAGTTGGATAAAAAATTTTCAAAGTTCATGAAAGTACTTAAGAAGTTAACGATAAATATTCCTTTCACTGAAGCTTTGGAACAGATGCTAAGTTATGCAAAGTTTATAAATGATATATTAAACAAGAAAAGGAAATTTGGGGATTATGAGACAGTTGCACTAAGTGAGGAGTGCAGTGCCATACTTCAGAAAAAATTTCCTCGGAAACTTAAAGATCCTTGTAGCTTTACAATTCCTTGTGCAATTGGAAAAAGATTATGTGGAAAAGCTTTATGTGATTTAGGAGTGAGCATTAATGTGATGCCTCTATCTATATTTAGAAGGTTAGGTTTAATTGATATTTCTCCCACTACTGTAACCCTTGTCTTAGCTGATCGATCTATCATTTATCCAAAAGGAGTTATAGAAGATGTGCTTGTTAAAGTGGATAAGTTTATCTTTCCTGTGGACTTTATTGTATTAGATATGGAGGAAGATAAAGATATTCCAATTATTTTGGGGAGACCTTTCCTTGTTACTGGACAAGCTATGATAGATGTACAAAAAAGAGAGTTGACTATGAATATTAATGATCAGGAAGTCACTTTTAATGTATTAAAGACTATGAAGTATCCAGCTGAGAGAAAAGATGATGATTGTTTTTGGATGGATGAAATTGATTATCTAAGTAAAGACCATTTCCAAGAAAGTTTTGAGGGTAAGTTAAAAGATGGGATTGAAATAGATTTTCATGATGATTCGAAAGCATTACTTAAAGAAGACTGTATGTATGTTCAGGAGAGGTGTGAAATGATGGATGCTACCAAACATAGTAAACTTTTAATTCCATCTGTTGAAAAATCTCATGAACTTAAGATGGATGTATCCCATACAATTTTATATCCTATCTATTTAGAGAATTCATCTACACAACCAGTCTTAATATCTTTAGATTCGACTCAATCACAAGAAAAACATGAATTAAATGATGACTAAAATAAAATTATTGAACTAAGACTTGGAAGAGAATTTGAGGATAAATTTCAAAAGAACATTGAGTTGAGAAAAGAGGATAAGGATATTGGAAGACCATTGGAAGAAATTCCTACGGAATTAGAAAAACCTATTTCCTCAACTAAGATAGATCCTCAATCATTTAATAATTATAAAGGAGAAGAATTGGAAGATAATTTGAAACGTAAGAGTGACATAGAAGAATTTGATCTAGAATATGAATTATCTAGATAAAATCTAATCCAAAATTTGGGAGATATTGAAGTATCTTATAAAGATCCATTTCTTATAAATTTCAAGGATAATATTAATATGCAGATTGAGAAAATTAATAGAAGAATATTGGATCTTGAAAGAAATATGAGGAACAATGATATAAATTCATCTGAAAATGAAGAGCTTAATGAAAAATTAAAATTTGAGGATTTTATAGGAATCCCTGGATCTGGAAAGGATTAGGCGATTGATCGAGGATTACTTAATTGGAATTTCGATCAAGGAGGAATCATTTGTCGGGCTAATGGCGTTAAACCAAGCGCTTTATGGGAGGCAACCCATAGTTATCAGTGTGCTTTGATTCAGTGTACTTAAGAGTCATGATTGTTAGTGTTGTATGATGTTTGCATTAGAGTGGATTGAATTGATGTTTATATGTCATTATGGATTGATCAGTTTGATTATTGTTGATAGATGTTTGGATTGTTTGTTGTTTTATTTGATCTTTGTGTGTTATGAGGGAGTTGATTCCTTAACTTCTTATTATGGTTATACTTTTATGTTCTCTTGTAGTAGTTGGATTGACGAGTCTACTATGACTTGTGTCTTACCCGGATTTATGTTTTACAAGAGAGACATCATGAATTTAAACTGTAAAAGATCCATCTTAATTTTGTTACTTTCTTTCTATGACTTTGATTTCATTTGGTAGGAGTCGCGAACCTATTTGATGAATAACATTAGGATGATCTCACACTATTTTTTATAACAGTTAGAGGTGCTTAATTAAAAAGATTAGGTGATGCCTGAGATTGGTGTCCGGAAACCAATTTATTAGGGATAATCTTATCTTTGGGATTATAATCTATAAAATCTTTTGAAGTGCCTAATTTACTAGTGTAGTGATTCCGTTAGAAATTAGAAGTAAATTAGTGAGATGCGATGAGTTAAAGGAAGAATTGACCTCATTTATCATTTGTGATTGTATTTGAATTGTGTGTTTATGTTTGTGTTACAACTTTATTTAGGTCTTGAAGAATATTTTTATATTCCCTTACTGATACCTACAATGCTAGTTAAACTTTGGTTTAGTTAATTTCATTCTGGCATGATTAGTTTAGATTTACTTTCTGCTGCATATTGTTCTGTCCTAATGAATACTTGCAAATGATTTTGATAGACATTTGTGGTAGATAGAATATTTAAATTGTTTTCTTCCTGCTTATATTTTATGTACTGAATGCTATATTATTAAAAATTAAATTTGGGAGTAGGAAGAAAAATAAAATATTAAAGTGAAAATACTTCTTTTTAGTGTAATTTTATTACAAGCATGTTTTAGGTTAGATTTACTTTCTCCTACAGTAATTTTATCCTGATTATGCATGATATGAATTTGATAGGATGTTCTAGTAGTAAGTATATTCAACTTTTACTTTTTCTTCATGCTACATTTTATGGAATTAGTTGCAAAATATTTTAAAAATTAAGTTTGGGGGGAAGAAAAATATTAACTCTTATTTGTTCTCAATTATTATATTTTCAAAAATTATTAGCATAACTTCTGGCAATTGAACCTCGCTTGAGATAACTAAAACTTTTTATTTTAGTTGAATATTATGGAAAGATTGGATGAAAGTTTTTATTAATAAAAGTTAATTTTATAAGGATAAGATATTTGGTATAAAAGAATTTGATTATAGTTAACTATTTAAAGTAAAGAAAACTGTATTTTTGAAATATTAAAAGACTTAAAGTATTGTGTGTTAGGAAGAGATTGTAACTTTATGATGAATAATAAAGCTCATACATAATTATAAAATAAGGATGTGTTTCAAGTTTGAACTTTAGAAAGAGGAGAGTGAAGTTCAAAATCATTACAGACTCACCAGATATAGTAATCCTCATTAAAAGAAAAAAAAAAGAGAAAAAAAGAGAGTGAAAAAAAGAGATTTAAAATGATCCCAGAAGAAAAGAAAAAAAAAGGAGAAAAATATTTTTAAGGAGAAGCTTGAGAAGATGCCTAATCAAAAATTGGCTTCACTTGAGTCACCATAAAGGGAGAACTTGATTTCATTTCTAAATTTATATTTAAAGTATTGGCCTACATTCTGATGAAGTTTGCATGAACTCCTTTTTCACATAATCTTTCAAGGCACTCTTAATGTGACAAATTATAGTTTATCTTGAAATAAATAGAAGACTAGAACTCTTAGACTTGATTGTTGAATATTCTTATACTTGTAGTGTTAACCTGAGTTACTAAATTTCTTTCTAAAAGTCTAACCAATATATTCTTTTGAATGAAAAATTTTTGTGTCTTACAGGTGAAAAGTACATTGTCTTGAGTTATATTTTTATGTAGTAAAAATGTTACTTGAGGACAAGTAACAGTTAAGTTTGGGGGATTTTGACACGCCTAAAATATATACGCTTTTTGCTATATCATTTTACTCATTTTTTATGATATTACACTTTAAAGAAATGTATTTTGTATGTTTTTTGGTTTTAGGTACAAAAATGGTGATTGGAGCAAAAGGAAGCAAAAACAGTGCAATTTGGAGCAAAAACGAGCAAGAAATGAAATTCTGCCCTGACACCTTTCGATAAGTCTTTTGATGCTTAATCTCTTTTACACTTGCATATTTTTGAATGAGATTACACTTTAAAGAAATGTAGTTTTTATGCTTATTTTGTAGGGCTATCTGTTAAGAATGCAACGCACTGAAACAGGGCGAATCAGAGCTCAAAACGGAGCCAAACGGAGCAAAACGGTGGACCTGCGCAGCAGTCATCTCGCCGACGGCGGCCACGATCTTGCCAACGGCGAGATTTTCCAGAAAATACCGAAAAGTGCCAGAAAAGCTTGCCGACAGCGAGCTCGAACCCGTCGACGGCGCCTGGAAGGTTCTTGGACGACTTTTGGCTATTTTTGGCCTAAATTCGACGTATTTGGACGCTTTTTCGAAGGGGTGCTTATGGAAACTCTTCAAACTTCGTCCATACTCTTTAAAATGGCTAATATATGTTAGAAATGGAAGAGAAACAATTGAGGAAAGAAAAGAAAAAAGAGAGGAATGTTTATGATTCTTAGATTAAGAGTAGAAATGTAGATTTCTACTCTTTTAGAGAGATTGGAGAGGAGATTTTGAGAGAATTTGTAAGGGATTTCTTTAGCATTGCATGGATTGCCGGGAGACATTATGGGAGAGATCTTCGTCTTTCTTTCAAGGGGAAAAAACTAAGTATTGTTCTTCATTATCTTATAACTTTGTAAGCATTTATTTAGTGGATTTTCTTTGGTTACATGAAGTTTCCGTTGTGTTTTCTTCGCGCTTTGTGACGTATCTCTCTTACTATTTCTTCTTCTTTGGAAATAGCGACATGAGAAGATTATGCCATTATTTTCATTTTACTTTTCTTTTGTAATGAGTAGAAATCATGTTTAGGATTTTGTGATGCATGATAAAAGTGAATTTAATTATAAATGTGATGGTTTTTACTTGCACTTCATTTACATTGCAATAAGGGCCCATTGTAATGTTAAAATTCGTTGTAATTGCATCAACCCGAAAGGGCGGTGTAATTCTCAACAAAGTGAAACCACATTCAAATTCCATGGATGGTGAAGTTCATGAAGATTGAATGCAAATAAATAGGGAAATATAATTATCGGGCGTAAAATTAGAGATTTTAGAGTGAGAGGCTAAAATCCTCAATTCGGTCCTATCGTTTGGGTGCTGAAGTGTAGATTGTTAGCCCTCAGGCGAGGGGAACGTGGGAGCTCCGAAGTGAGAACCGGTATCCTCCCAGCCTAGCCACGGATTCGATAACCAAGCATAGGATTAGTCAATGTTCTTTATGCTCTGGACTAAAGGGTAAAGAATAGGATTGCTCCTATTTGACCCATACATTATTTAATGTATCTCATTCCTATACATTATCTATTTCATTACATAAGAATAGTAGTTTTTAATATCTCAAAATTCTCCAAACCAACTCATACAAAAAGGGTTATCTTTAGAACTATTATTTGCATTTAGTTATAGTTACTATTACATTTAACTCTTGTATTTTGAAGTGGTTGCTAGATAAACACAATTTTAATCAACATTCCAAACTAAGGACTATTAGTAGTATACTAGAATTTGACTAAAGACATCTTACTTCACTTCCTCGTGGGATCGATACTGGGGTTTTTAAAGAAAACTCTATATTACTTGAAACGATACGTATACTTGCGTAGTACCCCTAGTGTGTAAAATATTTTCTAATTTTTATATCATTTAAGATTTTGCACACTAGCCACTATTTATAAATCGGGTCAAGTTTTTGGCCATCTTTTGGAAGTTAATTTACTGCGTAATTGCGGGCCGGGTCATGCTTTTTACCTTAGAACCTAAATATCTCAACTAGTGGCTTCGTGCAATATTAAGCTCCCCCAACATAAGTTGATTCGGTGGATACTGTTCTAGAAATTCTTATTTTAAGTGATGAATTTTCGGAGGAGTTGTATTTGTTTGCGATAAAATTGCTTGAAGATCTAACCCGTAGGGATTTTTTCATGAAGATGCCAGAGGGCAAAAGGCTTTCGTACCTATGCTATTGTTACAATCGCTTGAAGATCTGAGAAACTTGTTTTAATTACAATTGCTTAGGACATTTATGTTTGTGCGTTGGTTTAATAATGTTGTGAATATTTCATATGTTTGGAACATTATCTATTGCTACTACTATTCCAATTTTTATGTTATTTTCAACAATATTATTTATGTTATTCGTGCTACTTGGGACATGATTTATTTAATTTATTAATGCGTTTGTGTTAGCTAGTACAATATATAACTTGATGGATTCAGCCAGAGAAAGTCAAAGAAGGAGGGTTGTAGTCGTATGCTTGATCTACAAATATTTTAACAAGTACGTAGATTGCTCTCCATGATTGACATCCTCATATGGTTGGGAGGTGCTTACTGGACACCTAATGAGATTCAACAACATGTTCTGCATGAGACATGAGATATTCAATGATCTTTTGGCGGAACTAAACATATTTCATGGACTACATGGGTCATCGAGGACGACTTCACGAGAGGTATTGGCGATAACAATCAACATATTATCCCAGAATGCGTCAATGCAAGGCGCAATGGAAAGATTTCAGCACTTCTCATAAACGATCAATAGATACATCTTAGTGGATTTGGAGGCATTTCTGAGCTTAAAACTCACTGGTCCTTCATAATGATTGTGATTGGGGTTGGATGGCATACCCCGTGGACGATGTAACTCGGGACATACACCAACTGGAATTTAAAATTAATATTATCAATTTTTAAATGTAATTTTTATAATTTTTTCTTTTTTTAGTACATTTGGTACTCACTGTTATTTGAGGCATGTATCTTATTTTATTTTCAATGTTTTGAAGTAGTTTTTTGCTTCTCAATTATCAATTATATTGCTACAAAAGTTCTGATTTAAACAACATTACTACACATGGACATAATGATCATTTATCCAGAAACAACTGTCACACAACTGTTTTCAAACTGTAAATAATAAACAGACCATCAACTTTCTCCGCAATAGCTTTTACCGCAGTGAACTATCGTGTGTAAATTCAGAATCGAAAAATCGATAAGTTCGCAATCGTCCCAAATAGACCCTAAATGTGACTTGAGAGACGGCCGCGAGTGACATGAGAGTGGGGTGGTCGAAATGAAGGGATTAAGTGCTGGTCAAGTAAAACCCCCTCTTATTTTTCATTTTACTTTTGCATTTTAACATATGTTTGGATAGTATGTTTTTTCTATGTTTTTTTTTATTTTTTAAAACAAATCCTATTATTTATAAAAACATCGAAAACAATTTAAAGATATTTTAAGTATTTTTAAAAATAACTATCACAATCAAACATGTTTTAATTCAAATCAAAACCTAAATAAAAAAAAATCCCATACAAAGCTTTAAATTTCAAGATTTTAAAATTTAAAACATATTCAAACATATTCATGTACAAATTTGAACAAATATAATCAAATATTAATCGAGCCGAATTTAAATTGTTCATCAAATGCATTAGTTTATTTGTAGCTAAATATATGCCATATAAATAACTTCAACTCTGAAATGGGTACAACAACAACAATGACGACAACAACAACAAAGCATTAATCCCACTGAGTGGGGCCGGCTACATAAATCTTTTTTCTCCATTGCGTCCTATTTAGTGTCATATTTTCATTAATTCTATTAAATTAAGATCATTTTTTATACAATAAGCCCAAATCTTGCTAGGTCAACCTATACCTCTCTTAACATAAGTCTAATCTAAAACATCTACTCTCTTAATCGGGACCATCAGATGATCGACATTTAATGTGACCAAATCATCTAAGACGACTCTCTCTAATTTTGTCATTCATCGGTGCTACACCAACTCTATCACAAATATATTCATTTCGCATTTTGTCTCTAAGTGCAAAGCCACTTATCCGCCTAATCATTCTCATCTCGGCAACACTTAACTTAGTATCATGCTTCTCTTTTAGAGGCCAACATTCAGCGTCATAGAGCATTGCAAGTCTCACCTTCAATCTAAGCAATACTTTTTCATCACACAAAAGGCCCGAAGCATTCCTCCACTTCAACGAGCCAACTTGAATTCTACTATTGACAACCTCGTCCACATCAACCAACCAACTCTCAAATGGGTAAAAGACAACAAAAAAAAAGGGGGGGCAAATTAGAATTAAATGCATGAAATAAATCCCACATTCGTATTTCTTCCTTTTTCCTTTCTTTCAAATCCATCATCAAATTCTTTGGAAAAGTTTGGGTAAAGCAAAAACAAAAGGGGAAAGCTCTTGTGGTGTCAAAGGAAAGAGGAAAGAAAGCAGCGGTGGTGGATCTAATCTCCCGCTTTGGAAGCCATGATTCCAAGTCCCACTCGCGGCTGCCCTTCCCACTTTGGACGGTCATCCTCAGACCTGGGATTCTGGCTTCAGATTTGGTTGGCCTTCACCTAAACTTGTGAAGTGGCCTTCCACTTTATTCAGGTACATTTACATGTATTTTTGTCTACAAATAAGAGCCATTCAAACTCGTGATCTTGCAGTGGAAGATTATACCTTTAACAATTATAACAGTAATATTTTTGGATATGACATAAAAAATATAGGTGGCAGCATGTACCTCACTCTTCATTTATATTGTGTTCATGATTGGGGTGTAAGTGAGTCAAGCCTGACTTGTAATCGGCTCGGGCTCGACTTGATAAGTGACTCGTGAACTGAGCTCGATGAGCTAACAAGCCAAGCTCAAGCTAACATCGACTTAACTCATTAGCTCGTGAACCGGTATATTTAAGAAAATATTAAAATAAATTATATTCTTATTATATCTCTTCTAATTGCTCGTTATATTTTAATATTATCTTAAATTAATATTAATTTTTTATAATAAATAAACCTGCTCGAACTTATTGACTTAAGCTTGATAAAATTAACTCATTGAATTTAAGTGTCAGACATGTAAATACGTTAAAATTGAGTGGTATGCATGTAAATCTCTTTATTATTTCCTACATTTATGATGTGCATATTTTTGTATAAATAAATAAACTTATAAGCATGAAATTTCATCATTTTGTGTAGATTATAAAATAAATTAATAAATAAATACATATTTTATTTATGCAATTATTCCTATTGAAATTATCACAATATGCAAATTACTTTATTTATATTTAAATTAAAATAATTGAGATTATTTTAAAGTTTATAATTTTTGACCTCCTTCCTGGGTGTTAGATATGTGAATATATAAAAATTGGGTGCTATGTATATAAATGCTCCTTGTTCTTACTTTTTTACTAAGGATAAGTTTTAAGGTTCCATTTTAATACGCAATTCACAAATATATGATGATATTTTTTATTTAGGCACATTTTTTCAAATAAAAATATAGCGAGCATGTTTATATAAATTTAGAGTCTGTTTGGGGCAGCTTATTTGGTGTGGATGCTGAAAACAACATTTTCACATTGTTCCTACCTAGGTGCAGTGGGAGCTTTCTGGTTGCGGTCTGACTTTTCCAAAAAAAAAAAAAAAAAAAATTATAAGTAGCCACCGCACCTAGCTCATCAGCAGATTATTCAATAAGCTGCAGCTGCTCCAAACAGACCCTTAGTTATTCCATGTCTTATAACGTCAAAATTTTAAAATATTGCCTTCTGTTACATTCTAAAGAAACTATATTTTTTTACTAGAGCGAACAAATTATTAAATTTAAACTAAAATTTTTAAAAATAAATAACTTTTAAATTGAAGATAAAATAACACGATTTTTTTGTCTGAGCATTTGTCTATTTATTTATAAAAATTGGGGTAATTACATAAATACCGCCGGAAAATTGTTTTTTACAGATCAACAATCCTCTTTCATTCATTCTTAAATTCTCGCTCAAATATCAAATTTACTGTAAAAGCCCTAACTCATATTTTTCATTTTTTATCAAATTTTCAATACTTTGATCGTGGCACGCATAAATACTTTAGTTCGGTAGTTCAAAAGAATCATTTGGGTGGTTAATATGTAAATATCAATATTTCTTATTGTCTGGATGTAATTTTCCTTTTTTTTAATTTTTATTTTTTGATTATACATCATTTTCCCACAGAAAAGTTTGAAAGGTGTAGGTGAGGATCAAATCCAAAATCATGATCACGATGACTTTTAAGATCGTTGATAAGTCTTTGAGAATAGTTGGGACCCACAAAAAGGAATCTGGTGTTTAAGGATCTTCGGTAGTGTTTTGAATACGCACCAGATTTGTTTAGCTGTATTTTGGCAGTTTATGTTTTTTCAAAATACTGAAAACAACATTTTCACACTGCACCTATCTAGGTGCGGTGACAGATTTTTTACTGCGGTCTAACTTTTACAAAAAAAAATAAAAATTTATAATAGCAGCCGTACCTAGCTTATCAATAAATTATTTTTAATCATCTTATCGATAAATTATTCCATAAGTTGCAGCTGCCCCAAACAACCGCTTAGTCAATAGGAAAAATTGAGACAAGCAATTTTACATAAAATAAGAGGATTTGAATATTTCCACTTGAAAGGATATAAAATGAAAAAATGTGTGTAGAATAAGCACCTTTTTAGTTGGGATGGGTTATTTATTTTGGCAATTGGTGAAGGGTGAAGGGTGTAGGTGAAGAGGATTTCAGTTATATTAATAAAATTTTTAAGAGAATATATATTTTTCTTAAATATTTTTTTTTATTAGTAAGGATAAATACTGGATTCAAATACATTGGGAATAAGATAAGGATGACAAAATGGCGAGCATGACATTGCCATACATCAAAACTAAAAACACATATCATATGAATTCGTTTATATTAATGCAATCATTTTATATCAATATTAAAGGTTGTGCAAACCCACACATTTTTTATGAGGGGCAGAACTGGTTTCTTTTTTGAATTTGAAGAAGTAGCTCTCATTATTGGATCTCAGATTGTCCTTTGTGAACACGCCAAAAGAGTTAAAGTCGAGTGAATGAGATAGAAGAGACTAGAGTGAGCTAAGAATTTTCTATAAAGAGAATCTGAAAGTGAGAGCGAGTCCGCCCCCATTATTCGTATTTTTATCTGTTTTTTATATGAGTGTATTTTATACAATTACATGAAGGAGAGAAAAATTATGGGAGTCGTTCTTAATATGATTAATGCTCTAATTAATTATATGAATTTTATACCATATACATATTATAATTTGAATTTTTAACATGACGGTAATTGGCCGGGTCAACTTGTTTGAGTTCGGCTGATTGGGACTATCGACCGAGTTGAGACTCTGCCTTCTGAAGTGTGTGTCGGTCGGTCGATCTTCTCGGTCACATGGCGATTTTACTCACCACGGTCAGTCTGCCAACTGCGGTCGGGCACTTCAAGAGGGCGGGGCTGCAATCGTGACACGCTGTTCGAATCCTTTGTCATAGCGTGTCAGTTGATCCTAATCGTGCAATCAGTCGTTGATTAGTCGGATGCTTTGATCGTTCGACCATTATTTGGACCGTCTAGTAGCTTTTGAGATTCGTGTAGGTATTTCTAGTGTATACATATTGGTTTATCGAGATTTCTTGCTCCTTGATAACGGCAACAACAATATAGACAATGAAATTTATTAAACAAATGGCAGCATCAAATTTATGGATTGATTGAACATTTGACTTCCCTTGGGATTTCGTGCCCCATGTGCTCTATAAATAGGCATGAACTGAGACTTGTATCATTTGTCGTCAGTTTTTCTTTTTTACAGCTGAAGAGCGTTAAGGCTGGCGGTTCGAATCGAATAGTTGTGGATTCGTAGAGGATGACGAAGGCAGAGTTTCAGATATCTTCCTCTACAAATAGGAAAATGGTGTTGAAGGAAAAACGGATAAGGGCTGAGCCAAATTTGGTCGACGTAGTCGACTCACCCGATTACGTTGAAGGTCAGTCACTGTGGAGGCATCGCCAAGAGGCTTTGGAGACTAGTTTGGGCTTGAACATCGAGGGCCAGTCGATCTTTTTGGCTGAGGAGACCAGAAAAAGAGCTAGAAAGATCTTTCCTTAGCTGCTATGGGTACCTCGGCGCAAGTTGGAGAGAGAGCCCTTATAACTCTCTCTTCCATAGAAAGATTCATAGAAGAATTGTTCAGTTCGGAGGATCATCAGGACGGCGGGACGTAGAAAGATGCAGTGGAATATACTCATGCTACGGTGGTTGACTCGCATATCGTAGCATTAGGTATCTATTACTGTTGGCCCCGGTAGTTTATCAGCTGCCCGACACCTCGCTCGCAATAGATCTCCAACTAGGGAGAGCAGCAAGGAAAAAGTGTACCCCCCCACCCCCCCTCCCAAACATCACGGAGCTACGGGAAGGCGAGATTAGACAGTTAGTGCAGTCAGTCAACTCTCCCGAGAGAGTTGTTGGTTGTTCGGCTGCGAATCCTATGTGGGAGCTATCCGTTCGCCTTGATGCTAAAGTAGTTGTTTTGTGAACAAAGCTTGTCGCTCTTCGAGGTGGGCTGACCGAGGTGCTACGTGAGCTGGAGGTACTTCGCGAGTTGTTAGATCTGGTGAGGTTCAACTGGGAAGTTGATCGGGTGGATCATGTTAGTTTAGCTGAGAGTTGGTTCTCTAAAAGTTGGGGCAGGTCCTTTCTGAAATCTTGGAAGACCCTTTTATAATATTGTTATTCATAGCAAAATGACACTTGAATAAATTTTAAAATAATGTTTGGTGTGCCAATTATCATTATATGATGCTTCATTTTATGTGCCCGCGTTATAAATTGGAGAGGTTCTCTCATTCATTTCTAGGGAGGAGTATGAGGATATCTTAGCAACTGAACTTAGGCACGACGTGGACTTAGCTACCCAACAATCATTAATCATGGCTTGATCGACCCCAAGTACAGCAACCCAGACGAGTTCTCTACCTTGATCCCCAATGAATCGAATGAAGACTCTGAGGGAGAGGGCGGCTCTAGTGGCGAGGTGGGATCTGTTGCCCATTAAAGTCCCTGCTGACAAGAGAGCTTCCTTTTCCTCTTCTCCCTTTACAAATTTTTTTTTTATCCTAAAAAAAGCTTGTTAGTGTTACACTAAAAGGCTTGTAATTATTTACAAATTATTAAAATGAAACCTTTTTGCCTTATGTGATTACCTTTGTCACTTGGGCTTGTTGCAATTTTTTTATTTTTTATTTTTTTGCTTTTAGCTGAGACATAGGCCATCAGAAAGGCTTGCCCTCGGTTAAGGCTGTGGGTTTAAGACAACCGACTTAATCATAGCGCTTCAGTCGGTGGACTTTTATTTCTACATTTGCTTACTGCGGGAAGATTTTTTTGATGATACTGGTCCCAATCGACTTTTACTCCAAGCACAGATATTGTAGTAATCTAGGAGGGAGACGATCAGGGTATTTGAGATGACTTTCGCTACCATTTTGCAGATCTTGTATCTAGTGAGGAGAGAGTCATCCCTAGGTAATCTACTTTTCAAAACTTCTTATCAGCAAGCTGCCAGTGGGTATCAAAGTTTCATGACTCATTATGCAGTAGCCGATCAATTTTTCTAGATGATATTATCCTGAATTTCAAATCATGTTATTTAAGGTTGTTCATTTATTAATCGCATATTTATAAAAATATTCAAGTTTGTTTTCTTTATTGATTAGAAGTTCATGAATTAGTTCTAATCTAATTGAGTAATGAGTAACTTATCTAACATAGTTGTTTATTTGTAGCTCTAATGGGGCACAGTTATCGGCTCACTTGAAAGTCATGTAATTTTGTGAATATTTGAAATATATTGCAAATTATATTTTGCATTGCATAAAAAAGTATTCAAACATGTAAAATATTAAATAATTATATAATTAATATTTAAATTAGTCATTAAAATTTGACAAAAAAATATAATCTTGGTCTATATTAGGTTGGGTCATATTCTAAAAATTTGTTAAATAGCACTTGTTTAGTTTGTTTGTTTATTAAAAAGTGAATTAAATATGAGTAGTTTGTTTTTTTTTTTGGAAAAAGTTTTCTTTCCGGATTCGAACGCAGTTCGCGTCCGGAGGCAAATGACAGTGCGTTAAGTATCAAGTGGGCCCCGCCGGTATACACTCTGATTGGTTAGAGTGCATGGCAGTGGAGCCCACTTGACATGTGACGCACCGCCATTTGCCTCCGGAATAATTTTTCTTTTCTTTTTGAGCTCGATTGATAAACGGGCTGAACACAAAAAACCTTATACAATATTATATTTAATTTTATTAGAAGTAATTAACTAATTAAAATCATTAGAATATTTTTATATTAAGTTTTTTTGTTGTATTTAAAATACTAAAATATTATTATTTTTAAATCATCTGAACTAATTTCGAGTAGAACAAGAATTTAAACCTTAAACAAACAATAAGTTCAAGCCGAGCGAAATACGAACATGAACTAGGCTCACTCAAATTTAGCTCGTTTACGCCCCGCAGGTTTAACAACGTGACATTAATAATCATATGAATTCATATAAAATCTCAGCCGTAGATTTTTAATATGACAAAACTCTCACAAATTTATTTTATTTTTTATTTTTTGACAGTTAGATTTAACTCATATTTGGATATCATTTAATTTCTGAATTTATAACCAGTTTAACCGGTGTTATAAATAATTATGTATTTGATATGAATAATTATAAATAGAATATAAAGTATGAATTAATTTGAAATTTACACTGTAATTTATTTTGGTTGAATTTAAAATTCACCTGATTTGATCGAATTTAAAATACCCCTTTCATCTAAAAGCCTATAGACAAGTAGTTGTCCCCCATTTCGTCGTCACCACTGGTCATTCGCTATTGCCGCCATCAACGGCGGGCGGCCCATTGTGCTAGTCGTCCACCCGACATTCCAGTCCGCTAGGCTCGTCGGTCATACGTCGCTCCACTGTCATAGTTGGCCGCCGTTGCCTGCAATAGCCTACCACCTGCCACGCCGCCCTCCAGCTCATCGCTGTGAGTTGCCTGCCTGCCCCTCCGACTTGCCATCTCCGCCTCCACTAGCCAAAAGAGTATATTTTGAAATATATTATTTTCAATATACTTCAAATTAAATAAAAAATATATAAAATTCTATATTTAGTTGACAATAAAACAAATAACTCAAAAGTATTTCTAATATATTATAATCATAATATTATACAAATTTTTTACATTAAATTTTATTTTTAACAAACCAAACAACCCTAAATGGCAAATTGATGCTCCGTTTTTTACTGAATGCGAAATTCATTTTATCCCTTTTTTTGTCTTAAGGTAGGTCTAGATATAAGGGCACATAATTTTATTATTAAAAAATAAAGGAAACAAATAAATAGGAAAATATTTCATCTTCAAAACTTTGAAGGAATTGCATAATAGTTCTTTAAATTTAAAATTATAAAATGGTTGCTGATACGATAACAACAAATTTTCATTATTCAACATCAATCTCAAAGCACGACACGAATCTCAGTGTAATTTTTTGAACAAGAAACATTCAAATCTTGTGTTCGGTTCGTTAAGAAGCACGTGATCGATTTGTTTGCTAAGTTAACGAGCCGAACACGAACACTATTTTTGCGCTCAATATATAGAAGAGCCGAACTAACAAATAAAGATATGTTCATTCGTGCTTGGCACGTTTTGACACAAATTAATACTCATCAATTATCATATATATATATATATATATATATATATAATTGATGAGTAGTATTTTTAAAAATTTAATTGACTATTTAAATGATGTTTTAATATAAATAATAAGATTTAAGTCTCGTCCTAACTCTGAACATCCTAGGATTGTCAAACCGACTTTTAGTTTGCAAGCAGCTCTTGTTTGGCTTAATAAGCAAATGACTCGAACACAAATATATTTTTTGTGTTCGAAATATAAACGAGCAGATCAAGAACAGTGATATTTTT
Source organism: Papilionanthe hookeriana x Papilionanthe teres (assembly GCA_022702705.1). NCBI lineage: Eukaryota > Viridiplantae > Streptophyta > Magnoliopsida > Asparagales > Orchidaceae > Papilionanthe > Papilionanthe hookeriana x Papilionanthe teres. The sequence continues at coordinate 39,349,179 of CM040427.1, read as the reverse complement.
TGACGAGCTGAACATGAACTGAGTTTGGGCTCGCTTTTGTTCGGTTCGCTTACACCCCTACCAATGGATACATTTCTTTGTTACATCATAAACTGTATGTAAAATTAAGCGAGGCTAATGCTAGCCAAAGCCATGCCATCCCAATTGCATCATGCAGGAGGTTGGAGGAAGGACAAGCCTACTATACTGGCCCAATTCAATTCTGAATAAAATTTTCAGGAGATTTGATGTATTCTTTAAAATAGATTTCATACAGAAATGATCATAACTAATGGTTAAAAATTTTTGTATTTAGATAATCCATCCAATTCTAATATTGATTATTTTTATTATTATTATTTTTAATTTTGATCATATATGTGGCTAAAAATAAAAGATTTAAATTAAAACTAAATAAATAAAAAACTGTAACATGTCAAGTTATAAGCTTGACTTAGTTATCATAACCCAGTGTCAAAGCGGCAAATCCCCCTTAGGAGATTAGGATGGCAATATAAATAGACCATCAACCATCTTGTATATGATGAAGTCGTCTAATGATATGATTGGATTAATAACTCTATCTTTAAGATAAAAGAGCCTCGTGTAGATTGAAGCAACTCCGTATCTTTCATATTCAATCATAACTTGACTTAGTTAAAATCTTCTACTGAGAATATCCACTGCAAAATCAGTCACAAATATAAGTTTTCTACAACTGGTTATGATATCAGTCTCAACTATAATGGCATAAAGAACCATTATAGTTGGAGTAATTAAGCTCCATTGACCCCTTGTAGTGAGGTGAATCACCTTTTTAGGCTCTCTAGAATAAAACAAACAAACTAAATATCATATGCTAGACAATAATAAGCATAAGTTGGGTAGCAGTCACTCTGATACGGGACTAGCTACTAATAAGTTTGTCACAATGTACAGTCTCAACTAAAAAATCTTAGAAGAATGAAGATCTACAAGATAAAGTCTTATCTATTCTTTTTCCTCTTTTTCTTAAGATTCTCATCTTCTTCACCTTTTTTTATCATTAAGAGAATCTAATCCTAGAATCAAAGTTTGAACAAATATCACCGAAGAAATCTTTTGGATAGATAACCACAAGGGCCAGTTGCAAGCTTAAATCATGATTTTAAAATTGGCCTATTATTTGTGTTGATTTAAAAATAATGGCGTATATTTTTCTAGGTTAGTGTCTTTTTGTTAGAATATATGAACTCATTAATTTATGGATTCAGAAACATTTTAGGATGTTAAGTAGTATGATGTTTTGGTTATGCAACCGGTTTATGGTCGAAGTCCGATGAGATGTAATAACATACAGCTCACCCTAACCTTCTATGTACAAATCAATCATCCTCTTTCATCCATATTCTCACTCAAATATCTAAATTCATGGTGAACTACCAACGAATATTTTTCATTTTTATCAAATTCTCAATAGTTTGATCATGACATCCTGTATAAATACATCATGTCGGTACTTCCAAAAAATTACTTGGATGATTAATCTATAAATATCGCTGTTTCAGGTGCATGATTAGTATGTAATTATTCGACGTAACACACAATTTTGAAATATGAGTCACAAATTTTAACTTTTGAACTGAACTATAATGGCTGTTGTGAAAGTTTAGAAAATTTATGGCTAATCAAGTCCTATAATCCTGAATTTAAAGAAATTAAATAATTATGTCTTGTTTTTTAGCTTTCTAAACATAAATGTTAAATATTAAATTTCTACGGATACTTTAAAAAATTAACGTCTTACAAAATTATTTAATATTTCTTAAGACTTTTAACTTCTTGGTGAAAATTATGAAATATTTAATAAATTGCTATAATGCTTAGGCATTTTGAAAGTGCATTTTAGCTCAACTTGAGTAGTTTGAAACTTTATTAAATTTAGTTTTTTAACATGATTAATTTTTCAAATATCCTCAATTATCTTATATAGTCTTTAAATATCCCTTCATAGACAAATAGAATTTGACTTTGACTTTGAAGTTGACTATACACATGAGTTTGACTTTGTAAAATATTAACTTTGAAATTTCATTATTCAACTATGATATTTTATGTTTAACATCATCATGACATTTGAATACATTGAATTTCAAATATTATGATATTCTGAGAATTTTTTGCGTAAATTTCTATATAATTTTTGTTTGGAAATTAAATCATCACTAGTGCGAATTGTTCATATAAACAATCTTTATAAAATATCACACACTTGTATAATGTTTTAGTTGATACACGTTTGCCCTTAGTCAACATAGTTGAACCTTCTTATCATTCACAGTCCCTTGATCATATGTATATGAAATTCAACACTTGCATGTAAATATTAATTGAAGGTCATATAATCATCTCATTTTACTCTATTCTCATAACCTAATATGATTAGTTTAATTGTGATCGTGTAACTTTTGGTTATGCATGATTTGCATGGATCGAGTTCGACACTTTATCTTTTAAGCACATTATTTTGTATATCATTATTAATAAGAACGATTTGCAGGGATGTCGGCCGTCAAAAGTTGTTGGTGGGTTTAATTTAATATAATATAATATATATTATTTTAGAAAATATCAATGGTTTAAGAAAACGAGCACTACACTGCAAGTCATGCATCTACCCCAAAGAATAGACACATTATTTACTAGTGAAGATCTATTAAATAAACTAAAGAATCAATGACGTCTTGGTCTGCAAACCATTTATGTTAACCGACAAGTTCTTCTATCTAATATAAGAAATTAGATAGGATTTATATTACATGGGTTCTTAAAGTTTCCTATAAGGGCAAGTCCTATAGTTAATTACATCTTAAATGACCGAAGTCACCTAAGAAAACTCTTGATAAAGATCAAGAATAATGCCTTCATGAATTCAAAGGGTAGGACTTTTCAAGGTCGAATAATAGGAAATTCAAATGGTAAAGGTGAAAATTTAGAACAGTTGTTTTTGGAATTCAAAGGAAGATAGCTAGGGGCTGCCACAGACCCTGAGGAGAACCTCGTTGGCTTCCAGACTACCCTATTATTTGGCTTCAATTTAGAAGAAATATTATTTAATGTTTCATCTTGCCAATTTTTATTTATTTAGGGCTTACATCTTCATGACTCCGATCATGCAGATAGCTTGGAAGATAGGAGGATTTATTTCGTGTCGAACGATAATCTCAGAGTCTTAAGACGAGTTAGGGCTTATATTGCATGGTGTATAAAAGCCTAGAACAAAAGGTGAGAGTTTATGTCATGCTAGATGAACTACCTCAAAATCCTATGGTTTGTTGTTTATTTCTAAGAAGGTTTTCTGTTGTAGACCCCTTTGGTCTCTCGAAGATGTTCATTTGCATGCCTCATCATGCTGACTGTGGTGTTTGCTCCAAGTTCCTCGTTGCAGCAGATCTAAGTTTAGAAGTGTCAAATTGAGGAGGTTGAGCGAAGTATCGGGTTTAGAGTTTAAGTTTTAGTGTAGTTGTCACAATTATATGAATCTCTTATTTGGGGAAAATTTAATTTGATTAGAGCAACAACTGTTAGGATCTTGCGGTTCCCTCATTCCGACACCACTATTTTCTGCTGATTCGCTTATTCTAAATGAATTTACCAAACTCAAATAAATAAATTCAATAAGTTCATCCAGACTGAGGGAAATCTCATTAGCAGTCGTAGGTTGCATCATCAGAGAGATTCCAGATCATCCAAAGAGACATTAATTTTGTTGCGATTGTCTTTGTTTTATTTTGTATGTGATTATTTTTTAGAGTTGTCTTATTTTGTTGTTATTGTGAATTTTGTTTTGTTTTGGTTTTGGTTTAACACGTATAGTGGCATAATTTACAGAAAATAGAAAGTAGTCGAAAGTAAATTGCAGTAAATAAAAAGTACTATAAATAAACTATAATAGCATATTAGTTATCTTCTTATACTCCAGCTGAAATGTTAGTATTTGCAGTGTATATGTATAATCTTGTAGGGAATTAAAGTATGTTGCATGAAAGGAAAACATGAAAGTCTGGTTTAAGGTGTGCCTACCGAGCCCTAAGGCATGACTTGGTGGGTCCTGTTCATTTGTGTAATGAGCAAAACATAATATGTTCAGTTATCCTCTAAGATATTCAAAAGACTATAAAAGTGTTCGGGGTAAGACCTTAAACGACTTTTAAGACTTTGGAAAGTCCCGAGTTCCTCTAAACTTATTACATTGCTAAATCATTCATCCATTTTTAGTGAGATTTAGTGAGTGTGTTTTAACCCTATGCCCAGTAAACTTTAATGTTTTAATTATCCCATGAGCGGGGTAACTATTACTTGATATTTAATTTTATAAATTATGTGGGTGAGGCCTTATAGAGGTAAATTGATTTGTTAAGAAATTTAGCTAATTAATTTAAAGTTGGGCTAATACTGTTTTCAAAATATTATTAATCAAGCATATTTTCTTTTCTAAACCTCATTAATCAAAATTTTAGATTAAGCCTAGTTCACTACTATGCCCTTAAGGATTATGAGTAAATTTGTAATTCTAGGAATGTTAAATTAAATGCCACTTAATCTTTATCAATGATTTTATTATCATTAAATCATTAGCTAGGGATCTCAAATTAGTGAATCATTATCTTCCGAAATCAAACCCCTCACCTTAGAATCATTTAGTTTAATTAACTTCCAAATTACCATATTTAAAGTAAAATTATCATTTATACCCCAGTTATGGAGAGCTGGAATTGGTTTCTTCCTTTCAACCCATTTATGTTTCAATCACCTAAAAATGTTAATTAGAATCATTCACTATCCATTCACCCCCTTTGATTAAGCCTAACTATTAATTTAAAGCTTAAATTCTATAATTACTATTTTGCCCCTTTAAGGCCTATCGCTTCATAATTCATTTAATTCAATTCAAATGAGTTTAAAATTATATTGTTACCCCACTCATTTGAATATTATAGGAGATAATGTGATTTTTCAATTTTCAATTTTCTTTTTATAATTATTTTAATGTAAAAATAATATTTTCAATGTTAATCCATTATCTTTGCCAAACCAAATCATATATTCTTAGGAAAATTATTGGAAGTTCTCTTAGGTCATAGGACCACTTAGACCAATTATCATGATTATTTGAGTTTAATTTAATTATTATATTTATTTGTTTATTTTGAGTATTAAATAAATATAAAACATTATTTAAATTAAAAATTAGGGTTTATATTTTTCATAAATCTCTTCGAGTTCAGAGAACTCAGAGAAGCAAATTTCATCTTTTTATGATTTTTATTTTATTTATTGTAATTATTTTAGTGCAAAACTAGAGAAATTCATTTTTAGCCTTTTAAAAATTCATAAATTAATTTAGAAAATTAGAAAAAATATTTTAATCATTCCTAAGTGACCAGGGAACCAAATGTGACATTTTGGTGTATTTTTATATTTTTGTTATTTTATTTTTTTAATTATTTTTAATTATTTAAAATTCAAAATATAGCTCAAAAATAAAATATTTATTTTAATTCCAATTTTATTTTTCTTAAGTTCCTCTGTTCACTAGGAACTACATAAACCAATTTTATTATTATTTTAGTTATATTTTAATTATTATACTTATTTTAGTGCCAAAAATACTATTTTACTTTGAAAATCCATTTTAGTGATTGAATCAATTCCATTTGATTTCATATTTTTAGCTGGGGTTAACATGATTATTATTTACGAGTGTGGAATGGTTTTTATGATTATTATATTTATTAGTTATTTATTTAATTTTTTAAAGATTTTTAATGAGTTATTTACAATTAGTGCCACTATTAGTTAAATCCATTTTATATTTTTACTAGGGTCCTATGACCACAGTGAACCTACCAAATAAGTTTTGTATTTTTCTAATTTATATTTTAATTATTATAATTTTGTTAATAAAACACAGAGGTTTAACTTGAAAATTAGGGATCTCCGGTTAGAGATGCCCTCTAACCTTGGAAAAATCAAAGAAGATCTCTAATAACATGAGGAATCAACCCGCAAAGTTTAAAGCCATGGTGAAATTTTATGATGAGTTATGATTTAAAGAATTTTTACTGTATTTAATTAATTTAAAAATAAATACGAGTCAACCAACTCCAATTTTATTTCCATATTGTTCTTGTCTATTCACTGAGCAAGGTGGTATATTTCTTTTATTTTTATGAATCTTCTACACTATGTTATGCCTTTTTAAAGTTTCTAGAATTAAATAAATCTAGAAAGTCCAGAATTTCCTACTTATCCAGCACGATGCCACCTCAACCTAGGCAGCTCTGAAGCTCCGCGTGGCGCTCCTCTATTCGATGTTACAATCTGACTCAGCAGCTAAGGGTCCCACAGTTCATGTATCATCTGCTCATCCAGCGCGATCTGGAGCATCCATCCATTACATGTGTAATCCAACGGCTCCTGTTAATTGTCCCCAACTGACCTAACTTGTAAATTGTTCACACTAAAACCCTAATATCTCTGCATAGACTCAACCAAATTACTTCGAGTTTATTCCTATAGCTTCATCTAGTCAAGATGAACCTATCTATACTGTTACATGCCTATAAAATCAAGTGTGTTGTCATGAAAACCCAAACCAAGCTTGATTTAGGGGGAGAGTTCAATAACTTTGCCTGAGAGGTGTGGCCTCAATCAAGTGCTTGCAAAAGCTTCAGAGACTCCTAAGAACCTTCTAGAAGTGTTGTTGGGCTCTATTGAACTCTCCAAGTATGAAATCAATCAGACCTATTTGAGAGCCTTAGTCTTCAGCTAGGTTAGGGCAACTGTGGGATGGAGCTTTCAAGAGGGATATTCCTCGTTTAGTCATGGGATGGTGAGGAGCAAAGTAATTTAGAGTTTTGTGGACTGTGGTGAAGTGGTGAAATGTGCCCTGGTTTTGGCTGAGAATTGGGTGTAGAAATTGGCTCTAAACGATGGCTATGGGTGGCTGGGGACTGTGGATTGCACTCAGGGAGTTTCAGGAAAGCTCTGGTGAGATTTTGGCAGGGCTTCGCCAGAGGATTGTTCACTCTCCATTTTATCCATGAAGGGACAAATTTATAGCCATGGATAATGGGTGGAGCTCAGGTTTCCATTGGCTGGTCTCATTAAGCTTTGGGTGAGAGCTGAACGGCACACACATCCAATGGAAGCCTGCCATAGTGGATGGTCCCAATTTTGAGTTCAAAGCTTGGGGTAGGCTCTCGGTTTCAAGCTTTCAGGCCACTAAGCTGGCCGACCAGGGTAAAGCTGGTGGCTAGGGTGGTTAGTGAGCTCAGTGTGACTTAATAGTGATTAACATTAAGGCTTGATTATTGAGGGTAAGATTCTCCTTTGGTTTAGCCAAAAATGGGAAGAGATCACCTGATTTGGGAGAACCTTGGTCCATGGCCCATGTAGGTTGGGCTAGGTGGATCTAGGCTGGTTTCTAGGGTCCAATTGCTAGCTGTGGTGGAATTAGGTTGGTCAATTTGACTTGGTTTGGTCACATTTAGAGTATAGGTTCAAAATTACCGTTTCAGGTTAACTTGGGTTTAGGTTGGGTTTAGGCTAAATTTTGGGTCAAGTGATTGATCAATTTGGTGTGGGTGATTGTCATGAAGAGTTTGGAAAGGAATTGGGTGATTTTGAAGTGATTGGGAGGTTCAATTTAATGGGATTTTGAATTTGAATAAATTTGGGGCATGTGGGCTAGAATTGGTTTAGATTGGGCTAGGTCTTGGATATGGTTTAATTGATGGTTCAATTTATTCTAAGGGATTGTGGTGAATAGTTTTGAATATCAATTAGGTGAAGATTTTGAGGTTAAGAGGTTCAGTTTGGTGAAATTTTGGATTTTGGTCAAAATTGGGGGTTTTAACTTAGTTGGGATTTGAGTGAGGTTTAAGTTTAGTTTAGGACTAATTGAAGGCTCAAATTGATTTAGGGGAATGTTATGAAAAGTTTAGAATTCAAAATTGGGGGAGTTGGGTTGATTATGGGATTCAATTTGATGGGTTTAAGGAAATGGTCAAATTGGGGATTTTGGATTAGGCTTGCAATTAGGCTTGAAATTAGGTTTAATTAGGCTTATATTTGGTTTCAATTGATATTGGGGATGATGAATTTGAGTTTGGAATTGAAGTTGGGGGAGATTGAAGTCAATTTGGTGGAAATTGGGAGTGATTTGGGCATTTTAGGCCTTTAAAGGCAATTTAGGATTTTTGGTCAAAATGGATCAATTTGGTTAAATTGAACTGAATGGAGTGGTTTGAATTGGTTTGGGATCATTTGGAATATTTTTGGAGATTTTGGGAATTTTTGAAATTTGAAGGGCATTTTGGTAATTTTGGAGGTTTTAGGGGCATTTTGAGGATTTTGGGTATTTTGGTGGATTTTGGTCAATTTGAGTGGTTTGAAATCTTTTAAAATAAATTTTGATGGAAATTTGAGAATTTGGGCAAATTTGGGAATTTTGGGAAAATTAAGGTTGTAGGGGCAATTTGGTAATTTTGGTGAAGTTTGGGCTAAGAAAGTTAAAATTGGGAATTTTGGTAAAATTGGTATTTATTGAGACTGTTGATCATGAGGTCAGCCTATTTGATCCATGGACCAAGGAAAAGTCCCATTTTGGATGCTCCATGTGTTGGTCGTAGAACCCTAGCCTAGGGCTAAGAATTGGGGTACCACCCACATGAGTTTCCAAAAGTGTAAGGGATCAAGGTTGGGCATGTTTGGTTTAGGGTTTTGGGTTAACAGTGAAATTATGAGGTTCAAGTGTGTGTGTCTGCAAGCCTGACCTAGACCAGAGCACCCAGGTTAGTCCTAAGGTTTGACCATCCTATAGGGGACTCCTCTTGAGTTTTCTTATGCTTTGCTCCATCCTACTAAGTGCTAGAGGTTGGTAGCAAGCATATGAAACTCCAAGTGAAACAAAAAAATATTTTGAGTTTCTAGTGGGGAGGGTTCCATCACTAGTCCTCTAAGATAGTCACCAGAAAATCCTATGGCTAGATCATATGCTCCTAAAGAAAGACTAGACCTCAACAAAAGTGAGGTCAATAGGGGACCATGCCAATTGGGATGAATTACATAATATTCAAGGATAATTCACTCCAACTCCATTCCAATTTTCATGCAGGAGAAATGACATGTGACCTATTGAACATATATCTATAAGTATTTCTTACATACATATAATAATCTAATTAATATCTTAACTTAATTTATAGACTTACAAAATATCCTTAGTTAAGTTTTCAATATTGAACTTAATCATATCACCCTTAAATAATAATATTATTATCCATCCATATATATATATTTTCCTGTATTTTTAATCTTTTCAGTCATAACCTTTTGACTGAAGATCTTTTAAGATTAATCATATTCTTTCACCCTAGTTTATTCTTAGTATTATTATGCCCTTCTAATTTAATTCTTGCTCTTTGATTTTTTTTCTACACTCATAGCATGAGATGATATTTGGATCCAATAATATATTTGGAAGATACGAAGACCTACCTCCTAGACATAATGAGCAGATATAAGAGTGAAAGGCCAGGAGAGAGAAAAAATTATATTTCCCAGTATCATTTAACTAGCTAGTTTATAAAATACCTAATTAAAGCCTTTTTATTAATAGAGTCAAATCAAATCAAACTAAGAGAGGGAGTGAGAGTGAGAGAAGATTCAGGAAAAATGAAGTAGAATTAGATAAAGACTCTAATGAGATAAATGTTTGATCAAAAGCACTAGATTTTTTTATAGGTTTTATGTGGCTGCACAAGAGTGATGATAATTTATATTTTATAAGTGAGGGCCAATATCAATATTATTGAGTCATTAGGACCGCATATTTTGGATTTATTGTATCTAGTTCTTTTTTTTGGATAAATATGACTAATAATTTGTTGCTCAAAGAGCATTAGATGAGTTTAGATTGACTGTGAATTTTCTTAATGAGCTTTTAGAAAAACCCTTAGTCAATAATCGCTCAAAGAAAGTGTTTGAGCTCTCTAGTTTCATGGTACTAGTCTGGGCAATTATAACTTATGCAAGTTCAATGACCTTATGTTGAGCATATTATAAAGTTGATTCTTGGGCAACTCATCAATATCTAGTTTTTGATAACTCGATGCTTTTGGAGGACGAAGCTCGGTGAATAAACAGTTCAAGATAGTTCATAATCAATGACTTGTCAAATTTGATTCACTCTTTCATAGAGTTTTTATTAACTTAACCTTAACAAATATGTCAGTATATATAGACATTATTTGGGCCAATGATTTCTTTGAAAATAAAATATTCATGTGGCTTATGATTATCATTTGTTTGATTATTTTTTAGTTAAGAAAATTCTAATAACATATCATTCTCATAATATGACTATATAACATATTGAATATTGACATAGTAGATAGAGATTTGTTAGGACATATAGGATTTTTAAGTTGATGAACATCTTTATGTAGTAATGAATATTAACGAATTATCAGTTATAGATTTAATTTTCTTTCTTTGAAATAAAATTAACAATTTGTATAATACTCGAATTCGATTGGCATTAGATTCATCGTATAAACGTGGGTCTCAGTCTAGCGGATTGCTATATACCACTAATTTAAGAAGTTCAAACATAAATATATCATACTTATAGGGATAGTGCATCATGTTGTTTCTCTTCTTTTTTTTTTTTTTCATTTTATACTTATATTAAGGGTATGTTTGGTGCAGCTGCAACTTATTAATAAGCTGATGATAAGCAGCTGCTGCAGATAAGCTGTTGTGCAACAGTTGATCTGAATAAACTGACTGTCTGTTTGGATTGTGCTGTTAAAAAACAACAGTTTTGCAACTGTTTTTGGATAAATGACCATTTTGCCCCTGTGCAGTAATGCTTTCTGCAACAAAACTGTCTTAGTAACGTATTTGATACTTGAGAAGCAGAAAACCACTTCAGAACAATACAAAAAGTAAGACATACACTTCACTTAACAGTGAGTATCAATATTGTTAAAAAAAAGAAAAAGAAACGAAAAATAATTTAAAAGGGAGAAAAAATAATTACAAACAACATAAAACTTATATCTAAACTATCCATTTTTCAATTCATAACTGAAGCATAAAAGAAAAAAACAGTGTAGTACTAAATAGATGCAACTATAAACAGGCAACCCGATAAAATGCTATGAACAAACCAAGCACTCTTTTACATTTAATTTTCAAATTGTTAAACAAGCATTAAATGAATTAATGAAATCCCATCTAACTATTTTCATTTGAGGCAATGACATAGGGCATCCGGAAACATGCTATCTTCGAATGAGAGCCCTTTTCAAATGAGCAGCCAAAAACTTGTTCTCTTCAAATCAAGCACACAATTTTACACATTCTCTAAATTCCATCCCATCGAAAAAATGAAAAATCGCCTAAAGAAATCCATTACATCTGAAAATAGCATAGAGAATATCATTTCATCGAAAAATTGCCAGAAATCGCATATAGAAAGGCATTCATCGAAAATTACTTACAAAGCACAATAACTAGCGATCGAAGGAGGAGGAAGAGGTGAAAAACAATGCTAATCACGAGAGAGTACCAATCGAGGGAGAGAGGGGAGCAAGGAATCACCTAGGGCAGAAAGGACGTTCGGGGGTTGAGCGAGGTGGAACTAAGAGCATACGGGTAATAAACGAAGGAAAGAACGTGGGCCGCAGTGTCGAGCTCGTGGCCGTGTCTACTAAATAATCTCAAACAGTTTATTTGGATAAGCTGAGTGATCACTGAAAAAATTATTAAGAAATTCATACCTATTTTTGATGAAATTGCACTTTAAAGAAAGGTATTTTCTTTATTTTGTTGCAGGAATGGAGAATTTAGGTGATAAAAGCAAAAATCATAAAAAGGAGCGGATTTGGAGCAAAAAGGAAGAAAATAATGCAATTTGTGCTCGAGTCGCCGACGGCGAGATCGAGCTCGCCGACGGCGAGGGTACGAGGAAGAAAATTCCGAAGGATTTATAATCGTATCGCCGACGACGAGCCAGAGCCCGCCGACAGCGAGATAGCGCGGTTCGAAGACCTTCTAGAAGCCTCGCCGACAGCGAGGTAGTTTGTCTCCGACGGCGAGCTAGTCCAAATGGCGCAGATACATTGAACCTGGACACTTTTGAAGGGTTGCTTACACACCTCTTGGTCCTTTGCTCACCTCTATATATAGAGGCCAAAATTCAGCCTCGGTGTGTGTGTCAATTTGTGTCTTAAGAGTCTTTTATTTATGTGTGTGAGCAGTCTTTAGAGTCTTAATTAGTGTAATTAGTGAGTCTTTAGTGAGTTAGTGAGTTTTTAGTGAGTCTTGCTGTACTGGAAGGAAGAGTCAAAGGAACTGCGAGGGTCCGCTAGGGATAAATCGAGATAAGTATTTGTATTTATTGTTTTTAACTTTAAATGAAATCCATGCTTAGTTTAGTTCCTATGCATTCTGAGTAGTTTATTAGTCTTTCTCCCTGTTATGAAATTAAGTGACTTGATGAACTTAAAACATAAGTACTTTTATATATATTAATAAATTGTGATAATTTTTACTTAAAACTTAATTTACTTTCAAACTGGTCATTTGATTTGTTAAAATATGTTGAATATCAACTATAGTAAAAATTACATCGGATATTCGGGAATTCAAAAGCCTTGGAAGGAAGGTGCGAATAAATAGGGAAATAATATCACTTGGGCGTAGAATTGAGCATTTTAGTGTGACGGACTAAAATATTCAATTCGGTCTCTATTGTTTGATAGCTGAAGTGTAGATGTTAGCCCTCGGGCGAGGGAACGTGGGAGCTCGAAGTGGCGATCGGTATCCTCCCAGCTCTAGCCGCGGATTCGGTAATCAAACATAGGATTAGTCAATATTCTTTACACTCTGACCAAAGGGTAAAGAATAGGAATGCTCCTATTTGTCACAATACCTTAAAATTATCTATTTAAATTCATCAATCACTTAAATTTCTAAACAAGGGGAAAGATACTTTTTCCGAATAGTTAAGACTTATTTAGCAATTAGTTTAATTTCTCGCACTTTCAATACGTATTAATTTTCTACTTAGTTAAGTTACCTAATTAAAATACTTAGTTTACTTTATTGCGCTTAAATTTAGAATTCCAAATTTTCGTATACTATTTTAAAATTATTATTATTATTATTTTAAAATTAGTTGTTATTTAATTTTCTATTTCCCCGTGGGATCGATAACCGGGACTCACTGTAGAGCCCGTATTACTTGATACGATACGTATACTTGCGTAGCATCCACAACATAAACAATTACAATTCTATACATATAATATAGCGGGGTCAAGTTTTTGGCGTCGTTGCGATTAAATTAAAAATATCATAATATGAAATTGTGGGTCAAGTTTTTGGCGCCGTTGCTCGTGGAAAGTAAGAAAAATTTACTTAGAGTAACGGACTATTTTAAAATAATCATAATAAATAAATTAATATCTATTCTAAAATTGTATGCACAAATTTGGAAACGAAAATTTAATACCTTACGATTCCGAATTAGAGCGTACAATTAAAAGAATTAGAAAACAAAAGAAACAAATTATAAATTTAACACAAATGGCGAATATTCCCGAAATTCTAAATATGAACCAATAAAGACCATTAAGAGATTATGCCAACCCTACATCGGATGAAATTCATTTAACTATTCAAAACCACGATGTAGGCTAGCTAATTCATTTGAACTTAAACCTGCAATTATCCAAATGGTACAAAACAATCAATTTAGTGGTTCACCTATCGAAGATCCTAACTTACATCTTGCTAGTTTTCAGAACTTTGTGCTTACTTTTAAATATCAAGGAGTATCTGACGATGTTATAAGACTTAGACTTTTTCCTTTTTCATTAAGGGATAAGGCTAAAATGTGGTTGAATTCGTTAGCACCTGGATCTATTAAAACTTGGGGAGAATTATCACAAAAATTTCTATCCAAATATTTTCCACCATCTAAAACTGCTAAGTTTAGAAATGATATAACTTCTTTTTGTCAGTTAGATGGAGAATCAATTTATGAAGCTTGGGAGAGATTTAAGGAACTTCTTAGGAAATGCCCACATCATGCGCTACCAGATTGGTCGATTATTCAAACCTTTTATAATGGATTAGTAGGATCTTTAAGATCAATCATCGATGCTTCGTCTTGGAGGTTCATTAATGTCTAAACCATTTGATGAAGCCTATGCACTAATCAAAGAAATGACAACAAATAATTTCCAATGGCCTGCTGATAGAGTAAATCCGAAAAAGATAGCCAGCATTCATGAAAACGATGCAATATCTAAGAAATTAGATCATTTTGGAATGAACTACTCTCCTACTTTAGAAGAAAACTCATCTGGACAAATCATAGAATCTCAATCTAATTATGAAACTTTAAAATGCTATTAATAATAGAACTAATAACCCTTATTCAAACTATTATAATCCTGGTTGGAAAACTCATCCAAATTTTAATTGGAATAACAATTCTAATCAACAATGGATGAATCAACCTAATCAAGCAAATCCAAACTATAAACCTAATTACCCACTCTGGATTTAATAACAATAACCCTCAATTCAAAGATAAGAAATTATCTATGGATGAATTAATATTGAATATGGGTCATCAACTACAAAATCAAGGAAATCAACTACAAATTCAAGGAAATTAATTACAAATTCAAGGAACATCTATTAAAAATATCGAAACTCAACTTGGACATATTCTATCTATGCGCTAAATAATAGAATACCCGGAACTTTTCCTAGTAATGTGGAAATAAATCCTAAAGATCAAGGATAAGAACAAATTAAAGCAATACAACTAAGGAGTGGAAAAGAATTAGAACCTCAAATTCAAAAAGAACTTGAAAGCCAAAAAGAGGAAATGAAAATTGAAAAGGAAACACTTCAACAAGATTCAAACTTAGAACATCCTTTAATACCTATGAAAATTTCTGTTGAAAAACTTCCACCACCATTTCCTTAACGACTAGCTCATCATAAAAAAGATAAACAATTTGCTAAATTCCTTGAAATATTAAAGAAATTAACAATCAATATACCTTTTGTCGAAGCTTTAGATCAGATGCCAAATTATGTAAAATTTATGAAAGATATTCTAAATAAGAAAAGAAAATTCACCGATAATGAAACGAGTCGCACTTAGTGAAGAGTGTAGTGCTATTATTCAGAAGAAGCTTTACGAAAAATTGAAAGATCCTGGTAGTTTCACTATACCTCGCGCTATAGGAGAAAAATTTTATGGAAAAGCTTTGTGTGACTTAGGAGCAAGCATCAATCAAATGCCTCTATCGATTTTTAAGAGATTAGGATTAGGAAAAATTACACCTACTTCGTAACCCTTCAATTAGCTGATCGTTCGGTTACCTATCCTAAGGGAGTTATTGAAGATGTGTTAGTAAAAGTGGATAAATTTATCTTCCCAGTAGATTTTATTGTTTTAGATATGGAGGAAGATAAAGAAATTCCTATCATTTTAGGAAGTCCATTTTTAGCTACCTGGAAAAGCTATGATTGATGTTCGAAAGGAGAATTAACTATGAGAGTAAATGACCAAAAAGTTACATTTAATATTGCAAAATCAATGAAATATCCTCGCGCTTAGAAAAAGATGATGAATGTTTTCGGATGGAAATACTTGAACATTTACAACAAGAACATTTTAAGGAATATTACGAAGATAAATTAGAAAAAGAAAACCCCGAATTAATTGAAGATAATAATAAATAACTAGATTATATTCAGGGAAGATTTGAATTTTTGGATAATACTGAAAACACTGACAAGACTATAGTTCCATCAATTATTAAACCTCCCGAACTTGAGCTAAAAATATTACCCGATCATTTGAAATATGTTTATTTAGGTAATTCTTCAACTTTACCAGTTATTATTTCATCCGCATTAAACGAATCTCAAGAACAAAAACTTTTAGAAACTTTAAAAAAATATAAGAAAACTTTTGGTTGGACTTTAGCAGATATTAAAGGAATTAGTCCTTCAATCCGTATGCATAGAATTATTTTAGATGATGAACATAAACCTAAAGCGGATCCCCAAAGGAGATTAAACCCGATAATGAAAGAAATAGTTAAGAAAGAAATTTTAAAATGGTTAGATAATGGTATTATATATCCTATTTCTAACGAGTGCTTAGGTAAGTCCAATTCATCGTGTTCCTAAGAAGGGAGGAGTGACCGTCACTGCCAATGAAAATAACGATCTTATTCCTATAAGACAAGTGTCGGCATATTTTAGGTTATGTGTTTTATTTTGAAAAGGGGTCGCCTACAGAAACTGTCGGCGAATTTTTTATATTTAATTTAAATAAATAATTTGAAAAGTGATATTTTATTTTGAAAATAATTTTAAATTTGAAAATTTTAAGATATGAAATCAAACCGATCTCACATCCCGAAAAGTTTATATAAACGAGCACCGCACCACAACCGTATATCTATCCCGGAGAATAGACACACTTCGTTTGATGATGGGGCTCGGTTAAATAAACTAGAAGATTTGTGACATCCGTTTGGTCCGCGAACCGATTTTATAAGCCGACAAATTCCCCGCCTAATATGAAAACATTAAACGAGGTTTATATTACTCAGGTTCTTTAAAATTCCTATAAGGGCAAGCCCCTATAGTTAATTACATCTTAAGTGACGGGAATCACCTAAGAAAACTCTCGATAATAATCAATAGTTCGCTCTCAAGAATTTCAAAGTTTAAGTTTTCAAAGGATTGAATTTTTGAATCTCAATAGGGAATGGATCAAGTTTGGAACATTTTATTTTGGGAATTCAAAGGAAGAAAAGTAGGAGAAATTAAGGATTCGAAGTGAACTTCGATAATCTCCCGACTATCCTATTGTTTGGCTTGAATTTAGGAAAGTCCTAATGTTCATTTAATGTTTTAATCTTGCCAATTTTAATTAATTAGGGCTTATATTTATATGATAGAATCATACAAATACCCTGGAAGATATGAGGGTTTATGTCGTATCGGACGACTACCTCGGAATCCTAAGACCATTTAGGGCTTAATTTGCAACGCAAATGCCTAACGAAGAGTTGAGGATTTATGTTGCACTAGGCAAACTACCTCGAAGTCCTATGGCTTTGTTGTTCAATTCTAGGAAAGTTTTGCTGAAGTAGATTCGAGTTTTGCTGACGACGATGGCCGTGCTGCCCACCATGCTCCGAGCTCCTTGTTGTTGCAGAGGTTTAGTTTTAGAAATCATAAATCAGGGGATGAGAAAAGTGTTTCGGTTTAGAGAAGTCTTAATTTCTAAGTGTTTTTTGTGTTTTAATTAAAACAAATCTTAAAGTTGATTATAACAACACTCGGTTAAGATCCCACTGGTTCCATCCTTCCGGCATCATTATTTTTATCGGATTCACTTAGTCCGGATGAATTTGCTAAACTCAACTGAATGAGTTCCACACTTTCATTTAGACCGTGGGAAATCCCGTTAGCAACACGTAGGTTACATCATCCGAGGTATTCCCGATCATCCAACAAGACGTTTTAATTTAGTTATAGTTGTAGTTCGTTGTTACGTTTCGTGATTAAATTTTGAGTTGCTTTATATTTTGAAATGTTGTGGAGGTGAATTTTATCTTGTTGTGTCTTTTAATTTAGTTATGGGTTTCGGCTTTGGTTTTCGTCCTAAAGGTGTAGGTTTTCATGCAACTGTTGTTTATCATGCAAGAAAAGTAAGTGCGATGCGATTAAATAAGTTGCAATAGAATAAATCGCAATAAAATAAAAGTGTACCTGAAGGGTCTTCCCGTCATCCCAAGCTGCACTTAAAACATAGTTAGAATATTTAAGCATTTAAAGTAAGTTCCTAGGTAAAGCTAAGGGAAAGGTTATGGTTTTCTACCAAGTTCCTAATCCTATAGCTAGTCATTTCCTATGACGTCTAGGTTCCTTGTGTTTTAAGGATGGTTTTCTTCACCAAAGAACAACTAAGCTCAATTTGTTCTTAAGGATATTCCATCATATTGAGGAAGTGTTTAAGACGAATCTTAAACATCTTTTCAATATTTCGGGAATTGTCCTAAGTCCAAATGAATTCTATTGTTCAAGTGAATTAATCATCCAGGGTGTTTGAGTTAAGTTTTATTTCTTGCTCAGTGAATTAGGATATTTGAATGTCCTATAAGTGAAGTAACATTTCACTTGATACTCCATTTAGGAGTTATAATAGTAAAAAGCTCCTAAGAGCAAAATGATATTTAATGATTTGTGATTCAAGTTCAAATTAATGGTTTAAGTTTGGAATAGTGTTCAAGTTATTTTAGATTTATTTTTGAATTCTTCATGTCTTTATATTTAATTTAATTTAATTTAATTTAATTTAATTTAATTTAATGTGGTTTAATTTAAATTAATTTAACTTAAGTTAATTTAATGTAATATGATTTAATTTAATTTAATTTAATTTAATTTAGTTTTAATTTAATTTAATTTAATTTAATTTAATTTAATATAATATAATTTAATTTAATTTAATTTAATTTAATTTAATTCTTAATTTTTAATTTAATTTTTAATTTTAAGGGAATTTGTTTTAAATAATTTAACTTTAATTTAATTTAATGATTAAGTCTTTTAGCATTTTAAATCTTAAATTTGGATTATCATTTTAATTAGGAATTAAATATTATTGGGATGATTAATTTAGGGATTTTTAAATTAAAGAATAAATCTCTTCCTAATAATATCCCTATTTTAATAATTTCAATTTCATTATTCTTCCAAATTTGATTAATTATTTAATTAAGGTTTATTTCAATTATTTTAAATTGTTTAGTAGGTTTCTACCCTTTAATTATTAAATTTCAATCATCCAAATCAGATTAGGATCAAATATTTTACTTATTAATTTTATTAAGCCTAAAGTTTTAATTAAGGGTTAAAATTTTAATTACCATTTTGCCCTTCAAGCCTAATAATTTCATAACTCACTAAATTAAGCTCAAATGAACTTGAAATTTTTATGTGACTTCACTCATATGTCAATAAAGACATTAGAGGAGAAAATGTGATTTTTTTGTATTTAATTTATTTATATAATTATTTTTGGTAGAAAATAAGGATTTCCAAGGAAAATTTAATAATATGACCAAGGGGAGGTTTCTGTCCTTAAGAAAATTATGGGACATTCCTAATGACTAGAGGACCACTTGGACCAAATTTTGTGATTTTTTGAATTATATTTTATTTATTAGAATTATTTTAAGTTCTGGAGTATTAATTAATTTAAAAATAGAATATAAGTTGAAAAATGAATTTTATAATTTTTAAAATTCTCTCTGATATCAAGGATTCCAGAGAACCAAATTTTACAATTTTCTGATTTTTCTTTGATTTATTATAATTGTTTTAGTGAAAATGCTAGAAAATACATTTTTTAATTTTAAAATTACCCTAGAGCTTTAAAAATTAATATCTCACCAAATAGGCCTAAGAAAAATATGGGGTTTGTTCCTAAGTGATTAAAATTCAAAATGTGACATTTTGGTGAATTTTATTATTTTTGTGATTTTTATTATTTTTTAATTATTAAAAATATTAAAATAATATTAAAAATCAACTTTTTAGAAAATTGAAATTTTAATTTTCTTAAATTCCCCTGATATCAGAGAGGCTTCAAAACAAATTTGGTGAATTTTTGAAAGATATTTTGAAAGTTATGAATTTTTAAAGTTTAAAATGACTAAATGGCTTAATCAACCCAATTAATAGGGCTAACCAAGTCCAATTGACTTCAAACTTTTATGGTGGGTTCTTCTGACCCTAAAGGTCAGTGGAGAATTGATTTCAAGTCAATTTGATGTATGGTTAGCTCTAATTAATTAGAGACCTATTTTGAGTGTTTAAGCCAATTAAGGTTAATCTGAGTGAATTAACTCAAGTCCTATTTTTTCTAGGGTTCTCTGGTCATAAGGAACATCACCAAATTTTCCTAGAATTTATTTCACAACATGCTAATTTTTGGAATTAAAATACTCAAAACACCAATATGCATTTGAAAAAACAATAACTTTTCACAGAGATGGCCTCTGACCTTGGAAAATTCAGGGAATGTTCCCAAGTTCAGAGGCTTCAAAATCCCTATGGTCTCATGCCATGGTGAATTGTATACATGCATGGAGAATTAAATGTATGCAGAGAGTAAATAAATTATAAAAAATAAAATACTTGATGAAATTAAATGATTTCTTTTCCACATTATTCTCCTCTGTTCACCGAGCGAGAGGGTATTTTTATTTTATTTTTGTGATTTTCCTACACAAAGTTATGGATTTTTAAAGTTTCTGACATTTAATAAATACATTAAATACCCTATTTATCTACTTATCCACGCGGCGCCAGCGAAACATCGGCAGCTCCGAAGGGGTACGTGTCGCGCTGTGATTGGGCGCCGCCATCTGAGTCAGCCGTCCCGGGACCCGCGGTTCACGTAACATTCCCCGGTCCGGCGCAATCTGAACTGTCCGCTCGATACACGCGCGATCCAACGGCTCCTGGTCATCGTCTACGACTGGTGTGCACCCGTGACCGTCAACCTTCTAACCACTAATTTCTCACTCGATTCTCAATGGATTTTCGTGTTCTTATACTCTATGGATTCGTCTTGAAGAGACGAACACATCCATACGGTAAACATGCATTTAAATTGACTCAAATTAAAATGAGAATCTCTGGAAGCTCGGGAAGAAGAGGGTGTCCATACCTTTGCTCAGAGAAGTGAAGCTTCGATGCGAGAGTTGTTGCACCTTCGATTGGATCCTGTAAGCTCCGGATGAAGTCTCCCGGTCCGGTGAATTGTCTAGGTTGGACTTCGACCACGACCGATCACAAAGCTTGGAGGCTGGAGCAAGCCGGGTGGCCTAGAGATGGGGCTTTCGGTGGGGAACTTCTCCTCTTGGTCCGAGTGAAGGTGTAGGATCAATCGATTTGGGAATTGGCTCACCTGTGAAGAAGTGTCCCGATTTTTGGGCTAAAGTTCGAGCTCAAAATTGGGCTCGATCGGAGGGAATTGGGGCTGGAATTCAGTGGGGATCAGGTGCTCTATGTGTGGAGAGTGATCTGGAGTGATTTTGGCAGAGTTTCCTTAAGGTTTTGTTCAGCACCTCTCATGGCCGAGAGAGTGAGGGGTTTAAATAGGCATGGCTGGAGGCTCTCCCAGGGGGTGTTGAGGGCTGGGATCAGCTGCTCTGGTGAGGAGAAGAACAGCTGCAATGGACATTTGGAGTGAGGCAGCTCAGCAAGGTGGAATTCCAAAATTTGGCTCCTCCCAAGGTTTCGGGCATGGTGTTTGCCGGTGATCGGGTGGCCGGCCGGCCAGGGTCGGGTCACCCTCAAGCTCGAGTGGGTCGTAGTCGGAGGCTTGTGCGATCAATTGAGGTTTGACATGTGTAAAGGAGTTTGATTTAAATGGAATGGGAGAAGGCTCACTTTGGCTTGGTTTGAGTCAACCCACCATTTTGGGCTTGGTGCACCCTTCCAAGCTCCGATTTTGAGCTGAGGGAATCATTTAGGTCGGCTTAGAAGGAGTGGTGAAGTCTCCATCCATGATGAGGTGGCTAAACATGGTTTAGTGTGTGACATGATTAAGGTAAAAAAGGGTTAAAGGAGGTTTAAGAAAGAACCCCCTCTTCTTGCCATAAATGGACTAATGACAAGTCAAAGCCCTCATGGCTTCATGTGGCTTGAGAATGGCTTGTTCATGGCTCCATTTGGCTTGGGAAAAGGTTGATTTGTTTCATGAAAAGGGTTTTAGAAATATTTGACATTTAGGGGGTAATTTGACATGTGGCTTGATTTGGAATGGTTTAATTGATGATTTTGAAACTTAGGGGTGATTTTGATCAAATGGATGATGAGGGGAAGTGTCATGTGGGCTTTAGGATGATTTGGGCTTTTGAATTTTGAAGGAAATGGGCTTTTAAGAAGGTTTAAGGGAAGTGGGCTTTTAGGTTTAAGGATGTGTTCATGGATGGGAATTTTTGTAAAAGTTTGGACCAAATAGTTGTTGGTTTTGGTTTAGGGATGTTTCATGAATAATTTGAAATAGATTTAAGGTGGTTTGGGTTTGAATTGGGTTGAATTTGGGTTTATTTGGTAAATGGGCCAATGTAGGTCGAATTGGGCTAACTTGGGCCAATGTTGGGCTAGGGTTGAAATTGATGTAAAATAAATGTTGAGAAATGTTTATGGGAGTGTTTCAAAGAGGTTTTGGCTTTGGTTGGGTTTTGATTTTGAGGTTTGGGTCTATTTGGGTTAGGTTTGGGTTTAGGTCAAAATTGGGCTTTTTGATTTTGGGTTGAATTTGAGTGGGGTTTGGGTCTAAATTTTGGGCAAATCATGTTAGTGTTTTGTTTATGGGGATGTAAAGGAAGGCTTAGAAAATATTTGGGGTTAATTGGAGTTGAATTGGGTTAGTTTGGGCTAAGTTTGGGTCATAGGTCCAAATTTGGGCTTTAAGGCCCAAAGTGAAATTGGATCCCAATGCCAATCAAATTGGGCTTGGATTTGGTCTAAATTGGTGTTGGGGATATTGAATTGAAGTTTAGAATTGAATTGGACCAGAATTTGGGTCAATTGGGTAGGTTAGGTTTGACATTGGGTTTACTTTGGGTTAAAATGGGTCAATTGGGGGTTTTGATAAAAGTGGGGTAAATTGGCAAAATTGGCCCATGGTGTAGTTGAACAAAATGAAATTGGGAATATTTGGGATTTTCTGGAATTTTCTGGGAATTTTCTGAATTTTTGGATTTTTTGGCTAAGAGGGGTATTTTGGGTATTTGGAGGGTATTGGGGGGTCTTTTTGGAATTTTTTGGTATTTTGGTTATGGATGATCAATTTGAGTGGGGAGGAAATGTTTAGGATTGGTCTTGAGGAATTTTGGGTAATTTAGGTGATTTTGAAAATTTTGGGTAGTTTCAAGGGCATTTGGTAGGTTAGGCGGGTGTAGGGTCCCGGGGTCAAAAAATTGAAAATTTGGAAAATTGAAGATTTGATGAATATAAGTGGAATAAAATCATTTTGGTTGAGCCATGAAGCCACATCAAGCCCATATGAGCCATGAAGGGACTCATTTGAGGCATTCACTATGTTGTTCCTAACCCTCTAGCGCGAGGGCTTAGGGGTTAAGGACCATCCATGTGAATCACTTACATGAGTCGGGAGGTCAAGTTAGGTATAGGTGTGGTTTTAGGAGGTGTATGGAAGTGTATCGTATGAGTGTAGTGTGTGTGTAAGTTAGCCCTTCACTGAGCCGAGCCACCTGGCGCGATCCTAAGGCCGAAAGAGTCCTATAGGAACTCATCCTTTAAACTTCCACACTCGATTTCAACCCTCTAGGTGATTAGGGGTCTACGATCGAGTTTGTGGAGTTTGCGGGAGTTAAGAAGTGGTTTGAAATTCTAGGTGGTGGGTCCCAATTCTAGTCCTCTAAGATAGTTAAAGGAAAAGCCTAAGGCTAGATCCTAAGTACTAAAGAGAAGAAGAGAAGACCTCATCAAAAATGAGGTCAACAACAAGTTACTGGTTGGCGTATATGTATTGATTATAGGAAATTAAATACCGCCACCAGGAAAGATCACTTCCCTTTACCATTTCTAGACCAGATGTTAGATAGATTAGCGGACATAAGTATTTTTGTTTTCTAGATGGATACACCAGTTATCATCAAATACAAATTGCTCCTGAGGATCAAGAGAAAACTACATTTACTAGTCCTTATGGAACTTTCGCTTTTCGAAGAATGCCTTTTGGATTATGTAATGCACCAGTAACATTCCAGAGATGTATGATGTCTATATTTAGTAAGTTAATTGACAATGGAATAGAAGTATTTATGGATGATTTCTCTGTATTTGGAACATCATTTGACACATGCTTAACTCATCTTGAAAAAGTATTAGAAATATGTGAGAAAACAAATTTAGTTCTAAATTGGGAGAAATGTCAATTTATGGTTGCGGGCGGCATTGTATTAGGGCATAAAATTTCGGAAAAAGGCATGGAAGTGGACCCTGCAAAAATTCAAGTTATAGCTAAATTACCTTCTCCAACTACGGTAAAAGGGGTAAGAAGTTTTCTTGGACATGCTGGATTCTACGGACGCTATATAAAAGATTTTTCAAAAATTACTAAACCTCTATGCCAACTTCTCGAAAAGGACAAGAAATTTGAATTTACAATCGAATGTCCGAATGCTTTTGAACTCTTAAAAGAAAAATTAATTACAACACCTATAATAGTTTCACCTAGCGGGAGAAACCATTTGAGCTTATGTGTGATGCTAGTGATTATGCTTGTAGGAGCGAGTTCTTGGCAAAGATATGAAAAGATTTTTAAAGTTATATACTTATGCTTAGTAAAACTCTAAATGATGCTTGAAATAAATTATACGATTCTGAAAAGAGAATTATTAGCGGTAGTATATGGTTTTAATAAATTTAGACCTTATCTGATTGGAACAAAATGTATCGTGCATACTGATCATTCTGCTATCAAATATTTAATGCAAAAGAAAGATTCCAAACCACGATTAATTAGATGGATGCTATTAATGCAAGAATTCGATTTTGAGATCGTTAATAAGAAAGGAACCGATAATCAAATTGCGGATCATTTATCAAGATTAGAAAATCATGAATTATCCGATATTGAAAATGAAATTATAGACAGATTTTCCGATGAACAACTATATAATATCAATGAGTGGAAAATACCATGGTATGCTTGATATAGTAAACTATATAGTTAGTAATATTTTACCACCTATGCTAACTTTGCAAAAACAGAAAAAATTCATCCATGATACGAAAACCTATTTTTGGGATGAACCATATTTATATAAGCAATGTAAGGATTTAATTATTAGAAGATGTGTACCTTATGAAGAAAGCTGAACCAATTATTCAAAAATGTCATGATTCGATTTTGGAGGACATTTTGGGATCGATAAAGCTGCTTATAAGATTCTACAATCTGGATTTTATCGGCCTACTCTATTTAGAGATGTATACGGATATATTAAAACTTGCGATAAATGTCGAAAGAGTAGGAAATATATCTAGAAGAAACGAAATGCCTCTAAATTTTATATTAGAAGTTGAAATTTTTGATGTTTGGGGATTAGATTTTATGGGACCTTTTATTCCTTCATTTGGAAACTCATATATATTAGTAGTTGTTGATTATGTTTCCAAATGGATTGAGGCACAAGCTTTACCTAGGTGTGATGCTTAAGAGTGTTTCAAAATTTCGATGAAAAATATTTTTACTAGATTTGAAATGCCGAGAGTGATTATCATCGACGGAGGAACTCATTTTAGAAATAAATACATTCACAAACTACTAGAAAAATACAATATTACTCATAAGATATCCACTCGCTTATCATCCACGAGACTAGCGGATTAGTCGAAGTATCTAATCGTGAGATTAAACGTATTTTAGAAAAATCACGTAAACCCAAATAGGTTAGATTGGTCTATTAGATTAGACAATCGCATTATGAGCTTATAGGATCGCTTATAAAACTCCGATTGGAATGACTCCTTACTGAGCTTATATATGGAAAAACATGCCACTTACCGAGTTGAATTAGAACATAAAGCATATTAGGCGATTAAAGAATTTAATTATAATATGAAGGAAGTTCGGTGAGAAAAGATTGCTCGCAATTAAATGAATTGGAAGAATTAAGAAATGAATCATATGATAATGATCGGATTTATAAAGTAAAGATGAAATTATGGCATGATCGGAAGATTAATCGGAGAAATTTTGAACCGGGACGTAAAGTTTTGTTATATAATACTAGATTGAAATTATTTCCGGAAAATTGAAGTCTCGATGGTTAGGACCTTTCACCATAACTCAAATATTTCCATACGGAACTATAGAAATCGAAGATCCAAAAACTGTACATAAATTTAAAGTTAATGGACATAGATTAAAACCATATTTCGAAGGTATAAGACCTAACTATAAAGAGGTTTTAATGCTTAGTCGACTCGATTAATAATTGAAATTAGGTCGGGCCGACGATGTTAAACCAAGCGCTTTATGGGAGGCAACCCATATTAGTTATCTATTTTTATTGTATCTTAATGGTTAATCTATATTATTGAAACTTTACTACTCAATTATTATTAAGAATCATCACATATTCGAACCATTATGATGAGAAAAGAAATTATTCGATTTAGAGCGAAATTGGACATTATTTTGGAATCTCGCCGACGGCGAGGTCGATATTCGCCGACAGTGAGGTTCGCGCCTAAATTAAATTCAGTTTTTATAACTGAGTCGCCGACGGCGAGAAACTTCTCGCTGACAGCGAGGAAGTTATAAAGATGAGTTATTTATAATTTGAATGCCGATTTGGATGGTTTCAACACCAATTCCTTTGTGAAAACCCATTCTTAAATCATTCTAGATCTGCCTTCTTCACTAGAATTCATTCCATTCACCATAATGGCCTCCAAATTCTTAGATTCCTCTAATTCAGAGTGTTTAACCGGAGGAAATTTGTGAGTGCGGAAGCGCAGCGGATCTTCAACAAGGTTTTGGTAAAGAAAAGAGTTATCAAGGAACGGGGATTTGTCAATCGAGGATTAGAGAATTCCACTACGAAGATAGAAGAAACGATCGCGCAACGGCACTGGGAGGTATTTTGTTACACTACGTCTGCTGTTGTTATTCCAGTTGTGAAAGAGTTCTACTCTAACTTACATGCGATCAACAATGGGAATGTCTACGTCCGAGGAAGATGGGTGACGTTTACTCCATCAAGAGTAAATGAATTATTCTCTATAGAAAACACCCCGGTATGTCACTATTCAAATTTTGTGCCTTCTCGATATAATATGAATGAGATATTTCGATATCTGACTGATGAACCGGAAAATTGGGAAATGCGTGAAGACGGGTATGTTAGTTTCTCTGCATCACTTTTGAATCATGTCTCAAAGCACTGGCACTTTTTCATCTCATCTAAATTGTTACATACTATGAGGGTAAACAAGGTTTCGAAGGAATGCACTATATTGAATTATTGTATTAAAAATGGATTGCCTATTGATGTTGGATCAATAATTGTTAAGTACGTAGGGTTTAATTGTGCATGGGTCGGTTCACGGACTAGGACACCCATCTACTATTTTTGCATTATGCGAGTCGCGTACAGGTTTCTTATGAAGCTTGGGAAAAAGTTCGTTACCTTGGAAGCCGCTTGATCCTACAGATATGTTCCCTACTTTGGACAATAATGATGAAATTACATTTATCTCTGATAGAGCTTCATAGAATAATCCTATAGCAAGGCCTATTTCAGATAAAACGGAGTTACTTATGAAGAAAATTAAAGGAATGGAGAAAGAACTGCAGAAAGTGAGAGATTCAATCGACAATATATCTGATTTATTTGATCACATTGACTTGGAGGATGAAGGAACACTTTGATCATTACTGGACACTCGGAAGCTAGCTTTCTTCATTTGCGAGACGAAGAGTTGGATCACTGAAGAATGCAGCCGGAGTTTCCTTCGAGCCTTTCTATAACTTATTTGTGCATCATCGTCATATCGGAAATATCGGAGAAGATGAAGATTCTGACATTGAAGAGTAGTAGTAAAGATTTCCATAGTATGTTTGTATTTATGTTATTTGATTTGATTTAGATTTTATTATGTGTGGAGTGATGATTTTAATATCTCAAACTTAATTGAGATATGCGTCATAGTTTTGTATCAGCATTTAGTGTGTCGTGGATTGGTTTGCGATGCTGATTAGTAGTAAGGATTGGAGAATTGAAGTTTGATTATAGAGTTTAAAATTATGTTAGTTTGTACATCTCATGAAGTTCAATATTAAAGTTAATTTGTTGTGTTGTGTGAATTTGTTTGTGTATAAGTAACTAATCTTCATATTAAATTAATAAATGATGTGATCGGAAATATAATATAAGGCAAATCAAGGACGAAAATGAGTGACGAATTTCGGAAATTAAATTTTTTAGAATCTCGCCGACGGCGAAAAAAAATCCCGCCGACAGCGAGATCGATCTCACTGACAGCGAAGGTTAGAGCAAAAATTTCTCGCCGACAGCGGATTTTTCCCGAGAGTTTTTTGTTCCGAAAAATATTAGCTCGCCGACGGCGAGAAAAATCTCGCTGACAGCGAGGTCGCGAAAAACACTTTAATTGACCGGTCAAAAACACTATTCATCATCCCCAACCTCTCATTTTCGCAAAAACTACCCTAGGGCTCACGAAATTTGCGATTTAAAGGCGATTTCATCACTAAAAAATACCGGATTTCATCTTCTCTTGGTAAGTGCTTCACTCCTATGCAAAAATTTTTGATTTTCACCATGTATTTTTTCCACATTGAAAAATTTTGAAAAATCCTAAATGTGGAAGAATTACTCGGTAGAAATCCATAAAATTTATTTTAATTTGATCTTAGATGTTGTAGGAAGCCTCCTTAGTAATATTAGGAAGTTTAGTGACGATTTTTGTGAATTTCATAGATCGATCGAAAAATGGCTCCGCGATAGAAAAGACGAGTAGATTACGATACTGACCGATTTGTCAATGCACGAGCACAAAATCGGTATTTTCAAAACATTCGAGCAAGAAAGTGCATTGCGAATCGAGTTTTTAAGAATCCGGGAGGCGAAGTTGAGCGGATCATTAAAGAACGAGGTTGGGAGAATCTCTGCTACATCACCGATAAGTTGCTGTGGAAGTAGTAAAGGAATTTTATTCTAACTCGATCGTTGTAGAGGACGCACCGGTAAAGGTACGTGGATTTATGGTTGACTTCAGCTGTTGCTAGAATTAACGCCTTCTATGAAGTTCGGGACGGTCCAAATGAGTACGAAACATTTGGAACTATGCGGAACCTCTGGAAGATGTGATAAATTTTCTTATTGACGGAATTTGGAGTTTGGAAGATAAAGCGAGCGGGAAAGAGTGAATTTTCCTCTTTCTAAGTTAAATGCAAATTCTAAAGCATGGCACTATTTTATTTGTTCTACTTTGTTACCTACATACCACCACGAGTGAGGTAACGAGGATAGAAGCGGTTCGAATTTACGTATTCGGAACAATAGAAGTATAAACATTGGAAGTGTCATCTATAGAAATATCTTAGCCATCTGCTTGGAAATGAAAGTGGAGGGGATTGGGACATCCCAGGTTGATTTATGCAACTGCCAACTCTGCAGAGTTGAGGCGACGGATGATGAGGAGTGGATAGAACCCATGAACCCACTCACGGCGACGATATTAAGAAATATGAGTCTCATGAAGGGTGGAGATCGGGAGTGAGAAGTTATTTCACTCGGTCAAGTAGAGATATACCCTCTACTAGCTATGAACCTCCCGAGCCTACCACCCCTACCCTACAAGATCCGATGAATGAGGCGACACTTGCATAGGAGGAGCTTTGAGCGGTTTGGAGAGACGATGGGGAGAAGATTTGATCATTTTGATCAAAGGATTGATAATCCGGAAAAGAGACATGATTATGATAGTGAGTACCGCAGAGACATTCGGAGTACGAGATAGCATATCATGAAGGCGAACGTCGCTACGGGAGTGGAGATTTAGATGTCATCTTTCCGAGTGCCCGAGGTATACTCGGTATCATCCTGCTCGGTCTTCTCGGCCTACGGATCAAGGAGGGGATGATAATATAGTTTGAGACTTTGATGCTCGAAGATTAGGACTTTATTTGTTTTGTTTGTTTGATGTTAAGTTATTTTGGAAACTTTTATATGTTTGTAATATTCGATACTTTATGTTGTGAGACATTGGATGTTAGTTAGATTAATTTGCTTGAATTGTGATAATAGTTTAGTTATTGTTTTTTGTGTTAGTTAATTGCATTTGTTTTTATGTTAAATAGGATGTTAGTTTTCTTTAGTATGTTTTTATTTTATTTTGTATTGTTTTAAGTTTTTAAAATTGTTAATGTTGTTAGTTCAATGTTTTTAATATGTTAGTAATTCATATGTGTAGTGTAGAGTTAATTTTAATTGTTGTATTTAGTACTTATCTCGGATTTTATCCCTGCATTTTCTTTAAATTGTTATATATATATGGAGAATACTAACGAGTACGGGTTCGATGAAAAATGAAAAAGCTGCAAAAATTTCAAAGAAAAGAAATACCTAACTTGAAAGGTATGATTTATTTACTTTCCCTTTTTCATTATTTAGAGTAGATATAAAAATTTAAGTTTGGGGGGAGTAAAATACAAATTTAGTTATTAACTTGTTCTCAATTTCTATTTTCAAATTATTATAAAATGATTTTTATAGCAAATTTTTCAATTTAATTAATATGAATTATTTTATTTAATTATTATAAAAGGTTAAATGAAATATTTCTAGTGCTTTAATTAATTAAATAGAATAAAATATTTGGTTAAAGGGAATAAGAATATAGTAAACTATTTTTAGTAAGGAAAACTACATTCTAAAATTAAAATTCTTAAGTATTCAAGTGAAAAAGAAAAGATTGAAAATCAATGAAGTAAAAACTATGAAGTATATATAAGCTAAGAAATATTTCTAAGTTTCAAATTTAGGAAGATGAAAATGAAGTTCAAAATTATTAACGAGCTCTCCAGGATACGATAATCCTCATTAAAAAAAAGAAAAAGAAAAAGAAAAAGAAAAAGAAAAAGAAAAATGAGGAGAAGCTTATGGAGATGCGCTTATCGAAAATTGGCCTCATTTGAATTAACCTAAGGGAAAAACTTAGATATTTCCAAACTTATGTTTATGGATTAGAATTTTACCTAATAGTGTTTTCTTGAATTTCTTATCAAATGAATATCTTAAGTAGTTATTCTTTTAAATATAGTCATTCCGAAATGAATAGTAAGTATGAAATCTTAGACACGATAACTAAATAATTTATTTCTATAAGATTAATTAAATTACATGAATTATTTTTATTTAACTTTATTATGATATTAATTAATCTAATTCATAGTTTATTTAAATTGAAAAATCTTATTATAGAACTCATTATTTTTATGTAGTACTTAAAATTACTTGAGACAAGTAATAAGTAAGTTTGGGGATTTTGATCACTCGAAAATTTTATTAAGAAATTCATACCTATTTTTGATGAAATTGCACTTTAAAGAAAGGTATTTTCTTTATTTTGTTGCGAGAATGGAGAATTTAGGTGATAAAAGCAAAAATCATAAAAAGGAGCGGATTTGGAGCAAAAAGGAAGAAAATAATGCAATTTAGTCTTGAGTCGCCGACAGCTGAGATCGAGCTCGCCGACGGCGAGAGTACGAGAAGAAAATTTTGAAGGATTTATAACCGTCTCGCCGACAACGAGCCCGAGCCCGCCGACAACGAGATAGCGCGGTTCGAAGACCTTCTAGAAGCCTCGCGACAACGAGGTAGTTTGTCGCCGACGGCGAGCTAGTCCAAATGGCGCAGAATACATTGAACACGGACACTTTTGAAGGGATGCTTACACACCTCTTGGTCGCTTTGCTCACCTCATATATAGAGGCCGAAATTCGACCTCGGTGTGTGTCAATTTGTGTCTTAAGAGTCTTTTATTTATGTGTGTGAGCGATCTTTAGAGTCTTAATTAGTGTAATTAGTGAGTCTTTAGTGAGTTAGTGAGTTTTTAGTGAGTCTTCGTCATCTTGAAGGAAGAGTCAAAGAAGGCTGCGAGAAGTCCGCTAGGGATAAATCGAGATAAGTATTTGTATTTATTGTTTTTAACTTTAAATGAAATCCATGCTTAGTTTAGTTCCTATGCATTCGAGTAGTTTATTAGTCTTTTTCCTCGTTATGAAATTAAGTGACTTGATGAACTTAAAACGAAGTACTTTTATATATATTAATAAATTATGATAATTTTTACTTAAAACTTAATTTACTTTCAACCTGGCCATTTGATTTGTTAAAATATGTTGAATATCAACTATAGTAAAAATTACATCGGATATTCGGGAATTCAAAAGCCTTGGAAGGAAGGTGCAAATAAATAGGAAATAATATCATTGGGCGTAGAATTGAGCATTTTAGTGTGACGTACTAAAATATTCAATTCGGTCCTATTGTTTGAGAGTCGAAGTGTAGATGTTAGCCCTCGAGCAAGGGGAACGTGGGAGCTACGAAGTGGTAGCCGGTATCCTCCCAGCCTAGCCGCAGATTCAGTAATCAAACATAGGATTAATCAATATTCTTTACACCTGGACCAAAGGGTAAAGAATAGGAATACTCCTATTTGTCACAATACCTTAAAATTATCTATTTAAATTCATCAATCACTTAAATTTCTAAACAAGGGGAAAGATACTTTTTCGAATAGTTAAGACTTATTTAGCAATTAGTTTAATTTCCTGCACTTTCAATACGTATTAATTTTCTACCTAGTTAAGTTACCTAATTAAAATACTTAGTTTACTTTATTGCGCTTAAATTTAGAATTCCAAATTTTTGTATACTATTTTAAAATTATTATTATTATTATTTTAAAATTAGTTGTTATTTAATTTTCTATTTCACTTGTGGGATCGATAACCGAACTCCACTAGAGCTCGTATTACTTGATACGATACGTATACTTGTGTAGCATCCACAACATAAACAATTACAATTCTATACATATAATATAGCGGGGTCAAGTTTTTGGCGTCGTTGCAATTAAATTAAAAATATCATAATATAAAATTGTGGGTCATTGAGCGAACGCATCAAACATACGAAACGACTGCGTTTTCAAAACGTAACCACCAAATAAGCTGCCCCAAACAGACCCCAATTAAACTTATTTATAAATTCATGCACACACACCTATGTATGTTGGGCCTAAAACTCAAAATGTTATGATTAGAGCTCTTGTACCGAACCACCAGGTTACTTACACAATCGGTCATATTTCTACTCAATGTTCTGGCATTCACTTGGGACTATTTGCATATTTGATTCTCCATATCAACAATCTTGTTGTTTACGAAAGACTCATGTTCAAGTACTCTTTTAAGTAAATCGTATTTAAATCTTTCCTTAACTAGATAGTTAAACACAAAAAAAAATTAAGCTCAAATTATAAACGAGCCAAACACGAACAGCCCTTTGGTTTTGCACGTTTAAGCTCGAACTAATGAAATATATATATTATTTATATAATTATATATTATATTAATATTTATATCTAAATTTAAATCAACACAACTCTTGTGGTCATGTGACTCTGCATATTTTATTGTATATGAATAATGCAGGTTCGAATCTAACAAGATATCCCTATGTTTCTAATTAATTAAAACGAGACAATTTTCAGCCGAAAAGGAACAAGAATGTGTAAATCAAGCAGAGCATAAACACATTATTCACAATCAATTTAAAAAAGAATTAATTTCAAAAGAGCCGAACACAAACCAAAACTGAGCTCACTCGGAAGCTTTTAATTTATGTTGATCCCTAAAAATATTAAGTAATTTTAATGCACACAAAGATTAGATCATGTACACTACAGCTATTTTGGAATGAATTATTACTAATTCACAAAATACATGTTGGTGTGTGAACGTGCAAGTGATCATCATATATAAAAAAATCAATAAAACTCATATGAGTTAAACTCAAAAATTTGTTAAACATGTGCTTAGCTTATGGAGCAATTGAATGATTTAACTTGGCGACCAAAAGCACAAACTAACCACTATTTTCTAATTTGGGTGGCATTTAG
Source organism: Papilionanthe hookeriana x Papilionanthe teres (assembly GCA_022702705.1). NCBI lineage: Eukaryota > Viridiplantae > Streptophyta > Magnoliopsida > Asparagales > Orchidaceae > Papilionanthe > Papilionanthe hookeriana x Papilionanthe teres. The sequence goes on along the minus strand of CM040427.1, from coordinate 39,315,333 downwards.
GTCTTCAAAACAACAACAACAACAATAAAAACAACGATAACAACAACAATGACGACGACGACAACAATAAAATCTGTTGAACAAGTTAAACGTGAACCCATACCATAGACCACACGGCGAAATTTTCAAGCTAGGTAACATATTAATTATCTTTGTTATTTGGTATGCTAATAGTGGCCTAGCATTGTGGCCATTGGCGTGCCACCTAATTAGCCACCGTCAGGTTTATTCGAGAACGTGTACGCTACAGTAGTTGCTTCTATAGTAAGCAAATTAGGTGTTGATACCTCCAAGATCCTCCAAATCGTTTTATCGAGCTAGCATGTAGACGCCACGTACAAGGTCTTGACGGATAATCATGTTGAACGCACGAGACGATCAACTTATTTTTATTTGATGTGCATATCCTAAACTCTATATTATCAATTATAGACCAACCATTCAAGGCAAATTGTATTTGCTTCATCCCAGGGAAACACATGCCCGAGCTCGTCATGAATAACATTTTCTTGGGCAATAATGTTTTAATCAAATGGTCCATCAAATGTAATTTCCTTGTCCCATTCTTTTGTAGTTTTACAAGCTTGTACAAAGTCATTATTAGAAATTGTCTGCTATAGTGCATCAACTGTTCTTGTTGAAAAAGAACTAATCAGACTTTCTTCTAAAAATATTGACTGAGGGTTGACCGCATTAGTTGGCAACTCGTGATCTTCATTACTTTGACTAAAACTATCGCTTGATGAACTCAACTTTGTTTCGTAAACTTCATTAATGTCTTCTAAATTTTCACTTATGCCAGAACGTCGAACATGAGAAATATTACAACTCGAAACAACAAATTCTACTAATGTCGGTTCATTAACAGAATCAGCGCTTGCATTGTAAGGATTTATAATGTAATTTCAAATGGAAAAAAATAATTAATATAGACATAAATAACTACATAATGATGATAATATACACTAATCATGTTGCGTTCAAAACCTTATTGTCAACTGAATGTCAAAGTTGCCCAAGTGTCGTAACATTATCAATTTTTTCAATCTCAATGTAGACAACCACTGGTTGCAGATTAGCTGCACTCAGAATGGCCTCACACACGTCATCATCAACTATGTGAGATGCAATAAACACATTTCCAATAGGAAAACGACATATCTAGTTAACAGTGAAGCTTCACGAGTCATATATAACAGACCTTAAAATTTTATTCTTAAGTTCTTCAAAATTTGTATGCATGGGAATCTGAATCGAACTATTCGTTCCACCAGAATACGAGGGTGCAAAATCTTCATTGATACTTAATTGACTGCCATAATACAAGATCAAATAAATTGATCCAGAACTCATCGTTTAGACTTCCTTGTCACTTCCCTCACAAAATATTAGGTGAATTAATTTGAAAATATGAACTTACATGGAAGTGATTTGGGTGCTAAAATTTATGTCTTTGAAAAAATTTATTTCAGCCCGCAATCATTAGTCATTTGTCCACTTGCACCTAAAATCCTCAATTTGAAGTTATATCATGTATACATCCTCGTTTCTCTAAGTAATAAACAGCCACTTGTCTTCTCATCTGTGGCGTGAATTTATGAATTCTAAGCTTATATTAAGAATCATAGTCTATCTCTCTAAAAGGCAGATGACTATTATAAATGGGGATATTTGCATACATACAGACCAGATCTTATGAATTTACATATCTTACACCTCAACCTTACTTTTTAATATTTACAACACCCAAATCTTACATATCACATCAGAAAAACTCCAATAAGATTGCCTATGAGGTAAAAATTGATACAAGATAAGGTTGGCATGGCCCAAACTTGGGACCTTAATGTTTAAAAATAAATAAATAAAAAGCAGTTAGTTAGATAACTACAATAAACTACAAAATTCTTACAATAGTTTTAGATTCGAGAGGAGAATGTGGCATACGTCGCGAGAAGAATACGGTTGTAAACTTCCAGCTTCTGCAACAATAGGTACAGGTTAAAATGATAAAACTGACAGCTACTGCATTTAGCCTTCCAGCTACTGCATGCGAAGGAGACTGTACGCACGCAGTTTTGCGTGCGCACGAAAGTTATTCGGAGGGTACTGGAGGGTTATGTCGGTGTAGTGGAGTTAATACCTCTAATAGCATCATAAAACCCTCCGAATAACACCAAAAAATATGAAAGCAGAACCGCTAAAGTTGTTGGTAGATTATTGGGGGGTTATTAGGAGGTTATTGAAGTTAATACCCCAAAAACCTTTTAATAGCCTCCCCAATAACTAGAGGTTATTTAGGGGAGTACACTCGCAGAACTGTGTGCGTACTCCGTACGGTGGAGGGCTTCAATACCAGAATGCTGAAATTGTGGGGACGATTGCTTGATCAGAAGAAAATAATAATCACAAAAAAAAAAAATCCTTGCTTTCTATGAAAATTTTTTTGAAGTCAAATATTTTATCCATCTTTGAATTATAATGTTCAGGATTTGAGCAAATATGCAAAAAAGACTGAAAGTGAATTCAACAGATTTTCATCCCCAAGTTGGTAAGGAATCAGGGGGGTGAGTTGGTGGAGTCAAGTCAAGCTCTGACCAACAACTTGCAGCAGGCACTACTAAGAGAAATAGGCCTGTGTTTAATGAAGACAGGTACTGATGGAAGAATTAATTTAAGATATTTTTTTATAATAGAAAGAATTATGCTGTCACAGCACAGATACATATTAAAAATCATTTGGAATTTTGTCATAGTAAGAGTACTGTGAATTTCAATCAAGAAATTTGTTTTTGCCACTACTTTTTATTTATTTATTGAGAGATTTACATATATACCCCACAATTCTTATGTATTTACATATCTAACATCATAACTTAATTTTATATTTATATTTAAGGGTGTTTACCTACATATCATGCAATTTTTATGTACTTACATATATCACACCTAAACTTTCATATGTACAGAGATAGTATTCAAATCATTAATATCACATAAATCTATACATTAAAAGATATGTTTCATTATATAAAGTAAGGAATAATCATATTTTTTATATGATATTAAAGATTTGTATGCTGTAAAAAAATAAATATTCTCATCTTGATCTTAGCATGCATTTAAGCACCAATATTTAATCTACTTTTTTCATAGCTTTATCTTCAGCTTCTCAAGAAATAATTTTAAATTAATACACTTAGAAGAGGCATGCAATAGATAATAGAATATATATATTTAAATCACTTATCTACGAATACATTTTAATCCCACTCTCTTGGCAATAAGATAAAACTTTTATTTATATATTCAGAGTCTGTCTGTGTGCTCATTAGGCTATATAAAATGTCAAAAATTAAACTTTTTATACATGCACATAGGGTTGAAAATGAATCAATGCACTTCATGTATGATTCGAATTCTGCTCTGTTGTTACTCAATCAAATTTGTTCAAATTAGTAAATAACAAGTTTGTATGGTTCTTAAGTTGATTTATTATTATTTTTTTATGAATTCTACACATTCTATTAAGATCATTATCATTAATATTCTTTGATCGTGAAAGAGAATAGTAGGAGATGAAAATTTAAGCATATATTCCTGATGAGTTTATTGATTTTTCATTTTGTTTTATCATTGGTTTTGGTTTTCCTCTTTTTAGACCTCTTTGTGATTTGCTGTTATATTTTGCTTTTTTTTATTTTCCTGTGTTGGTGCTGGTCAACTTCTTTTATTTTTTGGTTGAACTATTTCTGACCAGATTCTTATCTTGATTTTAATAATTCTGATCATATTTATATTGATCTTATTCTATTTTACTTTTTCAATGTTGATCTTCAGCCATTTATTAAAATTCAACCATATTTTATATTTTTTAGTTTTGCTTAGAATATAATTAATTATATTTGGAGGAAATTTTAATGGTTTTTCTAAGTAAGTTTCTGAGCTTTTGTTTCTTCTTTATCTTATGAGTTGTCTTTGGTTGATCGTTGGTTTATTTTCTTCTTTTAATTTTTTTTCTTCTATTTTTTCATTTTCTTTTTTCTCTTGTTCAGGTTTATTGATTCCTCATTGTTTTGCTATTGTTCTTTCTTGGATGTTTTTGTTTTTAATTTTATCTCTTTTTCTAGTAGTTGTTATTTATTTTTTCTTTTTTGGATATCATGTCTTTCGTCTTTTTCGGTTTTCTTTTCAACTTTCTATGTTGATTCTGTCGATGATCCTCGAAGTTTAGTTCGACTGAATCTATTATTAGTTAAAGATTCCTTCTATAGCTGATGTCTTTGCTGTTCTATTTGGTGTATATGGTGTTATTCTGAGTGTCTTTTGTAGATTCACCATTTTGCTAGTGATTTCACTATTGGATTAGCTTTAGATTTTTTCTTTTTTCGGTCCCTACTGTATTATTAGTTTTATGTGCCTGTTTCTTTTTAGTGTTTTTATGGTGTTGTAGGCTATGTTGAGTATTGGTTTTCTTGTGTTGAGTTGTATTAACTTTAGTCTTTGTATTTTTCATTTTTATGAATAAAACTGAGCATGTCTCACATTTTCCTAAAAATGAATGTTTACGAACAAACTTATTTGTTGTTCAATGAATAACTTATTAAATGCTTTATATCAAACTTGATTATAGCTTAGATTATATATGACATAATATATAATAATTTTTTTTAAATATAACATATTTAATAATATGAAAACTTAGGTACTTATTTTAATTTTTAGCTTGTTTGAAGTACAACACAATCAACTAATATAAACAATCAAAGTTCAAACCAAGTACAATTATTAAAATTTAAATAAAAGCTAGCTATATACATACATGTGAAAACTTGGCTTGAGCTCGAGCAAAACTTCGCCAAACGATGATACGATCAAGCCAGACTATACTTAGCTTGATTACAACATTACACAATGCACACTTTAAATCAAAGCCTTCTAGGCTTTATACAAACATAAAATCATAGGCAATTTACATACATAACACATAGTTCGTTTCTATTTACATATCTAACACTTAAAGATTGATATTTACACATAACATTTTGATCTCATAAACCTATGCATGAAAATGTTTAATCCACTTTTTAAGTTAATAATAATGATAGTTTTTATGTGATGTTAAAATCTTGAGTATTATATGATATTAATATATGAGAATCATGAAAAGAAACTAACATACGGAGTCCATACGCAGCTCTGCGCTCGGATTCTAATAAAATCTTACGTGTATCTAACTGAGCCCATCTAAAAAATGACGAAAAGGCGTTTATTGTGGTATTATTGCAAAACAACTCCAATAACACAACAATAACACTGCAATACCACCGATAAACATCGTCAATAACACCGGCTAGACAACAACAAAAATAATACAACAGTTTCGCTTCAATAACCCCACAAAACAACTCGAATAACACCTCAATAACACTGGCGATCAGTGCCAATATCACTGCCCGGAGTATCACACAAATAACACCACGGTAACAAACCAATAACACCCGCAAAAAAACTTCAATAACAACTCAATAACACTGCAATAACACATGTGAACAGTGCCAATAGCACTGCCTGGAGGACCACACAAATAGCATTGTGGTGTTATTGGGGTCTTCTCGTCATTTTTTAGGTGAGCCCAGTCATATAAACGTGGCGAGATTTTATTAGAATCCGGACGTCCGGACTCCGTATGTAAGATTTTTTTTCGAATTATGTGGTATGTATGTACGTAAATGCCCCTAAAATCATTTGCAAGCTGTAAAATGACAAATCATTACTCCCCACTTGTGTATAAAGGATGGTGGGAATGAAAACTGCCAACATTGAGCGTTCTGAGCTAAGCCACATATGCCTCCAATTCACTGAAACCGTCCATTAGGACTTCGAATATTTACACTTTGTAACTTTTTCAAAGCGAACTAACAAAAGCAATTCAATGTCCAATCCTTAACTTACAAAAATAAAATTAACATATATTAATGTTCAACTCTTCGAGCACTCATGGGCCGCAGTTCTCACTCCATTCTTTCCTAAAAGTAAGGAAAAACAACTCACATTATTTCTTATTGGTGTTATATATATAATAACAATAACAATTATTATTATTATTTTAATTTTTTGGCCAAAAGAGCACCTTTGTTTGCTCAGTACCTTGAACGAGTGATGGGATTCTGTTCGGTCAAAGACATCTCTGCATGCTTTTCAATGGCAATGGTGAGACTTATAATGAGAATAATGGAACATCTTGACGAACTTTTGCCTCTGATCATGTGTATGTTTATTGAATATGTGAGTGGCTTTTGAGCGGTGTAGGTTAATTGATTTACTTGATTTAATCGTACTCGCTTTTTTAGTTGTGGCTAAAAATTAATAGCATGAATTGTTAACTTTGACTAAACTTTGCTTAAGTGTGACTACAAGCTTTTAATCACGTTTTTAAGTTTTGATTGGACTTTTTTATGGCTAAGTTTAATTAATAATGTCTACGGCTAACAATATTTATGAATGTTAATTTTCTCATTATTAAGGGAAACTTCAGATATATATATATATATATATATATATATATATATATATATATATATATATATATATATATGATGCGTGCTAGATGATTCATGATGGTAGATAATTATTTCGCATCTTAGCATTGCTTGAAAATCCAACACACTCAAAGTATAAATGTGATAAGTAGAGACAATATAATTGGAAAACCCATAAAAAGAAAAAAATCACGGGGCCAACATACTCAAAAATAATCCACCATGACTTGATATGTATAGGTACAGACCCTTATCCCATAAGTGAGAAAAGGTCACACAGTTATAGTATTCGCATGCAGGAGATCTTGTTGCACAACAGTTGGGAGGGACTGCAGGTGTCGAGACTTTAGCAAGATGATTCTTTATAATGAATAGGGCGTGACCGAAGGTGGTTGACAGAGGCAGACCAGTAGTAGTAAACAGTGAACGCCGATGATACGAGCAGGAAGTGTTCCTCAAATCTTTATTGCGAAATATTGGACTTTAGCTTGAACTCATCAATCCTCCTCAAAGCTCTGGTCTGTCCCTTTTTTATGAGGAGGGTAGGGCTCTATTTACACAGTCAAGTAGAGGCCTCATAGCAAATAAAAAAATAATTTGTACCACTTCATCAGATGACCCAGAGAGATCCCCTTGTCAGATATGACTGATCATGGCCTACTTGGATTTGTCTCATTGAGATGCTCAATTTCACGTTAAGCTTGTCAATTAGATATCCATGTGACCTTTCCAATTGGGTACTAGAAGCTTCAAAAAATAGTTTAATGGCTCGATCTGGGCTTTATTTGACTTGGATTGGATCAACTTTGGCATTATTCTGTTTGTATCATCAAGGCGGTCATCTTGAATATAAGTTTACTAAAATCAAAGTTCTTGATGAATTTTTATTGAAGTTTAAATATTTTTTGCTCAAAAAATTATCCTAAGCAGTTACCTTTCTATTTTTATGCAAGATAGGTTATGTCGTCTAATAATACCAAAGTTTTAGAAATTTCCGCCCTTTTCTTAAGTAGATATTTTTATAAAGAAAGTGTTCTGGCCTGCTTGCAATGCGCCTCTCCCTGCTCATGGTTGTCTCATGCTCATACTCGTCATCATTCATATAAGGAAATATTTTCCCTCAGGTCGGGCTGGAGCGGCGAACAGCAGGTTTGCACATACAGACCGACAATTGGGGCCGGATTAGGTCACACGCCGACCATTGAGTTGCTGTCACAGGCTTGCTGGTAACGATCAGGTGACAATAACATGACCCAGTGTTCGTTAGCGATCCGAGTGAAGCAGATCAAGTGGCTTTGCGACTGCGTGGGAGCCATGATCGGTGTCTTAGGGGATTTGCGAGTACTTTGCACAGGATCATGATCCTGTGGTCTAGGCGATTCATTGCATGGATTGGATGTTGGGAGGTCATGATCCGGTGTACAGATCAGAATGCAAATACGCGTGTAAGGCACAATCCATGTCAATGCGGTTTCACACGTGGACTTTGCACATTTTTACAATTTTCTCTCCATTTCCAAATGCTGAATCGAATCCTTTATCTTTTCTATAACCTTCATCCATTAATGATTTTGTTCCTAAACAAATAAACATTCTATTAAACAACCTTTTTATAAACAAACTCTTTTAAAATCACAAATACACGAATAAGACCGAATCTGAAGATACCTTGCAAATAAAACTAAGATGACTAAGAAAAGATAAATGAAAATGTGTTCGGACTCTTTTGGAGAAATTCATTCTTTTTCGTCCTAGAAAGTTTTATGACGGAAGGGAACATAATTCGGGACTGACGTTCGGAATCTACCCTGCAGAAGATGTCTGCACCGAAGCTGATTTTCTCTTTCACCAACAGGATAGACTTAGCTGTCTACAAGGACGAACTGCCTAACGATGCGGTCATCCGCTTTGGGCAAGGGTTCAACAATACAGACATTAAGTTCGCCGATGTTACTCTCTTCGCGGCGATGAACAAAGTACGCAGGCGAGGAGCCCATAATTGAGTTTAACCTGAAATCGGCTCAAGAGTTCCCTCCCCTGCAAAGGGTCCCAACTGAAAGAAACACTGCTGTTCATAGGAGGTTAGCTACTACCCCCAGAACTATCATCTCTACCCCCAACGGTCTGGTCATTACTGCACCTACCCCGGCTCCCGCCAAACTGAAGGGAAAGGAAGTCCAAGTCTGTGATGAGCGCATTGCACGTGGAGGGTTCAGACTTTGCTGCAATACCGTCTGTTTTCGAGATAGGGTCCAATTCGAAGTTTAGACCCTTAACCCGGACACAAAGGAGGAATAAGAACAGAAAGATTGCTAAGACCAGAAAGATTGCTAATGCAAATACGCGTGCAGGACTTTGCAGATTTTTTGTCTAAGTTGTATATACATGTACATACTTTAAAATAATATGAATAATAAATATTACAAATCTATATTAATTTTTTGCGCTTGATGCAACAACCTCCGTTTATTATCTCATGAAAATAAACTTAAATTATTACCTTTCATATGAAAACAAAAGTCACAACCCTCAAGTGAAGAGATACATAAACCATCAAATGTTAAAATGATAACGATTATCAAATATATGATATCAAAAGATATGTGATCGGCCTCTAATATAGCTTCAAAATGATACTTTTTCCATTCTAACCAATTTAGTTTTATTATATTATGACTATTTGATTATATTATGTAATAACAAAATCATTATCTATCATGTTATGGTTGATGTGATCATACTCTTTTACAACAATCTTAGTCAATTGTGTTATAAATGTTATGATTGTATTTATCTTATCAAAGTTATACTTTGATTTGTAATAATCAGTGAAACAACATTTTAGTATGTTTTAGTTTGCTATTGTTATTAGATATAAGTTTGAATTCCATCGTCACCCCTTCCAATATGAAAATATATGAATGAGCACAACAAAAAATAAATTTAAATAAAATTATATTTGAATCATGTTCGATTTAAGAAATATTTTTAGCAATCTATTCCATCTCAAAAGCTTTATTAATTATTGTCTCAATCTTATTTAATGTCAACTAATCCACACAAGTACATATAAATATATAAAATTTTGAAATCGCGAATGAACAAGTTAGTATCATGTTAAAACGAGATTCTTAGTTCTTCCAATATTGTTCAAATATGATCAGATCATAATCTGAACATGAATCAAACGAGGTTGTAATAAAATTTAAAACCACAAAGGAGCAAATTTGGATCATGTTCAAATGAGATTTTAATCTCGTTCAAACATGATTTAAAATATGACTTGAACATAATTTGAATATGAACCAGACTGAATTGTAAAAATGTTTGAAACATGTTTAGAAATCCAAGTTCTCTTGCCATCCCTTTCTTTTTTATATGTATGGATTGATTTCTACATTTAGCAATTTATAAGTAAAAAATACACATATATGCAAGCACATATCTCAGCTCTTTTGACGGAGTAGGCAGTTTAAGATTTTAAAAAAGAGATTTTAACAGTTCTCTCCTTCTAAGTTTTGAAATATCACTAAGAAAATAGTAATTTTATCTAAAAAAATTTTGAAAATATTTTCTCATGTATGTTTTGCATGAGTAACCTGCTTTTTTATACATGTCTTCTTCTGCCATTTACATGATATCTGGACCATGATTCTGATCTCTTGGGGTTCAATCATCTAAAGCTCTTGCTTGTGCATTTTGTATGCATTCTTGATCTCATCCTCTTCTTAGAAAGTTTGACCTAGTGTCAATGTTGGTAGATTTATTCCCTAATATCATATAAGTCCGGGTCTCATAAGTCAGCATGTCAGTGGTAGAACTCATACGACCCTTGCATTGTAATAGGGAAACGGATATTACTCGTCGGCTCGTCCAAATGAGTAATGCGGGCTATCCTATTGTTACCATAGCTCATAGGATCATTCCAAGCATTGGACAAGGCTAACTTTTACCGCTTTTTAGTGGTAGTTCTTTCAGATGATTAAAACGGGACCAGCTTGGCGACCCCATTGAAATCCTATGGGAAAGCCCGTAGCCTCTACACTACACGACCTACCCATAGATTTATGCATAAGAAATGCCTTATACTTTTGTTTAGAACTAGAACTAGGATGCAGTTAGAGATTTTTCATACACAACTATTGTTCCTTAGTATGTGCTAGTTGTTGTACACTTTATGTGTCATTTTGCATGTTTTACCGAGTTTGAGACTTGTGCATTACCATGTTATGACAGATTTACCTTACAGTACGTCATATTCAATAAGGAGGAGCTTATTAATTATTTAGCTAGTGAATTTTTTGTAAGTACGGCTTGGCTCTCATTTCACCGGATATGACCTTTTATAAATTGCATGAGATAGCCTGTAGTGCTCTTACTTTGGAGGTCATTTCTTTTTTTAGACTTTCTCCTTGTACTTCTTAGAAGATTGTATATTGAATATAAGGTACAAGCATGTGTTTCAGAGCTTGGAGCAGGGTCCATGTGGAGAGAACCAAGAGTTGTTTGCTCATGCAAGTACCTTAATCTTGATTATACCTTTGTTGTATAGTTATAAATTGGGTGTATATATGCGGAGCTCGACTGCTTTTTTTTTTTTTTTTTTTTTTGCACGCCTGAGGAAAATTAATTACGTTATTCAATTTGATTGGCCCAACATATATTTGATACTTTTATGTGGATCTCTAGTGTGGTGTAGGGTTTTAAAGAATTTCCCAATCATTATGGGATTATAAGCCCTTTGTGGGTCAGCTTGGTTTTGCAGCTGAGTCGCTCGTTCTTTCCTCTTTTTGTGTAGATTTCATGTTCATACTCTTGATAGCTATAATCCCTAGTCTACCTTTTTTAGTTCAGATGGAATCATAAGAGCTTAGACATCACTTTTTTTCCCTTTTGGTTTACTTGATTGCTTCAGAAATTCAACGCATGGGTTAATAATGAAGTGATCCTTAGTCGGGTTGTGTACCTTCACAGCTTAGTAGATCTTAGAAGCCAATATTTTGGGACAATGGGTCCATTAAGCCCCGACCAGGCTATCTCTACTTGTCAAGGTTTTTTTTTTTAACCTACCTGTTGATCTACCTCTTTAGGCACATTTATTTCTTTTGTCGAATTTTAAAAGGTGAATATTCTTGGCCCTCTTAGCTCAGTGATCGCTATCTGCCAGATTACGGTCATTCACCATCTACCTTGTGACGTAAAGGGTTTTCCCTACTAAGATCTTCAGAAAATTCTTTAGCTACCTATGTTTCTAAATAAGGTAGTCAAACACAACACCTTAATCGTGAGTTTTTATGGGCATCTCCCAGGACTTAATTAACCACAATGAAATGTCATCATGGGAGATCTATTCAAACCCTAAACAAAATAAATTTGATCATTTACTTTGGTTTGGTTACAAAGTACATTCTTTAGGGCTCTTTTGGGTCGAGTAAAGTTTGATAGATTTAACTTAGACCTCTCTTCTTCATTTTATTTTGTGATGGCTATTCTACACAAATATATTTATAGCTACTCTTTTTGTTTCTTAGTTTCTATCCATTTTCAATATTTCATTTCTACCTTCACTTTTCTAAACGATGCCTAAAAGTGGTTTTGTAAACAGGATGGATGCTACGAAGGTTATTTCGATCATAACAAAAAGGGATGCGAACAATGACAACATAAATAATAAATTCAAATGAGAAAATCATGACACTTACTATAACTATGGTAAAAAAAGGGGCGCTTTGTAAAAAATTGTTAATCTGTCAAAGATAATGTTGTATCCTCTAAAAAGGATGATCTAATTGATAATGAATGAGATGAGCATTACTTGCTCGAGAGAGAAGTACTAGAAAAATAATATGAATGGCTCCTAAAAGAATTTTCTAATGTTGAAATCTTATATTCATGTGACTACTGCAAGAAAATGTTGGTATAAATATTAAATTCAGTAATTTATTTTTTCAAAATTGTTTTATTATGTCCTAATAGTTTGGTAATTTTAATATATATATATATATATATTCTTGATTCCAAATCTATGAATGGCCAAGGATATAGCTTAGTGATCGAAGGAGAAAACAGGGGAGAGAGAAAGAGAGAGAAAGAGGTTTGTCCCGTAGGAGGAAAAATGGGTGTTCTTGTGCACTTTGGCCCTTTTTATTAATTAGAAAATAAATGTTACAAGAGGGGAAGTGAAGAGAGATCTCCCTACTTGGGTGCTTGAGAGAGGAGAGCCCAAGGACCGAGATCCAGGGGATCCATTTTATATGCTACAAGCTCCTTTATTTATAGATAAGAAAAGAAGGGAAAGTAATGTTACGAGAATTTCATTGCTTAAAGGAGGGCAGTATGTATTTTAGTTCTTTTCTCGCCCAGATCTATCATTCTGGAGCTTTTTGGTCAACGGTGTTTGTCGGTGTCAGTAGTCGGCCACGGTGGTCGGCTGGCTTGTGCACCTAAGTGGCTGGCCGGTTGGAAGAGGTGGCCAGCCCAAGATGTCAGCCGGCTGATGTTAGTGGCCGCCGGCCCAAATTGTCGGGCAACTGGTGGTGGCCGGCCCAAGTGGCCAGCCGGCTAAATGAAGATGGCCACCAATGTGGTTGGCTGACTCGAGGTGGCCGGTCTAAATGACCTGGAATAAGGGGGTCGGCCCAAGTGGTCAGCCGAGCGGAAGAAATGGCTGCTGACGCAACTCTGACACTAGTTCGCTCAGCCCGGCGAGGACTCCAATATTTTTAAGTTGTTCATAATTCCTTAGAGTCTTTTACTTCTTGAAGGAGAAGTTGCAATTAAAATGAATATCTCATAAATACAGAAAATATAATTTCATGAATCACTAATAAGACTTAGTTTTTTAACAATATATTTGTTTCTTTAGTGCTAGCTTTTAATGTGTTTGATTTTGAGGTCCGATTTTTTAAAAGATTGTTGGTTGGTTTTTAAATTTTGCTGTAGATGTAGTATTTACCTAACTTAAATTTCTATCTTTCCTCTCTCTTTTGCTTGGTTTGAACGTCGTCTTCGGCGGGCCACACCCTATCATTAGGTATTAGGTGGAACTTTTTGCTGCCTTCGCAGTGGTAACTGCTGAGACTTACTAATTGAGTATTTTGTGACGTACCCTTCATGGAGCTTATCGCTACTAAGCAGGGAACCAACTCCATAGCTTCTTCCGAGCCTAGTTTCGAGACGGATTTTGGATGGTTTGAGTGTGAGGAGAGATTCTTCTTTCTTGTTTATTCTTTTTGTGTTTTCTTCTTTCTTTTGAAAAAATGAACCTGAAAAAAAGATTATTTGTTTTTTTTTCTTTGTTTATGACTTTCTCCCACTTAATCTGCTTGTCTTCTTGTTGTCAACACGCTCCACACTTATCACACATTTTAGGATGTTGAATCAAAAATTATCCAGGAGACATGCCTAAAGGATAGATCACGAAAGGAAAGAAAAGAACATATAGTGCTTAGTAATGAATAATAAGATTGTATAACCTTTATTCACAAAATGAAACCCCTAATTAAAGGAATTGGGTTTGTAAGATTACACTCAACAACCTTAGTAAAATAGTTACAACATGGGGTATTTTAGTCAATACATAATCATAGGCCAAGTGCCAGAGATGGCGCCCAGCCGGGTAAGGACGGGAGCAAGGCTCTTGGGCGGATTTTGAGCCGGACAACCACACACTGAGAGCTTGAGGGAATGGTCAGGTAATTACCCGGGCGGCTATTATCGTGGGGTGGATCGGGAGGTTCCGACCAATTGCTTTAGATCTAGATGGTTTTCATCATTCGCCCAGCCTAGTTAAGGTATGTTGACAGACTTGCCCGCACGAGGTTTATACTAGTAAAACGTTAGGAGGACACCCAAGTTCTGTCCGTGTAGGGACTATTTTTTTCTCCCGAACAACAGGAGCCAGTTGGATATATATATGACCCTTGAACTTTCTCTAGCTGGTCCCGGGCCACCATGCCATCTTCTCTGTCGGCTGTCAGATCTCTTTAAGATTTATTCTGACACAATTTTTATGTATATGATGCGTCTATATGTATACATATAGCTATATATAATTGAAAACATACAACTGAGATTCAATCAAAAGAATGAGATTCATTTCAATAAACAAGATAGATGCCTCTGCATGCACGTGGCGACTTCACCTTCACACTTTACTGCAAGCTTCAGAGTCAAAAACACTTGAGATGTTCCTTCGGAAAAACAATCTCTGCACCAAAGGTTGTGTCATGCTTTTGTCCTAAAGACGCTTCCCATACATTCAGGTCCCTAAAATTGTTTGATGCCGACAACTAATTCCTTACCTTTTATTTCAATTGTTAGATATATTTTTAAATGAAAAGTTCCGTAAGAAGTAATACTAAATTTACATTCATAGCATCCAATTCTTATACAAGTATAAATGTAAATATAAAGTTTAATGGTTTTGAGATGTATCGCTAAAACTCGATCAAGATACAGTAGGGATATTTACATTGTTTTTAATTCATATGTATTTAAATATCTACCTTATTACCTATGAATGAAAAGGTGTTTTTCACCTTTTAAAAATTAAAATAATTGTATTTTTAATGTGATTTGAATAATTGGGATAGCATTAATGTTAGAAAGTTAAGTTTAGGGGATAGATATGCAAATACATAGGAATTGGGTGGTATGTATGTCAAAAAATCTTTTTGAGAGTCGTCCACGAGAAGGGCAGAACTCACAAATTATTCCCCTCGTGCGCCCATTTTACTAAGGATAATTTCGTTTTTACACTCAATCATGTTAATAAGAATATAAGATGGCCTTCATTTACGCAACTTTATTCAGCGAGACAGAACATTTTTTTTGAAACAAAACAATTATGAATTCTTTTATCTCCCTTTATTAATTAAAAATCACCAAATTAATCATTAAGGGCTTGTTTGAGACAACTACAATAATTTGAAGAAATAGCTGTGAAACTTTTGCAGAGTTGTTTAATATGATGTGATGACTATTATAATTTTATTTTCATTTCAAAAAATCAGACCGCAGTTGTCTGGCAACCATCACACTTTTAATAGGTTAGATTGAAAAGAAAAACAACTTTCTGCCATAGAAATTTCTAGAAAGCAGTGGTGTGCATCATAGGCTATTCTTGAGATCCCAAGTTGTATAATCTTTCTTTATTCTTTTCTCCTAGGAGTTCTTTCTAGATGTTAAAATTTGAATTTTCAGGCTCATCAATAGAATTGCTAGCACGTTTTCAATTTTAGCTTTGAACATCCTTCTGCATCGAATACTAAATTAACTATATGGTTAATTTAATGACGAGTCGAAACTTATCGTGAAGTAAGTTGGTCACACAATGCAAGTATGTGCGTCAAGTAATAATAAAGTTAAAGAGTACCGCGTATCGATCCCACAATGAAAGTGTTAAAAATTATTTTACAGAGGGAATATCTAGTTTACTAAACTTCTAAATCTATTTTAACGCGATTACAAATAGGTCCTAAAATCCTACTTAAAAGTGAAAAAAATATAATTTTTGATGGTGGTGGCCCACCCTTGATTGCCGCCACCATCGTTGTTGTCATGGAGTCGTCAGCTTGTCTCCCATTACGTTGCCCCTCTCTCCGAGTAACTCTATTTCTCAGATTGTATGGTGATCCAGAGAAATGAGAAACTGGAGGGGAAAGGAGGGCAAACAACAATAGGAACAAAAAAAAGAAGAATGTGGGAATTCTTTCTTGAGGTAAATTTCGCATGGAGAACTCTAAAGTGTTTGACCGATTTGAAGTCGGTTCAAAACACTCCGGAGGCATACCGATGAAGAAGACCTCATGAAAACAAATCGCACAACCAGAGATACAAGTTGCTATACCTGTTACAGGATTTACTTCTTCTTATAAGAGCAAACCCCTATAGTTAATTACATCTTAAGCAATCCAGGAATTGCTTAAGAAAACTCTTGATTAAGGTTGTAACTCATCCTTAGAAAATTTGAATGTCATTGGCAAAGGAACTTTGAAGTCCTATCTTAAGGGTAGTGGATTCCTAAAGAATCCAAACTATCCTAGAATTTTGTTTTGTAGTCAAAGTTCAGTTGAGTTTCATCCTTTGCTTCAGGTTTTAGGTAGCTCGAATGACCATTCTAGTAAAACAGAGTTATCATACCATAATAATATGCAAAGTAAATCGAGGTTGACATCCGCCTTTTTTCTTTAGCAGCCCTGCTGATCCATGAAAAAAAATATCCATTTTTATGCCTTAATTTTTATCAAAATTTTAAGGATATTATGCTTTAATGAAAGGTATTTTTTTGTTTTTTGATATAGGTGATAGAAAAATGTTCAAGAAGGAAAAAAGTGAAAAAGGAACAAAAAGGAGCAAAAATGGAGCCAAAATGCAAAATTGTCAAAATGATTGGTCTAAGCGCCAGGTCGATACGGGATCTGTCAAGATTTTTTACTACTTTTGGACGATTATTTTGACTGTGTTAGCGGTTATTGGACCTTTTAGAAGACTCGCAGTTGTTCCTGGTTTATAGGACATGTGATACAATGTATTTGGACGCTTGGAAACGGTTTTAATCGCGAAGAGGTGCGATCCAAAGTGAAGAGGTGCGAAGAACTGGACGCAGAGTCCAGCGCCTAGGCGCCAGACACACATTCTAGAAGATTCATTGAATGTGGACACATTTTGAAGAGGTGCCTTGAGGCAACCTTTGAAGCCTATAAATAGGAGGGTACTTCTTCAGAAAAAAGGCCCCCCTATCTAGAGCCCCATCTAGAGAGAGAATTAGATAGATACTTTAGGGCCACATTTTACTATCCTTCATAAATTAGTTAGTTATTTTATTTAGAGTTTGTATTGAGAGTTTAAAGAGTTGGTGCTTTTGAAGTTTATTTGCTTTGGAGTTAGAAGAATTCAGATGTTCAGTAGGAGAAACACTTGAGATAAGTATTTGTAATTTTATTCAAAGTTTCATTATCATGTTTTGTTGTTTAAATTC
Organism: Papilionanthe hookeriana x Papilionanthe teres; assembly: GCA_022702705.1. Taxonomy (NCBI): domain Eukaryota; kingdom Viridiplantae; phylum Streptophyta; class Magnoliopsida; order Asparagales; family Orchidaceae; genus Papilionanthe; species Papilionanthe hookeriana x Papilionanthe teres. Next base: position 39,297,810 of record CM040427.1, on the reverse strand, counting down.
AATGTGTTATTAGTAGTTAGTTTACTTTCTCATTTCAATTATAAAAAGATAAATAAGATAATATAAAATTCGTTGGAGAATTAAAAACTATTTATATTTTAAAACATTGTGATGATATTAATACCAGATCTTAATTTACTATTTAGATTGGCCATTTAAATTGTTAAAATCTGTTGAAGAGTTTTGATACCTAGAAGGAGATGAATTCTTAACTAGTAAATATCACATGAATCCTTGGGTAGTCAAAGGCCTTGTGCGGGTTATTCAAGGTGAAGTGCAAATAAATAGGAATATATTATATAATAAGCGTAAAATTGATAAGTTTTTAGAGTGACAGACTAAATTCTTGTGATTTGGTTTATAGAGAAGAAAAGAGTCACTAGTATGGCCGACCATAGCCAACCTTGGACATCTAGTAGTGTGAGCCTAGATTAACCCATTCTACTAACAATACATCCGGACTGATCATAAATTGCTATGATGTTCTTTGCATCTGGATGAAAGGGTAAAGAATATGAATGCTTCTATTTGGCACAATACCATAAATTTATATTCTCCACGAATATTATCATTATCTTATAAAATCTTGGATTAATTGAAAGGAAGAAAGTTGTTTTCTTATTCTTTATTTACATCGATCTTTTCATTACTTGCTTTATTAGTGCATCTAGTAAATTAAAAATATCAAATTTATAACTATAAAAGAAATACTTAAAAATAAAATTAAAATATTTAAAAATCCATAACTCACTCCTCGTGGGATCGATGCGGGGTCTTTGTTTTAAAGCCACTATGTTACTTGATACGATACGTATACTTGCGTAGTACCCCTAGTGTGTAAAATATTTTCGATAAAATTATATTTATATACACTAGCCGCTATTATTATCTATTACATATATTTGAAAGCATTAATTATTATATTTGTCATCAGCGGATTACGGGTCAAGTTTTTGGCACCGTTGCGGGGATTGAATTTTTAGTACGCATATATTTAGCGTGGGTCGAGTTTTTGGCGCCATTGCGGGGAGAGCGGAGGCAAATTTTTAGATTTTAAATATTTTTATTTTATTTTATTCATTTTCTTTTATTGTCAAAAATATAAAATACCAAAAAAAATAATAATAATTATATATATAAAATAAAAAAATTTTTTACTGATAAGTAGAGATTTTATTTCTTGCTAATTTACTTTTTATGCGTAGTGTTGGATCTGAAGGATTATTACCTTTAGATTCTGAATTAGAAAGAACTGTTAGAAGAATTAAAAAAAGAAAACAAACTCAAAAAATCCAAGAGATGGCTAATTTACATAACAATTTACAAAATCCAATTGAAATTAATGAACAAAATGTTTACAAACCATTAAAGGATTATGCTAACTCTACGAGTTGATGAACTTCATAGTAGTATTCGAATACCTGCTTGTAGATGCTAATTCTTTTGAGCTTAAACCATCTATCATTCGAATGGTTCAAAATAATCGATTTAGAGGAATACTAAATGAGGATCCAAATTTACACCTTGCTAATTTTTAGAACTTCGTGCTACATTTAAATATAACAATGTTTCGATGATCTTTATTAGACTTAGACTCTTTCCTTTTTCTTTAAGAGATAAAACGAAGATGTGGTTGAACTCATTAGCGACAAGTTCTATTAAAACATGAGCTGAAATGACACAAAAATTCCTTGCTAAAAATTTTCCTCCTTCTAAAACTGCTAAATTAAAAAATGATATTACTTCATTTAGTCAATTTGACGGGAGACAATTTATGAAACTTGGGAAAGATTTAAAGAACTATTAAGAAAATGTCCTCATCACGCTTTACTTGATTGTTTAATTATTCAAACATTTTATAATGGTTTAATTGGATCACTAAAATCAATTATTGATGCTGCTGTTGGAGTTTCTTTAATGTCTAAATCATTTGAAGAAGCTTATACTTTAATTGAAGAAATGGCTAACAATAATTTTCAATGGCCTACTGAAATGATTAATCTTAAAAAAATGTCAAGTATTCGAGATAACGAAGCCTTTTCTATCTTAGCTTCACAGTAGCTACAATATCTAGGAAACTAGATAATTTTGCCATCAACATATCACATAACAACTCATCTAATATTGAAGATTCTCAAGCTATTGAAACTTTACAAGTTATTGCTAGTAAAAATAATCCGTATTAATTATTATAATCCTGTATGGAAAAATCACCCTAATTTTAAGCTGGAATAATCAACAACAACGATAGGGTAATAATCGATCCCATCAATTGGAAATTGGAATAATAAAGTAAATTCGAATTATAAACCACTCGGATTTAATAATCGACGAGAAAAAGTTATCGATAGAAGAATTAATTTTACGAATGAGTAATTAATTACAAAATCGAAATCTCGTTATTCGTAATATTGAGAATCAAATGGGACAAATCGCTAATTTAATTAATTACGGACCTACAGGAACACTTCATAGTAATGTTGAAATTAATCCAAAAGAAGCTGGAAAAGAACATGAACATGTTAAAGGCGTTCAACTTAGAAGTGGAAAGGAATTAAAAGAAAGAATGCGAGAATGAAGCTGAAAAAGAGATTGAGGTTGAAGAGATTGAAAAACCTAAAGAAACTCCTTCTCTAATCGAATCGAACTAATATTTCTATTAATGTGGAAATTGAAAAACCACCACCACCTTTTCCTCAAAGATTAAAACAACAGAAGCTTGATCATCAATTTTCTAAGTTCTTTGAATTTTTTTAATAAACTTACTATAAACATACCTTTTACTGAAGCTTTGGAACAAATGCCAACTTATGCAAAATTTATGAAGGATATATTAAGTAAGAAAAGAAAATTTAAAGCCTTTGAAACTGTTGCATTAAGTGAAGAAAGTAGTGCAATAATTCAAAAGAAATTACCTCAGAAACTTAAAAATCCTGGAAGTTTTACTATACCTTGTGCTATTGGAGAAAAATTTTGTGGAAAAGCTTTATGTGATTTAGGAGCAAGTATTAATTTCATGTCATTTTCTATTTATCGAAGGTTGAATTTAGGAGAGATTACTCCACCACTATAACCCTTCGAGTTAGGCGATAGATGCATCACTTACCATAAAGTAGTTATAGAGGATGTACTTGTTAAAGTAGATAAATTTATCCTCCCTGTGGATTTCATTGTACTTGATATGGAAGAAGATAAAGAAATACCAATTATTTTAGGGAACCCTTTTCTAGCTACCAGACCAGCTATGATTGATGTGCAAAAAGAAGAATTCACTATGAGAGTTAATGATCAAGAGATTAAATTCAATGTTTTTAAATCGATGAATTACCCTGACAAAGAAAAATGTTATCGAATGGATATTTCTGATTTTATAATTGAAAAACACTATCGAGAAAAATGTAAAATCATTCCTGAAGAAGAAATTGAATTTTTAACGATGAAAATGAAGAACTAAAAGGAGAAGAATTATTTAAAGAAACTCATTATATTAAAATAACTGGGAAACTTTAGACATAACTCAAAATGATATACTTTTACCCTCAATTAAAAAAGCCCATGAACTGGAATTAAAAATGTTACCCCCACATTTAAAGAATGCATTTCTTGGAAATTCATTAACTTTACCTGTTATTATTTCTTCTGAGCTAAGTTTAAATCAAGAAGAAAAATTAATATGAGTGTTAAAGAATTATAAGAAAGTTTTTGGTTGGACTATTGCTGATATAAGAGGAATATGCCCTTCCATTTGTATGCATAGAATTTTAATGGAAGAAAATTTTAAACCTACTATTGAACCGCAAAAAAGATTAAATCCTATCATGAAAGAGGTTGTTAATAAAGAAATTTTAAAATGGTTAGATGCTTGGAATTATTTATCCTATTTTGGATAGCTGATAGGTAAGTCCTATTCATTGTGTTCCAAAGATAGGAGGAGTAGTATCCATTGTCGATGATAAAAATGAACTAATTCCTACAAGACAAGATTCTTGGATGGTGAATTTGCATTGATTATCGGAAGTTAAATGACGCCACTAGAAAGGATCATTTTCATTTACCTTTCTTGGATCTTGACAAATTAGCTGGACACTCAAATTTACATTTTTGGATGGATATTACGGTTATCATCGATTACTTATTGCTCCTGAGGACCAGAGAAAACAACATTTATAAGTCCTTATGGAACATTTGCTTTTAGAAGAATGTCTTTTGGTTTATGTAATGCACCTTCAACTTTTCAAAGATGTATAATGTCAATATTTTGTGATTTGATTGACAAAGGAATTGAAGTATTCATGGAAGATTTTTTAGTTTTTGGAACTTCTTTTAAATCTTGTTTGGAAAATATTTCCAAAATTCTGAAAAGATGTGAAGAAACAAATTTAGTTCTTAATTGGGAAAAATGTCAATTTATGATCACAGAAGGCATTGTACTTGGTCATAAAGTTTCACAAAAAGGGATGGAAGTTGATCAAGCAAAAGTGAAAATTATTGTTGAAGCTATGACCCCTACTACATTGCTTGATTTGAGAAGTTTTATAGGTCATGCTGGATTTTATAGAAGATATATAAAGGATTTTTCTAAAATTGCTAAACCTCTTTGTCATTTATTGGAAAAAGAAGCTAAATTTGAATTTAATGAAGACATTGTTAATGCTTTCAATATTTTAAAAGAAAAATTAATAACTGCACTTATAATTATTGCACCTAATTGGAATAAACCTTTTGAATTAATGTGCGATGCAAGTGATTTTGCAATTGGATGCTGTATTGGGACAAAAATATGAGAAAATTTTCAAAGTTATATATTATGCTTAGTAAAACTCTTGCTGAAACTCGAAAGAAATTACACTACTTGCGAGAAAGAGCTTTTAAGTATAGTATATGCCTTTGATAAATTTAGACCTTATCTTCTTGGTACCAAATGCATAGTTCATACTGATCATTCCGTTATTAAATATTTAATGTTGAAAAAAGATGATAAACCTATACTGATAAGATGGGTTTTACTTCTACAAGAATTTGATTTTCAAATAATGGATAGAAATGGAACGGACAACCAAATTGCTAATCATTTATCTAGAATTAAGAATGATATTATTACTGAAGAAAATATAAATGAGAAATTTCCTGATGAACATTTGTATGTTATTCAAGGATGTCAAACACCTTGGTATGCATATATAATTAACTATTTAGTTAGCAATATTTTACCATATGGATTGGATAACAAATTTATTAAGAAATTTAAAAATGATTCTATATCTTATATTTGGGAAGATCCACATTTATTTAAATTAGGAAGATATTCTGTAATTCGTAGATGCGTACCTTATGAAGAAACTTATACTATTATTCAAAAATGTCATGATTCCGTATTTGGAGGACACTTTGGAGTAGATAAAGCTGCATTTAAAATTTTAAATTCGAGATTTTATTAGCTACCTTATTTAAAGATGTGAGACATTATGTGAAAACATGTGATCGATGTCAAAGGATGGGAAATATATCCAAGAAAGATGAAATGTCTTTAAACTATATATTGGAAGTTGGAAGTTGAAATTTTTGATATATGGGGTTTAGACTTTATGAGACCATTTGTACCATCATCTGGAAAGATTTATATTTTATTAGCGGTTGATTACGTTTCAAAGTGGATTGAAGCTGTAGCTTTACCTAGCTATGATTCCAAAAGTGTTTCAAAATTTTTAAAGAAGATGATTTTTCAAGATTTGGAATGCTAAGGTAATTATCACAGATGGTGGAAGTCATTTTAGAAATATAAGAATTCGATCATTATTGAAAAAATTTGAAATCGAAACACGAAGTGCAATTGCATATCACCTACAAACAAGTGGAATGGCTGAAGTATCAAACGAGAGAAATTAAAAGAATTTTAGAGAAGGCTGTTAATCCTAAAAGAACTGATTGGGTTGATAGACTTGATTCGCATTATGGGCTATAGAACGAGCTTATAAGACACCGATCGGAATGTCACCTTACGGATTAGTTTATGGTAAATATTGTCGTTTACTGTTGAACTTGAACATAAAGCTTATTGGGCGATAAAGGAGTTTAATTTTGATTTGAATACTGCGAGGAGAAAACCGATTATTGCAATTAAATGAGATGTATGAAATAAGAAATGAATCATATGAAAATGCGAGGATTTATAAAGAGAAAATGAAAATATTACATGATAAAAAGATTTCGGGAAAAATATTTGAGCCTGGACGAAGTATTATTATTTAATACTCGTTTAAGACTTTTTCCTGGAAAATTAAGATCAAAATGGATAGGACCGTATATAATTGAAAAAGTATACCATTATGGAGTTGTGGATATTAAAGATCCCAAAACGGGAAAAATTTTAAAGTTAATGGATTAAGACTGAATCCTTATTTGGGAGATATTAAAAAGATTTATAAAGAGGCATATGAGTTGAGTCTACCTGATTAAAAACTTAATAGGTCGAGCTGACGACGTTAAACCAAGCGCTTTGTGGGAGGCAACCCATAGTTATTCGTTGTTTTGTGTGTTTTTACATTTTAATGTAAGGTTATGCCTCGATCTTGTTTAATTTTATATTACTTTAGAAAATTTGATGCTAACAAGTCTTTATTGACTTAAGCTTAAAATTATCTCGAATTATATAAAGCTTAGACATTGGATCACTCTATTTCATATATGAGTAAAAAGGAGATCAAGTTAGCCTTCATTATGATTGCTTATAATTTGTGTTACTGACTCTATATTGATCTTACCATTCTAAATTACCTATTTTGGAGAAAGAAACTTTGAAATTTGACGTTAGGAGAAACAGAGTCGAACATGGTTCGGCGCCTGGCGCCGATTTGGCGCTTAAGCGTCGGAGTAAGCTGTGTGTCGATGGGTGCGGCGGCTAGGCGTCGATTTGGCTCCTAAGCGCCACGATTACTTAGATCGTGTCGAAACCGAAAATCTTCGAGTTTTTCACACGATTTTCTCTTATAAATTACCCTATCTTCGTCCCCGATCCACTATGCGATCATTATTTCGACCCATACACTCCATTCTTGAGAGATTAGAGAGGATTTTTGAAGACATGGAGAGGAGAAATCTTGGAGAAGAGGCTAGAGACAAGGTCTCGAAGGATCCTCAACCCTACTTCAATGGTTTCATCGCTGTAAGTTTGGAGAAAATTTCTAGTCGTCTAGATAAGTTTAAAGCAGAATTTAAAAGCATTGGAGATCGCCTTCATATGATGTTTCATCAAATTGAACATCTAGAATCATCTAGCGGCTTATCAAGATGCTCAAGTGGAGATGCATGCGAAGAAAAATTGGATCGACGAGAAAATGGCTACGGATTTTTCGAGAGCGTTAGTATTCTTCCCTAGTAGGCTGAACAATCTTCATTGTGAAGATAATGAGAATTAGATAGTGATGTGGTGAGATTGTGATTTATCTAGTGTGTCGTTGTATCGATTTAGTGAATCGATTGTGTTTGTTTGTGTGTTTGCTTTCATGTTCAATGTGTGTTGTATTTTCTTTCAAATTTGTGTTGTTTGATCGTTGTTAGAACTTGAATCATGTTATGATACTTATCTGAATTGTATTGAGCCCGAAATTGAAAATCATGAATGGAATTAGAAGAGTTTGATTTAAACTTGTGTTTAATTGGTGGATTTAATTTTTAATTTTTAAAATTTTTGGAAAATATTTTGGAAGATGGCAAATGAAGCAATACTTTTATATGAGTAATTAGAAGTTTAATTTATGAATTTTGGTGGAAGATACAATTTTTAAAGTGATTTTTTTGGAAAGGCGAGTCTGGCGCCTAGGCGCCGATTCGGCCTGCTTACACGAAAATCACCATTTAAACCCCAATTAGCCATTTTTGACGCCTAAGCTTCATCCCCTTCCTCTTTTTTGCAAAAACCCACCTTCTAAATCCATTTTGAGGTCGAAACATGAAGATTTTGAGCCCGAAATCACTTGATTTCTTCATCTCAAGGTCAGATCTACACTCTAATCCATTCATTTTTTATTTTCACCATAGTTTTTCCTATTTTTGGCTAAAAACCGAACTTTTGAGAAAATTTTTGATTTTTAATGTTTCTCCATGATTTTTTAAACTCATTTTAAGTTTCTCAAGCTTAAAAAGAGTTTAAATCTTTGATTCCTTAATTTATTTGTGTTTTCTTTCACGTTTAGATGGCACTGAAATCTAAGTGAGGAAAGGCACGAGAAAATTTTGACAGTAGCAAGTTCGCGACTGCGGCAGCGCATTTTCGATATCACGAATTTGCGACGTCCAGAAAATTTATCTCAGAGCGACGCTTTTACAATCCCGGTGAAATGATCGAGAACATGATCGTTACGCACAGCTAGCAACGATTCTGTTATTTTACGGCTGTTGTTGTTATTCCAGTCGTGCGTGAATTTTATGCTAACTTTTTGGATGCGGAAGACTACGATGTCTTCGTCAGAGGTGTTGGAGTAGGATTTACTCCGGAAAGGATCAATGTTTTTTATGGACTTCCACCTCCCATCGAGTGCCACTATTCTGGATTATCTCCATCTGAGGGAGATCTTGAGATGATTATTTCTTATTTGACTGACGGCACTGGAGCTTGGAAGATCCGGAACGATAAACGGGTAAATTTCAAATCTTCTAAGTTAAATGGTATTTCAAAGGCATGGCATTACTTTATTTCTGTAAGACTTATACCTTCCAACCACCTGAGCGAAGTGACTAGAGATCGAGCTATCTTAAACTATTGCATTCGGAGAGGAAGCCGATAGATGTCGGCGGTATTATTTATGATTACGTGGAGTCTCTCGCTAGATCCGGTACTTACGTAGGACTAGGATTCCCATCTCGATTTATACTTTATGTGTGAACAATGGAGTCACTGCTGATATTTACGAGGAGAAGCTGAAGTCTACCAAGCCGATTGGGCGGGAGAGTGTTAGTATCTACGATCGTCTTCGTGGGAAGAGATCTACGGCCCTTCTACATGCACCTACTCGGGGTAGAGCTTCCACTTCCGGACCTTCTGCTTCTGCTGTTGAGCCACGTCTAGTTTTTGGGAATCGATGCATAATCGATTTCGGAGCGACGAGAATGAGTTATTTCTAACTCGGAGTTGATATTATGGATAAGAAAATTGATCACCTGTCTGATTACACCCGGAGGAAGAGTGAGTATGATGCTGAGTATTCGAGTCTTTAGTTAGATTCTTGAAGGGTGAGCATGATATTCGATTTCCGCACGTCCTAGATTTTCACCATATGTTGATCCTAAGGATGTGGAGTTTTCTTTTGGTGATGACGATGACGAGGCTACGAACGGTGATTAGTAGCCTGATTTACCTCTAAGATGTCTTGAGTACGTTGTTAGTTTAGTTTTTGTTTGCTTGAGTATCTTGATTCTTGTTTGTTGTTTGCTAGTTTAGATTTGTTTATGAGACTTTGTATGAATTGTTTGATGTTGAGATTTGTTTTAGATATTTAGTTGCGAGTTGAAATTTGAATGAATTTATGTTTATTTTTGTTTTAGCCTCTTGCTTAGTATTCTAGAATAGTTAGTAATTTTATTCATTTACATTAGAAATATAGTTATTTAATTCGACTACTTTGCTATATAATTTTTTTAAAAAAAAAATTTTTTTGAGCCTGCTTACTTTTATATGCTTCATTATTTCTGTAATATTCATAAAAAGCATGTGTAGAAGTAAATTATATTTCTTTCTAGAATTTTTTTTACATGCTTATAAAATTCCTTTTAAAATTATACTTTTCTTTCTCTCATACTTTATTTTTTTATGATATACCAAAACTTAAGTTTGCGGGAAGGAAAAATACATGCAAATTTAAATTTTATTTGTCCTTAATAAACTAATATTTTCTAAAAAAATCGTAACATAACATAAGGAATGAAGAATGTATTTAAGATCACTTAAATTTTTGAAATTATAAATAATTTAGTGGACTTAACCAAAATTTTAATAACTTTGATTGATTTTAAGAATATAATTATTTAACTTAAAGAAGAATAAGATTAAGAAATTTTTCTATTCATAATATAAATAATTGAATTTTAGAAGTATTAAAAAATTAAAAATTATAACTTGAAAAAGAAAAGATTGAAAGTCTTTTTGAAATTTTATTCATATTATAATAATTAAGTGAAAATGTAAAAGTTTGAAAATATAAGTTAAGTATAGTGAAGTTCAAAATCATTAACGAGTTATCCAGGATACTGATAATACTCGTTGTGAGAAAAAAAAAAAAAGAAGAAAGAGGAGAAGCTTGAGGATATGCCTAATAAAAAATTGGCTTCACTTAAATTATCTTATATGAAGAAAACTAGTTACATACTTTTCTTAATTTTTATGCATGAATCTTTATTTAGGAAGGACTTTTCATGAAAGTCTTTTTCTTGTAAATAATTCATGTGATCTTAATATAATAAACGTCTATTATTTTCGAAATGAATGAAAATTTTTTTTAAGTCTTATGATTTGGTAGTTGAATATTCTTTAAATTCTTAAAATTAAACTTAGTTAGTGAAATTTGGTTAATGATTTACTAAATCCTTTATAAGATCAAAAATTACAATGAGACTTAAATATTTATCTTTCATTCCAAATATTATACATTTTATATAGTAAAAAGGGTTACTTGAGGACAAGTAACGTTTAAGTTTGGGGGATTTTGATCCATGAAAAAAATACCCATTTTTATGTCTTGATTTTTATCAAATTTTTAAGGATATTATGCTTTAATGAAAGGTATTTTTGTGTTTTTGGATATAGGTGATGAAAAAATGTTCGAGAGGAAAAAAAGTGAAAAATGAGCAAAAGGAGCGAAAAGGAGCAAAAATGGACCCAAAATGCAAAATTGTCAAAATTATTGGTACGGCGCTAGGTGCCGAAATCCAGCGCTAAGCGTCGAGTCGATACGGGATGCGTCGAGATTTTTGATGAATTTTGGACGGTTATTTTGACGGTGTTAGCGGTTATTGGACCTTCAGAAAGGCGCGGTTGTTCATGGTTTATAGGACATGTGATACGATGTATTTGGACGCTTGGAAACGGTTTTAATCGCGAAGAGGTGCGATCCGAAGTGAAGAGGTGCGAAGAGCGGGACGTAGAGTCGCGTACGCTGGCGCCGGATTCGGAACCTCGGCACCAGGACACACCTTCCAGAAGATTCATTGAATGTGGACACATTTTGAAGAGGTGCCTTGAGGCGACCCTTGAAGCTTATAAATAGGAGGGTACTCCTTCGAGGAAAAAAGCCCCCTATCCAGAGCCCCATCCCAGAGAGAATTAGAGAGATACTTTAGGGCCACATTTTACTATCCTTCATAGATTAGTTAGTTATTTTATTTAGAGTTTGTATTGAGAGTTTAAAGAGTTGGTGCTTTTGAAGTTTATTTGCTTTGGAGTTAGAAGAATTCAGAGGTTCAGTAGGAGAAACACTTGAGATAAGTATTTGTAATTTTATTCGAAGTTTCATTATCATGTTTTGTTGTTTAAATTCAATGTGTTCTTAGTAGTTAGTTTACTTTCTCCTTTCAATTATGAAAAGATAAATAAGATAATATAAAATTCGTTGGAGAATTAAAAGCTATTTATATTTTAAAACATTGTGATAATATTAATACTTGGATCTTAATTTCTTATTTAAATTGGTCATTTAAATTGTTAAAATACGTTGAAGTGTTTTGATAACTAGAAGGAGATGAATTCTTAACTAGTAGATATCACATGAATCCTTGGGTAGTCGAAGGCCTTGTGCGGGTTATTCGAGGTGAAGTGCGAAATAAATAGGAAGATATTATATAATGGGCATAGAATTGATAAGTTTTTAGAGTGACGGACTAAATTCTTGTGATTTGGTTTATAGAGAAGGAAAGGGTCACTAGTAGGGCTGACCATAGCCTGACCTTGGACATCTAGTAGTGTGAGCACTAGATTAACCCATTCTCTTAACAATACATCGGACACGATCTATAAGTTTGCTTGATATTCTTTGCATACGGATCGAAGGGTAAAGAATATGAATGTTTCTATTTGTACAATACTATAAATTTATATTCTCCATGAATATTATCATTATCTTATAAAATCTTGGATTAATTGAAAGGAAGAAAGTTGTTTTATATTGCTATTTACATCAATCATTTCATTACTGCTTTATTACTGTATCTAGTAAATTAAAAATATCAAATTTATAACTATAAAGAAATACTTAAAAATAAAATTAAAATATTTAAAAATCCATAACTCACTCCTCATGGGATCGATGCGGGGTCTTTGTTTGAAGCTACATATTACTTGATACGATACGTATACTTGTGTAGTACCCCTAGTGTGTAAAATATTTTTGATAAAATTATATTTATATACACTAGCGTTATTATTATCTATTACATATATTTGAAAGTATTAATTATTATATTTGTCATCAGCGGATTACGGGTCAAATTTTTTGCACCGTTTCCGGGAATTGAATTTTTAGTACGCATATATTTAGCGTGGGTCACCTGCAAGACAAAGTTAGCAAAAATATGTTCTTGGTTTTTAATTTCTATTTTTGGATGACCCGGTCAAAATGTCCATGACTTCATCATCCTGAGGTCGTCGAGTAACCTGATCTATTTAGCCTGAGAGGTAATAAAACCTACTCTGACCAGAAAATTTCTGTCTGGAAACACGGATTGTGTCATTCAAGAGATCTTCATAAGCCTAGGTAATGGGGTTTAACTTGTGTCAGGTGATCTTTGTTTATTAGGGTTTCATTTAAATTTTGATATATTTTTCAGATTTTAGTGGTTGAAAAATTTTAGGTTGCTTAAGACATTTAACCAATTAGATTTTTTGTCATTATATTTTTGTCATTTGGGAATAATCCGATCAAAATCCTATGGTTTCGTCATCCCGGGTTCATTAAGGTTTACGGTTTGATTAGTCACGAATGACTAAAAGATTTTTGTTAGCAGCCATGATTTCCTCTTCCAAAATACCTTCTCAAACTAATTTGCATTTTGTGTGGGTTCAAGTTTATGTTTTTAAGGTTTTTTAGGGTGAATCTCATGTTGTTTCATTTAGGTTAGTTTGGTACCTTAGCGCAAATTTTTTCTGGCCAAAGGTAAATGTACAGTTATGGACGCCACTTTTGGTGGTGTGTGTAGGTGTGTGTGAGGGGGAGTGAGAGAGAAGTGAAGAGGAGTGAAGAGAGTGTGTTAGTGTTTGTAGAGAGTGTGTGTTAAGTGTTGTTTTGTGAGGGATTCCTCTCTAATGAGTGTAGGAGAAGGAGAAAAGTGAGAGTTTGCTTCTTCTTTAATGAGTGTAGGAGAAGAAAGAAAGTGAGAGTTTGCTTCTTTTTTACTATTCTAAAGAGAGAATTGAGTGTTGAAGAAAAGAGAGAAAATGATTCAAAGGAACTTCAAAGGATTCGCTTGGGGAAGAAAGTGAAATAAGTTGTATTTACTTTTGTGGTTTGTATGACTTTGTTTTTATATATATAATCCATGTTGTGTTGTATCTTTCTTATGAATTCTGAGTAGATTTCTTAGTCTTTCTTCTTGCAATGTGATGTGGTGAAGTGTTGATTTAGATTTGATGTGTCATAAAAATGTTAAGAAATTGTGATAGTTTTTCACTTTGAACTTCATTTATTTTTCGATCTGGCCAATTGAATTATTAAAATTTTTTTGTGAAACATCCAATCCGTAAGGACTAAGTGTTCTACAACAATAGTGGAGAATCCATTCAATATCCATGAATGAAGTGTGTAGTTCATAGGAATTGAGTGCAAATAAATAGGGAAATATAGTTTGATGGGCGTCGAATTGGAGGTTTTAGAGTGACAGACTAAAATCCCCAATTTATTCCTAATGTTTGGTAACTAAAGTTAGGGTTAGCCTTCAGGCAAAGGGAAGTGGGAGCTCTGAAGTGAGAGCCAATATCCCCCAGCCTAACCTTGAATTTAGTGACTAAAACTAGGATTTGCCAATGTTTTTTTCATACTTAGAAGAGGGGGTACTCTAACGAGGGTAAAGAATATTAATGCTCATATTTAGCACAATACAAAATTACTATCAATCTATATCAATTACTCATCATATACACATTGCAGGAGGAAAGATACTTTTCCATATTTGAATCTTTCAATACAAATCTTAGTGTGTTAATTAGTCTTGTTTAGAAGTTTAGAAAGTAATTGTAGTTAATTTAGTTTAATTATATTTGCCCTAACAACTTAACTAGTACTTGAATTTGCATTGTGAATTTAGTATTGGATTTTAAATCTTAGCTATAATTTGATAAGTTACAACCTTCCTCGTGGGATCGATAATCAGGACTCTGCTAGAGCCCAGTATTACTTGAGCGATACGTTTACTTGCGTGTACGGGGTGACTGCCTAATTATTAAAATTGATCTTATTGTTAAACTAAGCTGAAACTATCTTTTGAATATTATTTTAGAGACTGTATAACTGGCAGCACTGAAACACCCGGTTAAGTTTTTGGCGCCGTTGCCGGGGAAGGTATAAAACGGTAATTGTCGAAATTGTAGTATTTGAAAACCTTTACTTTGTAATTTGCAATTGTGTGTGTGCTTGTTTTCTTTTTAGTGTATTTTGTGTAACTTTATATGTGTAGTAATTGATCTATCAGTTTAGTGTCTTACGATTCAGAGTTAGAGCGTACTATTAGAAAAATTCGAAAACAACAAAAAAAAATTGAAAATCCTCACAAAATAGCAAACAATCAAAATATTCCAAGACCTTTAAGAGATAATGCTAACCCAACAATAGATAAAATTCACTTAACTATCCAAAATCCTGATGTTGTTGCTAATTCATTTGAGCTTAAACCTGACTATCCAATGATACAAAACAATCAATTTGGAGGAACACCTAATGGCGATCCTAATTTACATCTCGCTAGTTTTCTAGAACTTGTGCTACTTTTAAATATGATGGAGTGTCGAATGATGCTGTCATACTTAGACTTTTTCCTTTTTCATTAAGGGATAAAGCTAAGGCGTGGTTAAATTCGTTAGCACATGGATCTATTAGAACTTAGGGAGAACTTTCACAAAATTTTCTATCAAAATATTTCCCTCCATAAATAACTGCTAAGCTAAGAAATGATATTACATCTTTTGTTCAGTTTGAATGAGAATCAATATATGAAGCTTTAAAGACCTTCTTAGGAAGTGCCCACATCATGTATTCCTAGATTAGTTAATAATTCAAACATTTTACAATAATGTGTGACCGACACACTAGTTTACTAGAGGTGGTCTTCTTGCAGGGGGCCATGCCCAACAAAGAAGTGCATTAATAAAATAAACTAACTCATTTTCTTTAGTTGTTTACTTAGCTTTCTTCCCACCGTGCATGGTTTATTACTTTGCATGTAGATAACTTTCAATTCTAACATGATTTTCATGGAGGTCGAGTTTTATTTATTTTGGAATTTTTTCCATGTACTTTGTAGAGCTCCTAGCTTAATTCTATATCAGAAGTAAGGTTCATGCACATGTTTCAAGATGCCTGACAGGCAAAACTGCGTGACGAGAGCCAGGAGTAGCTTGCTTGTGTTCTACCTTTATTATAAATCTTTTTAACGTATAGCCTTGGGAACGGGTATGTATATGCGGCGTCTGGCCACCTTTTTGCTTTTTTGGGATATGTTGCCGACCGGCATACGACCTTTATATTATTTGTACTTTGCTTGTTTACAATTGTGCAGATTGCTTGACATTTCCTCTTTCTTTGCTTGTGCATTGTCTGAGAATCATGCAAAAAATGTAATTTAGGCTATCTAAGGACCTAAAGGTATAAATTTTCTACAAAATCTTAAAAAAATATTGAGATTAATTAAAATTTAGGTTTAAAACATCTCAACTTTTCCAAATTTTTTTTTTTACTTTCTTGCATGGCCTTTAGGCCGGATTTAAAATAGGTCGCATAGCATAGACATAAACTAAGTCACGCTAATAGAGCCTCTACTTTAAGACTTGTGTAGATAACTCCATCATTATGCATATCCCGAAGAAAAGTCCCTATCGGCATATTTTTAGGTTATGTGTTTTGAAAAGGGGGTTGCCTAAAGAAATTGTCGGCGAATATTAGATTTTAATTTTAATTTAAATATATATATAATTTTAGAAAGAAGCATTTGATTTTTGAAAATAATTTTAAGTTTGAAAACTTTAAGATATGAAATTAAGCCGATCTCGCATCCACAAATAGTTTATATAAACGAGCACGCATCACAAGCCAGTATATCTATCCCGAGGAATAGACACCTTGCTTGATGATGGGGCTCGATTAAATAAACTAGAAGATTTGTGACATACGTTTGATGCTACGAACCAATTTTTTAAGCGAACGAGTTCCACTAGCTTAATATAAAGGAATTAAGCGAGTTTATATTACTAGGTTCTTAAAGTTCACTATAAAGGCGAGCCACATAGTTAATTACATCTTAAATGACGGGAATTATTTAAGAAAACTCTCGATAATGATCAGTGGTTTTTCTCTTAAGAATTTCAAAGTTTAGGGTTTCAAATAAATTGGATTTTGGCAGTTTCAAAAGGGATTAGCTCAAATTTGGAACTGTTTATTTTGAGAGTCCAAAGAAAGAGAAGTAGGGGATGTCACAGACCCGAAGTTAACTTCGGTGACTTCCCGACTATCCTATTGTTGGCTTGATTTGGAGTATTATTTAATGTTTCAATCCTGCGATTTTAGTTAATTAGGACTTATATTAGTTTGACATGATCATACAAACAGCCTCGAAGATGTGAGGGTTTATGTCGTACCAAGAGACTACCTCGGAGTCCTAAGACCGGTTAGGGCTTAATTTGCATAACACAATTATGCAAAACGCCTAACGAAAAGTTGAGGATTTATTTTGCACTAAATGAAACTACCTCGAAATCCTATGGCTTTGTTATTTAATTCTAAGAAAGGTTTTCTTGAAGTAGACTCGGGTTTTCTGTGATGAAGATGGTCGTCTTGCCATTGCTTGTGCTCCAAGCTCCTTGTTGTTGCAGAAGGTTGAGTTTTAGAAAGTGACAATCAAGAGATGAGAGAAGTGTTTTTGTTTAGAAATGACTTAGTATTTTAATTAAAACAAATCCTAAAGTTGATTAAGCAGAACCGAATAAGATCTCACGGTTTCAGCATCCCGGCACCGCTATTTTCATCGGATTCACTTAGTCCAAATGAATTTGCTAAATGACCCACAATTTTATATTATGATATTTTTAATTTAATTGCAACGACGCCAAAAATTTGACCCCGCTATATTATATGTATAGAATTGTAATTATTTATGTTATGAATCGGTCTTCGTCGAATTCTACTCGACGTTTTTGTCGTGGAGCCATACGATCAATCTGTGAAAATCATGAAAATTTTCACTAAACTTAAAAATAATCCTAAGAAGGCTTCCTACTAACATTTATAAGCGATTTAAATTAAATTCCATGGATTTCCACCGAATATTTCTTCCATATTTTGATTTTTCCCAAAATTTGCAATGTGGTGAAAATACATGGTGAAAATCAAAAAATTTTTGCATAGGAGTGAAGCACTTACCAAGAAGATGAAATGCTGGTGTTTTTGAGTGATGAAATCGCTTCAAATCCAAGATCTCTCGGCCTACAAGTCGGTTTTGCGAAAATAAGAGGTTGGGGATGATGAATAGTGTTTTTGACCAGGTTAAATATATGTTTTTCCCGACCTCATTGTCGGCGAGATTTTTCTCGCCGTCGGCGAGCTAATATTTTCGGAACCAAAAACTCTCGGGAAAAATCTCGTTGTCGGCGAGAAATTCTTCGGCTGTCGGCGAGATCGATCTCGCTTGTCGGCGGGATTTTTCTCGCCGTCGGCGAGATTCCAAAAATTTTAAAATTTTTGAAATTCGTCGATCATTTTCGTCCTTAATTTGCCTTATATTATATTTCCGATCACATCATTTATTTATTAATTTAATATGAAGATTAACTATTTATACACGAAACAAATTCACACAACACGACAAATTAACTTTAATATTGAAATCCATGAGATATACGAAGCTAACATAATTTTAGACTCTATAATCGAACTTCGAACTTCGATCCTTACTACTAATCGGCATCGCATGAACCAATCACGACACACTAAATGTCTGATATAAAACTATGACGCATATCTTAATTAAGTTTGAGATATTCGAATCATCACTCCACACATAATAAAATCTAAATCGAATCGAATAACATCAATACAAACATCTATGGAAATCTTTACTACTACTCTTGAGGTCGAATCTTCGTCTTCTACGATATTTCGATATGACGATGATGCGCGAATAAGTTATAGAAAGGCACGAAGGGAAATTCGAAGCGGATTCTTCGGTGATCCAACCCTTACGTCTCGATAAATGAAGAAAGCTAGCTTCCGGGTGTCCGGAATGATCGAAGTGTTCCTTCATCCTCCGGTCGATGTGATCGAATAAATCGGATATATTGTCGATTAAATCTCTCACTTCTGCGAGTTCTTTCTCCATTCCTTTAATTTTCTCCATAAGTAACTCTGTTTTATACGAAATAGGCCTTCTTATAGGATTGATTACGTGAAGCTACTATCGAGAGATAAATGTAATGTCTTCATTATTGTCAAAGTAGGGAACGTATACGTAGGATCGAGCGGCTTCCGAGGTAACGAGAACCTTTTCCCGAGCTTCATAAGAAACACGATCTTGCTGCATAATGCAAAAATAGTAGATGGGTGTCCTAGTCCAGTGAGCCGACCCATGCACGATTAAACCCGATACGGACTTAACAATTATTGATCCAACATCGATAGGCGATCCACTTTGAATACAATAATTCGATATAGCGCATTCCTTCGAAACCTTGTTTACCCTCATAGTAGGTAACAATTTAGATGAGATGAAAAAGTGCCGGTGCTTTGAGACGGGATTCAAAAATGATGCGGAGAAACTAACATACCCGTCTTCGCGCATTTCCCGATCTTAGGTTCATCGGTCGGATATCGAAATATCTCATTCATATTATATCGAGAAGGCACAAAATTTGAATAGTGACATACGGGGTGTTTTCTATAGAGAATAATTCATTTACTCTTGATGGAGTAAACGCCACCCATCTTCCTCGGACGTCGACATTCCCATTGTTGATCGCATGTAAGTTAGAGTAGAACTCTTTCATAGTTGGAATAACAACGACGGACTTAGTGTAACAAAATACCTCTCGGTGCGCTTCGCGATCGTTTCTTATCTTCGTAGTGGAATTCTCTAATCCTCGATTGACAAATCCCCGTTCCTTGATAACTCTTTTCTTTATTAAAACCTTATTGAAGATCCGCTGCGCTTCCGCACTCACAAATTTCCTCCGGTTAAACACTCCAGATTTAGAGAAATCTAAGAATTTGGAGGCCATTATGGTGAATGGAATGAATTCTAGTGAAGAAGACAGACTTAGAATGGTTTAAGAATGGGTTTTCACAAAGGAATTGGTGTTGAAACCGTCCAAATCGGCATTCAAAGTATAAATAACTCATCTTTATAACTTCCTCGGCTGTCGGCGGGGACGTTTCTCGCCGTTGGCGACTTAGTTATAAAAGCGCCTTTCGGGTTCTCGGCTTGTCGGCGGGACGTTTCTCGGCTTGTCGGCGAGCTAGATAAATAAGCTGAATCTAATTTAGGCGCGAACCTCGGCTGTCGGTGAGTATCGACCTCGCCGTCGGCGAGATTCAGAAATAATGTCAATTTCGCTCTAAATTGAATAATTTCTTTTCTCATCATAATGGTTTGAATATGTGATGATTCTTAATATTAATTGAGTAGTAAAGTTTCGATAATATAGACTAACTATTAAGATACGATAAAAATAGATGACTAATATGGGTTGCCTCCCATAAAGCGCTTGGTTTAACGTCGTCGGCCAGAGCTAATTTCAATTATTAATCGAATTCGACTAAGTATTAAAACCTCTTTATAGTTAGGTCTTATACCTTGAAAATATGGTTTTAATCATGTCCATTAACTTTAAATTTATGTCGATTTTTTGATCTTCGATTTCTATAGTTCCGTATGAAAATATTTGAGTTATGGTGAAAGGTCCTAGCCATCGAGACTTGATTTTCCAGGGAAATAATTTCAATCTAGTATTATATAACAAAACATCATCATCTGGTTCAAAATTTCTCTAATTAATCTTCAGATCAATGCTATAATTTCATCTTTTCTTTATAAATCGATCGGTATCATATGATTCATTTCTTAATTCTTCCAATTCATTTAATTGCGGCAATCTCTTCTCATGACTTCCTTCATATTATAATTAAATTCTTTAATCGCCGATATGCTTTATGTTACAATTCAATTTGGTAAGTGGCATGTTTTTCCATATATAAGCTTGTAAGGAGTCATTTTACTCGGAGTTTTATAAGCGATCCTATAAGCTCATAATGCGATTGTCTGTCTAATAGACCGATCTAACTTTATTTGGGTTTACGGATTTTTCTAAAATACGTTTAATCTCACGATTAGATACTTCGACTAATCCATTAGTACGTGGATGATAAGCGGTGGATATCTTATGAGTAATATTGTATTTTTCTACTAGTTTGTGAATGTATTTATTTCTATGTTTATTGTATATTGATTGTTAATTTCTTTAATATTTCAAGGATTTTAGCAAATTGTTTATCTTTTTTATGTTGAGCTAGTCGTTGAGGAAATGGTGGTGGAGGTTTTTCAACAGAAATTTTCATAGGTATTAAAGGATATTCTAAGTTTGAATCTTGTTGAATTGTTTCCTTTTCAATTTCCACTTCCTCTTTTTGGCTTTCAAGTTCTTTTTGAATTTGAGGTTCTAATTCTTTTCCACTCCTCAGTTGTATTGCTTTAATTTGTTCTTTTCCTTGATCTTTAGGATTTATTTCCACATTACTTAGGAAAAGTTCCGAGTATTCTATTATTTAGCGCGGTAGCAATATGTCGAAGTTGAGTTTCGATATTTTTAATAGATGTTCCTTGAATTTGTAATTGATTTCCTTGAATTTGTAGTTGATTTCCTTGATTTTGTAGTTGATGACCCATATTGAAAATTAATTCATCCATAGATAATTTCTTATCTTTGAATTGAGGGTTATTGTTATTAAATCCGAGTTGGGTAATTAGGTTTATAGTTTGGATTTGCTTGATTAGGTTGATTCATCCATTGTTGATTAGATGTGTTATTCGATTAAAATTTGGATGAGTTTTCCGACGGGATTATAATAGTTTGAATAAGGGTTATTAGTTCATTATTAATAACATTTAAAGTTTCATAATTAGATTGAAATTCTATGATTTGTCCGAGATGAGTTTTCTTCAAAGTAGGAGAGTAATTCATTCCAAAATTATCTAATTTCTTAGATATAGCGACAATTTGAGAAGCTAACATAGATATTGCATCGTTTTCATGAATGCTTGGCTATCTTTTTCGGATTTATTCTATCAGCGAGGCCATTGGAAATTATTTGTTGCCATTTCTTCGATTAGTGCATAAGCTTCATCGAATGGTTTAGACATTAATGAACCTCCGTGACGGCATCGATGATTGATCTTAAAGATCCTACTAATTCATTATAAAAGGTTTGAATAATCGAGCTAATACGGTAGCGCATGATGTGGGCATTTCTACAGAAGTTCCTTAAATCTCTCCGAAGCTTCATATATTGATTCTCCATCTAGCGACAAAAAGAAGTTATATCATTTCTAAATTTAGCGAGTTTTAGATGGTGGAAAATATTTGGATAGAAATTTTTGTGATAATTCTCCCCGAGTTTTAATAGATCCGGAGTCTTAACGAATTCGACCACATTTTAGCCTTATCCGCTTAATGAAAAAGGAAAAAGTCTAAGTCTTATAGCATCTTCGAGATACTCCTTGATATTTAAAAGTAGCACGAAGTTAGAAAACTAGCAAGATGTAAGTTAGGATCTTCGGTAGGTGAACCACTAAATTGATTGTTTGTACTAGTTTGGATAATTGCGGGTTTAAGTTCGAATGAATTAGCGACTACATCGGGGTTTTGAATAGTTAAATGAATTTCATCGATGTAGGGTTGGCATAATCTCTTAATGGTCTTTGTTGGTTCATATTTTGAATTTCGGGAATATTTGTCATTTGTGTTAAATTTATAATTTGTTTCTTTTGTTTTCTAATTCTTTTAATTATACGCTCTAATTCAGAATCGTAAGGTATTAAATTTTCGTTTCCAAATTTGTGCATACAATTTTTGAATAAATATTAATTTATTTATTATGATTATTTTAAAATAGTCCGTTACTACTAGTAAATTTTTCTTACTTTCCACGGCAACGGCGCCAAAAACTTGACCCACAATTTTATATTATGATATTTTTAATTTAATTGCAACGACGCCAAAAACTTGACCCCGTTATATTATATGTATAGAATTGTAATTATTTATGTTGTGGATGCTTACGCGAGTATACGTATCGTATCGAAGTAATACGGGGCTCTAGTGGAGTCACGGTTATCGATCCACGGGGAAAGAGAAAATTAAATAACAACTAATTTTAAAATAATAATAATAATAAAACTAGTATACGAAAATTTGGAATTCTAAATTTAAGCGCGATAAAGTAAACTAAGTATTCTAATCGGGTAACTTAGCTAAGTAGAGAATTAATACGTATTAAAAGTGCGGGAAATTAAACTAAATAAGTCTTAGCTATTTAGAGAAAGTATCTTTCCCTTATTTAGAAATTTAAGTGATTGATGAATTTAAATAAATAATTTAAAGGTATTGTGACAAATAGGAGCATTCCTATTCTTTACCCTTTGGTCAGGTGTAAAGAATATTGGTAATCACATGTTTGATTCGTCGAATCTGCGGTAGAGTACGGGAGGATACCAGCTGCCACTCAGAGCTCCACGTTCCCCTCGCTGAGGGCTAACATTTACACTTCGGCTCTCGAAGCAATGGGACCGAATTGAAAATTTTAGTACGTCACCCTAAAATGCTCGGTCTACGCCAGGTGATATCATTTCCTGTTATTTGCACCTTCCTTCCAAGGCTTTTGAATTCCCGAATATCGGATGTAATTTTTCTTATAGTTGTAAATCAACACATTTTAACAAATCGAATGGCCGGTTTGAAAAGTAAATTAAGTTTTAAGTAAAAATTATCACAATTTATTACTATATAAAAGTATCTACTATTTTAATTTCATCAAGTCAGCTTAAATTCATAAACGGGGAGAAAGACTAAATAAACTACTCAGAATGCATGGGAACTAAACTAAGCATGGATTTCATTTAAAGTTAAAAACAATAAATACAAATACTTATCTTGATTTATCCCCAAACACACTCCTCGTAGTTCATTTGACTCTTCCTTCCAGTACAACACGACTCACTAATTACTCACTAAACTCAGTAAAGACACACAACTGCACACAAAACTAGACAAAAGACTAAAAGATTGCACACTAAAGGGCGGATTTTCGGCCTACATATATAGAGGTAAGCAAAGGTCCGAGAGGTGTGTAAGCATCTCTTCGAAAAGTGTCCGGGTTCGATGTATCCGTGCCATTTGAACTAGCTCGCCGTCGGCGACGAACTACCTCGTCGTCGGCGAGGCTTCTAGAAGATCTTCGAGCCGCGCTATCTCGGCGTCGGCGGGCTCGGGCTCGGCTGTCGGCGAGACGGTTCTAAATCCTTCGAGAATGTCTCCTCGTAACCTCGCCGTCGGCGAGCTCGATCTCGCCGTCGGCGACTCGGCCTGAAATTGTATTATTTTCTTCCTTTTTGCTCCAAATCCGCTCCTTTTTATGATTTTTGCTTTTATCACCTAAATTCTCCATTCACTACGATAAAATAAAGAAAATACCCTTCTTTAAAGTGCAATTTCATCAAAAATAGGTACGAATTTCTTAATAAATTTTTCAGTGATCACTAAACTCAACTGAATGAGTTCCACACTTTCATTTAGACCGTGGGAAATCTCGTTAGTAATAAGTGGGTTACATCATCTGGGATTCTCGATCATCCAACGAGACATTTTAATTTAGTTGTAGTTATAGTTTTGTTGTTTTATTTGTGATTAAATTTTGAGTTATTTTATCTTTTGAATGTTGTGGCGGTGAATTTTATCTTGTGTTGATTTTAATTTAGTTTTGGGTTTCGGTTTGTGGCTATCACGAAAGTTTCGGTTTTCATGCGGGGTGGCATTGTTGTTTAACATGCGAAAGTAAAGTACGGTGCGGGTAAATAAATCGCAATAAAATAAAAGCATACCTGGTGGATATTCTCGTCATTCCTGGCTGCACTTAAAACACATGTCAGAGCATTTAAATATTTGCAACAAGTACCTAAGTAAAGCTAAGGGATGATTCTGGTCGCTACCAAAATCCTAATCCTACTGCTAGTCAAATCCTATGACGTCTAGGTTCTTGTATTTTGTTGAGGATGATTCTCTTCATCGAAGAACGATTAAGTTCGATTGTTCTTACAAAACACCCCATCATATTGAGAAAGTGCTTAGGACGAGTCACGAACATCTTTCGATGTTTATGGGATTATTTTGAGTTCGAATGAATTTCATCGTTCGAATGAGGCTGATCATCCGGAGTTTAGTTGAGTCTTGACTCTTGCTCAGTGAATTTAGATGTTTTAATTATCTTATGAGAAAGATGACATTCACTTGGCGTTTCACTTAAGAGTTATGTGGGTGAAAGTCTTTAGGGGCAGGTTAGGTTATTAAGAAACTTAACCATCTTGTTTGAAGTTGAGTTGGTTTTTTAAGAATGATTTAAATTAATTATAATATTTTAGTTTAATTATAATGGTCTTGTGTTATTTCAATTTAATTTTGTAATTTCAAAAGTTGACTTAGTTATTTTAAAATTATTTTAACTTTAATTTTAGTTATATTTAATTTAATTGTGTTGATTTGAAGTTGATTTTAATTTAGTTGTAGTAATTTAATTGTGATTTAAAGTTGATTAAATTATTTTAAAATTGCTTTAATTTAATTATATTTAATTTGAATTGTTTTGAATTAATCACGTCATTTTAAAATTATTTTTAATTTAATTAATTATATTATTTTTTTATTAAATTATCTTAGAAATTATTTTAATTTGGTTATTTAATTTATCTTAGAAATTATTTTAATTTGATTATTTAATTTATCTTAGTTTTCATTAATGAGTTATTAAATTAATATTAAGTGGTATTTGATTTCTATCATTAATTAGGGGTTAAGATTAATAAATTAATATCTTCCAAGATTAAACCCCTTCACTTAATACATTCTCTTTTGATTAACTTCAAATTTTTAATAATTTAAGAAATTATAATAATTTTGTTTATGTTGGAAAAGTGATAAATAGATTCCTACCCTTTAATTCCTCATGTTTCAAAACATCTAAGGAGATTAATTAGGATCGTTTATTACCCATTACCCATAATTAAGCCTAAATATTAATTAAGGCTAATTTCAATAATTACCATTTTGCCCCTTAGGCTTGTTCACTTCATAATTCATTAAATATAACTCAAATGATTTTGAAATTTTTATGTCACCCTACTAATGGGTCAATTAAAATATCACAGGAGAAAATGTGATTTTTCTGAATTTAATTTAATTTATATATTTATTTTAATGCAAAAATGGGGTTTTTAATGAAAAATCAATAACTTGACCAAGGAGAAACCTATGACTTTAAAATTTTTATTGGAAGTGACCCTTGACCAGAGAACCATTTGGACCAAAGTTGGGGATTTTTTGAGTTTTAATTTAATTATTAGAATTATATTAATTTCTGGAGTATTAATTCATTTTAAAATATTTTAAAGGTGGAAAAATTAATTTTATATTTTTAGAAAATCTCTCTGTAGTCAAGGAATCCAGAGAAATAAATTTTATATTTTTTTTAGTTTTCTTTGATTTATTAGAATTATTTTTGTGGAAGGTTAAGAAAATTTGTTTTTTAAATGTTAAAAATTATCCTAGGCCTTTAAAAATTAATATCTTAACTTAGAGACTTAAGAAAAATATTTTGATGGTTCCCAAGTGATTAGGAGACCAAATGCGACATTTTGGTGAATTTTTATATTTTTGTGATTTTTATAATTTTTAATTATTAAATATTTAAAAAATGATTAAAAATTAAATTTTTATGAAAAATACAATTTTATTTTTCTTGGACTCCTCTGATCACAGAGAACTCCCAAAATTATTTTAGTGAATTTTTTAAAGGTATTTTGGGTTTTATGAATTTTTAAATTTTTAAAATAGCTATGTCACATAATTAATTCATTTAGTAGGTTAAATTATTTCCAATTGACTTGAAATTTTTATGTGAGGTTTCACTGATCCTAAGTCTTAATGGAGAGTTTATTTCATGTGATTTTGATGTGTGATTGCTCCTAATAAATTAAAGTTCAGTTTTGAGGTCTAGGCCACATTAGAGTTTATTTGATTGAAATAAATCATGAGATAATTTTCTGCTGTACCTCTAGTTAAAGGGAACACACCCTAATTTTTCTAGATTTTTCGAAGCAACATGATTATTTTTATATTTATTATAGTAAAACTGATGCATAAAATTGAAAAATAGATATCTCATTATGGAGATCTTCCCTGACTTTGGCAAAATCAGGAACGATCCACCATTATGGATAGAATAACATACTAAAATTTCAAGTTATGGTGAAGCTCCTACATGCATGAAGAATTGAAAGATTGAAAACACTATTTAATTAATTAAAAATAAAATATGCATCAAATAAATATGAAATTACTTTCACATTATTCTCCTTATTCCAGTGAGTAAGAAGATATTTTTATTTTATTTTTTTGAGTTTTCTAGGCAAAGTTATGATTTTTTGAAGTTTTGTGTCAAAAATAGATCAAAAAATTCATTTCCCGCTCAAAGGACACGTGTCGCGCTGCTACTGGCTAGCGTGGTTCTTTTTTGGGGCCTGTTCATAGACGAAGCTCCTGTCCTCCTCCATCAGGGCCTTCCGTCCGATACACACGGGATCGGACGGCTGCTGCTCCTCTCTCCAACTACCATTCACCTAAAACCGTCCACCTTCAAACCTTGATATCTCACTCGTTTCTCAACAGAATTGAGTGATTTTTTTTTAAATGATCGTTTAATCGAGTTTCACACATCTATATGGTGATGATATACTTAAAGCATGTGAATATTTACAGAAAATTAAAATAAGCTCGATTGAAATAGAAAAATTAAATACCTTTGTCCAAGAGGTGAGGCCTCAATTGGAAATGGTTTGATTGAGCTTAGGAGTGCTTAGAGAAGCTTTGAGAACAATTTAGCAGGGTTTCCCCAAGGTAAATTTTTCATCTCTTCTCTTTTGGCCATGAGAGGTGAGTTTAAATAAATGAGCTTATGGGTGACTATGGGGGTTGGCTTGGTTCATTCACCAAAGCTTTTTGGCTGAGAAAAGCTCACTTGATTCAGCTTGAACTTGGTGCAATCAATTGGGTTATGCCATGTGTAAAGGCATGAATTTAAGTGGTAGGGATGTAAGGACCATTTTTTGGTCAATTTGAGTTAAAGCATGGATTTGGCTTGGTGCACCCTCCCATGGTTTGATTTGGGCTGAAAAGGACGATTTGGGTCAGCCAAAAGAAATGGAGAAGTCCCCATCCCAAGTACTTGTGAAAAATTTTGGGTTAAAGTGTGTCATGGAAAGGGTTAAAAGTGCTTAAACATGGCTTAGGAAAGAGGCTTACTCCCTTGCTATTTAAGGTTTGGTGATGTTTAAAGAGCTTACATGGCTCACATAAGGCTTGACACAAGCTTCATGGCTCACATTTGGCTCATCCATGGCTCACCTTTGGCTTGGGAGCTTTCATGAAATGGGATTTTGAAATATTTTGGATTTTTTTGTGAAAATTATCAAGATGCTTGATTTGGAATAATTTGATAATGAATTTGGAACCTTAGGCAAATCATTTAATCAAAGAGATGATTAAATGATAATTTGCATGTGGGCTTTTAAGTGGATTTGGGCTAATTGAAGTGATTTAGCTCATGGGCTTGATTTTTGGCCTTTAAATTTGGGGTGAACTTGGGCTTGAGTTTAGGTTAGGTTTGGGTCAAAATTTGGGCTAAGTGAATGTAGAGTTTGGTTTAGGAAAGTGTTATGAAGATTTTGGAAAAGATTTGGAGTGATTTTGAATTGAATTGGATGATCAATTTGGTGGATTCCGACATAGGGTCGATTTCGAGCTTTAAGGGCAAATTTGAAATTTTTAATCCAATTAGGTTAAATTGACAAAATTGGGGTATGTGATAGTAACAAAATGATGTGGAGAATATTTTGGAATTTTTGGGATTTTTTGGGACTTTTTGGAATTTTTGAAATTTTTAGCTATGATGGGCGTTTTGGTAATTTTGGAGAGTTTGGGGGTAAGTGGTCAGAAGGCTGAATTAAAGGCTCGAGGTGGTTTAGAAAGAAATTTGGAGTCAAACAAAAGTGTCCGGGGTCATTTTTTATTTATGTAGAAGGTTTTATGAATCCCGGAGCGTGTTTTAAGTATCGGCTATTTTAGCCGGGAGGGGCCCAAAGGTAGCTCGGAAGTATGGCATGTTTACAGTCAAATTTCTCGATTTGACGAGAGGAACGCTCTGGCATGATTTTTTTGGGAGATCGAGAGACCGTGAAGTTTTGAGTTTCGGGGTCGGGGGTCAAAAATTGAAATTTTGAGAAAAATGAAGATTGATTATATGTGAGTAAAATGAAACCATTTTGGTTGAGCCATGAAGCCATGTTAAGCTCACAATAGCCATGAGAAGATTCATTTTAGGCACTTAATATGTTGTTTCTAACCCTCTAAGTCAGGGGCTTAGGGGTTGAGGTCCATCCATATGAGTTTCCTACATGAGTCAGGAAGTCAACTTGGGTAAGAGTGGTTTTAGGGTTTGGAATGTGTGTGAGAGTGTGGTGTGTGCAGGTTAACTTGACCAAGACCAGACTACCCAGGGTAATCCTAAGACCAAAGAATCCTATTAGAACTCATCCTTGAACCTCCACATTTGACTTTTAACCTTCCAAAGGGGCTTGGAGGTTTATGGTCATCTGTGTGGGGTTCAAGAAGAGTTAAGAAGTGTTTGAATTTATAAGTGGTGGGTCTCATTTTTAGTCATCTAGAATAGTCAAAGGGAAAACTTATGGCTAGATCCTAAGCACTAAGGAGAGAGAGATCAAACCTCACCAAAAATGAGGTCAACATCCCCATGCTTCTTCAACCCGCCTGGCCAAGCATAAGATTTCTACTTAGGTGGTTATCTAGTGCATTTAGGGTGTTAGAGGCTTCTCCTTCCCAGATGAGGAATAAGTCCTCTATGAGAGTGGCTTGGATTAGTGGTTGTACCTCTCTTCTCTTTCCACTCATACGGCTTCCTCTTTACTTTGGAAGCTATAAGTCCCACCTCTACTTTCTACCTACAAAGGGTAATAGGATTTAGAGTTTCTTTCTTTTGACATTAGGGCTACTGAGGTCCCTTTAGATGACATAAATCATGGATTACTTACAAGGGGGTCTCCGATCGGGTTGAGTCGACTACCTGCACGACCAGGTAGACTTAGGGTCTTAATAGCATGAGATGGCAAATCAGTGATATCGTGACCATGCTAACTCTACCCAATTAGTATTACTCTAGCCTTTCTTTGCCTACCCCTTTTAAGCTCTGAAGCACCCCCGTTGTGGATAAGCTGTCGGTCGTTTGGGATACAGTGATTCACCATCTTCCCTTATGGCCCAATTAGGCTTGAAAGCATAGAATGGACCCTATGAGGTGACCTGATTATTTCATAGGACTTGACTACAGATGAGCCACCATCCATATGGAATCGTGAGAGACTCACTCTCTACTCGTATAGCTCGGCATGAGCTTTGAAAGGTTCGAGATGCTCTTATGAGATAATCATCCTTCATGGCATCATTATTATTTATCACTCGAATTTACTCAGGATTATTTTAATCAAGAGTTTTTTGGGCATCTCCCAAGGTATAATAAACCAAACAAGAAATGTCCCTTTGGAAGCTCTTAAACCCAAGATAAACACACAAATTTTGTTCTCTAGTTACGTGGGTAACAAATGTAGGTGTTCTTTCATGTATATTTGGTTCAAGGTGTCTCGATCCAATCTTGTTTCGACGTACAGTATTGACCTATCGCACGAGGTTTGCCTCACATAAGCTCTCCATGATTCGTTTAAAATTTTACTGCCTAGTTTTCGTCTTATTTCTCCCTTTCTAGCCCTCAACTTCTCTGATTCATTCTGAAGGTTCAAGTAAGTGGGCTCTTTAGAAAAGAGAATCTTAATATGATGATTAGATAGGCTGGAAACTCTGAATTAAATATAATAAAAAGCAATCCAATTAGAGTTTGGTTTAGTAGTTCAGTTGGGGTTCTAAGTATTAGAATATGGGTGATTAAACCTAGCTCCTATGTTCAGGGGGTCAAGATGGTGAACTCTTGTCATCAATTTGTTATTATACTCCTTAAAATATCAAAAATAATTTTTCTAAGGAGTGTTGGAACAATTTTTTTTTATTAGCTTATTGGCTTCATATGTGTGTATGTGTGTGTGTGTGTGTGTGTGTGGCTTTCTTTCTCAACACCAGCAAGAAATCACATCAACAAAATAGTGCAAATGAATGTGAAATAAATCTAAAAAAGAAACAGAAATTGCTAAACCTAGTATTAAAGCAATTCAAATAAAGTTTCCCAAAAAATAGAATTCTTCTTAATGTCTTTCCCCCGCAATGACGCTAAAAACTTGACACGACGAATCTTACCGTGAAGTAACTCAGCTGCGCAAACAAGTATATGCATCAAATAATGATGTGGCTAAAGAGTACCACATATTAATCCTAAAAGGAAGGTGTTAAGATTTATTTTGATGGGAGAATCTCTATTTTACTAAACTTCTAAACCTAGTCTAGCCTGATCACAAATAGGAGATGGTTTCCTAAAATCCTATTTAAAAGAGAAAACAAAAGATTACATGTTCAGAAAAGACATAAAACCATGAGAGAAATCTTACTATTCTTCAATTTAAGTGAGGCTCATGCCCTTGTAATTTAGGTTATGTGATGATTCATGGTTTTCCTAGTCTTTCCTCGACGTGATTGTTGTCAACATGGATAGAAAGTCATTCTTATGTCTATGTCTAGGTCAAAAGTAGGCCTGAATCCACAAAGTTGAAGCTTACTCAATCCCCATGGCATCCTGCAGATTTTCTCTCATCCCCTTTCTAGGATACAAAACTTTTATTAAATATGTCTATTGTTTTCTAGATTTTGTGGTTACCATTTCGTTCCCCTGTCCAACTGATAAAAGCTACATATCATGAAATATGTTAACTTCCTATTGATTAGATCATGAGTAAATGAAACTTTATGGTTAACACAACAATGGAATGCCTTATATTCTCAAGATAATGACAGAGAGAAATAAATCATCCTAGAAAATCACAGAACACATCCCATAAATCACAGAAGCGTGAAAGAATGTTTAGCAATACATGATAGAAAGAATCACGGTAAAACATCGTATCAAAACCATTGTTACAAGTACAAATGAAAATAAATTGTTGCAAAATGATTTTGTTCCCTCTTCAACAGCAGTCTACTCCTCTATCATACAATAACCTGTCAAAATTGATAAAAATAATATAAAGAGAATGATAGAAAAAATCCGTAGGTCCTCGACCCCAACAGAGGAAGAGGAAACCTAAAGAAATTCTCAAACCCTTAACTTTAGTGCCCAAGCTGCCTCAAGATCTTTCTTCTCCCAAAAGAGTGCTTCTATTCGTGACCTAGCTTCCCCCTTTTAAATATCCAACAAAAATTAGAATGAAAATACTTTTCAAAACGGGATCTGGCGGTCTAGCAGAGTGACCATGCCTAAAACCTGCATTATCACGCCTGAAACTGGCGTGGTCATGTCAATTTTAGTGTGGTCACGCCCAAATCAGGTGTGGCCATGCCAAAATTAAATGTGACTACACCAAACACTACTATTTCACACGTTTTTGACTTTATTTTGCATATTTGGCACCTATAACCTTCAAAAATAAGTTAAAGAATCTTCTACAAGCATAAAAACATGACAAATAAGATGAAATATAAAGTAAAAAAAGAATGATAACATGTAGGTTAAATCATGTATAATTTACTTGTATCAATTAACTATAAATTATATTTGCAAATGATTTATAAAGATCTATGAATAACTATTTGGCTTACATAAGCACTTTTTGACCCTGTGTCGATCGACCGTTGATCCATCAAATGTTGATGTGTCCTACTGTGTAACTGAATGGGGGTGAATCGTCTACAAAGCAATTTCTTTTGCTAATTTATAAAAATTAATAAGTATTAATTACACATTTTATTCTTATCTACTGAGTATGTCTTACCATCATCCTCATATACTGAGTATATGGAACCAAGCCTCCAATGTGTATGGAGCTACATCTGCCTCCACGATCTGATGCTCAATTATGCTTGATTTGCTAGCTCTTATGAACATAATTAGGGGAGACCCAAGCTCAACATAACTCAGCCCAAACTTTCTTCACAATTCATGTAGTCTATGTCCCACCTCTTGTATGTTCGTGAAAATATTATGCAAGTGAGTGGCACATCTAATATTAAATTTATATTTGTTATATTGACTATTCTCCACCAGCCAACAAAACTTCTTTGTAAAAACAAAAGAAATCAATTAGATGAGGTAGTTATACGATATAAGATCTTTCTAAGTCAATATTATTTAGGTATCCCAAACCGTCTAAATCACATATATTGTATTTCAATCAAGATCTTCTTCTAGGATAAGTAAGGGGCATCATATTTATTTTGATAATGTCCCTAATCTTTTGAACCTGGTATTTATAATGAATGAACCTTAAATAAAGAATATTAGCAATCATATAATCAAATAGGAATTAAGTGTAAATGTTATGTTATAAGTTACTTATGTATCTCAGTTTGTCTCAATACATGAGCTTCTTATGATTTCTGACACACCAACCTCAACCAATGTGGAAGCACCAAGCAGACATGGCAACAGTGGTGGTGGTGTTCCATTCTGTTGAGGCAGATAAGATTAGGAAGGGGTGATCTCGCTATGCAATGGGAAGTGATAGGCTAGTGATTGTGCAAGCAGTGCAGCATGCTGGATTGAGATGGGCGTGGAGGTTGTAATAGTGATCATCAAGAAATCATCGTTTAATCATTTTTTATCAAAATGCAATATATTGTACATCTATGAACTTTCATTTTAGATACCATAAAAGACATCAATTGTGAGAAATAAAAATTAAAATTTTGAAATCCTTACAACTAATATGAAGAACTGTAGATATAAGAATACCTTAACATGAATAAATCATTTAATAAAAGACAATGCTAAGTTTTATAATTAGTTTGTTATACTAAGATAAATAATGCAATGTAAGTGACTTGGGACTTCTATGTGCACACCCTAGAAATTATATTTGCTTATAGAGCTAGTGATCATTCTAGATAGTATGTGACACGGGGAGTTAGTAAACAATTGATTTTGCTCAGTTAGATGAGGCGTCACAACTTGTCTGAATACTCATGCATACAATCAATTTTACGATCTCATTCGAACATCAATTTAAAATAAAGTTTTATAGGATTTTTTGACTATATTCTTCTTGCAAAGGCACACAGTTAATCCAATTAATCATATTTTGTACTGCACATTAAATTTCTTATAGTTACTTTAAATGACTTAATTTTGAGTCAAGTCGAAAATAGAATCTTTGAGCCTTAAAGATTCGGCTCACCCATTATAATTTTCTTTAATGTGTCGTCAAGCTTCAAATGCTGTTAAAATCTCTCCATAAATAATTGATTTAATCTAAATAAATCTAACCAGAAGAACCTTTAATTCTAATTCAATGTAGAATGAACTCAAAAATGAGTTAGCACATCTAAGCAGAAAATGACAAGAACCAACTTCTACATATAATTATTATGTAAGATAAACAAAATTACAATCAAACTTTTAGCAAATTTGAGTTTAGTTTTGTTATTTTCTCAAAAACTCCGAATTCCTATAAGGAGATTTAACATATGAAATCTAAAAATAAATATTTGTCTGGGGTAGAGAATGACATTTACCTTTGTTACATGAAGAAAAAAAAGGAGAATGAATCCCTAAATCCACGAATCGAGTTGGCTAGAGAGGAGAGTCATCAATGGTCGAGAGGGAGAGCTTGCGAGGAAAAAGATAGTAAGTGAGAGTGTTGGTTGTTGGATTCGATCCATAACAGAAAGTTGGTGAACTAATAGAGGGGCTTATCTGCTAAAAACTTTTCTGATTGAATTTTAGTTGATAAAGTTGTCAAAGACAGTAAAAGATAAACCAGCTAATTTTTCAAAGGTGTTTTAGCTGGAATACTCATTCAACAAACTTTTTTTTTTATTTTCATCGATGATAACCAACAGAAATTTCCGCCAATTTTTCGCTAGTTTAGACAAGTTTTTTTTGTGGTATTGTCTAAGTGTACATCATAGAAATGCATGGACTTGAAATAAATAAATATAAACAAATAAGGAAGGGCATCGAGATCTCATTGTGACGTGTCAAGATAATTCTCGACAACGAAGGTTTGTGACTCAATATGAAAGGGGTAGGGCGACGACGAAGTCTTGTGGGGATCTCGGAAGGGTCTCAACAAGACGAGGCTGTGGAAAGCAAAGTGCAATTGAATGATGATAGTCACAATGGTATCATCACAATGGTAGCTAAGTGGATAAGGGTTTTTTTTTATGTTATATCAAGTTTTGAATGTTAAGTGAATAAATAGTGAAACCTAAGTGTTGAATATGTAATCAAAATGGTAAATTTTCAGTGCTATATATGTAAATGTTATACATACATACATGCATCCATGCATGCATGGCATCCATGCATGCATGCATGCATGCATACATATAATATATATGTGTGTGTATGTGTGCTGACAGTTATGACCTGTTGATAGAGCAGCCTCTTTGAAGGTCGTAAGTCCCTTCAGATCACGGGTTCGAATCCCCTTCTGGCCAGTTTGACGGTAGTGAGGGCGATCCTCGAATAGTTAGACACATAAGGGTAGTTGGAGGCCCACCCCCGACCATTCTTTTTAAAATACACACACACATATTGAGATATCAGCATTTTGTATGTTATTTGAACATTTAGATGCTCTGTGAATATATATAATTTCAGTAAACATACAATGTTAGGGCTCAGTGACCTTAATATTTAACTCGAAATATATTATTTTTCTATTTAAAAAATGAGAGTAATCAGGAATAAAACACAACGAAAAATATACCACGAGTTTTAGGTAAATACGTCAAGTGCAGCATTCCAAAAAGGAATCAATTATGAGAGAAGAACCAAAGCATTGTTGTGAAATTCCTATTATCATGTTCAAGAGCTAGATTCGATCCTTAACTCTGTTCTCCACGGCAAATTAAATGGTCCTCCATGGAATAATCTTTTTAAGTTAGTAAACATCTAAATCATGAGATATTTATACACCGTCCTAGAAATTCTAAATTTTTTGTTTTTTTTTATTTTCATAGTAATTTATATTTAAAAAATCCAAAATATTAATAATCAGGGATAATTACATACAGTCCACCGGAATCTTTAATATTTTTTATTACCATTAGAATGTATTTTATATATATATATATATATATATAATACTTGGTAGAAAATTCACCACAGTAGAGTAATATACTATCGTTTTAACATGTTATAAAAATTCAACACACTCGGAAGAGAGAAAATATCTAGTAGTAATATCAGAAGTATTTATGTGGAAAACTCGTAAACTAAAAAATCATGAGACATGACCCAGTAGAAGAGTTTCACTATATAATAATGATTACAATCGTAATCACTTCTCCTATAGGCCAGAAAGAGTTACAATGTCTTCTAAGTTACAACGTCGCTGTGCGGATAAACTTTGTTGTAATAAGTGAGAGGGGTCGATAATTATCGGCGATAACCTGCGAGTGGTGTTCGGCAGTGGTCAATGACTAGTGGTCGACTGCTGTTAGCGACGGTTGCTTGTCAGCGATCGGCGATTAGGTGATGCTGGGCTTTAGCTTCAAGGTCTTCCTCAGGCCTCAAACTCTCTCCTCCCCCTCATGAGATAAGTAGGGCTCTATTTATAGAGTTCTGAGTACAATTAAAGTAGGAATATAAACCACTTTAATCTGATAGTTCATAAGGCTTCCTTCGATCCAACAACATTTAATGGACATTTATGTATTTTAACGTTGTCGGAATTGAGTGATCTTAGGCTAGTCGGATTTCTCTCGTCGAGATGCATGATTCGACCATGAACTTGCCGAATTTGACATTTGTTTGACCTTCAAAATGTGTTTGAAAAACTTCAGAAAGTGGTTTGATGGCTTAATCTGAGCTTAAGTTGACTTGGATTTGACCAATGTTGATATTATTGGGTCTGCTTCATTCAACCGGTCAGTTTGAGTGTAAGGATGAGCTCTGGTTGACTCTTACTCAAAGTTTGAATATTCTTTACTCAAAAGGTTCTTTCGAGATTCATACAATGTCTTAAGATTTGTGTTAGATAATGAAGATTTGTTGGAGGCGTATCAATATATATAGAAAAATTTGAATACATACCACACATAGTCATAGTTTGATAATATAAAGTTTTGCATGAAGAGTTGCATTTCAATTTAAACAGTGATATTTTTTATATGATGTTATTTAGATTTTAGTGGTATGCATGTAAATATTAATGTTGTATTTATGGCTTTTATTATAATTAAGTGTAATTTTGTCATTTGATTTTATTTACTTGTATGCCCTAATCCTCTACTAGGAACGAGAAAATTTTACATACAGAGTTTGGACGCAGATGTGCGTCTGGACTCTAATAACACAACGACACGTATATAAAATTTAAAAAATTATTTTTATTGACTCATAAATTTTAATTTTTTTATAAAAATGACCTACTTCAATACACTTGGCGTTGTGTTATTAGAGTTCGGATACACCTCTGCGTCTGGACTCCATATGTAAAATTTTTTCTATAAAAGAGACTTAAGGGCTTATGAGAGTTGTATGGTGAGAAATGTTGAGTTGTAACCCTAAATAGTTTTTCTTTCTCTTATCAAGTACTGGTAGAATCTCCTTCTCCATGGACTTAGGCGAATCAATTTAATATTGAACCTAGTAAATCATCTCTGTTTAATTTTTGTTATGTGAATTCTATACATCTGCATTGCTTTCGCATAACAATTGACATTAGAGCTTGTGATTCTTGATCGAAGCGAGGTTAGGTGTTGACTGTACTAAATCCAGTGTGTGTTACCAGTGTTTTTGCAGCAGATGTTCTGACGTGCATATCTGAGGTAAGCCAGCGGCTTAAATGTAGAATTCAAGCGATTGCAGGAATTCACAGCGAGTCCAGCAGTCCGGCGGAGACTCTTGCAGGTTTATCGGATTCAGGCAGCGTGTCACGGACATTTAGTCCCACATCGGCTAAGTGTAGGGCTGAAAAGCAGTATATAAGTCCTGGGCTGCCCACCTCTCTTAAGAGCTCTTTTGGGAGTGTGACGAGTGAGTATCGTAGCGAGGTGCTCGCTGCTGCAGTGTGGAGACTCTCCACTGTGTAGGGCCCTCGGTGGAGCCGATCCGTGACGAGGGCGTCACGTGATTGGGTGGAGGAGAATGTCACGGACATTTAGTCCTGCATCGGCTAGGTGTAGGGCTGAAAAGCAGTATATAAGTCCTGGGCTGCCCACCTCTCTTAAGAGCTCTTTTGGGAGCGTGACAAACGGCTCCGGTGACTCTAGCAGTTTCAGGCGGAACGGCAGGCGGTGCTTTTAGCAAGATCTGGTGAGCTCCAGCGGCGGGTCCGGAAGCCGGCGTCAGCTCTGGTGCGGTCCAATGATAAGAGCATGTGGCAGCGGCGCTATCAGGGTGAAGCATCGGGTGAAACAGTGAAGAAGGAAAGCGCTTTTTTTTTTTTTTAAAAAAAGGAAGTTTTTTAAATGTGAAGTTGGAGAAATTTCAGGATATCTAGGAAAACTTTAACAGAAAAAAAAAAAAAAAAAGAAAGCTTTGGAAAAGCAATTTCGGGGGAAAAATATTTGGAAACCGAAAAAAAAAATTTCCTGGGAAGAAAAAAAACAAAGAAAAAAAGGAAATGAAAGAAAGGAAATGAAATTTATGGAAAAAGAAAGGAAATTTTGTATTCTTTAAAATTTATTTTTTTTTCAGGTGATTTTTTTTTTCAGGTATTCTGCTAGATAAAATTTTCGTGAAGAAAGAGATTCCAACAGTGGCGGATATGAATGATAGCACGATGTTAAGCTCTTCAACATCCACTATGGCAGTGAAAAAGTTGATTCTTCAGGTCGTTATGTTTCCCGCCAAAATCGATGTGATGAAATTTGACGGCCAAGGGAACTTTGGCGTGTAACAATGCAATGTGAAAGATGTGTTCCTTGAATCTTGAGGAAGTCCTGGATAGCGAAGAATTTTCTAAAGAGATATCGAAGACAGATCAGTGGAAGATGAACAGAAGTCTTTGTGGCTTAATCCGAAATTGATTAACCCAAAAGAGCAAATATGGGTTGATGATGAAAACTTCTACAGGGAAATTGTGGAGGACGCCGGAGAAAACATATCTTGCGAAGAGCGTGGAGAACCGTCTCAATAAGAAGCATCGACTCTACAAATTTCAGATGAGACGAAATGTTACTATTAATGAGCACTTGAATGATATCACAAAGCTGTTAACAGACCTATTAAATTTGGATAAGGATATTATAGATGAAGGCAAAGCGCTTCTTCTATTGAATTCACTCTAGGATGAGTGCAAAAACTTCACTATAACACTCATTCATGAGAAGGATGTCTTGAATTATGGATAAGTGACTACTACACTGTTGAATCAAGAGTTTCGTTGTAGGTAAAAGGAGTCCTCAAGGATGGAATCAGCTGATGTACTAACACTCCAACGTGACAGATTTGAGAAGAAGAAGAATTTAGCAAAGGAAGGTGGCAGCGGTGACACTTCTCAAAAGCAGGATAAGTCTCATGGGCGCAGTCTTGAGAAAAATCAGTGTGCTTTCTGTTTAGAGATTGATAATTGAAAGCATGATAGTCTGAAGCTAAAGGAATGGCAAAGAAGTTGCATCTGAGGCGAAAGCTACATACTTTGTGAAAATATGTGAAGTAGCGAATTCATATGTATTGTCGTCTGCAATTTCTCACATTTTTTTAACAGATGATTCATGTTGGATTCTTGATACAGGTGCTACCTATCATATTTGTCATCGTCATGAATGGTTCTGTTACATACAAGGAGTTGATTAGCAGTGCAGTGACTATGAGTAGCGATCAAGCTTGTCATACTATTGGTGTATGGAGTATATTTATCAGGATACATGATGGTATTATTAAGGAGCTGACCGATGTTAAACATGATCCAGATATCAGGAAGAATTTAC
Source organism: Papilionanthe hookeriana x Papilionanthe teres (assembly GCA_022702705.1). Lineage (NCBI taxonomy): Eukaryota > Viridiplantae > Streptophyta > Magnoliopsida > Asparagales > Orchidaceae > Papilionanthe > Papilionanthe hookeriana x Papilionanthe teres. The sequence continues at coordinate 39,258,197 of CM040427.1, read as the reverse complement.
TGTCAGTTGAGACTTTAAAGTCCGAGGGTTATGACTTGATAAATGCTTACTTTATGTGTGTGTGTAATTACTTTAATTTAAAACCCGGGCAACAGCACCAACTGACTTGATTGCTAGTTTCCGTTACGATAATATAATTTTATGAATTTAAAGCGGCTGCTCCTAGTGATGTGGGTATTATTAATATCAAATTTTCACTAGGGTAAAAACGCAAGTGCACGTATCATTCAAATAATATATGACTTTCTTTTAGTCCCCAAGTGTCAATCCCATACAAAAGAAAAAACTCTTTTTATAAACTTAGTAAAACTCTAATTAAACTGCAAATAAATTATCTAGGAATTAAGGTCGATATTGTATGTGTGAAAATAAGTAACTAATACCTACTTTTTAAACTTAAAGAAAATGTTAAATGTTTCTAAATTAATTATATCTAAAAAAGTTCAAATTGTATGGAAAAATCCTTCTCCTTACAATGAGATTATCATCAGTGTAAAAATCAAATGTTTATAAATTTAAATGTTATTTTGTGACATATATGAGCATGCATATTTTTTACCCTCTTCCGAGTGCATAAAAAATATTGGCTAATCTAGAGTTAAGTTCTTAAATCCTTGGTTATGTTGAGTGGATTCTAGCCTGTCACTCTCGAGTACACATATAAGCCCTTGATTTGGCTAACCAAGCTTCAGGTTCCAAACACTAAATCAAATTGGTTAAGGTTCTAGTCTGTCACCCTAGAATAACAAATTTATATCCATCAAAGCTTATCTCCCTATTTATTTGCACTGCACTACGGGCTACTTTTCCTTCACCCAATAGTGGAATGTGATTCATACTAGTTGATGAATCAATAGCCTTCCCGGGTCATTATGATTCACAATAAGTTTTAACTTAACAATTAGTCATATTGTATGAGGAAATTAAATACAAAGTAATGAATCATCATAATTATGAAATAAAAGAAATGCTAAACAATTCTAATCCTACACATGATTATTTTTCATTACAAGGACAAAGATAAAAAAGACTACTCATATTTCATGGGGGACAAAACATCAACAAATGCTTGATATATATAAAAGCAAGTTTACACAATAAATCTTAACAAAACTTAAACAAAATACAAAGCACTTATCTTAAACTCCTCTCCAAGCAAATCTTATGAAGTTCCTTTGAATAATTCCCCTTACAATTTCACTCAAGTGTTACTCAGAAATGTATCAGATGAAAGAAATCTCTCGCTTTTCCTCCTATCATGTACTCTAGAGCGCTGGAAATATTAACCCCTCTACACACTCTACACTAAGAGACACCACACCAATGGGGGGTAGGTTCACTCACACACCGAGGAGAGAAGTTATAGGCACCAAGAGACTCTCTTAAAATAATCCTCCAAATCCCCAAGAATTACCTAAGATACCCTTTCAAAATTCGTCCAAATTCAATTCATATTAACAAAAACTGATCAGGCGACTAGGCGTCCAACTGTGGTGCTTAGGCGCCAGTCTTCTTGAAGCTTGAAATAACTGCCTAGCACCTAGGCGCCAGATCCTAAAGCAATGGCGTTGGGCTTTCTATTTCTACGTATAGGGTCTGGTACCTAAGCGATAGTTCACTTTGTGCTCCTTTGCTCCATTTGACCCCATTTTGCTCCGTTTTAGCTCCTTTTTCTCCAAAACTCCATCTCTTGTACTTGTAATCAAAAACATGCAAAATACTTTCTTTTAAAGTGCAATATTATTAAAAATGAGCATAAAATGTATATAAAAATAACACATTTTTAGGCTTGTCAGGCTACAAGGTATTTATTGATGCAGAAGTTCTGAGGATATGTCATGGAGTAATGGGAGTTCATTGTCATAATTTTTACTATCTTCAGGATAGTGTAGTGACTGGAATGGCTGTTGTTGCTAAATTTTTTTCTGACACCGTTATGTTATGAAATTAGTGGCTAACTTATGCTGGAAAGGATTCACTTCAGACTTTGGCGAAAAAAGAATTGATCAAAGGAAAGCACTTACAAGCTAAATTTCTGTGAACATTGTGTGTTTGGTAAGAAGACACTGATATCTTTTGGGACTATCATCCACAATATAAAAAGTATTTTACAGTATGTTCACACAAATGTTTGGGCCCAACGAATGCAGTATCATTCTGTAGGCGAAAATACTTTGTCTCTTTTATTGATGATTACTCCAAGTATGTTGAGGTGTACACCACGAAGCACAAAAGAGAAGTGTTAGAGATTTTCATAATTTTAAAGAAGTAGATTACAACTTAGACTGGTAAAAAAATCTGATGTATCAGTTCAGACACTTCGAATGCGCTCTTGCAAGAGTAACAGAAAATTGGGATAGAGCACCACTTCACTGTTCGAGAGACACCACAGTAGAACGAGATGGTAGAGAGGATGAATCAGACTTTGGTAGAGAAAGTTCAATGTATGGTATTCAATGCTAGATTGTATAGAATATATTGGGATAAGACCATAGAATATGTTTGTCACTTAGTGAACCATCTAGCTTCTACAACTATTAGGAAGAAGACCCCAAAAGAGATGTGGTCAGGACATTTTTCAAGAGATTATGAGAACATGCGAGTGTTTTGGTGTCCAACTTACTACCACATGCAGAATAATAAACTAAAACCACGAGCAATGAAGGAAATCTTCATTGGCTTCAGCTGTGGAGTCAAGGGCTTCAAGTTGTATGATCTGTCAGAAAAGAAGGTTGTCATTAGTAGAAATGTTACATTCGATGAGACAAGCATGTTGAAAAATCGAGACTCAAAATAGGTGGAGAGTTCTAATGGTATCACAGATATGCAGCATAAGTTGGAGTTTGATGCAACTCCATTTGTTCCACAGATTTCATTCACTCCAACTTAAATATCTGATTCAGTTACAGCTCAGGAGATATCTGTTAATAGTATATAGAAGGAGGTGGAAGAAGATGTCGAGAATGAGATTTCTACTCATGAATCTATTGCTAGTAGCAGGGTCGGGCGCCAAAATTTCTCAAAATCAGCTTGGCTCAGGGGATCACATTACATCTACCCTTTCATCCATAGAGGTAGAAATTCTTGTCATTACAAAGAAGCGGTGGAGTGTCCAAACCGTGATCTTTGGAGATCGATAATGGATGGAGAGATGGAGTCTATTCGGAAGAAAGGTACATGGAAGATGGTGAAGCTTCCTCCCGGAAGAAATGTCATCAAGTGTAAATGGGTGTATGCAAAGAAGGAAGAATCACATGAAGTTGATGTGTGGTACAATGTAAGATTACTGGCAAAAGGCTTTGCACAACGAGAAGGAATTGATTATGATAAATTGTTCTCTCTATTGGTTAAGCATGTATAAATATGTGTTCTCTCAAAACTTGTAGCACATTAAAATCTGATCTTGGAACAGCTCGATGTGAAGGCTGCATACCTGCACGGAGAATTTCAAGAGTAAATCTATATGTTGCAGCCGCCTGGATATGGAGCATCAAAAGACTTACTTCTCAACTGGAAAAGTCTTTGTATGGGTTGAAGCAGTCACCACGACAGTGGAATAAAAAATTTGATCAGTTCATGAGGGGATGGGAGTACACAAGAAGTCAGTATAATCATTGTGCATATTTGAAGAAATTAGCAAATGATGGGTTTATTTGCTTGCTTTTATATGTTGATGATATATTGATTGCATCTACTAAGTAGATTGAGGTTAGTAGGATGAAGAATCAGCTGTCCAAATATTTTGAAATGAAGGAGTTGGGTGAAGCTTGCAGAATTCTTGGCATGGAGATTCTCAGGGACAAAGTAGCTGGAAAGATTTGTCTTTCGTAAGAAGCTTATTTTTGAAAGGTGATGAAATTTAGGGTTAATGACTAAAGCAAGTCGGTGAGTTTATCTATTGCATATCACTTTAAGTTAAGTTCATATCAGTGTCATAAAGATGATTATGAAATTAGCTAGTGTTGTGGGTAGTATGATGTATGTTATGGTTTGTACTAGATCAAACACTATACAAGCAATTAGTGTTGTAAGCAGGCTAATGCATGATTCAGATAGGAAACATTGATAAGTTATGAAGAGTATTCTGAAGTTAATGAAGGGAACAATTGATGTTGGCTTGGTGTTTGAGAGGCAGTCATCCAATACAAATTTGTGTGTAGGCTACACTAACTATTAAGTGATATGGATAAGCAGAGTTCTATGACTTGTTATTTATTCACATTAGCTAGAGGTCCAATCAATTGGAGGTCAGATCTCTAGTCTATTGTTGCTTTATCTACTACGGGGTTTGAGTACATGGTAGCCACAAAGGTGATAAAGAAGACAATATGGATGTAGGACCTATTGGATGACTTGAGAGTTGATCAGGAGTCTATGACGTTGTTATGTGATATTCAGAGTGCAATATTATTGGCCACAAATCTATTTCATCATGTTCGTACCAAGCGCATTGATATAAGTTACCACTTTGTTCGAGACTTAATTGAAGAAGCCAAGGTTTTGTTGAAGAAGATAAATACAAAGGATAATCCAACAGACATTCTCATGTACTACTAGTCCAAAAGTTCACTTACTACAAGAATTTGGTGAACATTCAAGCTCAAGACTGATTTCAGGAGGGCATTTTGAATAATTATGTGAGGCTAGATCCCTTTGGGAAGGGGGTACGTAGGCAGCCATCTTGATACAACTAAATGGGAGTTTTGAGCTTATTTGGTAATCTCTCATTTAACTTATTAGGTGAAGATTGTTGTATTTATAACTTTTATTGTAATCGGGAGTAATTTTATATTTTAGTTTTATTTACTTGTATGCCCTAGTCCTCCTCCATAAAGAAACTTAAGGGCCTTTGAGAGTTGTATAGTGAAAAGTGTTGAGTTGTAACCTCAAGTCGTTTTTCTTTCTTCCATCCGATGCTGGTGGAATATCCCTCCTCATGGACGTAGGCAAAGTAATTTAACACCGAACCACTTAAATCTTTTATATTTGATTGTTGTTGTGTAAATTTCTAGACTTTCACATTTTTTTTGCATAACAAATGTGTAGGTGTTAGACATGTAAATACTTAAGAATTAAATGATATATATATATAAATGCACCACGATATATAGGGGCATATATGTAAGTATATAATAATTTGATGAGATCTCAATATTAATGATAGAGTTCAAACGGCAACCTAGTGCCATCAGAGTTTAACAAATTTCTACTCTAAAACTATAAATTTTAGTTCAAATTCTTTAGTTAAAATGTTATGATTTAATATTTAAATGTTGATGATGTGAATTCATAGGAATATGGTGCTATATGCATAAGAAAGTCATTTTATTAAGAATTTTCTATAGTAGAAAGCAAATTTTGTTCGGATTTATTTGTTTTGACTGTGCTTTTTTGCTTAATTTTTAAGTGTTTTGCGGTTTATTTATTTTTTTTTCTCTTGAATATTGCATTGCCTGAAATATAGGCATAAAAAAGCCATTTTATCAGGAATCTGTGAAAGCGGAGTTTTTTGAATTTATTTGTTTAATTACACTCTCTGCTCGGAGAAGCATAAAAATAAGTTAAGTATTGCTGAGGTGAGAATTCTTAGGTGGATAAGTGGCTTAACACATAGAGAAAAAAATACAAAATAAATGTATTTGTTTACACTTCAGTGGTAGACAAGATTAGAGAGAGTCGTCTTAGATGATTTGGTCTCAGTAAATCTTGACCGTCTGATTATTCGTTTGGAATGGCAGATGCTTTAGATTCAGCTTATGTTAAGAAAGGTAGAGGTAGGCCTAAAAAGGCTTTGGCAAGATGCATGAAAAATGATTTTAATTTATTAGGGTTAAATGACAATATGACACTAAACAGGACACAAAGGAGAAAAAGGATTCCATGTAACCAACCCAACTTAAGAGGATGTAGGTTTGTTGTTGTTGTTGTTGTTTGATTATACTCTCAACAAGGTTATTCAAGGGTAGTTAGGGATTAGGGATTCAGCTGATAGACTTTGAAAAATTCTTCAATCTACAAAGAGTTCTAGGGTGTTCTTACTTCTTGATGACATTTAGGAAGAGAAGCGAAGTTAAATGATTATGGTAAAAACCGAGATGGGCTCGTTGCAATGAAGGCTATAAAAGTGATTATGTGGGATATATGTATTTTTTTTTTTTTTTTTGTCTTTGATAGCCGCAAAAGCACATGTAGGAGCCATAATCTTTTTCTGTTTGGCCTTGAAATTAATATTATTATAGTTTGTCGATTAGATTCCTAGAATGATTGATAGTCATTATCTGCGGCGTGTCTTCTCTATGAACGCATAATGTAGTATAAGGAATAAAAAAATCTCTAAAAAATAAAAACCCAACTTTATAAGATTTTAACTTATTTCACAAGCATTCTCTTGGAAATTAATTTTAATTTTTTAATATTATATACATAAAAATAAATATTTAAATATTAAATATATAAGCTTATAAAAATTATATCATATATAAGTAGTTAACTTGAAAAATAAAAACTCTGCTTTTATATTACTTTTACTTAACTCTATATACATCTATAACCAAATAGAAAAAAGAATTCCCTTATATTAAATTTACAAACAACCAAATAACTTCAGAATATTCAGAATATGAATTTCATTTTGCGCGGATCAAACAAACCCTGTATATTGGGAAAAAAATTACGTACGTAAACTGTACGCAGGAGCTGCGTGCGGAATAGGTTACACGGGGTGTTACACGGAGGTTACAAGGGGGTTACAAACGTGTTGTAACCCCCTTATACCTTACGTGTAACTCCCGTGCAACCTTCATGTAATCTTGTAACCTCTGTAACTACAACTAGATGAAATAGGAACGCGCAGGTTACAAGTGAGTTACACTGGAGTTACACGGAGGGTACCAGGGGGTTACAACATGCTTGTAACCCCCTTGTAACCTCTATGTAACCCCTGTGTAACCCATTTCTCACACAACTCCTCTGTACAATTTATGTACGCAATTTTTTTCCTGTATATTGTAGCAAAAGATTAACTCGCCCTATAACAAGCCATATTAAAGTTGCATTCCGAGAAGAATCTTATTCCATCTCATCAATATCGAACCCGGGCTTCTCACTTTGTTAGATTTTTTTATTATTCTGTGCCACAAGTAACCTCTATATATGTTGCTCCATCGCATAGCTCTCCCCATTGCAAGAGAAGCCATTTCTCTTCTCCTCTATTCAGCCCATCTCCTCCCCTGTTCTGTGAATTCTCCACTTCACCTGCTCACAAACCTCAGAAGAAATGCAGAAGGTAAAAACCTGTAAAATATTTTCTCATGAGCCTAATTAAATATTTTAATCACTTACCCACCACACGGTAATGGTCCCTTTCCGCCAACTTCTTCTGTTTCCGGCAAATATCACGCCATTTAGTGCTCTGAGTGGTGGGTACAGAGGAAGAGAAACGAAAGACTGAATTGGCAGAGTTTCATTGAGCTGCCAATGGGACCATGAGATCACAGGTAGGATTTGGACGGAGAGTGGAGGTTAAGACGCGGCTTCTCCTCACTTGGACTCGAGATTACTCATTTTCTCTCCCTCTCGCTCTATATATAGTCACTACCAAGCACCTTTCTTCCTCATTCCAGCTCTTCTCTGCTTCTCTACGTTGAAGAGCATCTCACTCTGCTTTTGTTTTCTTTGTTTTGTTCTCCTTCAGAAGATTGGGGAGATGGGCGCAGCTAAGTTCTATCCACAAGATGGGTTTAGCTCCATGGATGTCTCTATAGAGCTCGGCCGGCAGCATGCACTAGAAAGGTTAGAAAGCCTCGACGACGACGGCAGGATGAAGAGAACTGGTACGGAACAGGAAGAACTGACTCTTCCTCATTTTATACGATAAAAGTGATGGAACTCTGCGTTGACTATTTATTTATTTACAGGGAATATGTGGACGGCGAGTGCTCACATAATCACAGCGGTGATAGGCTCCGGTGTGCTCTCATTGGCTTGGGCTATTGCCCAGCTCGGCTGGGTTGCTGGTCCTGTCGTCATGGTTCTATTCGCTTTCATTATATACTACACATCTTCTCTGCTTTCCGACTGCTACCGCACCGGCGATCCCGTCTACGGCAAGCGCAATTACACTTACACAGACGCCGTCACCTCCTACCTTGGTATGTTCTTTCTCACCCTACCCAAAATCAAATCTTTACTCCCAAAGTTTTCAACTTTGATTAAAATATGCCTGTTTGTTTCTCAGGTGGAGCGAAGGTTAAATTCTGTGGCTTCATTCAGTATGCGAATCTATTCGGAGTCGCCATTGGTTACACCATTGCGTCCTCTATTAGCATGACGTACGTAAACGTCTTCTCTCTCTCTTTCCCTGAGATGAAAATACAGCATTAAAAATAAAACTGGTTGTTTTCATAAACAGAGCCATACGGAGATCGAACTGCTTTCATGAGAAAGGCCACAACAACCCCTGCCATATCTCCAGCACTCCTTACATGATCATCTTCGGCGTCGTAGAGATTATTTTCTCACAGATCCCTGATTTCGACCAAATTTGGTGGCTTTCCATTGTCGCCGCCGTGATGTCCTTCACCTATTCCTCCATCGGCCTCGCTCTCGGAATAGTTCAAGTTGTCGGTAATATACATATTCATCCCCCATCTCCTCTTCCAAAATTGGTTTCTTTAACAAACCATATTCTAATCCTCTTTCTGTTCTCAAACAGCGAACGGTGGCATCAGCGGAAGTCTCACCGGAATCAGCATCGGCGGCGCCGTCACAGAAACCCAAAAGATCTGGCGCAGTCTACAGGCTTTCGGCGATATCGCATTCGCTTACTCCTACTCTTTAATCCTCATCGAAATCCAGGCATGAATCTCTCGAATACCAAGCAAACGGTAAAAAAAAAATCTATTTAAATCACAAGTTATCATTAACACCTTTCCCTTCTTCAGGATACAATCAAATCCCCACCTCCATCCGAAGCACGGGTCATGAAAAAGGCGACACTTTTAAGCGTGGCTGTCACAACCTTCTTCTACATCCTCTGCGGCTGCATGGGCTACGCGGCCTTCGGGGACCAAGCACCCGGAAACCTCCTCACAGGGTTCGGCTTCTACAACCCCTTCTGGCTTCTCGACATCGCTAACGCCGCCATTGTTATTCACCTTATCGGCGCATACCAAGTGTACTGTCAGCCTCTTTTCGCCTTCATTGAGAAGTGGGCGAGCCAGACATGGCCAGACAACGAGTTCGTCTCTAAAGAGATCAGAATTAAGCTCCCCGTCTCCTCTAAATCATATACCATCAATCTCTTCCGCTTGGTTTGGCGCACGGTTTTTGTTGTCATCACCACCACGATCTCCATGCTTCTCCCTTTCTTCAACGACATTGTTGGCCTCCTTGGGGCTCTTGGCTTCTGGCCTCTAACGGTCTACTTTCCGATAGAGATGTATATAGTTCAGAGGAAGGTGGCTAGGTGGAGCCTGAAGTGGATTTGTCTTCAGATTCTGAGCATTTCTTGCCTTGTGATTTCTATCGCTGCTGCCGTTGGTTCAATCGCCGGCGTTGTCTCTGATCTCAAGGTTTTCCGGCCGTTCAAGTCAAGTTATTGAGAATTTGAAACATGAAAATGAACTGTGCTGTTTTTACTATGTAATTGTTACTGTTCGTTGGAGCTTGTCTTCCATGTCTTACATATGTCGAAGCTTGTAATATTTGGCAATTTCATAAAAGAAAATAGAGTGCGCTTACAGATTTAATGGAGATGATGTTTTGGGACCAGTATTTTGGGATATTTTTTTGTGACATTTACCTACACACAGTTAGCAAAGAATATTAGGGAGTTTAAATGTTTTCGGATTTTATGTATAATATGAATGCATGTTATACATATTTGTGTACAATGTTGTTGTACACGACGTCCTTATACATCCAAACTCGAGATGTAATATTTTTTTTACAATTAGGGGCGTAGTTACGCCAAGCTGACTCGTGAGTTAACTTGGGCTCAGTTCCTCTTGAACTGAGCTCGATGAAATAAGAATTAAGCTCGAGCCCAAACTTAGTTAATTAATGAAGCTCAAACTCAAGCCGAACGTGACTCAAACTCAAAACCCACTCTATTCATTTACGCCCCTACCCACAACGTAATATTTATGTAAATTTTGATATTTATATTTACAATTGATGTGTGCTTAAAGATTCGTAGCGGTAGAATAACAGATTAGCGTCTTAGTGTTGCACGGGTATTTAGAACACACTCAAATGAAAGAAAACTAGTAAAGACACCATAAGAACGAAGAAAATCCATAAAAGGGAAAAATCAAAGGATGTGGCCCAGTTGAAGAGATCTAATATAACTGCAGATTACAAATATAGTTCTTTATCCCACTATAAGAAAATGATTATATAATCTTTCAAATTATAAAGTCGGTGCGCGGATGAATTTATTGTAAGAAGAGGGTGGCGGCAGCAGACAAGTGGTGGTCAGCAACAAGTGGTACTGGTTGTTGGCGGCGATCAACGGGAAATGACGCTGGATTTCAACTCCTCTAAACATTAATCTTCTTTAGGCTTCATGCTCCCTCCCCTTGATGAGAGGGGTGGACTCTAGTCATAATATGTCGTGGTTGCAATTAATGAAAGACTATGAACCATTCTATCGTAGGGCTCTGAGAGGTTTCCTTAATCAAACGACATTTGATAGACATTTCAATATCTTAACGATATTGTAAATGAGTGATCCTTGATTCTTTAGATTCTTCTTATCGAGATTCTTGATCTGATCATGAGCTCAACAGATTCGATATCTGTTTCACCTTTCAAATATGCCTAGAAAGCCTCAAAATGCATTTAATGGTTTGATCGTAGATTGATTTAGTTTAGATTGGAACTATCTGGTATCACTGGGTTCGTCTCACCGAGAAGGTTAGTTGATTATAAGTTTGGTGAAATCAGAGCTCATGATGACTCTTAACTGAAGTTTGAATATTTCTTGCTAAAAAATTTATCTCGAGATTTGTGTCATGTCTCGAGACTTGTGTTGGATGATGGAATTTGTTGATGGCGTATCAGTTGCCTCTCTATTTTCAGGTAGAATTAAGATGAGTTTTTCGCCCATGCAGTTGATTTTTTCGTATGGAAAGATGGAAACAATGGAATTTTTTTAATGAATTTAGAAGGAGAGAGATGGAAAGCCATAAGGCAGAAAAGAACAAGTTAATTATGTAATTTTCAATTTTATTTTATTTTTACTATTCTAAATAATTTTTTCTTTAATATGTGAGATTTCTTAGCCTATAAATAGATAAAGGAGATAACGATAGAGGTGAAGTCCCCATCCTTACTCGGTAGGTGATCTGTGATTTCCCAAAAGAAGGTCTGCTTAAAAGTTATCCCCAACCCTGCCCAGCAGGACCACCGGGATCTTCTTTCGGACCATGGAGAAGCAGAAGAAATTCTTCCAGAAAGTTATCCCCAATACTATCTAGCAAAACCTTTGGGAGATAGTATTGAGAATGCCACCTTAAAAGTTATCCCCGACCTCACCTAGCAGAACCTCCGAGATTTTATTTCGTGGTCTTCTCTTGTTGAGAAGTGATGGCGATGAAATATATGGATCGCATGTCGTCGCCGTCAATTCATGTATCATGTCAATGTCAAGGAGTCGTCACTCTCTTTCTCTATCCATTACCCTAATTCTTATTCTACTTAGACTTTTTGTCAGAAGTCTTTGGAGAAATTAAAGAAGGATTAATCATGATAGAGATTGAGAGAAAAAGAGATCGAATGATAATCTCATAGAATAAATCTTCAGATTGTGTGATTACTGAAGTTTTTTGCATAAGAAAATCACATGAAGATCTTGGGTAACCAGAGAGATCTTTTAGGTGAAATACCTATCATGAGTTCTTTAATCTCCTATAGGAGCAAGCTCCTATAGTTAATTACATCTTGAGCAATTAATATTGCTTAGGAAGACTCCCGATTAAGGTTAACATTTATCCTCGAAAAAGTGTAAGTGTTGTCGTGGCAGTGTGTTTCTGAAGAATCGATACTACCATAAAGTTTTGTTTATGTTGGGTGTATGTCGTTGCTTTGTGGTGTTTTGTTTTGTAATGTCTTTTTTGTCATTTTGTATATCATGTCATATGTCATGTCGGGATGTCGTAGTTTGTATGTCGTGTTATGTCATAATGTGATGTCGTAATGTCGATGTCGTTTTATGTCGTGTCTTAATGTGAATCATAATGTCATGTCATTTTATGTGATGTCGTAGTTTCATAAGATGTCGTGATTAATATCTCGATTTGTCATGAGATATTTTATCTCCTATGTCGTTATTATGTCATGAGATACATTCGATGATGTCGAAGATATCATTATTTATTTTATTTTTGTTAATTTGTTTATGATTCCTTTTTGTTCTAAATTTTTGTTTTATGGTGTCATGTCATTTTGTCATGTATTTGTTTTGGTTTAGTGTCATGTCATCATTTTATTGTGGTATAGAAAAGTCATTGTATGTTTTTGTTATTGTTGATGTTATGTCGATGTTAATGTTAATGATTTTGTCATTTTATTTCAGATTTCATGGCTAACCTAAAAGTTCAGTTGCCTTTATTGTCATGTCATTTTTTTTTGTTGTCTATAGAAAGTTTAGATTTTGTGGCTATCCTAAAAGTCTTGGTTTTGTCATTAACGTTCTGTGATCGACGTCCTGCAAAACAGAGTTAGCACACCCTATAACATGCAAAGAAAATCTAAACGAAATTCAAGTTTTCATCATGCAAAGAAACGAAGTTAGAAATAATGTCATATCAAGATATTTAGATTACCTAGTCAAAGTGTCTGTTGATCCAAAGTTGTCGGATGTCCGAGTTTGATTGAAATGTCGATTTAGGTTTATGTCAATTTATGTTTAAATTTTTATTTGTCTTGAATATTGATTTGGGTTGGATTGTTGATTTTTAATTTTATGTCGAGTTAAGTTCAATGTGGGTCGAACTTTAAGAATTATGTCGTTTTATGTCGAGATATATTGAGTTTGGTTTGAAATGTCGATTAATGTCTTTTAATGTCGGTGTTTGTTAAATTTGGTTTGAAATGTTGATTTAAGTCGGTTAATATCGGTGTTTGTCGGATTTCGTTTGAAATGTCAATTAACATCTGTTAATGTCAGTGTTTGTTGAATTTGATTTAAAATATCGGTTAATGTCAAATTATGTTTGAAATATTAATATCAAATTATGTTTGATTATGTTTGGAATGTTGATTAATGTCGAATTATGTTGAGTTTTGTTTAAAATGTCGATTTTATGTCGGTTATGTTGATTTTGGTTTAAAATGTCGATTTTATGTCAGTTATGTTTGAAATGTCGAATTTATGTCGGTTATGTCGATTTTGGTTTAAAATGTCGATTTTATGTCAGTTATGTTTGAAATGTTGAATTTATGTCGGTTATGTCGATTTTGGTTTAAAATATCGATTTTATGTCAGTTATGTTTGAACTGTTGAATTTATGTCAGTTTTGTCGATTTTTGTTTGAAATGTCAAATTTATGTTGATTTTGGTTTAAAATGTCGATTTTATGTCAGTTATGTTTAAAATGTCGAATTATATTGATTTGATTTCAATTTTATCCATCCTAAGGCTTATGTTGATTTAGATTCAATTTTGTCGATTTAGGTTCAATTTGAGTTGAACATAAGGTTTATGTCGATTTAGGTTCAATTTGGGTTGAACCTAAAGTTTATGTCGACTTTTGTCTGTTTAAATTTGGTTTCAGGTTTTGATCTTGATTTGAGTTTAGTTATGGGTTTTATGTCGATTTGGGTTTGGTTTTGAGTTTTATGTCAATTTGAGTTTGGTTAGGTTCATTGTCAGTTGAACCTAAGATTTATGTCAAGTTGAATTGAGTTAGTTGTCATTTGAACCTAAGGTTTATGTCTAGTTGAGTTGAGTTAGGTTCATTGTCAGTTGAACCTAAGGTTTGGATTTTGACTTAGAGTTGAACTTAAGTTAGATTTTGGTTTAGATTCAAGTTAAGTTGAATCTAAGGTTTAGGTTTGGACTTAAGTTCAATGTGAATTGAACTTAAGCTAGGTTTAGGTTAGACTTAAGTTCATGTTATGTTAAACCTAAGTATGTTTGAGTTAAGTCTAATATGGGTTAGACTTAAGTTAGGTTTTTGGGTTAGGTTCATGTTAGGTTGAACCTATGTATGGTTTGACTTAAGTTTAATATGGGTTAGACTTAAGTTAGGTTTTTGGGTTAGGTTCATGTCAAGTTGAACCTAAGTATAAGTTAAGGTTAGGTCATGTATGTTGAACCTAAGGTTTGATGTTTGACTTAAGTTCAAGTTGGGGTTGAACCTAAGTATAGGTTGAACTTGGGTTCATGTTGTGTTGAACCTAAGCTAAAAGTTGAACTTAGGTTCATGTTGTGTTGAACCTAAGTTAAGTTTATTTTGGGTTTGAGTTTAATTAAACCTTAATTGGTTAAGGTTTAATAGATTAATTAAGTCTAATGTGGTAGACTTAATTAAAGTTTAAGTTTGATTAAGTCTAATTTAGTTACGACTTAATGGTTTAATTAGGTCTAATGGGTTAAACCTAATTAGGGTTTATGTTTGATTAAACCTTAGTTAGTTTAGGTTTAATAGTTTAATTAGGTCTAATGGGTTAGACCTAATTAGGGTTTATGTTTGATTAAACCTTAGTTAGTTAAGGTTTAATGGTTTAATTAGGTCTAATGGATTAGACCTAATTAGGGTTTATGTTTGATTAAACCTTAGTTAGTTAAGGTTTAATGATTTTATTAAGTCTAATGTGGTAGCTTAATTATGGTTTTAGATTGGATTAAACCTTAGTTAGTTAAGGTTTAATAGTTTAATTAAGTCTAATATTGTAGACTTAATTAGGATTTAAGTTGGATTTGGGTTTAAGTTAAGGTTGACTTAAGTTCAATATAGGTTGAACTCAAGTTAAGGTTTAAGTTCGAGTTAAGTTAGGTTCAAGTTAGGTTAAACCTAGACTTAAGGTTGACTTAAGTTCAATATAGGTTGAACTCAAGTCAAGGTTTAAGTTTGAGTTAAGTTAGGTTCAAGTTAGGTTGAACCTAGAATTAAGGTTGACTTTAGTTCAATATGAGTTGAACTCAAGTTAAGGTTTGAGTTGAGTTAAGATAGGTTCAAGTTAGGTTGAACCTAGACTTAAGGTTGACTTAAGTTCAATGTGGGTTGAACTTAAGTTAAGGTTTGGACTTGGATTCGTGTTGTGTTAAACCTAAGTTATTTGTTTTATGTCTTATTAGAGTTAGGCTTACTTGGGTTTATAAGCTACTTAAGTCTAATGTAAGTAAGACTTAAGAGATAACTAAGTCTAATAGGGTTAGACTTAAGTTAAGGTTTAAGGATTACTTAAGCCTAATGTAAGTAAAGCTTAAGGATTAATTAAGTCTAGTTAGGTTAGACTTAATTATGGTTTAAAGGTTACTTAAGCCTAATGTAAGTAAAGCTTAAGGATTAATTAAGTCTAATTGGGTTAGACCTAATTATGGTTTAAGAGTTATTTAAGCCTAATGTAAGTAAGGCTTAAGGATTAATTAAGTCTAATTGGGTTAGACCTAATTATGGTTTATGTTTGATTAAGTCTAATTTAGTTAAGACTTAATGGTTTAATTAGGTGCAATGGATTAGACACTAATTAGGAGTTTAGGTTTGATTAAGTCTAATTTAGTTAAGACTTAATGGTTTAATTAGGTCTAATGGGTTAGACCTAATTATAGTTTAGAGTTTACTTAATCCTAATGTAAGTAAGGTTTAAGTTTATTAATTAGGTTTAATAGGGGTTAAACCTAATTGGGGTTTAAGGGTTACTTAAACTTAATATAAGTAAGGTTTAAATTGATTAACTAGGTTTAATGTGGGTTAAACCTAATTAGGGTTTAAGGGTTACTTAAACCTAATGTAAGTAATGTTTAAGTTGATTAACTAGGTTTAATGTGGGTTAAACCTAATTAGTGTTTAAGGGTTACTTAAACTTAATGTAAGTAAGGTTTAAGTTGATTAACTAGGTTTAATGTGGGTTAAACCTAATTAGGGTTTAAGGGTTACTTAACCTAATTAGAGTTTAAGGGTTACTTAAACCTAATGTAAGTAAGGTTTAAGTTGATTAACTAGGTTTAATGTGGGTTAAACCTAATTAGGGTTTAAGGGTTATTAAACCTAATGTCTTTAAGGTTTAATTACGATTAATTAAGTTTAAGGATGTTTTAAACCTAATTAATGTTTGTTTATTAAACCTAATGTCTTTTAAGGTTTAATAAGAGTTAATTAAACTTAATTATGTCTTTTAAGTTTAATTAAAAAATTGATTTGATATTAAACCTAATGTCTTTAAGGTTTAAAAAGAATTAATTAAACTTAATTATGTGTTTTAAGTTTAATTAAAAATTGATTTTATATTAAACTTGATGTCTTTAAAGTATAAATAGAATTAATTAAGCTTAATTATGTCTTTTAAGTTTAATTAAACTTTGAGTTAAGTCTATTTTGATGTCATTAGACTTGCTTTAAGTCTATTTGGAGTTAGACTTAATTTTGACTCAACCCATTGTGGAATGGGCTAAGTTGGGTGAAAGAGTGATTTTTAGGATTTTAAATTTATTAATTAATAATGAAATTTAAATCCTAAATTTTGAAATGTCATTTAAAATTGTTTAATGGCTTAAAAATTTTTGTTTTTAGAGTCTTCTTATGTCACCCTAAAAATTCTAACCATTTTCAATTTTATTTTCCTTAATTTTCAATTTTTATAATTATTTTTATGAATAATTACAAAGTAGCTTAGAAATTAAAGAAAAATATCCTAAAGAATTTTTCTGTCCTTAGGAAAATTAAGAGATATGTGTCATAACAGAAGGATGATTCTGTGAAAATTTCATAATTTTTGGAATTATAATTAATTTTTAATAATAAAATTACTCCAGAGAGTAATTAATTATTTAAAAATTAAATATTGAGAATAAAATTATGATTTCAATTTCATAATTTTCTTCTCTTCAAGAGCTTTCCAGTGGTATTTTTATTTTATTTTTAGAAGTTATGGATCAAAAGATATGAATTTTTGAAGATTTTAAGGTTAATCTGAATTAACCTAGGCCAGAAAAATTCGACAGCGCGACACGTGTCCTTGTACCGTCGAAGGGGCGGGAAGATCTGGTGCGCGGCACAGAACAGCGGACACAAGATCATTAGATCAGCGCCATCTGTTACAAAACACGGGAACGGACGGCGGAGATAAATCCCCCAGAAATTCGAAAATATTTGAACCGTCCAACTTCAAAACTCAATATCTCACTCGTTTCTCAACGAAATTGAGTGGTTTTTTTTTAAATGATCGTCTCGATGAGAAACACCCATCCATAAGGTGATGCATGGGTTTTGAGCTGATTGATTTTATGATTAATCAAATTCAATTTTAATTAAAAACAAAATTCAACCTTTGATTATCAAGCTTCTGGACTTAATTGGCTTGGTTTGGCAGCTTCTTGAGGTCCTAGTGAAGCTTTTCCACCCTTCAATTTGGATCCAAATCGATTTGGTATATGTGTTAGACCCTAAGGTGGCTAATTTGAAATATGGGCTCGATTTGATCAAATTGGCTCGATCAGATGGCCAATTTGGTCAAACCTTAGTTGGGTCTTGCTATTTGTGTCCTAAGCAAGATTTTTCATGTTGAGGGTCAGAGGATTTGAGCAAGGTATGGGCCTCTATTTCCTCTTCTCTCTTTTTTCACATAAGCTCAAGTATGGCTTATTTATAGCCATGGGGAGTTCATGGCTGGCTTTAACTCATTTCAATTCACTTGGGGAAGGTTTTAACTCTCCTATTATTATTTTAGGGTAGTTTTTAGACTAGGGTAATGATAGTCCTAGCCTAGGCCTCATAGGTTTAACTATGGTGAGGATTTGGAGTTGGGCTCTTGTCTTGCCCCGATTGGGTCCATTGTGAGGTGGATTTGGCTGGCCAAATCATGTTGAATCCACCTCCCCTAGATGGCATTCAAGGTGATTTGCTCTATTTAAGGAAATGGTGACACATAAGCCCCTTACTCATCTCATGTAAGCCTTAGCCATGATGGCTCTCAACCAAGGTGTGGGATGAGTTAGCCTCTTGTCTCCCCTCCATTGGGTGGTCTAAGAGGTGAAGGATGAGTCATGAGAGTGAGCCCTCCCCCTTCCAACATGTCATTTAAGGTTTAGATGAGAGGGTGACACATATTTTTCTCATGCAAAATTCTTAAAATTTGGTTATAACCATGGTTAAGTGTGTTACTCATGTGGGTTTAATTGGTGTCTAATTTTTATTGGTGAGTTCATGAGGATGAGCCACCTCAAATTTTAATTTCATGAGAGGATGACACATCATTTTCTCTCATGATTACCTTCTTTAACCATGGTTAAAATGATAGGTTATAGGTTATTTTAATGTGTTAACCTACACCTAATAAGTCCCATGAGTCATGAATAACCCATGGGTGAGTTATTTATGATGTAATAAAGAGATTTGAAATTTTGAAAATCATGATTTCATGGGTTAAAATTTTATTTTATGCCCTTTTCATTTTAATTTCCATGTTTAATTAATTATGTCATTATTTAAATATTGGAAACTATTTTATTAATCAATAATTAATTGGAAATAATTCCAAATTAATTATTTGATTAATATCCATGTCATTAAAATTGATTTTTTGTCTCTTTTCATGACTTTTCAATTTAATTTTCACTTTAATTAATTAAGTCATTAATTAAAACATGAAAATTAAATTATTGATCAATTAATTAATTAAAAATAATTTTGGGATTAATTATTTGATTAATTCCATTATTTTTAATCAATTTGTGGATTTTGTGATTTTATGGCTTTTGAATTTAATTTTTCATTTTAATTAATTAGGTCATTAATTAAAATTTTTTAAATTAATTCATTAGCCAATTAATTAATCAAAATAATTTTGAAATTAATTATTTGATTAATTTTGTCATTTAATGACTTTTAATTTAATTTTTATCATGTCATTTGATTAATTAAAATATTGAAAATCAAATTATTAGTCAATTTAATTAATCAAAATGATTTTTTTGAAATTAAATTGATTAATTTTTGTCATTGTGGGGTTTTAAACACGTCATTGGTTGTTTGATCAAAATTGATCATTTTAACCAAAATTTACTTTTTAGGTCATGTGTTGACCCATTGGGTCAATAAGGTTGGTGATTAGATCTGGATTAGTTATTTTGACCAAAAATTATCATTTTAGGTCAAAAGGTTGACTTGTGGGGTCAATAGGATTGGTCATAGGGTCTGGATTGACCATTTTGACCAAAGTTGTCATTTTGGGTAAAAAGGTTGATTTGTGGGGTCAACAGGGTTGGTCATTGGGTCAAGATTGACCATTTTGATCAAAATTTTCATTTTGGATAAAAAGATTGACCTGTGAGGTCAACAGGGTTGGTCATTGGGTCAGGATTGACCATTTTGACCAAAATTATCATTTTAAGTCAAAAGGTTGGCATATGGGGTCAACAGGATTGGTCATAGGGTCTGGTTTGACCATTTTGACCAAAATTGTCATTTTAAGTCAAAAGGTTGACTATGAGGTCAACAGTGTTGGTCATTGGGTCTGGATTGACCATTTTGACAAAAGTTGACTTTTTAGGTCAAAAGGTTAACCTATGGGGTCAACAGGGTTGGTCATTGGGTCTGGATTGACCATTTTGACCAAAGTTGACTTTTAGGTCAAAAGATTGACCTATGGGGTCAACAGGGTTAGTCATTGGGTCTGGATTGACCATTTTGACCAAATTGTCATTTTGGGTAAAAGGTTGACTTGTTGGGTCAACGAGGATTGGTCATTGGGTCTAGATTGACCATTTTGACCAAAATTGTCATTTTAAGTCAAAAGGTTGACCTATGGGGTCAACGGTGTTGGTCATTAGGTGCGGATTGACCATTTTGACCAAAGTTGACTTTTTAGGTCGAAAGGTTGACCTTAGGGTCAACGAGGGTTGGTCATTTGATCCGGATTGACCATTTTGACCAAAGTTGACTTTTAGGTCAAAAGGTTGACTCATGGGGTCAACAGGGTTGGTCATTGGGTCCATTTTGACCAAAGTTGACTTTTTAGGTCAAATGTTGACCTATGGGGTCAACAGGGTTGGCCATTGGGTCTGGATTGACCATCTTGACCAAAGTTGACTTTTAGGTCAAAAGGTTGACCTATTGGGTCAACAGGATTGGTCATTGGGTCTAAATTGACCATTTTAACCAAAGTTGACTTTTTAGGTCAAAAAGGTATTGAGTCATTGTAAAAATGAGGTCAACAAGAAGCAGGAGAAAGTCTTCCCTAAAGTTATCCCGACGTTGCCCAACATGACCCTCGAGTTTTTCTTTCGGGTTGCTAGAATTGAGAAATTCATTCCCGTCCCGGCCCAGAGATGACCCGAGATCTTCTTTCCTACGCTGCTAATGTGATTTCTAGAGGAGATCGTCACCTAGAAATCAGTGGAAGCACTAGAATTTGAGGAGGTGATGTAGATATTATTTGAAGATGTACCGATTTGTTGTCTTTATATAATGTGTGTTGATCTTTGTAGCACTTCAGTCGCCTAATGTGGCATTTATTATCAAAGATGTCAATATTATTAAATTTCCAAAAATATCAACTCCTCTTTTTAAACTTCAATAGAATAAATAAAATAATATAAATGAAAAAAAGTTAAATTTTAAATATTAGATATATGAGCTCATAGTTTGTCAAATGAGCCGACCTCGAGCTTAGAATGGCTTTGAGCTGGACTCGACCCGTTTGCACCCCTATGTAGAGACATTTACATAAATACCACACAATTCGCATATAGTTATATGTATAATACCGAAGTTTTACTTACATAATTTATAATTTACGTATATAGTTGACACTACTTAATTTTCATGTATTTACATATATAACACCTGAATGTAAAATACTAAAATTTAACTATTAGATATGAAAATATATTTAAATTGAGTGGATGCTTTTAGGGGCATTTCTATACATACCGCCCAACTTTTATGAATTTATATATCTAACATCTAAATTTTACATTTTATAAAATTTTGATTTTTTTTTAAAATATTATTATTTTAATTTTTAAAAAGTGAAATACAATTTCTCAGGTAAAGGTAGGTTGGCATATTATTTATGTAATTTTCTTTTTTTTATGGGCATTTCGTGGAAGAATTTATTGGGAGTTTGGTATGGATTTGATAGAATTTATCAGTATTCTGTTGATGTGAAAGGAGTGAGGTAGGAGATCAGCCACTCACTTTGAGGGGAGAAGATTTTTTGAAAAAATTTAGTGAAAATTATATTTAAGATTTTATTTAATATTCTCTCAAAATAAATAAATATGTGATTTAAATTCGTACGTTTAAAGATATGATTTGACTATTGATCATTTTACTTTATTTAATGTTATTGGTACTGATATCATAAATTAGTGGCATTAAAAATTTAAAAATGTATATATATATATATATATATATATATATATATATATATATATATATATATATATATGAGTTTGGTGAAGCAGGTTATTAGCAGCATCCCCACTACAGGGCATTATCATGGGTAGCTACTCCGCTACTTGTGGTCTCTCATCCTCCACAACAAACCACAACTGAGTGAAAGAGCAAGACAATAATCTGCTTCATCTCTAGAATTTTCATTTTGGTCTATATGTAGAGCTATTGTACAAATCTCAGTTGGTTCATGAAAAGAATGTTTTCACTTTAGGTTTCTTCTTTAGTGTAGCAATGCTTAGCTTCTTTCCTTTTTTATGGTATCAGAGCTGCCCTGAGAGAAGCATGCTTTCTAAGCTGGTTAATTCTCATATACTCATCCTTAAGCTCTGTCTTCTTGTCTGCTTATAGATGAATCCACAATATATGAATCATAATCCTCATTCTTATCAACTCATACCACAAACAACCCCATTCTCTCGGTTTTCTAATTTAGCACCTCAAACAATTCACCCAAACCAACTAAACTCTGATAATGATCACGTGTGCCATGTTCACACACTTAGGATCTTTATGGAAACTGATTTCACTAGTTTTCTGGACGGCAACAGTATTCTCGGCTCCCCCCCCCCCCCCAGATATAGTGGGAATAACACTGAAGCAAACAAAAATCCACAATTCCACATGTAGAACCTTAACGATTAATATCGGATAGCCTCCCTACACTCAGCAATTTCTTCTACTGTGCTTCCTCATATCATTCATCTACACACGACCACGAGCATTTGGACAACTCTAGAGCGCATATTACAACTCATCAATAGATCTAGGGTGATAAAAATGAAAAATGAGTTGTATCATATATCGATGAAGGATTATGCAATGGCACAGTAAGACAGAAACCAAGACCTTGGTCAATCACATCACGATAGTAGAATCAAAGTTGGATCCAGAAAATGTCATCCTTTACATTCTCAAAGGCCTACCTCAATCATACAACGCCTTCAAAAATGCCATTTGAACCTCTATTCAACTCATCACTCTTGACGATCTCTAAGTTCTACAATGTAGTGAAAAAATTAACAACAACAATGAGAACGTCAAGCACACCACCCCCACCAAAACTCAAATTGCACTCACGGCATCTATGGGACGCATCAGCTACTTCTCTTGCAAAAGAGGAGGAAATCGGTATTCAAACTAAAGAGAAGTCCATTCTGGTGGATCAAGAGTTGGAAGATCATCCAACCGATCAAATGCAACTAGTTAAATTTGTCACAAATCGGGACACCTAGCTTTCATTTGTTGTCATTGAATTAACCTTGAATATACGCCAAAATTTTCACATAAGCATTCACAGCTACTCCCAATAAATGGATACTAGACTCTGGTGTTACGACTCATTTCACATCTGATATCAGCCAACTCCAACCATTCACTCCTAACCCTGGTGAAAAACATGTAATATCGGTAACGAGTAGGTGGTTCCCATACAGCACAAGGGAGATAGCATTCTACCTACCCCAAATTGTAAGCTCAAATTGTCTCAAATTCATCATACTACTTTACTCTCACACAATCACTTATACCATTCACAAACTATCCAAAGATAACAACTTCGTGATATCGTTTGATCCTTCTAATTTTGTATCCTGGATCCACAAACTCAACAGTCGATTCTCACGGGTCCCAATTCTGATAGAATCTACTCCATACCATCATCTAGTTATCTACCACAATTTCTTATTACTTCCTCCAAAGCATCACAAGTTGAACTATGGCATAGATTCTTAGGACATCGTCACCCAGACATGATCGCCGCCATCTCCACCTATCAGTTGCTCTTCATCCCGTATAGTTCAATCTCCTGCAACACTTGGAATCTTACCAAAAGTTACAAATATCCCTTTGTACTCTTATAGGAAAAAAAAATAAACTATTAAAATTAATATATATATATAGTGATGTATGGGGTCCCTCCCCAATTATCTCTTATCAAGATTATTGATATTATATTGCCTTTGTGGATGCTTTTTCTAAATTCTATTGAGTTTTTTCCTATGCGTACCAAATCTGAGACAACTCAAATTACTCTAAACTTATTCATTTACTACAAAATCAATTTAATAGCAAAATCAAAATCATTCACTCCGATGGTTGCAAAGAATATAAAAATAATACCCTGAACAAATTTCTCAACAAACATGGCTTCTTACACCAATACTCATGTCCTCGCTCACCTGAGCAACACAAGGTAATGGAACGGAAACATCGCCATATCATTGAGACGACCCGTGCTCTCCTACACCAAGCCTATTTTCCTTACACATTTTGGACTGACAGTCTTCAAACTGCAGTCACTTAATCAATAGAATGCCAACCGGATCCTTCATCACATTTCCCTCAATGAACATCTACACAAATCACAACCATCTTCAGGTATTCGGATGCTCATGCTCCCTTGGAGGAAACCTCAAACATCGCACAAATTTGAACTGAGATCAGTCTAATGTATTTTCCCGAGGTACTCACCTCAACACAAGGGCTGCAAATGTTTCAACCCCACTACAACAAAGTTATCGTATCTAAACATATGGTTTTTGATGAACTCAATTTTCCTTCCTTACAACAAACAAAACCTTCTCAAGTCCCACAATAGCAACCTCATTCTATTATTCCACCTTTTCTATTACAACCTACCACATACCTCTCACCCATATCACATACTACAACTCCCAACCCACCCAATCTCCCACCTATCTCCTCAACACAACCTGCTACCTAATCTTCTCTACCTTGTACATCATCACGTATTCCACCCATCAGCAATGAAACTCCTCTTCCTTATCCCTTGATAACTTGGTTGAAAACAGAAAATCTGAAACCCATCCAGAAACTTAATTTGTTCTATCACATTCAACGCACACCAAATCTCATGTGTTATACTAATGCCGCTAAACATTCTTCTTGGCTAGACTCTATGACAGTGCAGTTTAATGCCATCCAACGCCAATGTACATGGACATTGGTCCCTTCTCTACCGAACCAGCCCATCCTAGGCTCTTGATGGACCTATACTACCAAAGGTAATTCCAACAACATAATCACAAGATTTAAGGTTGAACTCATTGCTTAATGCCATAGACAATAAATGGGTATCAACTATCACAAAATTTTTAGCCAATGGTTAACCTCCCTACTATTTGAATACTTCTTACTATTTCTCTTCATCACAATTGGAATGTTATCCAATTTGACATCTTAACGTACTCCTTTATGGAACACTAAATCAAACGATGTACATGAAACATCCAACTAGGTTTTATGACCCTCAATTCCGAACTCATGTATTAATCCTAATATAGTCATAAATAAACATCCCAACAATGACTTATTACATTCTCCACCATCTTCACTACCAGCGGTTTTGAGATCAGAAAGGTTGATCCATCTTTGCTCCTCTATAATCAGAATAATGTCTGAATGATTGTTCTTATTGTCACCGATGACATTCTCATCACCGAGAACAAACCCAAGGTAATCTCTCAGCTCACCGAAAAATTGGCCTCTCAATTTCAGCTAATAATTCTTGGTCCAATTGGCTTCATCCTTGGATTAATGTTCAGAAATCCACAAACCGCTACATACCAAGCCAGAAGCGTTACATTCTCCAGCTCCTTCTCAACTATAATAGAGAATTGCAAACCTCTCAGCACACTTATTCAAGCGAGGTTGCACCATCAACTACACTAAGTACTTTTTTCCACAGCCCCACTTTTTACAGACAACCGACCGACTCACTTCAGTAACTAACGATTCCCATACTGGACAATTTGTATGGAGTCAATCTACCATACCAACACATGTATTCATCCACCACATTTCACTTTGTAACTTATTCACCTTCTTTGTTACTTGAAGGGTACAAGCCATTTTGGTATGCAAATTCATCCAGAAAACCTACAACTCTAATCCTATGCAGACGCTGATTGTACAGAAAATCAAACTAATAGGAAATCTAGCACGGGACTGTGGTCATTCTTTAGTGATACCCTTATTTCATGGATAGTGAGAAACAATCCACTATTGTACGGTCATCCATAGAGGTTGAGTACCGCACACTTGCCACTACCACCACTGATGTTCTTTAGCTTTGGTGACTCAATCAAGAATTCAAGATCATTTCAACACAACTGACAAGGATCTCCTGCGACAAAATCTCAGTCATTTTCCTAGCCAACAATCTAACCTTCCATACTAGGATGAAGCACATCGAAATTGATTATCATTTCATAAAAGATAACATTAATTTTAATGACATTCAACTGGACTACATTCAATATATTGATATCCTTACCAATGCCTAGCCAAAACCTCACTTCCAAGAGTTATGCACAAAGCTCATGGTTCTCCCAAGAATCATACGCTTGCAGCTGGGTATTAGAAGCAGTAACACATCCCCACAACAGAGCATCATCATGGGCAGCAACTCCACTACTTGTAGTCCCCATCCTCCACAACAAGCCACAATGGAATGCCATAGCAGAACAACAATCTGCTCATCTCTAAAATTTTCATTTCTGTCTGTATATAGAGCTATTGTACAAACCTCAATTGGTTACTGAAAGAATGTTTTGAGTCTAGGTTTCTTCTTGACTGTTGCATTGCTCGTCTTCTTCCCGCTTTTACAAGTAATTAATTTCTTATATTGAGGTTTCTATAAAACTTTGTTGAACCCTCCCTCAAAGCAAGTGATCAAACTATTAACTCTTTGAAACCCTCAATGGTTAAGAATTTATAGCATTTTAAGAACGTGTCAACTCATATTGAGCTTCAATGAAAGCTACCTTTTGTAGAACCCTTTTTCTTTTGGTCAAAATTAAAATATATATATATTCTAAATTGGGGTACGTTGAGTGATACACGTTATACCCAATCCATAAAAGTAATATGTTCATTAAGGGATACATTAGAGGTTCTTTAAGTCTTTGTTCGATCATCTCTATATAACCAGTATATATATATATATATATATATATATATATATATATATATATATATATATATATATATATATATATATATATATATATAATTATTATTAATTTTTCGTAATTCTATTATGAACATTCTGGTTGATTTACTTAATTATAATGTACATATATTTCATTATTATTTTGATTAATTGTGTGAATCTCATGTGAATAGATTTGTCCCATGAGTGCTTGTATAAATAATTAATAATTCTTTAAAAAAGATTATTAATCAATTCTAAAAAATATAATCATATATGACTATTATAATATTAAAAATAATTTTTTATCTGCCCCTAAATAACCCACCATTTCTCAAAATTACATGCATTTTCCTCCGAGGATAAAAAACATTAGAAAGATGTTTAGAAGGGTGCTCTTTTCTGATAAAATTGATTTATGTTATTTAAAGGAAATAAAAAGGGAGCATTTATGTGTATACCACCCACTTCTTGTTTATCTACTTATCTAATGCCAAAAGTTTTTTTTTTTTTACATTTCTGCCACCCAAATCATTGATATCTACATGTCCGAAAAAATGCCTACTACAGCTGAGACCAACTGGACCCAACAACGAAAATATGTCAAACATACGAAAATATGTTAGATATACGCAATAATACCTGGTAACTCACACAAAAATGAATTACAAGTAACTCCGAGAGCATAATAACTTGTAACTTGTAGAAGCATAATAACATGTACCTGTCAGGAGCAATGAAACACGCAAACCAAACGGTACGACAACGTTTTGAAAACGCCGCCGCACTTATAAGTCGCTCCAAACAGGCCCTTAGTGGACTTACTCAGAAACCCACACTCAGACCAACAAATGTTCGGGCGCCTCCGACCGTCCGACACTCCGACCAACCAACTGCTTCCGTCTGATCGTCTGCCTCCAGCTGGCTGTATGTGCCTACTATCTTAAAATCAATGATGATTCAAATAAATACAACTCTATTCTTATCTTTATGCATTTACATAAATACCACTCAATTAATTTGTGTTTCCTACAAGCCTTACACTGGTCAGCCGATGCTCCGGTCGCCTACGACCGACCACTTGCTTCCGGCCAATCACCTGCCTCCGACTGGTTGTATGTCTCTGACCGACCATCTTAAAATCAAGGAAGATTCACAAGTATATCACTCTATTCTTATATTTATGTATTTACATAAATACCACTCAATTTGTTTGTGCTACCAGCAATGCACCCTCCAGCCGACCTGCTCTGACCCCATCTAAACGACCACTTTCTTCCGGTCGATTGTATTTCTCCAACCAACCACCTTAAAATGAGAGAAAATTCACAAATATAACATTATTTTTATACTTATGTATTTACATAAATAACACCCGATTTGTTTTTCAGCAACCCACCCACCGGCCAGATTATCGTTGATATATTCGCCCCCTGCCGATCACCTCATTCCGGCTGATCATCTGCCTCTGGCCGGTTGTATGCCTGCTACCCGTCATCATAAATCAGCACAATCGAAATATCTATGTGATTTAAATACTCAGGCGATCAAAAATTCTGGGCCATTAAAATAGTAAGCAATGATGTTTTATGTTTTTTTTTTTTTTTTTTCCTGAGACGTCTATATATAAATTCTCCTAATTATGTTTTCCTTGGTCCAACAGTGACCGGAGGAACTTCAAGAGTTCACATGTGTCTGCATCTAAGCCGACACTCGAGAAATCTGAACCGACTGAGCAAATCCAATAATGACTCCCCTCCTTGAATGATCAATGACTGCCCTCCGGGGTGAGCAAATAAATGACTCCCCTCCGGGACAAGCAAATGAAAGACTCCTCTCTAGAGCGAGAAAAAATCATTTAATACCAACATTTATTACTGAGTAAAAATCATAAATAAAAACAATTATAGAGGTAAAATGATAAAACGAAGGTGAAAAATAACGAAAACTCTCACTCTACTTGCATATTTGTGAACGTTACAAAACATTTTTACATGTTTTTCTAGGAACAAAATAACACTATTAACTAAGTGATAAATGAAGCCAATACGACCGATCAATGGTCAACTTAACCAGCTGAAGGTCAGATAGCCGACCAACAACACAAATCAATAATCAACACAAGAAAACCTCAAGAGAGCACTTCGGACGGAGAAAACAGGGCGCTAAGAGACGCTTAAATCAATGGAGTATGATCATTGTATTTGGATTTTTGACGTTCAAAATCTCTCAAAATTTATCATAGCTTTAATTCCAAGAAGTAACAGACTTGGGGACATTTATGTATGTCTGAAAAAATATCGATGGTGGCAGATACCGACCAGCTTGCCACATCGTCGGATGGACCCACAACAAAAAGATGCTAGACATATGTAAATTTATCAATGAAAACAATAATAATCGATAACTCCAGGTAACTCCTAAGAGCATAATAACTTTGTAACTCCACTAGTAGCGATGATGTAATTTTCTAGATACCTCCTAGATCTTTTTCATTTAAAGGAGAAGAGCTCATTTGGGCTTTCCAACCATTTATATATTACTCTCTCATTCTCTCGTAAAATCTTCTTTCAATATATAAAATGAGTCCGAGAGCCCGGGCAACACCTCGACTTTGTTTTGTGGGGGCAATCACCATGTCACACTTGCATTCTCTCTTTTGTTCTTTCCCCTCTCTCGATCCCTACGTTCTATGCCTTGGGTATAATCTACATGACAAATTTGAATTCAACAATATCACATAATAAATATCATTATTTTAAAATTTAACCCGTGAAATACACTCTATGCGTAAAAATTAAAGTATGTTTAAATCTTCCAAAAATATTTATATGTTAAGTCAGCCTATATTCAGATAACTTTAAAATCTCCTTTTTTTTTTTTTTTTTTTTGAGAGAAGTTAGGTGAGCATATCTGACCTATATTTGATCAATTTAACATTACAATCATTAAATTACTTTTAAATAAATTTATTATTAATTAAATTAGATAACTATGTTTTATATTCATCCTAATATAAATTTCGAATTATAAAACTTGTAATTAATAAATTTAAGTTAAGCTATCATATCATAAATTTTTTTGGGGAAAATCATATCATAAATTATATCTGCCTTTTTACCTAAAACAAGCTGTTTCTTTCATTAATGTGGGGAGGGTGGCGATGGACCGACCTAGCATCCAAGAGTGACGATGGAATAACCTAACATGGATACCATCCTCCGGTCGGATGAAATTAAGTGTAATTAGCTGTATTGCGCCGACACTTCTAATTAAAGAGTCTTATAGTATTGGACATGTATCGGACACGAATATAATTCCGACACGGATCGAACATGCCACAGATGTGTCAGAATTAAATACTATTTAAAAAAAATATGAATATACATGTCAGAAATGGGTGTCTTCAATTCTTAGAGGAGTGTCCTAAATTAATAAATAAAAAAATTTATCAAAATACTCTTAAGATTATAGTTTTAAAAAATATAAAATATAGAAATGATTTGCATGCATAAACTCAATTCTTATATATTTATGCATATAACATCAAAAAAAAAAATTTATATACGCCTAACCTGCTCTCACTTTTGAGAGGCTTTGGCGCTTCACTATTTATTTGATATTTGAAGACGATGATAGTAGATATGAACCGTGACGTAGAAGTACACATCAAATTTATCATCTTTTAAATTTTTTTTAATAAAATAACATAGTTAAATTTTGATGTAATACAAGACAACATATGTTCTTATGCTTGCATTTTGTATGTCATAAACTAAAGATGTATATATATGTCCATCTTAATTTTTGAAAACTAAATCGTTAACTCTTCTCTTTTATTTTAATAAAAAAATAAAAATAAAATAAAATAAAGAAAAATAACTCTTCTCTTTTATTTATTTAATATATATATTTATTTTTAATAATTTGTATTATAACAACAATCTGTCTGACACATGTCTGTCTTATATTTTTAATAATATACGTGTCACGTGTCTGAGTTGTGTCGTCCGTGCAGCATAGGTAATTAGGATATATTTATACATATTATTTTAAAATTCTAAGGAAGCATTATTAAAGAACTTCCATAATTATCATTACTTCAATACTCTTAAAATTCTTATGCATATTCAAATTAAACTTTAACTCAATTAATAAAATAATATTTTTATCAATAACTGGAATATAAATATCAAATATAAATTACAGAAAACTCAGCAAAAAAAAAAAAATTGAAAATTTCTCTTATAATTAGCTTTAACTGCTTGGAGATGCCCATCTTATGCATCATTCCAAAATTAAAATTGTAATTCTCCATCATCAATCATAGTAAAATAAAAAAATGATGGCAATAAAACAAAATTTATTATATTTTATGTGAAAATAGCAAAATAAGATCAGGGCATTAAAACATAAGAGTAATTGATTGCCATTGTCATGTTGACATCGCTAGAAACTTATTATAAATAAGGGATGATTAAATACATAGCACTCGAAACATTACTATTTACAAATTTAGTATCCATATGATAATTAAATACATAGCACTCCGGTGTTACGACTCATTTCATATATGATATCAGCCAACTCCGACCATTCACTCCGTACCATGGTGCAAAACAGTCCGTAACAGGTAGGTGGTTCCCATACAACACGAGGGAGATGACATTCTACCTACCCCAAATCGTAAGCACAAACTCTCTCAAATTCAACCATACCAACACATGCATTCACCCACCACATTTCAATATCCTTAACTTATTCACCTTCTTCGTTACTTAAAGGGTACGAGCCATTTTGCTATGCAATTTCATCCAGGAAACTTACAACTCTGATCTTATGTAAATGTTGACAGGACGGAAGATTAAAATAATAGGAAACCTATCACGGGAGTGTGCTCTTTCTTTGGAGATACCCTTATTTCATGGACAATGAAGAAACGGTCTCCTATCGTACGACCATCCATAGAGGCTGAATACCGTGCACTCACCACATCCACCACTGAGGTTCTTTGGCTTCAGTAACTCACTTAAGAATTCAGGTTCATTTCAACACAACTAACAAGGATCTCCTGCGACAAAATCTCAGCTCATCTTCCTAGCCTACAATCCATTCTTCCATGTCAGGATGAAGCACGTCAAGATTGATTATCATTTCATTCGAGATCACATTAATTTTAACAACATTCAGCTGGACTACATTCAATCGTGGGACCAACATGTTGATATCCTTACCATTGCCATACCAAAACACTTCAAAAAGTTACGCATCAGGCTCATGGTTATCCCAAGAATCATAAGCTTGCAAGAGGCTATTAGCAGCCGCAACACATCCCCACAGCAGAGCATCATCATGGGCAGCAACTCCACTACTTGTGATCCCCCATCCTCCACAACAAAACACAACTGAATGCCAGAGTAGGATGGCGACCTTCCTCATCTTTAAAATTTTCCTTTTTGTCTATATAATTTATGTTGTTATCTAAATTAAATAGTTCCTAATAATGTTTAACATTTTTATAAATCTATTATTAACATTCTGGTTGATTTACTTAATTTTAAATGTACATATATGTCATTATTATTTTGATTAATTGTGTCAATCTCATATGATTACATTTGTCCCATGTGTGCTTGTATAAATAATTAATAATTCTTTAAAAATAATAATTAATCAATTCTGAAAAATATAATCATATATGTCTATTATAATATTAAAAATATATTTTTATCTGAGCCCTAAATAGCCCACCATTTCTCAAAATTACATGCATCTCTTCATCCGAGGATAAAAAAACAATAGAAAGAAGTTTTGAAGGGTGCTCTTCTGTGATAAAATTGATTTATGTTATTTAAGAGAAAACAAAAAGTAGCATTTACATACATACCACCCGATTCCTATTTATCTACTAATCTAATACCTAAACTTCCTTTTTTTACATTTCTACCACCCAAATCATTCATATCTGTATGTTCCAAAAAAATGCTGACTATAGTTGAGACTGACTCTCCACCTCACCCTAAGGACTGGCCACATCACCGGGTGGATCTAGAAATGAAAATATGTCAAACAAATGAAAATGTGTCAGATATATAAAAATGTGACAATGAAGACAATTATAAGTGGTAATTCCCACGGAAACTAATAACCAGTAACTCTCAGAGCATAATAACTTATAACTTCTAGAGGCATAATAACTTGTAACTCTCAGGGGCAATGATATAATTTTCGGGATGCCCCCTATGATTTATAAATAGGAGAAACATTTTCATGTAAAAGAGAGGAGGTCATTTGGGCTTTCCAACCATTTAAGCATTGCTCTCTCCTTCTTTTGTAGCTTCTTTCAATATATAAAATGGATTTGAGAGCTCAAAGAACACCTCGACTTTGCCCCGCTGAAGGCAATCGTTGTGTCACTCATTTCTCTTTCTCTCTCACTATTTTCCTCTCATTTTGTCCCTATGCTCTATGCCATGGGCATAATCTACATGACAGATTTGGATTATACATTCTAAAATGTGCGGTGAGCTTGGACCATGCCGTCAACAAGAAGACGAGTTACATCGAGGAGAAAGCTACTCATAGAATCACTCCTAGCAAAAAGCCCGCAAGGGGAATTGACACAACAGTGGATCCACTCCATTTATTCCTCGCCACTGATAATTTCAACGAAATTTCATCTCTTTCCCCGTAGATCTATGCATGCTCTCAGCTTCCAGATCTAAAGATCTCCTACAATTCTCCCTCCTCTGTGTCGGGTTAAAACCCTTCTTTGCATTCACCATCCCTTTACGTTATCTCCAATGATGGAGCGCACCGTTTCCACTCACAAATACCTCCTAAATTGAGCTCTCCTTGGCCCACAAAACTGCCTCATGGGTGGCTTCCTCTGTGAGGAAGACATCGACGACCTCGATGAGCTTCCTATGGGGTCTCCAATGACTAGCACGGTCTTTGAGTTTTTGAATGACTTGAATGAGTCGATTATTGTGTTTGTGGAGGGGGAGGCAGAATACTCGCTGGTAGTGGATTATCCAACCCGACTTCGGCCGAGGTTGAGCAATTATGCTGCTTAGGAGGTTGTTGTGGCTTGGAATTCTTTAGCTTTTGTAGAGGTGCTAAATTCATCTTTTAGCCTCGAATTATCTGCACAATGGAGCTCCATATTCTTACTACACTGAAGTGGAGGCTTCAACAAGCAGTCAAATGGTGTAATAGACTTACGCAGCAAGCCACCCTAAGAACGACCAATGCTCTGGTCTCCTCCGATCATCTGATGCTCTAGCCACCTCAAACCAACCAACTGTTTTCAGTCGATCACCTGCCTCCGGCTGGCTATATGTATTTGGCCTACCACCTTTAAACTAGTGACGATTCACATATATACTACTCTATTATTATATTTATGTATTTACATAAATATCACTTAATTCATTTGTGCTTCCAGCAAGCCACCCTCTGATCAACCGACGCTCTGGTCGGCTCTGCTTCCAACCTATCTCCTCTCCGACCGGTTGTATGTTACTAGAAGACGATCTTAAAATCAGGCAAGATTCACATGTATATCACTTACATAAATATCACTCAATTTGTTTGTGCTTCCAGCAAGGCACCCATCGATGGATCGATGCTCTAGCCTCCTCTGGCCTACCACCTACTTCCAGCCAATCTTTTGCTTTTGGTTGATTGTATTTCTCTGACCAACCATCTTAAAATTAGAGAAGATTGACATATATAACGCTTTATTCTTATATTTAAGTATTTACATAAATACTATTTAATTTGTTTTCTAGCAAACTTACTCAGCAAAACTGCCTCATGGGTGACCTCCTCTGTCAGGAAGACATCAACGAGCTCGATGAGCTTCCTATGGGGTCTCCAATGACTAGCACGGTCTTTGAGTTTCTGAATGACTCGAATGAGTCGATTGTTGTGTTTGTGGAGGGGGAGGCAGAGTACTCGCTCGCAGTGGATTATCCAGCCCGACTTCGGCCGAGGTTGAGCAATTATGCTGCCTAGGAGGTTGTTGTGGCTTGGAATTCTTTAGCTTTTGTTGAGGTGCTAAATTCATCTTTGAGCCTTGAATTATCTGCACGATGGAGCTCCATATTCTTACTACACTGAAGTTGAGGCTTCAACAAGCGGTCAAATGGTATAGTGGACTTACTCAGCAAGCCACCCTGAGAACGACCAATGCTCTGGTCTCCTCCGATTGTCTGATGCTCTAGCCACCTCCGACCAACCAACTGCTTTCAATCGATCACCTGCCTCCGGCTGGATGTATATATTTGGCCTAGCACCTTTAAACCAGTGATGATTCACATACATACCACTCTATTCTTATATTTATGTATTTACATAAATACCACTTAATTCGTTTGTGCTTCCAGCAAGCCACCTCCGGCCAACCGACCTCTGGTCGGCTTTGCTTCCGGCCTATCATCTTTCCGGCCGGCTGTATGTTACTGACCGACCATCTTAAAATCAGGCAAGATTCACACGTATATCATTTAATATATACCACTCAATTTGTTAGTGCTTCGAGCAAGGCACCCACCGACCGATCGATTCTCTAGCCTCCTCTGGCCTACCAGCTACTTCCAACTAATCTTCTGCTTGTGGTTGATTGTATTTCTCTGATCGACCATCTTAAAATCAGAGAAGATTGACATATATAACATTCTATTCTTATATTTAAGTATTTACATAAATACTATTTAATTTGTTTTCTAGCAAACCACCCTCCGACTATAAATTACCTCTGACCTATTGCTGATTCATACGCCTCGATCGATCACCTGATTTCGGCTGATAACATGCCTCCGGCCAGTTGTATGCCTGGGGCCGACCATCACAAATCAGTACGACTGAAATACCCAGGTGATTGAAATATTCAGGCAACCAAAAATTCTAGGCCAATGAAATAGCCGGCAATGATATTTTGTGTTTTTTTCAAAAATATCTATATATAAATTCTCCTAATTATGTTTTCCTAGGTCCGACAAAGGCTCGAGGAACACGAAGAGTTCACGGGTGTCTGCATCTAAGCCGACACTCGGGAAATTTGAACTGACTGAGCAAATCAAAGAATCCCCTATGAGGCAAGCAAATCTAAGACTCGCCTCCGGAGCTAGCAGAATTAACAACTCCTCTTTGGGACCAGAAAATCAAAGACTCCTCTCCGAGGCGAGTAAATGAACTTTCTAGGGCGAGAAAAAATCAATTAATGCAAACATTCATACTGAGTAACTAGCATAAATAAAAACCCCGATAGAGGTCAAATGGTAAAAAGAATGTGAAAAACAATGAAAACACTCGCTCAACTTGCATATTTGCGAATGTTACAAAATGATTTTATGTGTTTTTCTTAAAAAAAAGTAATAGAATAATACTATTAACTAAGTGACAGATGAAACCAATATGACCGATCAAATGTCACCTTAACCAGCCGAAGTTTAGATAAACAACCCGCAACGTAAATCAAAAATCAACGCAAAAAAGCCTCAAGAGAACACTTCGGGGCCGGAGAAAAAAATAGTGCTAAGAGAAGCTGAAATCAATGGAGTTAAGATCATTGCATCTAAATTTTTTACATTTAAAGTCTCTCAAAATTTATCGTAGCTTCACTTCCAAGAAGTAAGAGACTTGAAGACATTTATGTATGTATGAAAAAATGCCGACGGTAGCAGAGATCAGAGATCAGCTAGCCACCCCAGCCGACCGGCTGGCCACTCCAGCCGACCAGCTGGCCACATCACCGGATGGACCCACAATGAAATGCTATTAAACTTACCAAAAGGTGTTAGACATACGAAATGTATCAATGAAAATAATAATAATTGGCCACTCCAAGGGACATAATGACTGGTACCTCTCAAAAACATAATAAATTGTAACTCCTCGGGGCGATGATGTAATTTCTTAGATACCCCATATTCATTTAAATGAGAAGAGGCATTATGAGCTTTCCAGTCATTTCGGCATTACTCTCCGTTTCCCTTCTAAAAACTTGTTTCAATATATAAAATGAGTCCGAGAGCTTGGGCAACATCTCGACTTTGCTAGTTGGGGGAAATCACTGTCACTCTTTCTCTCTCTTTCTCTCACTTTCTTCTCTCTCTATCCATATGCTCTATGCCTTGGGCATACTCTACATGACAAATTTGAATTCAACAATAATACACTTTATGCATGCATAGAAGAGGTGGTGTATGTATAAAAAATAAAATATAGACGAGGTGGTGGTATGTAAATACATAAGAATTGAGTGGCATGTATTTAAAACTTCCAAAAAATATATGTTAGTCATAGCTGAACTTATAAAATCTCCTTTTTTTTGGAGAAAAGTAGGTGAGCATATCTGACCAATATTTGATCAATATACATTACAATCATTAAATTACTTTAAATAAATTTATTATTATTTAAATTAGATAATAATGTATTATATTCATCCTAGTATAAATTTCGAATTATAAAACTTGTGATTAATAAATTTAAGTTAAGCTATCATATCATAAATTTTTTTTGGAGAAAATCATATCATAAATTATATCTGCCTTTTTAGCTAAAAGACGAGCTCTCGAGAACAAGCTGTTTCTTTCATTAATGTGGGGAGGGTGGTGATGGACCGACCTAGCATCGAAGAGTGACGATGGCATAACCTAACATGGATGCCATCCTCCCTCCGCATGAAATTAAGAGTAACTAGTTATGTTGTATGGACACTCCTAATTAAAGAGTCGTATATTATTGGACATGTATCGGACACGAATATAATTCTGACACAGATCGCACATGGCACAGATGTGTCGGATTTAAATAATATTTTAAAAAATATGAATCTACATGTTAGAAATGGGTGTCTTCAATTCTTACAGGCTGGCGTGTCTTAAATTAATGAATAAAAAATTCAAAAAAATATTTTTAAGATCAAATTAAAAAAATATAAAATTTAGGAAGGATTTGCATGCACACAATCAATTCTTATTTTTTTACGTATCTAACATCAAAGTTTTATTTTTTTCATATATGCACCTTATATATGTAAAAAAATTAAAAAGAAGTATTTTATTTTATTTTTTTTATATATTTAGATGTGATATAAAATATTTGGGTGGCAAAAATGTAAAATTCAAATTTTATCGGTTGATATATAAATACAAAAAAACTCAATGGCATCTATTTAAACATCCGAAATTTTACAGACTTCCACACTAAATATTAAATTCCATTAATTTATTAATTTATTAGTTATTGCTTACTGGGTTATATGTTTTACTGTTCCTTTTTCCAGTTTGTCTCCTGTGTCTAGTCTGGCTAAGCCTTTGAGAGTCTCGCTAGGGCTTTCGCGCTTCACTATTCCTATGATATTTAATGAAGATGATAGTGAATGTGAACGATGACATAACATTACATGTTAAAGAATTAATACAAGACAATATATAATCTTATGCTTGGATTTTGTATGTTATGGGCTTCTTAGTTTTTATAAGTTAATAGTATTAACTCTTCTCTAAAAAAAAACAAAAGTAAAAAATAAAATAAAATAAATAAAAATAACTCATCTCATTTATTTATTTAACATATACATTTATTTTTAATATTTTTTATTATAATGACATGTCTCACACGTGTCAGTGTCATATATTTTCAATAATAGACATGTGACGTGTCTGTGCTATGTCATGTCCGTGCAACATAGGTAATTATGATATATTTATTCATATTATTTTAAAATTCTACCGATTTGATAAAAATGAAAAATATGAGTTGGATTTTTATCATGAATTTTGATATTTGAGTGAGAATATGAAAAAAGGATGAGAGAGAGTGCAAGATTTACCGTTAGCAATGTTTCCAGTGCTATGTACTATATAAATATAAGACATCAATCTTTTCATCATGAAAAAATCTTAAAGAATCTGAAAATGCAATAAAATTTTGAGGCATTTGCATACATACCACCCAATTCCTATGTATTACTATCTAACAACCAAACTTTAATTTTTACATTTATACCGCCCAAATTTTTCATATCACATAAAATATAATATTATGTTAACTTTTAAAAAATGAAATGCCCTTTTAGTGGTACGTGTGTGTGTAAAACGCCTTAACAAAACAACCCAATAATGCTCAATTGCCCTTTCCTTCCAACCTCCAAAATGACTTTACCGTAAAAAATAACCTAAAAATGAAATTTAAAATAGTTGCTCTTATTTACGACAAAATTAGACTCTAAAACTTAATGAAATTAATCTAACCAACTACA
Source organism: Papilionanthe hookeriana x Papilionanthe teres (assembly GCA_022702705.1). NCBI lineage: Eukaryota > Viridiplantae > Streptophyta > Magnoliopsida > Asparagales > Orchidaceae > Papilionanthe > Papilionanthe hookeriana x Papilionanthe teres. The sequence goes on along the minus strand of CM040427.1, from coordinate 39,219,346 downwards.
TTGCAATGCAAATAAATAATAATAATAATAAATATGTGCTCTAAAGAAGAAAATTACTATGAGCAATACCTCCGATGGGAATGTTTTGGATGGCCGGTAACTTTCATAATTCTAACCTAATTTACCTTTCGCAAGGTACAATTGCCCAATGAGGTTTCCATCTTGGAGTTGTTGGAGTGCTAAAGCCCAACCATTGCCTATCCACTATAATAAATATATTATATTATATTATATTATATTATATATATTTACGTGTGTGTGCCGCATCCTTGGTCTGTTGGATGGCGGGGTTCTCTGTAAGTCTCCTCAGATCAGAGGTTCGATCTCCCCCGTGGCTTGTTGCTTGAGGGTGATTGAATTATATGTTCATGGCGTCAAGCCTCGTCATAGGTTGTAGCGCATAAAGAATCGGTATTTAAGCCTCTGCTAAATTTTTTTTTAATATATATATATATACATGCATACACATACATACAAACACACACACTAATACATCCTTTCTACAAAGTGATTTGACTTCTCATGCAACATATGTAGTATTTAGGATTTATTTGGGACAGCTGCAGCTTATTAAGATGCATCTACGAAGCTTTTGAAAAATAATATGGTGTTGCAAAAAGTTATGATGACTATTACAATTTTTTTCTTTAAAAGAAGTCAGATCGCAGCTAAAAAATTGTCATTGAACATATCCAGAAGTGATGAGAAGTTGCTGACAACTTTTTGAAAAAATTATTCATATACAATTTATTCAAATGATAAAACTGTGATACAGTGCTGCACTGCCATCATATCGCTGCTCGCCTTCTTCACGCCTCTTCACACCTTCAAATGTTTATATTTATTAGAGTTAAATGTAAGAATTAGCATTACTTTTCTGCTACAAATTTCGATGGAGTTTTACATTTATTTGAGTTCGACGTTTGCCCTTCTTTTCATGCTACAAATTTCAATTATGTAAGGTTAGATTAAGAAATATTTTTTTTCCCCCATTTCATTTATATAAACTAAAGTTTAGGCATTGAATATGTTCAACATAAATAGGAATTGAGTGGTACTGCAGCAGGTTAACTGTGATGATTTGTTTAATATTAAAAGGTGTTAATACATTTAAAATTAAAGTTAATTTATATTTAATAAACTCATGCCATTATTATATTATATTTTTGGGTTTAGGTAAAATATTACAAATGTTAAATCATTAAACTAAGCAATTTTCATTTTTTTGAAATTTAAATATTATAATTATAAAATTTAAAATGACTTTTATATTAATTAGTATTTTAAAATTTTATAGATTACAATAATTAATATTTTTGACAAAGACAGTTTTAATATTTACTTAAACTCTTTATTAAGATTTTATTTAAAACTATGATGCATTTTAAACGCGAATTTTTAAGATCATATCAACCATTGTGATGAATGATTACAGTCTATTAGTCTAATGTTATGATTAAAGCCAAATTCAATATATAACATTAATTGTAATACATAAATTTTAATGAGTATTCATTTTAATTGATTGATTAAAGCATAAATGCATATTTACTGTGTCGATTATTTTTTCATGCATGATTCAGTGGTTACAATCTATATATAATAAATTAGTTATTTAGTCGAAATATATTTTCTTTCAGTTTGTACATTAGAAATATGATTGTATGAATCTCGAGAATATATAATGGACTAGACGAAGATGATTGATGTGTTAGCATCGTCATTCAACTAACCAACCTCTAAGACCGATCTAACGAAAGATTGACAGACCCAACGAACACCGCGAAACCATGTCGATGCATATGCAACCAACATCTGCCATTAAAAATATCAAGAGTTGAATGGAGAGAATTCCTTCAGTATAGACACATTAACAAGAATTAGGTTGTCTATCATGTTATGGTAATTCACCCTCTGCCTGATAGAGAAATTCTTCTGAAGGGCAATGTGTCTTAGCAATAAGTCCCCTCAAAAAGGCGGCCAAAGATTATTCATTCGACCGAATGACTTGGCTTACTGAATGAAGACCAAGTGACCAAGCCAGACAGTTACAAAAACAAAGCGGTGTTAAGGGTTGTTACAGATATAGAACGGCATCAACAACAGTTACAGAATCAAAACATGTATGATTCAGTTACAAATGTGTCAAGGTGTAATGGCTCATAAATTATGGTATGTACCACAAAGGGAGGGCAATAATGGATATTGCTCTTCTCCCTCATTTATCATTATGATCAATATCATTAAGTTCACAGAAATTAACCAATAAAAAAGAGACATACAAGAGTAAGCAAAATGATCTTCTTTCATTAATTTATCAAAGTTATAAGATGTGTCGAGGAAAAGCACTATAATCATCTTCTGAACTTACATTAACGTTATAAGTAAAAGAAGATACAACTTCATCATCATTTGACAATGACATGATCAAAGTGATTGCAATAAATTTGGTTGATCCTCATCCAATAGGCTTCTTAGGTATTGCTTAGGAATCTTGATATCCCCGACCTTATGGCGAGCCTCAAGCTAATCCTTAAACAGGAAGAAATCTTCATGCACATGCCCCAAATGCTTTTGGTATAGGCAATAATTGGGCTCCTTAGACTTGTCAACTTCTTCGGGTTTATTGGCAAAGGTAGCTGCATTCCGTGTTGTTGCAAATTTTTAAATATTTTTCGGAGGCTTTCCTTTTTAAAAGGGTGAGTCCTAGACTTTCTTTGTTCCATGGATTGGGCTTTCCACTTCTGAGAAGGTGGGTGAGCAGGCTCTGTAGACATGACAGGCTTTTCAAGTCTACTATCAAATGTCACTAGAAGCTAAGCTCTCTGCCACCCTCTTAGAAGGACCCATAAAAGGTTTATTTTCATTGGTCTTATAGCCATCATTTTTAAAGATCAAGCAACTTGCAGTATCTTGTAGACTAGCTACTTTCTCAATCAACATCTCAAAAGTTTTGATAGACATCATTTTCAACAAAACTGAGATGGGTCCTTTTATTTTGCCCACAAATAAAAGCATTAGTATGTTGGTCTTAGAGTTGGAGCTCACATTGCATGCTCAAGTTGCACCAACAAATTATAAAAACCACCAAGGTTTTGCTAGACTTTTGTTTTTCCATCGTCAAATCATTCATGGTGAACTGATGATGTCACTCAAAAAATCACTTAAAGAAGAATCCCACAAAGCTAGTGACAAACATGCAAAGGAGCAACATGTCACTGCTACCAATGTTGCAACAATGTGCTCAGAGCTGAGCGATATGTTGTCGAGATTTCCACCACATGAAATTGTTTGAATCATAGAGGGATGAATCCTTGAAAATATAAAATATACTCATAAGCGTCAGGACATGGCCTACATTTACTCACGAGAAGCTCTCCATGTTGAGCTGCAAAAGCAACTTTGACCTTGGCATCCACTAAGAATTGCAAATGTAGGTCTGAAGCTGCATAACTGGGGGAAGAAAAAACATTAGAAGATGACGTATGAACATGCCTATTAGGTGGGAGGTACGATGAGCACGGTTAGATGTTTCTTAAGCTACGTAGAAGGCAAGACTACATCGAAACCGGTGATGTCAGCTTGCAAAGCCACTACCTGGACAGTCAAGAGAATGTTTCGGCTCTGAAGAAGAGTGATAATTTCATCCTTTTTTCTATCTCCTTAATCAATTTGGGTGACATCTTGAACCTCATTAGACTTATGTTGTTCTGCCTCATCAAGACCAAGGGAAGAGTGCTCAACAGTAGACCTTCAGCTCTAGTGGTCATTGTCATGACATGATGAGAGGCCAATACAAAATCATGAAATCCTTGCCAAGGAGGTCATCATTATGTATAAAATCCTCTGAAAAAACAGAGATATACCCGGATAAATCATCCTCAGTACCCATCTCAGACTCTACCTCAGGGTTCACCTGAGGTAGCTCTAAGACAAGATCAACTGGAAGGACGACCGCCTGTATGGCCTCCTTAATTTGAGCTGGAGCACTAAGACGTGTAGCAGTAGGAACTTTCTAAACCCACTACCTCTTATTCAAAATAGGGTAGTAACTATCTTTACTTATACATCTATTTTTAAAGGGTAAGGTCCGTATCAAAGGGAATATCCCTCGGATCTCCAGCTACCTGAAAATGGCATATCCGATTTATTTTTAATCAAAGAAGAGGAAAAGTAACTCAACATAATTTTATTTTTAATTTTTTAAAATTTAGGTTACATGGGGTGCAGAGGTAACTGCTACGGTACTATTTGGTAGAAAATTACGTAGAAAAATATCTGATGAAGTGACATCAGACGCCATACTGACTGTCACATGGAGTTCCTCAGTAGGCTCTATAACTTGTAAAAAAATGGTAGATACCCTAGCCTGATAGTGGATCAAGGAGAAGACCTCAGTCTCCTACTACTACAAACCTATGGGTAGTACATAAGTTACACATCACGTGTTCGAAAGTCTAATCAATCGAAGTAAGGAACTTTTCCTCGATGATCGGAACATTTCTTTTCAATTAAGATACTACCCTTACATTCTTCTTAGTCAAAAGATATCTAGTGGCATCAATAATATCGACTACAGGCTTAAAGATACTTGTGTAACGAGGAGAAAAAGATCTTCTAGTGATTCTAGCTGGTACATGGCCAATGATCACTGAAAATTTTATTAAGAAATTCATACCTATTTTTGATGAAATTGCACTTTAAAGAAAAGTATTTTCTTTATTTTGTTGCAGGAATGTAGAATTTAGGTGATAAAAGCAAAAATCATAAAAAGGAGCGGATTTGGAGCAAAAATGAAGAAAATAATGCAATTTGTGCTGAGTCGCCGACGGCGAGATCGAGCACGCCGACGGCGAGGGTACGAGGAAGAAAATTCTGAAGGATTTATAACTGTCTCGCGGACAGCGAGCCCGAGCCCGCCGACAGCGAGATAGCGCGGTTCGAAGACCTTCTAGAAGCCTCGCCGACAGCGAGGTAGTTCGTCGCCGACGGCGAGCTAGTTCAAATGGCGCAAATACATTGAACCTGTACACTTTTTGAAGGGATGCTTACACACCTCTTGGTCCTTTGCTCACCTTTATATATAGAGGCCAAAATTCAGCCTCGAAGTGTGTGTCAATTTGTGTCTTAAGAGTCTTTTATTTATGTGTGTGAGCAGTCTTTAGAGTCTTAATTAGTGTAATTAGTGAGTTAGTGAGTTTTTAGTGAGTCTTGCTGTACTGGAAGGAAGAGTCAAAGGAACTGCTAGGAGTCCGCTTGGGGATAAATCGAGATAAGTATTTGTATTTATTGTTTTTAACTTTAAATGAAATTCATGCTTAGTTTAGTTCCATGCATTCGAGTAGTTTATTAGTCTTTCTCCCAGTTATGAAATTAAGTGACTTGATGAACTTAAAACAGAAGTACTTTTATATATATTAATAAATTGTGATAATTTTTACTTAAAACTTAATTTACTTTCAAACTGACCATTTGATTTGTTAAAATGTGTTGATTATCAACTATAGTAAAAATTACATCCGATATTCGGGAATTCAAAAGCCTTGGAAGGATGGTGCAAATAAATAGGAAATAATATCACTAGGCGTAGAATAAAGCATTTTAGTGTGACGTGACTAAAATATTCAATTTGGTCCTATTGTTTGAGAGTCTGAAGTGTAGATGTTAGCCCTCGGGCGAGGGAAACGTGGGAGCTCCGAAGTGGCGATCGGTATCCTCCACGTCTAGCCGCGATTCGATGAATCAAACATAGGATTAGTCAATATTTTTTACACCTGGACTAAAGGGTAAAGAATAGGAATGCTCCTATTTGTCACAATACCTTAAAATTATCTATTTAAATTCATCAATCACTTAAATTTCTAAACAAGGGGAAAGATATTTTTTCGAATAGTTAAGACTTATTTAGCAATTAGTTTAATTTCCGCACTTTCAATACGTATTAATTTTCTACTTAGTTAAGTTACCTAATTAAAATACTTAGTTTACTTTATTGCGCTTAAATTTAGAATTCCAAATTTTTGTATACTATTTTAAAATTATTATTATTATTTTAAAATTAGTTGTTATTTAATTTTCTATTTCCTCGTGGGATCGATAACCAGGACTCCACTAGAGCCTCGTATTACTTGATACGATACGTATACTTGCGTAGCATCCACAACATAAACAATTACAATTCTATACATATAATATAGCGGGGTCAAGTTTTTGGCGTCGTTGCAATTAAATTAAAAATATCATAATATAAAATTGTGGGTCAGCCAACATAGCCAGAAAGAATAGAAAAAGACAGATGACGAAACCTATAGTTGGTCCTACTGTTGGGACTGTAGCAACCTTTTCCTAGCCCTTTGGACCCTTCTGCCTAAACCATGGACAGGAGAAGTGTCAAAAAGACCCGAAATGAAGGAAACAGGGACAACAGTTGAACCAACCAAAGGTGAGACCACAAAAGTAACTACGATACCTGTAGAATTAGGAGGTGATACGCCAACCATAGGAATAGATATCCTCGAGAATATGGAAGGACTACCAGAAATTTTATAAAAGACAGAGGTATGTTGCATCACATCTCCATATGGTACTAGCATCTTCCTCATAGAAGAAGTATTCACGAATCCTCTTCTTTATAGGATGGCACGTGGTGTATTCCTCAGCGGGCATAGGATTACTTAAGATAATCTTAACAAGGTCTCAAAGGAACTAAAGGTGATGGTCCCTTCTTCCACATAAAAGATGTTGGGTGAAAAGGAAATTGAATTCACCCCAGACGATTTGATCATAATAAATCTTTGATTATTCATTTATGTCAATCGAAAGAGACTACAATCAAATTCAAGAAAAGAATTCACAGTTAAATTAAAAATATACAACAACACTAATTACATATGAAACGCGGTAACTAAAATATTGAGGGTGTGAAAAGGGCAGAATAACATCAAGTTGCTAACTATAGCAAATCCAAGATTTCAAAAGCATCAAAAGTGACTCAAGATGAAACTAGGCTATAGAGTGTAAGCAAGACTCCTAAAATCGAGAGTGGGTTTCCTCCTCAGTGGAGTTGCCAATTTGATTTGGTTCTTTTTAAGCTCAAAGTCGCTAGCATGTTTAATTATTATCATATGATTTGCATTTACAAATAAACCTTTTTTTCTTGGACCATCGAAATAATTCAAAGAAGAAGATAAATTATAAAGGGAGAAAATATAATGAAACTAGAAAACAAATTAAAAAAGAAATATGAGAACCTTTATAAGGTAATCTTTATATGATAGATCAAGAGTGTATGCTCAAAATAAAATTGAGTCAAAGCACCGTGAAAATGTATCCATGAAGAAAATCCTATAAAAGCAACCCAAATAACTAGAGAACCAAAATTATATTTTATTATGGGGTCAAGTTTAACTCCTAAAGGAACATGTTCTTTTGGTTAATTACATCTTGGAGATACCCAAGATACACTCTATTATAGGAGTCTTGCTTACATTTTTGTGACAACTAGTGAATGGGTATACTAATGATTTTTTCATCACTAATGGAATTATCCCTATGCTTTCAAATTTATATTAGTCCATGGAGTAGAGGGTGAATCGCCGCATCCAATACGGTGATGCGCCCCCAGTGTGTGTTGTTTTGCTGCGTGTTTTATGTTAGTATGTTCGAGCACACATTAGAGGTTCTACGAAAGTATACGTATCGTTCAAGTAATACATTGATCCCACAGGGAAGCGAGGTAAGAGGTCCTTAATCAAATTCTAGTATACTACTATCATACCTTAGTTTGGAAGACTGATTTATGTGGTTTTTCTAACAAATACTCCTAAATGTAAGTCTTATGTTTAAAACAACTAATAACTACTCCTAAAGAAAAATATTAATTCTAAAGATAACTCCTTTCTGGATGAATTGGTTTGAAGAATTTTGAGATGTTCAAAACTATTATTCTTATGTAGCGAATTGGATAAGGTTTAGGAATGACATGCATTAAATATTATATGTGCCAAATAAGAACAATCCTATTTTTTACCCTCTTCCGAGTGCCATAAAGAACATTCACTAATTCTAGGTTTAGTTCCTAAATCTATGGTTAAGATAGGAGGATTATGGCTCTCACTCCAGAGCTCCCACTTCCCTTCACCTGAAAGTTAACTCTCGCTTTAGTTTTCAAACACTAGGACCAAATTGAGGATTTTAGTCTGTCACCCTAAAATCTCCAATTCTACGCCCATCAAGTATATTTTCCTATTTATTTATACCTAACCCCCATAAACTACATCACTAAATCATGGACATTGAATGTGGTTCCACTTTATTGAGAATTACACCGCCCTCTCGGGTCTTAATGCAATTACAATGAATTATAACACTAAAACGAGCTCTTATTGTAATGTAAATGAAGTACAAGTAAAAATCATCACATTTATAATTAAAACTTTTTTAGCATGCATCCTAATATCCTAAACATGAATCTTACTCATTGCAAAAAGAAAAGTAGAATGAAAACAATGACATAATCTTCTTATGTCACTATTTACAAACAAGAAGAAAGAGTAAGAGAAACACAACACAATGCACGAAGAAAACACAATGGAAAACTTCATTTCATCAAAGCAAATTCACTAGATAAGTGCTTACAAAATCATAAGAAAATGAAGAACACCCTACTTAGTTTTTTTCCCTTGAAAGAAAGATGAAAATCTCTCACACAAAGTCTTCCGCTGATCCATGCAATGCTAATACATTCCCTTACAGACACTCTCAAAATTCCCTCTCCAATCTCTCCAAAAAGGTATAAATCTACATTTCTACTCCTATTCTAATATCTTTAAATATTCTCCACATTTTTCTACTCACACACACCACTTTTTTGACATAAAATCACTCTATTATAGTGTAGGGACGAATTTCCTAAGAGTTGTTGATAAGCCTAAAAAATGCTTGATTTTACATTTACATTTTATGCTTGATTTTAATGATATTATACTTTAAAGGAATGTATTTTGCATGTTTTTGGTGTTAGGTATAAGAAATTGACTTTTGGAGAAAAAGAAGCAAAAATGGTGCAATTTAGAGCAAAAACGAGTAAGAAAGCAAATTTTGGTCTAACACATTTCGATAAGTCTTTCTATGTTTAATCTATTTTACACTTCTTGCATATTTTTGAATGAGATTACACTTTAAAGAAATGTTTTTTATGCTTATATTGTAGGGCTATCTGTTATAAAGTTAGCGCAACTGAAAAGGAGTGAACGGAGCTAAAATGGTACCAAACAGAGCAAAACCGTGGAGATGCGCACAACCGACGCTAGGGACTCCCAAACTGGCGCCGCCGGCACCTGAATCCAGAGAAGAACGTGAATAGGACGCTGACGGAACCCTATCTAGTACCGGCGGCACCCAAGACGGTTTGGACTCGATTTTGGGCGGTTATTGGTCATATACATTGAATATGGACGCTTTTTGAAAAGTTTCTTGAGACACCTCTTGAGAAATTCGTTTCTATACTATATTAGAATGATTTTATGTAAAAAAAATGTGATAGGAAAGTTAGGAAAAACGTGAAAAATGTTTAGAGATCTTAGAATAGGACTAGAAATGTAGATTTCTACCTTTTGGAGAGATTGGTGAGGGGATTTTGAGAGAATATGTAAGGGTTGGTACTAGCATTGCATGGATCAGCGGGAGACTTTGTGGTAGAGATATTTATCTTTCTTTCAAAGGAAAAAAGCTAAGTATTGTGTTCTTTATTATTTTATGATTTTTAAGCACTTATTTTGTAGATTTGCTTTGAAATGAAGTTTTTCGTTGTGTTTTCTTCGTGCTTTGCGATGTCTTTCTCTTACTCTTTCTTTCTATTTGAAAATAGTGGAATGAGAAGATTATGTCGTTATTTTCCTTCTACTTTTCTTTTGCAAGGAGTAGGATTCATGTTTAGGATATTGGGATGCATGCTAAAAGAAGTTTAATTATAAATGTGATGTTTTTTTTTACTTTGACTTCATTTATATTACAATAAGGGCCCATTTTATTATTAAAATTCATTGATATTGCATTGACCCAAGAGGGTGGTGTAATTCTCAACAAAAGTGGAACCACATTCAAATTCCATGGATGTTGAAGTTCATGGAGGTTGAGTGCAAATAAATAGGTAAATATACTTTGATGTGCGTAGAATTGGAGAATTTATGGTGACAGAATAAAATATCCAATTAGGTCCTAATGTTTGGAAACTAAAGTGAGAGTTAGCCTTCAGACAAATGAAAGTGGGAGCTCTGGAGTGAGAGTCAATATCCTCCTAGTCTAACCAAGGATTTGGGGACTAAGAATAGGATTAGCCAATTTCTTTATGCACTCGAAATAGGGTAAAGAATAGGATTACTCCTATTTGGCACATACAAAATTTATTTCACTCATTCATTTACATTATCCAATTCACTACATAAGAATAGTAGATTTTATTATGTCAAAATTCTTCAAACCAATTTATCCAGAAAGGGTTATCTCTAGAAGTAAAATTTATATTTAGGAATAGTTATTATCCTTACATATAATCATCTGCATTTAGGAGTAGTTGCTAGATAAAACACAACTTATATCGACCTTCCAATCAAATGTCTGATAATAGTATATTAGAATTTAACTAAGAACCTCTTACCTCACTTCCCTATAGGATTGATAAATGGGACTCCATTAAAGTCCTCTATTACTTGATACAATACGTATACTTGCGTAGAAGCTGTGTGTACATACATACAAACATAAAACAAGCAGAAAAATTGCGCACGTCGAGGGTGCATCAGTTGCCTCAAGAAACCTTCTAAAAAGCATCCAGATTTATTGTATATGGCCAATAACCATCCATGGCACCGGCAACACCATTTTTTTGGCACTGTCGGCTCTCAAAATCGTCACTATAGAGTTTCTGGCGCCGTTGGCGACCTATCAGGCTCCTTCGATGCCACTCTGCTTAGTTCCACCATTTTGCTCCCTTTGTCTCTGTTTTAGCTCTGTTTCGCCTCATTTCAGTTGCGTTGTGTTCCTAACAGATAGCCCTACAAAATAATCATGAAAACAACCTTTCTTCAAAGTATAATTTTTTCCAAAATATGCAAGAAGTGTAAAGTAGATTAAGCATAGAAAGACATATCGAAATGTATCAAGCCAAAATTTGCTTTTTTGCTCGTTTTTTCTCCAAATTACACCATTTTTGCTTCGTTTTCTCCAAAATTTTATTTCTTGTAACTAAAACCAAAAATATAAAAAATATCTTCCTTTAAGTACATTATCATTAAAATTAAGCATAAAATGTATATGAAAAATCAAGTATTTTTTAGGCGTGTCAACAGGCAACAGCTTATCAGTATCGAGACCTATAAAATGAAATCAATAATGTGTTAAAGAAATAGAATTGTTTTAAAGATAGTATAACAATGAAAATGTGAGGGAATCCTAAGTTGGTAGAGATATTTGGGTCAAGATTCCATGGATCCATCATTCCAAACTATTATGACTCTTAAATATGTCAGGTCGTTGAGGTAATTAACCCAACTCGACCACAGATTCCTCGTCAGCAACCCATGAGTTGTGTCATCCAGGAGATCTTGGTAGCCCTAAAGTCAAAAGAAAGAAACATTATATCCCTATGACCATACATGGGTTGAAGCGGTAGAAATGGGATTTATATATATCAAGAAATTGCATTGAAGCCTCTGGAATGAAAGAGAAAGAGAGATTTGCTACAGCGTCAAATCAAAACAGTGGACTTATACCCCACTGGGTCGGGGAGCCTCTAACAGCATATTTGTTTGTAGACAACTGCCTAAACAAAAATCTAATGCTTGGTCAGTTAGTTTGGAGATGCATGATCACTCCTCCTTGGGACATACAAATATGATGCAATTATCTAGATAAAGATTCTTAAATGTTGAGAGTTTATTAATATGACTTGAGATATATGCATGCCATGCAAAACCATTTTAAGACTAGTCTGAACGCTAGGTAAGAATGTAGAAGTAGGAAGTAAAGTCTCATATTAAAATGATATAATTTTAATCCTAAATTTTATTAAGCCCAATGTTTTATTGTTAGAATTTTATGAAAAGGAATTTTTATGTTCATAAATAGCCTAAATTGCATATATGATGAGGCCAAACAAACCAAAAATCATAAGAAAGAGGAAATGTTAACACTCGACATAAAAAAAATCAAACCAGTATAAATATAAAGAATAGACAAACATATCAGATGTCGTTGGGTTAGCAACGTATCCCAGAAAGACAAAAAAAGATTGGTCAGGCTCCGGTTATACATGCATGATCCTAATTTATATACAATAATAAGATTTGGAATTAAGGTACAAGTCACAAGTTTGTTGTTCAGGGTCATCGCCGCACAGTTTTGCACATCAAGCGTCTTGAAGCTCGTGTACGTACATTAGTTCTGATACAAGCTCTGACCATTTCTTAACAAAATACATGTGAAAATCCAAAAAAAGAACTCCACTTGTATCCAAAGAGTTGGCGTGATTTATTTGCATGTAATGTATAACGAACCATGTCCGATGAGAGGATATCTAAACAGCACCTCCAAGAAAGGTGTTAGTTTTAAAATATGAAGCTCCTCTTAAATGAACTTGGCCCTTACAAAAAGAATGTCCCTACAATACTAGTGTGAGTATCTCACACTCAGTAAATACACAAAGGCAACATATAAAATGTCTGGCTATGCACAAACCATCAACAATAGCTGGCCATATGAAAATTATAACTACACCTACCATACTCTAGCAAGTGGCTAAAACAAAGTGTCCTAAAACATCTAAGTTTGTGCAAAAGTGTAGCTAAGGCTACCGTATGTTCTTGATACGTTCCACGACCCTATGTCCCATCCTAAGGATCCAAGAACCCTAATAAGTGCCACTAAATATGATTTCATATAAGCAAAAGCTTTAAGGAGTTGACCTTACATATAGTTGAAGACGTAGATGCATTAATTTCAAAATTAGGTTTTAAAACATGATGAATATCAAAAGTATATATATATATATATATATATATATATATATATATATATATATATATATATATATATATATATATATATTGTAATTTTAAAATAGGTTCTAAGGAAAGAAAAGCCTAAGTGGCACGCGTCAGACCTCTTGGAACCTTATCACAAACATAAGTGTGTTGATCGTGATGCCATGATTCGCATTGCTCGCTGAGATATCATCGCGAGCAATTCTTATTAAGACACCACGACGAACGAGTCACTCATCCAACAAATTTAATATGCCATTAAGGTAGATTTGGTAATGAACATTCAAAATGCAAAGTGACTCAGCATAACACAGTTGCTCAAACTAGGTGCAAGCAAATATGAGCAATAAACTAAGTGATTAAACACGATGTGAATGCCCTATCTAGGTGTGAGCAAACACAAACGAACACCAATAGATGGTTTAGGTATGATTGTTATGCTAGGAAAACACTCTTATTGTGTCGCATGTATAATAACATGTGGCATGCTTACTCAGCATGACCGTATGAGATAGGCTAGTACTAGGTGAGCTAGCCATCTCCAAATGTTATGCGAGCATTCATCATGGGCATATGATAACATGTGCACATGACAAGGATAAAAACCATGAAAATGTAAATGCAAGTGAATGTTGCTCTCATATGACCTAAACACATAAACAATGCAACATGCAAATGTAAATATCAAAATATATCTAGGTGTTGTATAAGCAACACAACACCTTGCTAGCATAAAATTAGTTCACCAACATCCCGAAAAAGCAAACGCATATGCCTAACCTCAATTCATAAGCATGATGCAAAAATAAATTTTAAACTTAGGGTCTATTTGGGGCAGCTGCAGATTATCCAGCTTCTGCTGATAAGCAGATTATCCTGATAATCTGCTGATAATCAGCTGATCTGGATAAGCTGTCTGATTGTTTGGTTTGCGCTTATGAAAAACAGCTGATTCTGGAAAATTGACCATTCTGCCCCTGTTCTGAATAAGTTGTTTAGCTGTTTGGTTAGTGCGTTTTGTAAACAGCTTATTTTAATTTTTTTTAATTAAATAAATAATCTGTGCAGCAGAATTTGTTATTTTTCTCAACAAAATTAAAGAAAAATTTGTATGATATTTTTAAAATAATATTATATGTAGTTATACATTTACATAAATGCTTTACAAAATAATTTTTAACAAAAAATTATTTCCAAATACAAATCTTGTTTTAAAATATAAATTATAATTTTTTAGTATGAAAATCTTAATTTCAAATTTATGAGAAATTGTTCCATAATTTTAATTTTGCTTAATACATAATGTTAACTCAAATAAAGGAAAATTTGCAGGAGCTGCTATATAACATGAAGCGATTAACTTCTTCCAATGGCAGAGTAATGATTGTGTAATTTTCACAAATTTAACAGCAGTTCTGCAATGTCTACAAACCAATTCAGATGAGGGATCCTTACATAGCTTCAAATTAACGCTCTCAAAAATAAAACCATAATCCCCAATCACAAGTAATCACGCAAAATACAAACCATCCAGGGAATCAATAAGGAATAAGATCATTCTCACCTCTAGCATCCAAGAAGAATTCCAAGCCTTGCATTTCATCATAAAATAGAAGTCACATACAGGAAACTTTTTATAATTAAGCATCAAATATTTTTTAATACTTTTTCACCCGTTTATAATAAGATGAAAAGCAATGAAAACAACATAACAAACGACAGTGAAATAACATTAACAATAACATCATATGTATCATCAGGACCGAGCAATCTCGTCGGCAATCTGGTCGCGCAACGCAGCCATCTCTGTTGCACCTTCGCCTTCACGAACGTTGTTTTGATGTGAATCTTCCTGCGGTATGGGCCGTCCGACATGGAATTCATATGCTTCTGGTGGAATCTGGTAATGGTCATCTTCTGCATAAGTGAAGTCGGCATCTGATCTAGAGTGGTGCCGTCGAATGTAGTTGTGCAATGCCATAGTGGCCACAACTATCTTCACTTGCTTAGAAAATGGGTAATTTGGCATATCACGTAATATCACCCACTTCTTCTTCCATACTCCGAATGATCTTTCTATCACACCGCGTAATGAGGAGTGTCGTTTGTTGAGCATTTCTTTTTTCCCCCGTGCAATCCCGCTTGCTCTTTGAAAGTCGGGAATGTGGTACTTTGTGTCAGGATAAGGCTTAAGATATCCCCTCTGTAAGGGATATCCAGCATCAACAAGGTAATATTTACCTATATGAAAAATTGAATTAGGAATAATTCAGAAATTTCAACAATGTTTGTTGTATTTACGTACCATGAGGGGGTGTGGGAACTGATGTGCGTGACGTCTGGTTGAAAATTTAAAAACAAGGCTATCGTGTGCGCTCCCCTCCCATCCGGCCATGAAGAATGTAAAAAACATATTGAAGTCGCAAACTGCCATCACATTTTGTGTTGGGGAACCACAACATCCAATGTAGGGGACTTGGTCGGTAACAGATACTCGTGCATCGATGTGTGTTCCGTCAATAGCTCCAACACAGTCCTGAAGGTAAACATATTCTTAAATTTCATTCTATCATAGTTCTTTCCTGTCAATTCTTTGAATTTGGTCATAACATTTTGCCAACCTTCTTTACTGAAAAAGGTTGTTGGTATATTTCCTATGTCGATCTCTTTAAGACAGACATCACAGAATATATTGGTAGTATTTCTGTCCCATATAGCTGACGATCCATCCACGTTCGTCGTGCTCATTTTAGTACTCACTAGTAATGTAAGAAATGAGAACACTTGGTATGAATGTAAACACATAAGAAATTTTCCTAACACAAGTACTATACTCATATGAATGTAAACACATAAGAAATTTTCCTAACACAACTAATGTTTAAAAGTAAATAAAATTACGTAATTTCACAATGACAAAATTCAGGATGCAATCAAACTACAGAAATCATAAGAAACTGTCATATGCATCAGCTCCTGCTCCATCAGATTTGGGCAGTTAACGAAAAAGAGTTCAGTTAAGCAAGGAAAGAAACAGTCATATGCATCAGCTCCTGCTCCATCAAACCAATCCTCCAATACTTGTAATCTCTTAATATTTAGCACCTCCAACGCCAGAAACACAGAAACATTGTCATTCCCATGGAATTTGTAATAAAGCCGTTTTTAGAATAAATCTGTGAGTTTCTCTTCTCAAATAATTTTGCAGTGCGAGCCTCTCTAGCAACCTTCACATTTTCCAGAAAATGTATTTTTAATTTACGCAACTCACTCATATGTTCCAACTCCCCAATTCTATAACCATTCTCATTCTTAACATTAAACTATTTTAGTTCTTAAAGTGACCTAAATTTCCTAATTCCAGGTTGAACATTTTTAGGATTTTAACAGTTAATACATTATCTCCCACAAATCTGAAGCATTCCTCTGAAGAAATAGACAGTGAAAAATCATGTAATAAATCATGCATCTTATAATATATTTTCTCACCATGAAACTCATCAAAAAAGGATTTTTCTGACCAAAACATTCCAATACCTTCCTCCAATATCTTCCAAAGTCTCTCTCTCACCAATGCAATATGCCAAAAAATGCAGAACAATTTTTTTAGAGGTGGGAGGAGAGGTATTTTTTTTACCAGCTTGAACAGAGAGACCGAATGCTAAGGCTCGGCTTCGCTTTTCTCAAACTTCCTTTGCTAGGGCTCGGGAGGTAGCAGAGGGAGTTCGGGAGGTAGCAGAGGCTTCTCCTTCGGGTTCCTCTTCCGTCGCAAGGGATCGATCGGGAGTGGAAGATCTCGTGAGGTAGCGACGAGAGTTCAGGTGGTAGCAGCGGCTCGCTTTCCTTCGTCTCCCTGCGCTACGGCTCGGTAGAAAAGAAGCGGAACGCTAGGGCTCGCTAGGGCTCGCGAAGGGCAACTGAGGAAAATGAGAAGAGGAACGCTGGATCGCGGGAATAACCCCGCGATCGAATTCTTTCGCAAAAGTAAAATTTCATCTGCCCGATCGCTCCTTCAACGTGTTGTACAAACGATGCGGCGGCGTTTTACAAAACGCCACCGCACTTTTAATCTCTCCCAAACAGAGATAGGCTAGTACTAGGTGAGCTAGCCATCTCCAAATGCTAACCATCTCCAAATGCTATGCGAGCATTCATCACGGGCATATGATAACATGTGCACATGACAAGGATAAAAACCATAAAATTGTAAATGCAAGTGAATGCTACTCCCATATGACCTAAACACATAAATAATGCAACATGCAAATGTAAATATCAAAATATATCTATGTGTTCTATAAGCAACACAACACCTTGCTAGCATAAAATTAGTTCACCAACATCCCAAAAAAGCAAACGCATATGCCTAACCTCAATTCATAAGCATGATGCAAAAATAAATTTTAAACTTGGTTGCATTTGCTACATGACACCCTTGGGAGATTACACCTCGCCCAAAAAGCAAGCAAGATGCTTACTTACTTAAAATGCACAAATGACATATGATGTGAATACAAGCCAAAGCAAACATGCCAAAATATTGTGTGAAATGGCACAACACTTAGTAAAGAGACTAGTTCACATGCATTCCAAAAAGGGTTCAATTTTTTATACATGATGAACTTTGACATATATATGCAACAAGCAAAAGCTATATTTCCATTCATGCTTAAGATTAGAATGTTAATCACACATAAATGAATTTAAAATATTGGCATCATGTAAGGAAAAAATTTCCAAACAAGTTTGACATCAAGTCATGTGCCTAAGACAAAATTTAAAATTTTTTTATTCATTTGATATTAAATCATGAAGCAAAAGATTTTTTTTTCACACATTTGACATTTAGTCATCGAACAAAATATTTTATTATATATTTGACATTAAGTCAGAAAGATATGCTAAAAATAAACTTTTCCATACACTTAGACATTAAATCATGAAGCAAAATATATTTTCATGCATTTCATAAGAAATTATGAACATATCCAAAATACAATTTTCATCAAATACTTAATAAATAAAACATCACGTGTCATGCTTAATATGCAATCTGCATATGAAAGTGCAAGTATGCACATGCCAAACTTAACCTAAATTTGCTTAATCGACATATCAAACTTTCTCTAAATGTTCTCTCATGGATCCTAATCTCAAAGAGGGAGAGAAGCACCAACACATAATTAACACACCGATAAACATGACTAATAATGGACTTTAGTTTGAAGTTGGGTGATTTTATAGTGTTTCGTACATTTTACATCATTCAAACCTCCTTAAGAATCCCTTAGTGTCCTTTTGTTGTGTCGACCAATAATATATTTGTCAATACAATAGGCCTGTTAAGATTTTCCCCCCAAAGTTACTTCTTCATTCTCCTGAATGTAGTTCTTGGAGGTCATTTTCTATCTCATATTCTTTGTTGCATCTCGGGTATAACAAAGAGGCTGACCTTCAAAAAAATTTTCCAACGATCATAAGATATTGTGTTGCTTTAATCCAAAAGCATTTCGAGTTGATTACTTCTTCAGAGACCTACCCAATCTCAAAAAATACGATGTATAGATTCGTTCATCTTTTTGATCCTTTGGCTCAAAGTATCATCACCTTAGCTTCCTCTATAGACGGTCAAACGAACCTTTAGGGCATCCCCTCCCCCAAGCAGATGCACTTAGAAAGGAGGTTCGCTACCTAGTTTTGCGCTCGAGAAATGTATTTAATCTTGAAACTTTTGAATTTCCTTATCTCCATTTTTGCATTGTCAATATATTTGGCCATAATCTCATCTCTAACTTCAAATCTCCAGTTTACCTGATTGACATCAGCAGTGAGTCATATTTTTTCAGGAAGTGTCACGCGCCTATCTTGTAAGCAAACCGTAATCCAACAATCAGAGCTTCATACTCTGCTTGATTGTTGAAGACTTCATATCTTACTTATATCAAATGGAACAAATGATCATCGATTAGATTTTATAGAGTGAGATTGAGGCTCGTCCCGATTTGACTAGATGCTTTTTTGGATATGCAGAACCTGGGTATTACTGTCGGTCATCATTTCTTCGTCTGGTCTGCTCAGATCTAGAAATTTAGCCAGAAAGTCAGCTATGGCTTCAGCTTTCATGGGGGTTTTGGGTACATAGGAAAGATAAAACTAGCTAAGTTCTCATTCCCATTTCAGAAGCCAAATGGAGTGTTTCGGCTTGGTGATGACGGATGGTAAGTAATGATCCTAACCGGATGCATTTGTAAGTATGGGTGGAGCCTGCAGGAAAAATAATTATAGAAAATGCTAATTATTCATAATGGATATCTGAGCTTGACTCATTGGACGACTCAGCTAACATAGTAGACTGAGAAATGCTTACCTTACTCCTTCTGAACTAAAACTTAGTTGTTGGCCTTGAGTCCGACTCTCGGGTATAGAGAGAGTTCTTCATTTGGTTTTAGGCTTTGGATGAGTGGTGGTGATGTATGGAGTCTTTTGATTTTCTAAATGCATGTTCAAATTCATCCAACCAAACAAAATCATTTGCTCCCCTTATTGTTTTAAAGAAAGGAGCGCACTTGTTACCCAATTTGATGAACCAACTCATACTCATGATCCAGCCAGTCAACTTTGGGACTTCCATAGTATTTTGGTGAGACGGCATGTTGAACAACGCTTAAACCTTCCCTTTGGGGTTAGGAGATAGCCTAGGAACTTATTTGTGGATGTTGCAAATGTACACTTTAGAGGATTGAGTTTAATATTAAATTTTCTTGAGGTTTTGATGATCTCTTTTAAGTCTTTAATGTGTTGCTCGGGTGTTTTACTTTTCACTAAGATATCATTTACATACACTTTAACATTTTTTTTTCTTTTTTGTTTAGAAAAAATTATATTATTTATTTGTTGGTAAATAGCTGCAATATTTTTTATCCTAAAGAGCTTTACAATATAGCATTACATTCCCTCACTTATGATGAATGCGGTCTTTTTAGTGTCGGTTTGATACAACTTGATCAGATGGTAGCCAGAGAAGGCGTCGAGGAAGCTTATCATGGGATGGTCGACTGTTGTGTCTATAAGCGTGTCGATTTGTCGTAAGGTGTAGTTGTCATTCATGCAAACAGTATTTACATTAGTAAAGTCAATGCACATCCTCCACATGTCATTTGATTTTTTCACCATAACATCGTTTTACACCCACGACGGCTACTTAACCTCTCAGATGCTGTCGACTTCCAATAGCTTTTGGACCTCTTCTGAGATTGGCTCGACCAAAGTAACATCCAACGTCCTCATCTTCTACTTTATTGGTTGGGTCGTCGAGTTAACTTCAGGTGGTAGCAGGTGAATTCAATTGGTATCTAGGCATCTTGGCGGCAAACCACGCAAAAACATCATTGTGGCTCTGGAGGGTGTCGATAAGTGCATCCTTGTGACCTGCATTAAAAGCTTTACATAGTAGAAAAAATTTATCGATATCGCCTTCAGTCACAGGGATTTGATGGGTGATTTCATTGTCTTGAGACCATCTTCTCGTAGCTTGTCAAACTCGAAGGGCTCTTGCTGGAGACTTTTGAGCGCCCAAAGATAATAGATGTAAGACTACTAGAGATCTCCGCAGATAGTGATCACCGTCACCCAAGAACTTCACATGCATGTGTTAAGTAGAGGTGACGACCCTGAAAGAATTGAATGGGGGGTGATCGAAGGTAGTATTGTCTGTGAATACACCCAAGAAATAAAGTCTAAGTAAGGAGAGAGAGACAGATAAGCAGAGAGGAATGGACAGTAATGAAAAGTAATCGAGTGTGCCTTATTTTTAAAATATTAACCCTATTTATAGAAGAGATGGTATAATGGTGATTTGATATTTTTTCCCTTGTTTAGAAGGGATTTGTACCAAGTTATTTTTGGTATTTTACATATATAAGCTTATCTTCTAATTGCTTTTTAGTTTCACAGGCTAAGCTTAGTTGACTTCGGGACAGTGGAATTAGCTCAATCGGTTGAGCTTGGTCTGCATGGGTCGATCAGTTGATCTAGTTTGGTTGTTAATCCTTGATTCCAGGTGAGGAGCCTTTGGGGCGTTCATGGGATGACTAGAGATATTGTAAAACTTGATCTTCCCTTTAATCAACTCTATTGGAGGGTAAGCTATTGGATCGGTCATCTTTCTTGTAATTGTTGGTTCGGGTTCTTTTTTGTCTAGTTTCTAGCCGAATGACCCGTGCTTGAACCATCCGGTAATCTTCTTGTCTACTTCGCGGTCCTTCGTGGTCCAATCAACTTTGATCTTGATGACTTGGCTCATGTAGCTTCGCTTGGTCGATCAAATGAGCCTCACGCTCTCTTAGTCTTCATTGCACCTTTCCCTTTTGGAAAATTGGATTTCTTTTAATATATAAAAACATCAAAAGAAAATTAAGAAATTGGAATAGTACTTATTGTACATCACATAACTTTAATTCCCAAACAATATCTCTGGCCCATTAATTAAAAAATAATAATTATATCTATTATAAAAGTCAAATTATATATTTCACACCTCATCGGTCAACATAAAACCCCAAACAGGTGTAACCTGCAAATTTTAAATGCTTCCAGAAAATGCTGCTCAGCTTGACTTCCAAAGTGTAACGACCCAATGTTATGAACCATGATGGCCCCCTATGTTAATGAGCCTTTACTAGTACCCAGAACTAATTAAAGAAATTAAAAACCAGTACTAATTTTTTTAGAAATTTACAAAAATAGCACATAATTCTGATGCATTTACATAATAAAAAATTAGTATTGATAAACTTTTTGATATGATATTAAAGAGCTGAGTGCTATATGTGTAAATATATAAAAATTGTGTGGTATATATGTAAAAATAAAGAAATATGGGTGTAATCTGCATAAGATGCCCATGTGTGACCATAAAAGAAGAAATCATTCATTAAAAACATATAGTATATCAATTTAACTAATAAATTAGGATATTACATTATAATTATATAAAGTTCATAATAAAATTAAAATTTCATCATTAACCCATTAATCATTCAATAAACACATTTTACATATCATGAAAATATTAACTAAAAGGCCCTTTAGGATTAATTATTTTTTTTAATTTAATTTTTTATTTAGACATGAAATAAAATTATTTTTTTTTGTTTATATTATTTATTTAAAATATAAATTGTTTATTATTTATGTAAATAAGTTCATTTAGGTGGGGGCGGCCAGATTTCACAGGAGACAAAAAGAAGTTAACCGAGCTGCTTCTTACCAACTTCTCAAAAAGTAAATTTTACACTATCAACTGAGAAAAGAAGCCCACTTTGCCAAACAGAGAAGCAATGAGTTAATCCCAACCACACGGAAAAAAATTTCGTGCGTCAATCATACGCAAAGCTGCGTATGTAAAAAGATACGGGAGTTACGCGGGGTTACTGAGCGTGTTATAATCTCCTTGTACGCTCAGTGTAAGCTTCAGCTTGTAACCGTAGCTTCTACTTCATCCATTTTTAGGTTACAGGGGTTACACGGTTACAGGGGGGTTACACAGGAGGTACAAGATAGTTATAACATGCTTTGTAGCACTCCTCATAACTCGTGTAAGCTTCCGTGTACGCTTTTCAAATGCTGTATTTCTGCTTGCACGGTTGACGTCTATGATTTTTTCCCAACCACACAAAAGCTTTTTAAGGTTTCCCTCAAGAAGCACTGGAACGATATAAATTAGGAAAAAACGGTAGTATTTTTTATGTGATATGAAAGATTTGGGTGGTATAAATGTAAAAAAAATAAAGTTTAGTTGTTAAATGTTCAAATACAATGGAACTGGGTGGTATATATGTAAAGAATAAAACATTTGTCAGTAGCAGTGGTAGATAAGATGCCCCAACTGCAATGAAAGGGATGTTGCAGGAGAAATCAATAAGCCATCATAATGGCTTAAAATCTCAGTGCAACAGCTGAGAACCCTTCTTCCATGGCCAAAACTATGGAGGAATTCAGTTTTCCTGAAGTATCAGTGGAGCAGGACTTGCACCAGCAGTTATCCTTCCCTCACTTCGCCTCTTCTCCTCTATGGTTCCAGTCCTCTAGTTCCTACCACAAGTTCACCGCCCTCAACCCCCATGATCAGCGAAGGAGAAGCTTCTCATCAGTGGAAGATCTCCGGATAGAGGAGGTTAAGGATGAGGAGAGGATGGACATGCTGTGGGAGGACTTTAATGAGGAGCTCCATCAAATTCCTTGTCTTACAAGAAAGGGAGGGAGGGAGGGGTTGGATTGGTCAGGAAACTCAACTAAATTGGATGGGAGGAGACATGGTGCAGGGGACTTCCTCTGTTTGAAAGCTGTTCGACGCTGCAGACCTGGCCTGATGATAATGTTGAAGGTGTTGAAGACACTACTGATGATTCAGAAGATCAGAAAGACGAGAAAAATGCCGGATTATCACATATAATCAGCCATATATATGTTATTTAAATGGTGTATAGATGGATAGATTCAGAAGGGAACAGAACTTACCGAACATATTAGTTCAAGAGAATATGGTTATTTCTCTAGCATGGCAAAACTATTGTCTCCATGTTTTTTATTTTTGTTGGGCATCATTTTGATCATTGTACATCTTTTTAGCTTATTTATAAGGAATGTGTGTGAATTGGATTTAAATCCAAAATATTATGAATAGGTGCTTAGGCATAGATTGCAAAACAAAGGAGAGTTCATCATTCTTTGTCATAATGCGGTTGAGATGGTGGCTCGATAGTTAAGCTGTTTCTCTTGCACAGGTCTTATAATCCCAAAAAAAAAAACAAAATATCTTGTACCAATAGAAAATGGACAGGAAACTCGGCTGGCTTTTCTGTCAGAGTAAGGCCACCAGCTGAAACAGGAACAGGCTTGCCAAATGGGAAATAAAGGTTGGAAAAAAACAACCTATAGAGTACTTGCTCCGCGCATATCCATATTCCCACAACTTTATAATCTCGAGTAGTGCTTCTAGAAGTATAAAACATGGGAACCAAAATTAAAAATAATTCTGCTCTGCATGAATCATCTTACTCATACTGCTACAGAACTGAAAGAACACAACATAGAGATTTGTTGGCATATAAAATTATATTATGAAGATTCTCCAAATTTTGACATGTCCCCTATAACAATCCCTTATTATGAATAAGAGATGGTGCCCAAAACATTCTTCTAGCATGGCATCAACAGCAAGAGAATCCCTACCACACTTCTCCCATTGACACCGTCTCAGGGCTCCCGGAGAGTTTTTTGGAAGCGGTTTTAGCAGGGAGATGGTTGATAGTAGGGAAGGAGAATATGAGAGGTTGACGACGTTTGGTTGGGGATACAAGTCGTTGGTGGCTATCCTGATGAAAAACAACGAAGCTCAGACAGCAAGGAGGTTCACCACCTGTTCCTACACAAACTGCAAATAAACCACCTGCTAAAGGGGGAGGATAGAACACTCCTTTGAGTAGAAAATAGATAATAAAATATCAAAAACATATTAAATAAAAGCTAGCTGCCCCAAACAGCAACATACAACTATAAATAGTTTCCTGATAGAAGATAAATCTAATTAGAAATAAAAAATAAAAAGAAAACCAAAAAAGGTAATCAATTTTACTGAATTCAATATTCAGAACCATTTGATCATGGGATTTTATGATCCGAGATCGCGGAAATCAATGAGGGGAGCTCATGTGTCTCTCTCCCTAGCTAGGAGAGGCTTCTTCTTCTTCTCAATAAACACCCGAATCTCACTACCATATGTTCTTTCATATAAAACACCTAACGAGATTTTGAAGTTGCAGTTTGCCACTCATATAGGGCCACCTGTTTGGGACTGCACTGCTAAACTAAATGAGAACTTAATACCCAACTTACTGCATAGAATCTTCCACAAATAGCTCAAAAATTTCTCATCTCCATCTAAAGTGATAACATGTTGGACTTCCCTCTATATGAGATAGGTTGTACATCCGAAAATCTTGAAATCCTCTTTAGCTGAGGCTGCCCAGTGCCTGGTATCGACTCCTCGAACTCAACGCATTTTGGAACGCCGATGCTAATCCTGTTGGTGCATTCTCAAGGTCTGAAAAAAGATCGTTCGTGGCAGCACATCCTCAAACTTTGTATGAATGTCTGTTACCTTAGACTCCTTTAAAGATAAGAGTACAATGTGTTTCTCGTCTTTGCTAAAAGAACATGTATTTTTATAGCCATAATGAGATATGCAATGGTCATGCAGCCAAGGACGACCTAATAAGATGTGACAAGCATGCATGAGTATCATGTCACGCCATACTTGCTTCTGAAATTTATTTTCAATGAAAAATTCCACAAGACGTGTTGTGAGCTATGATTTTATTCCTTTTTTTAACAAATACAGAGAAAAAGGTTGGGTGCGCTTTTGCATGGCCAGATTCAACTTGTTGATCCCCTGTTTAGATAATGCAGTTTCACAAGTATATCTATAATGAGGTTGCACATTTTTGCCTTCATAGTGTAACGAGTGTGAAATACATTGTGGCAGAGCCATTGTTGCTTTCTAGTGGGCTTATTCTAAAGGATTTGTCATATTACTAGAGTCTCTCCTCCGTCAGTTGAAAATTGGTACTCCTTTGTATCCTCACCTTCTCTAGTGCCTCTCCAATGTGTCATTGTTTGTATTTTCCACCACTCCTTGCTCAGTGAAAGAGATCATGCTCCTATTTGGATAAACGGTCGCAATATGCCCAAAATCATGGCACTTAAAAAAACTTCCTGGCTGGCATGAATTTAGGAGTATTGGCGATTTTCAAATTTTCTCCACTCTGAATTGATTTCTCATTGGGAGAGATCGGTTTGGGTTCTTCAATGGGTGTACTCGTGTTGCCTGATCGGATGGTTTAACCATATGAAGGGTGATGTGAACTTAATACTATTGTGTTGTCTCTTCACCTTCAGAGCTAAGGATGGACATCCCTGTATTGTGGAATAAAGTTGTAACTGTAACATATTGCCAGTGGACAGTCTCAACCCACCAAGATATCGAGTTATGGTGTTCTTATCGAGCTTCACTAGTTCACACTTTAACATAAGTTGTTTGAACCCAATTGGGTACTCCTCTATTGAGATCTCTCTACTATAACTAATGAAGCCTCAAATACACATCATGTCTATAATGTTCTGGTAGGTGATTGCACTTCATCTCTCTTTTCATCTTGGATCAGATAATGATTTTGGTTTTTGCTTCACGCTGAAGTAGGTTTATAGTCCATTCTTCTTTAATTTAACGGCGGCTAGATTTATCCTTTAGTCGTGTCACTTAATAAACTCATCCTAATCCATGTGATCGTCAAAATCTGATAAATTCAACTTTACTCAAAAATCCTAACTTTTTCTCTAATATTCAATGCCTAGTTTATGTGGTATCGACTCTATCACTTGAAACTTCTTGGTGCAAGGGATTCACTCCATCCTGCCAATCTAGCGAGTGACAATTGTGGCTATGGGAGATATCACTAGGTTATCTCTTCTCAAAGGAAGCAAGTTTTTGTTGTTGTTATTAGATTTCTCGTTGCATATCCTCAATAATGATCTCTTGAAAAAAAAAAGGACACAACACTGTTTATGATAGAAAATAGAGAATACAGAAAAAACAAAACAGATTTTGTTGAATTTGATAACCAGGGAGGGCCTGTAGCCATTCGACACTGCATGATGGTGGGATTCTGCAAACCTGAATTGTGGAAATAAACATACTAAAGATAGTTGTCATTCAAGAGTGATCTTTTGTCAACGCTTATTCGTTAACAACTCACATCTTAACGTAGCAAACTTGAATAAACAGTTATAAATGTTTCAACTTGGGAAGCGTCTTGGACTATAAATGTATTTGGAAAGTTCTTCACGCAGAAAGTGAATATCAATTTAATGCACACAAAATCTTCCCCTCTGACAAGATAAATTAGAAAAGTTATTTGTAAGTACAAATGTAAATATATTAAAGGTCGGTTTGGGATAGCTGCAACTTATCCAATAAGCCGGTATGTAGCAGCTGCCTCAGGAACCTGCTACGAGGAAGCTGCTGTAAAAAAGCTGACCATGTGTTTGTATTTTACAGTTTGAAAAAAGCTATGTGGCAGTGTTTCTAGATAAATGACGATTTTGCCCCTGTGCAGTAATATTGTTTAAAACAGAACTGTCATAACAATATAATTGATACTTGAGAAGCAAAAAACTACTTCAAAATAATAGAAAAAATAAGATGCATACCTCACATAACAGTGAGTACCAAATGGACTAAAAAAAAAAGAGTGAAAATTACATTCTAAAAAAATGATAATATTAATTTTAAATTTCAGCCTGCGTATCTCCCGAACTACGTCGTCCTTCGGGGATGATATCCAACCCCGATCACTATCAACAGTGAAATTTGTCGGGTTGTTTGCCAACCGAAAGATGTCACACTACTCCAGACCGTCTGCCCTCCGGGGATGTCGTCCACAACCCCAAGCCACATCTACAACCAGAAGATATAGCCATTCCAAAGAACAATAACAATGTCCAAGCCGCATCTACAATAATTTTTTTTTCCTTTTTCTTGTTAGATCCTCATGCAGACCACTCAAATGATATGTGTTCACATCAATGACGATGCTACAGCTAATATAGAACCTCACACAAAAAAATCCAACATCAGATTGCTTTCATCCTAAGCAATAAAAGAAAAAATTTCTTTTTTTTCATATAACCAAACAAAAAATCGGGTCACCAAGCACATGTAGCATTCACATCCAATCCACACATCAATACCATCGAACAGCATATTCAAATCTAACATCACAAATCCAACGAATAGGGCATTCGCATATATTGCAGAAAATGCGCTCACCTCAAGCTAACAAATGAAGAAGATGACGAGAACCAGGTAGTGTGAGAAATGCGGTAGAAGAGGAGGACGAACCAGGAAGCGTAAGCAACGTGGGAGAAGGGGGGGAGGGGGTTGGGACATCAATCACAGCTTACTGCTTGCATAAAGAGCCGAACGAGGACGAAGAAGATTTAGGGCGAAATCGCAAAAAAGGGAGGGCACCATAGTAAAAAGCCAAAGGAGAAAAGCGGGCCGCGGAAAACACGGGGCACCACAGATGCCCCGTCACCCTCACAGGAAAAACATGGCGCCAGGCCGCGCCGCTCCTCTGTCGCCTCCCCAAACGGGGCCTAAATAATACACACGAAATCTTTCCCTCTAAGAAGCATACGGGTTCACAAAGTAAATGGATACAAATATGAACATTTAGAGCAAGCACAAAATTTGCTTACACAATCAGGACGCCATAACAACTCGAGCACATTAATATGAGCTGATAATCAACACATTTCATGCATAACTCTCAATAAAAGAGCCAAAGAAGGGCTTTAAGTCTCCAGCATAAAGAATATTCTTGACAAAAAAAAGGTGGGGTGGGGAAATACCTGAGACTTAATTTATTGATATCAAACAATAATGATTCTTTATGTGTATATACATATGATAGCCTGAATAATTTCTCATGAATATTCTCTCCCAAAAAAAAATAAAATTTGCACAATTCCTTCTCGTTTGTTACATAAAGAATTCTCTTAATATTCACTGTATTTCAATAAAAGCTATCAGACGTTTGCAGAGGTATTAAAAGTAAGCCCTACATTATTGTGCTCCAAGCATTTGTTGCTCACCGAGCGTGATGATAGAAATATCCTTATGTACTGGAACTTCTTTTATTTGATTTCTTACTTGTCTTCAACAGCTCCGATAAAGAAGCACAGTGTGTTGAGTTATAGCTACAATTCTGACAACACGCCTCCAACTTCTCGATGACTTTCAAGCACCTGAAAAGAAAATTCAATAAAAAAAATTGATTAACTTGAAATCAGACAACATTTCACATTCAATTTCCATAACTAACTTACAATGTGATAAGACCTTTTCATAATTCTATAAATAGAAATTATCGTCAATAAAAAAAGGGCATTTTAGAGCACAACACACAAGCAAAATTGTAAAAACTTTCGTGTAAGGTCAGTCGCATGCAATTTGCCAACAAGTGTTTCCTGGAAAAAATAATACTATTTCGTTCGCTAAGCTCTGGAAGTACACCTCTTCTTCTATATAATAATCTTTACTATATTTTTTATTGAAAATATTCATGCTAGAGAACACTTTATGAGTTAGTAGTGCAATTAGGGGAGACGAAAATCGATTATTCCCCGCGCCAATTTCTACCTCTTCCTTCAGCTTGCTCTGTGCCCAACATGGAACTTGTGCCCTAACATCTCAAAATCTTCACAAAACATTAGTATTTTCGTGATTTCTCTATAAAATCAAAGGCAAATGACGTGGAGTATCAGTTCTGCAAAATCACCGAATCCCGTATTATTGTAGGATCATGAAAAGCCGCAATCGTGGTAGAGTATCAGGCGCTGATTTTGCTTTTTTTTCTTTCCACTCTCATTTTATGATTTCTTTCATCTTTCATTATTTCAAATAGGATATTTTCTATTATGAGACTTTGCATATGTTTAAATTTTTATTTTTGTGAGACTTTTGCTATATTTCGAGTAATTTGAATATTGTAATCTCGGTTTCTACCCTAACGAGTGTTGTATCATCTTTCTTTGTGCAAGTGATGTATTTCTAGCTTGTGCAAGAACAGATGGTGAACCTCCTTAACCTCCGAACCACGATGTTTCGTCTTCAACCTCACTGTTTTTCAGCCGGAACAACCGCCAATCAGTGCCTAGTCTACTGTCTAACAATAGATTTCATCTCGAACCCTTCAAAATACCATTGACCTCCCAAATTCTCCTTCCCTTGCAATACCACAACCATGTCCCCGCTAAAACCGCTTCCTAAATACTTCTAGGAGCTCTAAAACAGTAGCATCTATTATCAAAGACCGACAAACACTAAATTTTTAGGGGTCTACCCTTCCTACACCTAAACCAAAAATTCATACAACATAACCTAACACCCCAACCAAAAAAAAAAAATATTTCCCCACATCATCAACCAAGCCCTAGCCCTAACCAAAATCCTAACTCTAAACCTAAACCATAGTTTTCTTTTTCATCAAAACTTACACTAAAAGATCAAGATGACAAGCGACCAAGGAGAAATCACCAAAAGAGGTATGCAAGAGTTCACTATGAAAGACATACAAAGAGAAATGATCCAACTATAACAAAGTTGACGCCTTTGAGTGGGAAAGCCCGATGAGATTACTCATAATCACAATGGTGACTTGTCAGATCTAAATAAGGAAGTAAATCTTTTTCACCTAGAAGTTTAAGTGATGAACAATCAATGTCATGTTGATTTGGCATTGAATGCCAAAGCAAAAGCCCAAATGTTGGAGTGAAGATTGATTTATCGGATTTTGACACTCGAATGATCCGGACTAGTTCGTTGAGTGACTCCAAACAGTGAAATATGTATTTGAGTAAAAGAAAGTTCAACCGGACATAAGCGTCAAACTAACAGTTATCAAGTTAAGGAATAATGTTTCTTTGTGGTGAGAGAATCTAAAGTGTATTCAAAAATTGAAAGAAAAGAGTAAGATAACCGCATGGTCCAGCACGGAAAAAAAATGCAACTCAAGTACCTACCAGCACATTATAAAGAAAACATAATCTTGAGATTTACCACTTACAGCAGAAAGATCTCTCAATAGACTAGACAGCTAAACTCGAGCAGTTTATGTTGAAGTGTTGGCTAGTGGGAGCTCGAGAAGAAAAACATATCTTGACATCTGGGAGGACTGAGACCATCGATTGGCAATGTGATATAGTTATAGACTTATTGGGAGTTACAGGTTGTCCGTACCCTAGCAATCAAGGTGAAGAAACAACACAATAATATCAATCCACATCACCCTTCAAACAGGGTTTAAATATGGGAGCGACAACAGGAGTACACACGGTGGAGTACCCAAGACGACTCCACCAAATAAGAACCTAATCCAGAGTGAAGAAAAGTGATGATCACCAGTATTCTTAACTCCATCCTAGCCAGGAAATACTTCAAGTGTCGTGAGTTTGGCCGCACTGCATCGGATTGCCAAACAGAAGGATGATCTCATTCATGTAGCAAGGAGCAACCAAAAACATAGACAAAGGCAAAAAAGAGAATGAAGAAGGTTATAACTCAAAAGAGTACCAACCTCCAGCTGATAAGTGAGAGATACTAGTAATTCAACTGGACCTTCTGACCAAGACTCTGACAGAAGCACCACAAAGATTAGCATTGATTATCCTAGATGATAGTGAGTCCGAGGAGCTAATACTAAGCATATGTCAGCCCCAACTAAGTAGATTTCACAATTGTTTGGGCTACTGCCTACCTCCCATTTTTTCACTATTTAGGGAGCCATTTTTTCACTATTTAGGGAGGTCTGACATGTCTATCACTTCAAATAGAATGAGAAATTTTTAAGAAATTTTTAAAACGGCCTAAGGAATAAATTGGATTCATATCGGAGGGGATTTCAGTCAAATTAATAGTTTTAGATTTCACGTAAAAAGCATAAGCCACATATCGATACTTAAGTTGGTGCTACAAAAAACTCTTGCACATAGAAAGCATAAGCCACATATCGATACTCAAGCTGGTGCTACGACAAACTATGCACCTTCAAATAAATATGAATTCAAAGATATGAAAAAATTATATTTGTATGAATAATAGAGTAGTCATCAAACATAGAAGTTCAAAAATTGTATGAATTATTGAGTACAGCACAACAGCCATTGTGGAAAAGTTGCACAAACCACTTTGAACTATCTATGATGGTTAGAATGCTAAGCATCAATACCAAATACGATATCTCACAAGAATGTTTAAAACGGCTAACAGAATAAAAATTTAGTTTCAAAAGATTTATATAAAACAAATAAATTGATGTCCAAACTAAGTTTGAACTCAAAAAATAAATTATAGTAGTAATGAATATAGGTTAGATTACAAAGATGATGAAATAGACATTGAATGTAGATGCAAGCTATAAAGTAGAAAAAAAATAATGATTGAATAACTTTTGTAGTTTATAAACTCTCAAGAGTCTTCTCTCTTTTTTTTTTTTGTACAAGAAGGACGGTATATATATACATCTCCCATAGGCAAACTAAAAAAGTAGAAAAAAATAAAAAAGGATCGACAATCCTTTAGAAAGCACATGAATTACAATCCAAGGGTTGTAGAGAAACAAATTTAATATTACAAAGCCCCGATTTTGTATCTCTTTAGGTCTTTGCTATCTGAGGTTTACAAATAAATAGATCTAACAGTATAAAGTCTTTATCAGTGTGACTTCAGTTCTTTGCTATGATTGATAAGAATTCAACACTCTCCCTCAAACTGGATGATAGAGATCTATCATTCCAAATTTGCTCATAATATTTTTCAATGTTGGGTTGTAGAGTCCTTTGGTGAATATATAAGTCAGTTGATTTTCTATGAACACATATGGAATAGAAATCAAGTCACTTTCCAATCTCTTTTATAAAGTGTCAATCAACCTCAACATCTTTGGTATGATCAAGTTGTACAATATTATGTACAATTCCAATAGCCAATTTGTTATCAATATATCTTCATGGGCTCTTTCCACTTAATTTTTAAATCGTCTAATATAATTTTAACCCATAGTCACAAATCACTTAAGCAATGACTCAAACTTAACTCCAGCACTTTATCTTGAAACTGCATTTGGTCCTTGTTTCTCCAAGTTAAAAGAATTCCTCCTAAGAATGTACAATACCCTAAAGTAGACATTGTATCTTCAAGTGATACAACTATATATGCATCTATATATCCTTCAATTTGTAGGGTATCATGTCTATTATATAAAACTTCTTGTTCGGAATTGATTTGAGGATCTGAGGATTCTACAAAGTGGCTTAATGATGTTACTCATTAAGTTTGTGCATGAACTGATTAAATAGACTTACTGTGAATACAATGTCAAGATGACTGAGAAAAGTAATTTAATTTTCCCACTAACATTTGATATTGTCTTGTATCTACATCAGCTCCTTCATCAATATCTAGTTTTTTTCTTGGTTCAGTTGAAGTTTCACACAACTTGCACTCTGTCATCTTGGTCTCTTTCCGCAGATCCATAACATATTTCTACAACAACAACAACAAGCCTTTATCCCAATAAGTGGGTTTGGCTACATTAATCCCATCTCTTCATTGCATCCTATTGAGTGTCATATTTTCATTTAATTATAATAAATTAAGATCATTTTTGTCAATAAACCCAAGTCTTTCAAGGTATACTTTTATCTTTCTTAACATAAGTCAAATCTAAAACATCTACTCTCCTAATCGGATCATCAGATGGTCGAAGTTTAATGTGACCAAACCATCTAAGACGACTCTTTCTAATTGTGTCCGTCACTAGAGCTACACCAACCCTATCACAGATGTAGTCATTTCGCATTTTGTCTCTAAGTGTAAAGCAACTCATCCACCTAAGCATTCTCATCTCGGCAACACTTAAGTTAGTTTTATGCTTCTCTTTTAAAGGCCAACATTCAGTTCCATAAAGCGTTGCAGGTCTCACCACCATCTTATAAATTTTTCCTTTCAATCTAAGCAGTACTTTTCTATCATACAATAGGCCCGAAGCATTCCTCCACTTCAACCAACCAACATGAATTCTACTCACCATCACTTTGAACAATAGACCCGAGAAATCTAAAACGTTCACACCTTTTAATAATTTGATCGCCCATAGTTGCAACAGTCATTACAGCTACTATTACTAAAAAGTCATTCCATGTATTCAATTTTAGTTCTACTCAAACAAAGGCCTTTAGACTCTAATGTAGACCTCCATAATTCTAGACCTCCATAATTCAAGTTTTTCCTGAGCTTTTTCTCAGTCTTATCCACAAGAAGGATATCATCAACGAAAAGCATGCACTAAGATACATCCTTTTGTAAATGTCCAGTAAGAGCATCCTTAACTAAAGCAAAAAAATATGGCCTTAGAGTCGATCCATGATGTAATCCAACTGAAATATGAAAATAATTGGTCAATCCTCCTGTTCAAAAAAAAGTAACAGCTCTAGTATACATATCTTTAATGACTAACCAAACAAGAGGGAACAGTTATAGTAACTGCTCAAATGACTGAATCGACGTGTTTGTCGAGTAAAAAATACATTTATAATACACGTAAAACATAATACTTCGTCGTTAGTTGGATACTTAATGGTCAATCGTTATGTCAACCTATCACATGTATGGATCATTCCTGTTAAGGGAGTCGGACGATCAATCATAGACTACCGTTAGATTTTGGTGAGAGATCAATCAGTCAAAATATTTATCTATAAGGTCCGCCGACTAGATCCGTCAATTCAAAATTCGTCGGTCAATCCAAATGTGCGATCGTTTGACTGCTTGACCGATCTGGATCACGCCTTTTGGCTCAGAACTTCGATCGTTGAAGCTCCATCCAAGTCATTTGATCCCCTGAAGATTCGTATCTTGAATATAAGTCGTATCAAAACCTTTCTTCTCTAGAATTCTCCAAAGGATATATGTTGAAACCTTATCGTAAGCTTTTCTAAATCAATAAAAATCATATGTAGATCCTTCTTATTATATATGTACTTCTCCATCAAACCTCTCAATAAATGTATGGCTTCCATGGTAGACCTGCCTGGCATAAATCCAAATTGATTATTAGAAATGTTTGTAATATGTCTTAACCTATGTTCAATTACCCTCTCCCATAATTTTAAAGTATGACAACTCAACTTAATTCTTTTATAATTTGCACACTCTTATGCATCCCCATTATTTTTAAAAATAAGGACCAAAATACTCTTCATCCACAACTCGAGCGGCATCAATTTAGTTTTTAAAATAATATTAAAGAGTTTAGCAAGCCAAGAAACTCTCAAATCTCCTAAATATTTTCACACTTCAATTGGGATATCATCATGTCCTACAGACTTGTAAAGCCTCATCAATCTTTTTTTTATTAATGTACCGGCAAAAATGAAACATTTTATTATTATTATTATTATTAAGATCACTAAGGTTGATCACAGTTTCATAAACTACATTGAAAATTTATCAAAATAACTCACCCGCGGATGTTGAATATCTTTTTCTAAAAAGAACACTTTTAATTTTCGAATTCAATACACTCTACGTGAGTTAAATCTTTACATTTTTTCTCTTTATTTGAGTAGTTTATACATAAATTTTTCACTCACTTTAGTATTTAATCTAATATAAAAATTACTAAAAGCAGAATTTTTAACGTCACAAATTGTTCTCTTATACTTTATACAGGTCATTTTATATTTTTTCCCAGTTCTCTAAGATTTTACATTTAAACCAACTTTTATAACATAACTTTTTATATTTTATATTTTTTTGCACATTGTTATTCCAACATTAATTAGTTTTATTCATAGAAATTTGTCCTTTTTCATTCTGCAAGTACATCTGTTGTCACTTATTTAATAGTATTGTTACTTTATTCGACATAGAATTCATTTCTTCATGAACATCACAAATCTTGAAATTTTGAAGTTTAATCATTATAATAGTTTTATTTGTCTTTTAGGTGCACTTATCTAATTCTACGGCAATGATTCCTAGTATTCATTATTTTATACCTCTTTATATTAAAATCTAGAACTAATAATTGATGTTGAGTATTTAAATCCTCACATGGAATAGCCTTACAATCTTTACATTCTCGACGATCACTTCTTCTCATAAGAACATAATCAATTTGTATTTTATTAAAGTAATTCTTATAAGTAATGATTTGTTCATCTTTTTTCTTGAATAAAGTATTAGCAATAACAAAATCATACGCTAAGCCAAAATCTAATATGGCTCTACCTTCTTCATTAATCACTCCAAAATCGTAGCCACCATGAATATTTCTAAAATCTTTTACCACTCTATTGACATGTCTATTAAAATCTCCTCCAATAAAAATTCTTTCTCCAAGAAGTATCATTTGTTTTAAATTATTCAAAGTCATTCCATAATTTTTTCGTAAAACCAATATCTAAACCTATTTGAGGAGCATAAACACTTATAAAAAATCTTAGTATCAACAATAATCTTAAGGATTATAATTTTATCTCCAATTTTATTAATTTTTTAAACATAATCTTTCAAACTCTTATCTATAATTACAGCTACACTATTTCCAAGTGACTCTTACCTGATACCAAAGTTTAAAACCTAGTTATCAATCTTCTTAGCCTTTTCTACAACCCATTTAGTTTATTCAATACATAAGATATTTATCTTTTTATGAATCATAACATCTACTTATGCCATTAATTTATCTGTGAGAGTACCTACATTCCAATATTATATCCTCATATTTGTTTCATGGACTAACTTCTTTAACCGTATTTGTCTGTAATGTGGGAACATTTGCTTATTTGATAATACACTCAGGCATCGGTGTAGCGGCCCTTGCATACTTTTCACTATATTCAGATGTTGACCTCACTTTTGTCGAGGTTTTAGTTTCCTCCTTAGAATTTAGGCTCTAATCTTAGGGTCTCTCCTTTGACCATCTTAGGATCTTAGCAATGATACCCACCTCGTCTTAGAATTTTTGAAGCCATTTCGTTTCTCTTTTGGAGTCCCGCATGAGATTTTGTACCTCTAGCTCATAGAATGTTGGAATTGACGTAAGGAACTCAAAAGGAGTCCCCATAGGACCACTGGACCTTAAGGCAGCCTCGTGCACATTTTTGCACCACCACAGGCACAAATTCCTTGAGTTGCGGCCTCGACGACTTCAAATACTCCGCAACGAATCGAAGTTGAAGTCAAAATGTTAGGACGATCGACATCAAGTCAAAATTTCATAAGGATCAAAATTGACGTACTTTCGGCCCGACTGTTGACAAAGTTGCCCGAATGACTCCGGATCACAAAATTGACTGCGCCGATGTGTTCGAAACATCAAAGTTGCCTATGAAGGACATATATTTTGCCAAGGTTCAAAGCTCGAAGAAGCGACGCAAAATTCGGCGTATTTTGAATAAATTATATATTAATTTATAATTTATCTCTTGATTCCTCCCCTCCTCCCTTTAATTAAATTCTAAACCCTCCTTCCTCGCACCCTTCTCTGGTTCGTCCAGCGCCCCTCTTCTCCCTTCTCCCGCGGGATGGTGCGTCGTTGCCCTAATCTGGTTCGAACTAGCTAGTTGGCTTCGTCCCGTCTCGTCCCACTATACTATGGCTCGCCCTCTTCACGCAATAGGAGGTGATGTTGCATGATACTCTGCCCAAACTCCTCCTCGACGCGTTGAACTTTCCTCTTTAGTGCTTGAGAGACTGCGACATCTCTCTCTTTGGCATTAATGGGGAACCTTCTCTCCTTCCCAAGATTTCTTCTCCCTCTTCTCTCGATCATTCTCCCTGTGGGTGGCTTGTTGTGATGGTTTGACCCGTCCCTTCTTCGGTGAAGCGTGGGTGAGTTCCTTGGTGAGTTTGGATGGTTTTGGGTGAATGCAGCTTGGCTCTTCCCCTCTCCCCTACCTATTTAGTCTTCATTCTTGAGAATGCTTAGGGTTGGAATTTTCTTGAGGTTGGACCTTCTTTTTAGCTATCTGGAGATAGAGAACTGCTGTTTTTTTTTTCCTCTTCTCTCCTGCTCTCTGCTTAATCTCCTATGTGTGTGGGAGGTGTGAAGGCCTTGTCTATCATTTTCTCCTAAGCCCACCGAACCTCTTGCTGCTCGGTTTGGGGCTGCTTTTCTTGTGGCCTCCCTGTTGGTTGCTCGGTTTTGGTGCTTGTTAGCCTATCTCCTCACTAAAGCATGAGCTTGTTTAGCTCCATGATTTGGCATGATTTATTTTTAGAAGTTGTGGATGGAAAAGTTGGACTAGCAATCTCTCTCTCTACTCTCTTTTTTTCCCTATTCTTGTAGCATGTTTTACCATTATTTACTTCATGGAAAATGATATTTAAAATGTGTGGCTTTGGTGATGGGCTTTGATGTGTGGGGGTTTTAACCGGCAATGCTACACCTCCCTTTGTTAGTTCTTCTTTAAACTTGATATGTTTCATTTGGAAGCTTTAAATGGCATGTTATATCTCCACTTTACTATTATTTCTTTAAGCTTGATACGATTCACTTGAAGGCATTGGGGGTTTACCTCTTTATGAGGTGTATGCACATGGATGTAGTTTTTCTCTCTCTTATTCCCTTCTCTAAAGCATGGTTTTGTGCATGTTAAATGTGATGTGTTATTTGATGTTGAATATTGAGTTGACTCATCTTACTTAAAAAAAAAAAAGGAAAAAAAAGAAACAGAAGAAAAAGAAGAAAAGAGAAGAGAGGAAAAGAAGGGTTGAGTTGGGAGCTTTAAATGGCATGTTGTCTTATTTATTTATGCTCCTTTGATTTTAGCATGTTCTACTTGAAAGGTTTGGGAGTTTACCTCCTTGTGAGGTGCATGCATGTGAAGGTGGCTTTT
Organism: Papilionanthe hookeriana x Papilionanthe teres; assembly: GCA_022702705.1. Lineage (NCBI taxonomy): Eukaryota > Viridiplantae > Streptophyta > Magnoliopsida > Asparagales > Orchidaceae > Papilionanthe > Papilionanthe hookeriana x Papilionanthe teres. The sequence goes on along the minus strand of CM040427.1, from coordinate 39,180,782 downwards.
CTTTCTTTCTTCTCATCTTCTTTAGTGCATGGGTTAATACATATTGGGGTGTGGCATGTTGTTTAACTCAAGGCATGTGAGACTTGTTTTGCTAAAAAAAAAAGTAAAGAGAAGGTTGGGTGGGGAGCCTTCATACTAGCATCACTCATGAACATTTTAAAACCTCATAGCCACCTAGTTGTGCTCTAGTCTTATCACTTCAACATCTTAAGCATGTGTAAAGATGCTTTAAAGCTTTCGTGTTGGTATGACTTAGATGTTATTTGGAGGTTCCTTTACCTTCATACTTATTCTCTCTACATCATGTCTTGCTAAAATTTATGAAGTGGCTTGTAGTTTGATAGTTCTATGGTGTGATCTACTATATCCTTCAAGTTTGTTCTTTACTTCGCTACCTTTGCTTAGCTCATGCAAGTATGATAAAGTTTTGTTGTAGTAGGATTTAAAACTTTCATTTGGAGGTTGCAACCTTAATATGCCTCCTATCTATTTCATTGTTTTACCATTACACGTGTGGAAAAATTACATTGTTTGAAAAAATATATAAAGGTGGGAAGAATTTTGGGGTGGGGTGGGGTGGGGTGGGGTGGGGGGTGGGCTTCACATGCTTTCTGAAGCCTCTTCTGTGTTTGAGTTTGGCTCGGCTTTGCCTTTGTGCTGTCTCTGTTTTGAGGAGGTGGTGGCTCGGTTCGGTATCATTTCATGGTGTGGCTTTGAGCTTGTTAGCTACTCGGTTTTTCCTTTGTGTTGTTCTATTTTTTGAGCAGGTGGTGGCTTGGTTTGGTATCATTTCATGGTATTGCTTTGAGCCTGTTAGCTAGTCGGTTTTGCCTCTGTGTTGTCTCTGTTTTGAGCAAATGGGGGCTCGGTTCATGGAATTTGATTAGGCTTGGGTGTGGCTTTGCTGCCCCTGCTTTCAAACGGGATTGGGGGAGCGGTTTCGCTTTTGGGGGCTGTTGTGGTCACTAGTGAGCTGGTCCCATTTTGACCTATTGTGTTTGCTCGGCTTTGCCTTATGATGGCTCAAATTTATAACTTGTGGCAACTGGGTCTCGAGTTCATCCTGTGAGCTGGTCCTGTTTTGAGCCTGTTGGCTGCTCGGTTTGCTCCTTGCAGCTCTTGTTTTGATACTTCTGTGGCTTGGATTTAGCTTTACATGGCTTGGTTTTGGTACTCGGGATGGCCTTGTGTTTGGTATGTTGATATCTTGGGTTCAGAACGGCTTCGGGCTATTGAATTTGGGAGTCTTTTAGGCTTTGCTTTTGGAATTTTCTAGTACTGCTTGACCTACCCTATTTTAAAGCGTCGTATTGAATTATCTGCAGTTACCTGCACGACGATTTTCAGAATATTTTGGGGAGTCTTAATTGGTCATTTCAAGGAGAGAGTGTGCCCTTTCTAGGGACCTAGTGTGTTCCCCTTTTTGTGGGTGGTGGAGTCTTTAGGTCTTAGATTTTGTGAGGGTTGTCGAGGTCTGACGTTTGATAGGTTTTAGCTGAGTCTGTCAGGTCGAGTCGTCGAGGTTTCAGGATCGTTTGTTTTCTATGGTTTTGAGGAATGACTCGCCTCCTTTGTCATTCTTTTAGGCGGGTTGTCGCCTCCTTTCTTGCTTCTTGGCCGAGTCTTTTGCGATTATGTACAAGACATAAGCGTGCATGTATAGCATTTTGTTATATGTGGGCCATCAAGCAAGGCTGTAAGTAGGATGGTTCAGGGTTAGGTACACAAATGATGAAAGAACCACCTAGGCATGTGTGAGAGGGTCCTAGCACGATCTTGACTCAGTTACCTAACGAGGATGAGGGATCGATTGTACCACATCTCTAACACTTAGTAAAAGAACACCCTTCGCCTTTACAGGTAGTTGGAAGTTCTCTCCTGGTAGTGTGACTGACTCATCCACTTCTAAAATATCAAAATATCTTTCAAATGAATGATAAAACAAAATCCCTTTTCAAAAAAAAAAAATGAAATGAAATTTTTCCTAAACATTTTATAAAAAAGAAAATTCATTGGTCATTCATGTGAACCAGGTTAGGAGTTTCCTTCTCCTGTAGCGGTTAGACTGGGAACCTTTTACTTAGTGTTGGATCACACAGGCATAGTGATTCGTTAGGGTCCTAAAGTCTTGATTTTGACAACAGGATCCTGATTTTAAGTCCTCCCCACCATCATGCTTACAGTCCTTTCGGCCTTTTAGCCCGTAGTTCGTGACTTTCCTTAAGTTTCCCACGGACTGCTTTTGATTTTCTTTCTTTTCGGATTTCCTACAGCTTATTTTAATTCCTTTTCGAGCTTTTCACGAGTTTTTCTCCAAATTCTCTCGCTTTATGGCTTGTCGCATGTTGTTTTGAGTTTTACCTTTCACAGGTAACTCGGAAAACTAGACCCCTTCCTTTACTTGCTCTTACTTCTTTTATGCTACTGATCCTTTCTTTGCAGGAAAAATAATAAGAATTAACAAAGCGTTTAGGTAATTAAAGTTTACAGTGTTTTTGCACCTTTACTGTTGCTACTGTTGTTTTACTTTTACTGTAGCATAGTCCTACTTATTGCTACCACTGCTTTACTTTTACTGTAGCATACTCTTGCTTACTATCACTAAAGTTTTACTTTTACTATAGCATATTCCTACTTACCTACTACTACTGTTTTACTTTTACTGTAGCGCATTCTTGTCTTCTGTTACTGTTGTTTTACTTTTACTGTAGTACACTTCTGCTTACTGTGGTATTCACCCCTTTTTACTGTAAAGCACACATCTAAAAATAAAATAAAATACTGACTTGACAATTGAATGTCCACTTTAAACTTTAAACTTTAACATGCAACACAGCTACAACATGAAGTACAAAGAAAAACTTCAAGGCCAGCACGATCATCTTCAACCGCAAAACTTATCTACATCAACAAAACAATTACTTAGTTTAAATAACAAACCATAGGATTATGAGGTAGTTCGCCTAGAGCGACATAAATCCTCACCTTTTTCTTTTAGGCTTTTACACAACCTTATTGTGCAATATAAGCTCTAGCTCGCCTTATATTTCCGAGGTTGTCGTCCGGTACGACATAAATCCTCCCATCTTTCAGGTTATTTGCATAATCAAACATTATGCAAATGTAATTCCTATAATTAATAATTGGCAGAATTGAAATCTAAATTAATTCATTTCCAAAATTTCAAGCCCAACAATAAGATAGTCTAGGAAGTCATCAAGATCCTCCTCAAGATCTGTGACATCCCAAAACTTTCTTTCTATTGGATTCCTATAAAAAATTGTTCCAATCTTGAGTCACTCACCTATTGGACTTCATATTACCACACTACTTTGAAAACCCTACCATTTAAATTCATGAAGATAGATACCTCTGATCAAAATCAAGAATTCTCTCATGTGACTTCGGTCATCTGAGGGGTAATTGACTATAGGAACTTGCCTCTATAGGGAGATTTAAGAACCCAGGTAATATAAACTCTATTTAATTCTTTTGTATTAAATAGGGGAATTTGTCGGTCAACAGAAAAAGTTTGCAGACCAGAACGGATGTCATAAATTCTGTAGTTCATTTGATCGAGTCGTATCATCAAGTAGTGTGTTTATTCCTCGAGATAGATGCATCACTTGCGATATTGTACTCGTTCATTCAAACTACTAAATGAATGAGATTTGTCCATTCTCATTTTTTCAAATTTAAAATATTATTTTCAAATCAATATATACATATTTTCTTAAATCCAAGTCATACTTTATACATTACCTATATAATATCTTTTTGAAATTTCAAACAACTTTTCAACGATCGACATCAAGTCATATAGCGTGTCGCTTCCAGGGGACACCATAGCATTTACACAATGACATGATTTTTTGACAAATTTTACGCTAGTTATTGACAACCTAACTCAACCCTCCACTTTTCACATCCAAGGCTAGGGACCCAGCAATGGCAGTGTTGATCCATAACATATTTATGTTTAGAGTAAAATATCCCTTGTTTAAATTGAATTACTTCTATTCCCAGGAATTAGACTTTTCCTAACTCTTTAATTTCAAATTCTTCAACAAACCTTTTTTTTAGGGTTTCTTCTCTTGATTAACATATCTTGTAACAACCATATCATCAACATATATAATAAGAATTGAGATTTTATCATCAAAAGAATATTTCATGAAAAGAGTATGGTGTCCTTGACTTTGTTTGCATCCAACTCTTTTCATAACCTTTTCAACTTTTTCAAACCAAGCTTTAAACATTTATTTTAGGGCCCGTTTGGGGCAGCTTATAAGTGCGGGGGCGTTTTTAAAAACGCCCCCGCAACGTTTGGTTTGCACTTATTGAAAAACTCCCCCGCACTGTGTTTTTTTTTTATTACACGCGGCCCGCAGGATGACCCCCGCGGGCCGTGTATTCTATCGCGTGACGGGGAGTAATTACCCCGTGACCCCTGGGTTTCGCAATCGATTGCTCCTGTGCTCGCTCCCGCTCCCATGCCCTTGCTCTTCTCTCGCATCTGCGTGCCCCGTTCCCGTCTCCGGTGCCCTCTCCCTTCCCCCTCGTTCGCTCCTCCATCCCCGTGACAGATCGGAAGCTGCTGGAGAACGACGGAACCAGAGGGATCAAGAAGGGGAGTGAGCTGGATATAAAGCAACTCCCGATCACCATACTCCAACTCGTCACTTCCATTAGTCGCGTTCGCTCGCCAAGAAGCCGTTCGAATCCACCTCCCGTCGCTCTAATCGAGTTCGCCTACCGTCCCTGTGGTAAAAATGTTCTTCCTCCCTCCTCTCCAACGGCATTTGTTAAACAGCTTATTCAGAACAGGGGCAGAATACCTATCTATCTATCTATCTATTTGTAAAGTTTCACCATTTATCATTGATATGCATTTTCTTTTTACAATACATGCACCAAAGATTTTATTTAAAACAATGATGTTGTCCTTCTTTTGGAGAAAGTTTTGTGATAGAAAGTCCCTTTGGGATTTAGAAGTTGTCATTACAAATATCTCGAGAGCTGGACTATTGATGATCATCATTATTCTTTCTTCTTTTGCTCGAATGAAAGAGAATACTTCATTCAAAAGCGAGATTTTCTCTGTTTAAGAATTTAATTTGAACTTGGTCAAATTCATTCTCGAGTCTTGCCAAACACTCAAAAATCAACTTGCTCAACGAATCTTGCAAAGGTCGTTGTATCCTCACAACAAAATTTATTGAGATCTTGGTAGTAGTTTAACTCTAACCAGTAAACCTTTATGATGTTAAAAGTATCCAATGATAGGAAGATTATATGGTTTGATTGTGATGAGCTTCGGCTTGATTTCATAGATTTATGCAGCACATTTCACTTTTGAGTAAATTTGTTTAACTGCATCCAGATCATCTTTTGAGATGGAGAGAAACATAAAAGATACATTGACTTCCAATAGCATAGTGTTCCACAACAACATTACGATCATGGAATCAATTTCTCCCTGAAGTAAAAATTGAGTCTTTGTACTCCGGAGATAGATCACAATGGGTTGGATTTTTTCGTTTCCCTTCCCTTTAGAAATGTCTCCACAATTTAGGATGATTTAAGATAAGTTCTCTCCTTCAATCAATAAAATGTTGGAAATAATTGGAGTTCTCCTTTGGTTTGATTTTCACCATTAATCATGACTCAAAGAACCCATACATAATGAATAGAAGGAGAATTCAATTAGAGAAATAAGATTGGAATTGGAAACCTTAAAGAATAAGAATAGACGTTGGAAGAAACACTCTAACCTTTCTTTGATATCATGTAACAAATAAAACAATAAAAAAACTCTCAAGAGTCTTCTCTTTTCTTTGTGCAAGAGGGAAGATAAATATATCTCCCATAAAAATTATAAAATAGAAATAAAATCAAAAAAGGAGAAAAAAATAAAAGGGCCAGACAATCATTTAGGAAAGCACATGAATTACAATATGAGGGTCCAAGAGAGAAAGATCCAACAATACAAAGCCCCGATCCGTGTATCTTAAATTATTTGCTACTTGATTGTCCTAAAAAACAGATCCAACGATACAAAGCTTCGATCTATATACCTTCAATTCTTTGTTATGGTTAGAGCAAAAATTCAAGTTTCATAAAACTATTTGTTCTACTCGCCACTAATTCCATATCTTCAAAATTTATATGCATCTATTTTAGAGGTAACTATACTAAATGCTCAATAATATGAATACAATGTTTATTCAATCACATTTAATTCCTGAAGTTATTGCAGATTTTTTAACAAATTCAAGAGAATCGTAAAGCATAAAGAACATTGAATGCTCAATATATAAATTACATTCAGCTCAGGAGATTTCAATTTTTTGCACTTATTTCTTAAATTCACATGCACCTAAGGATAATGTAAAAAATTTAGGAGCTTCATAAAATGAGTATATCTATTTTTTTATAACCGGTAAAAATGGCAAGTATAATCATTTTAAAATACGTAAATGACAGCGCTTAAGGAAGTGAAAATCTAAGTTCTTCTCAACTATGACGATGTTAACATTTTCTCCCATAAGACAATTCATTGAATATTTGAAAATTTTTGTGCAGCTAAGATACGAAGTCGAACTGATAGTAAAAGTTTTGATTTTGAGATCGTACTATTCATGAATTTTTTGCACTTGTATGATGTCATTAGTATTTAATAAAAAGGTTGAAGATAAATTATCCATATAATTTAAATTACATGTAAGTTATCCTATCAATGCATCTTTTTCATTGCTGGTCATAGTTTCTTATAACTCTATTTAATAGATTCATGAACAGAGAGGACCTCCCCCATATTGTGAAAATGTGACCAATTTTTTATATGAATGACTATAAATTTCACACTAATTATTGATATAAGGAAATAAATAAATAATTCTAATGTTAGTATTAAAGGAAACATACGTTCAAATGGTAAGTTAAATTATTATAGAACTTTATAAGAAATTATTGCAATACACTAAATCAAATAAGAAACATATTTATATTTAATTGTAATCAGATTGATTTTATTTTTAATCACAAAATAAAAGAACAAATTATATGATATCACGGAAGTTAAACTAAGCAAAATATATGTTAAATTTTATCCGTTCATCTTTAGCTCATCAATATTAGAAAGAGTCATCTTAGATAATTTGGTCACATTAACCGTTGACCATCTGATGATCCAATTAGGAAGTAGATGTTTTAGATTCGACTTATGTTAAGAAAGGCAGAGGTAGACCTAGGAAGACTTGGGCATATTGTATAAAAAATTATCTTAATTTATTAGAATTAAATGAAAATATGACACTAAATAGGACACAAATGGAGAAAAAGGATTCATTTAGCGGACTCCACTTAGTGGGATAAAGGTTTTGTTGTTGTTGTATCTTAGCTCATCAAGCTAATCAGCGTATTATCTTAGATATCATAAAATAAAAGAAAAAATGGATTTGACAATCGTAATTAAGACTAGACTTAGAGCAAGAGTTAAAGTTCAACCCATCATTAATCATGCTCATTAAGAAGATGTCAAGTTCCAGACTCTAAATTGGTGATGTTGAGCCAATGATTAACTTTATAAGATCAAATCGATGATTATGAGAAAGTCAATCTATTGGTGAGTATGATAATGATGACAATGAGAAATTTTTTTCTATTTAATTTTAAAGATTCATCTGAAAAAAATATATGAAATATGTGTTAAAGTTAGAATTTTATTTTTTTTACTTCTTATAGATATCGTAATTATGAACTACCTCTTTTATCTTCAATATTTGAAATAATTTTTTATTAATCTAATCATTTAATTTCTCTTTAGTACATATGACATCTGATGGTGATGGACATCCACTATAGATTGATTAATCACAACTATTTCCAAGAGAGAATAAAATTATTTCCAGTCCTAACTTTCATACGAATACCATTGTCACTCTCACCACCAAACCTCATCATCAATCTCACTACCTGGAAGTACACCGGTTTTTATTTCTCAGATCCTGTCAACACTAATCCATTTTAACATTTTCAACCCCACCGAGGTTATTTGAGTCTACTTATGACCGTCCATCACCTCACCGCCACTAACATGCCAGGCTAGTCCATCCACTCCTATTGAGCAGGGTGGGGTTGGGACACCCACTTCATGCACATGTTGAGCCAAATGTGGATATGTAAATTTATATGTATTATTTTTTTATTTTTGAATTTACGCTGTGCTAATTAAAATTTATTTCATACGTTACAATCAAAAATAAACAGTACATAAAATCAAAGATATAATAAGAAGCAAATATTATGCCCCATATTTATCCTGAAACATGATTTTGATAGAATTATGCTAAATGTGATTTAGAGAATTTTATGTATCAATAATTAAATTATAATACTCAGTATTCTAGTTCTAATGCATCTCATTAATATGTTTTATGTTATAGGAAAAAATTTGGTGGTTGTCAAAATACCAAGGATATTGAAAAAAAAATTGAAATGAGAGCCGTTGCTCATTTACACAATATATTTACAGATATTCGTAGTTTTGGGTAGAAGCCTCTTCAGATTGGACATGTGTGGAATGTGCTATGTAGAGCTTGAGCACCTCCTGAGTATGTTCGTAATGAGAAGCGTAAAACAAAATCATGTATATGACTATGGGGACATGGGCAATTCCCAATATACTAGAGGCTCAGATCCTCATATTGAGCAAAAGAAAAGACTGATATGTCATAGACAACTGATGTTAAAAAAATTTATAATCAATACTTACTAAATTTATAAGTATATTTACAGAAACAAATACTTGAAAAAGAGCCAACGATTATAAAGTTGCATAGTAAAACACATCAGCGCCAAATGGACCACCTGTGATTTGACGCTGTCACAAAAAACATGTAAGAAAAATATTGATTTTAGAATATAATATATTTAAAACTATTTTGATTTTTGAATTACAATATATTTAAAAAGGTATTATGTTTTAATTTCATCACAATATTTTGTAGGACGAGTACGTGAGATTATAGGAGATGCAAGGTTAAAGTTCTTCCGGTGCAAAAAATTCAAGAGGACAATCTGAGCCGTCAATGTTTGACATATACGTGAAGATATTGGAGGAAAAAAAAACAGTATGTCTTAGGTTAGTAGGATTTGATGTACGATTCATGTCATTTTTCTGAACAGAACACAATTTGACAGACGACATGTCAGAAGATGGTCACTGCATCTGTTGAAGACATTGGAGAACAGTTGACTGCTCAATAAAAAGCTCGAATGACTGCTCTACAAATAAGAATAGAAAAGATCGTGACAAATAAAGTAGCAAACAACTACATTAGAAGGGCAAGAGGAGGAGAAAGAGACAGAAGATGATGAAGAGATTGTCAAGGATTAGAGCTTATTTGAATCAGATTATTGTGTTATGTGCTACTGAATTTTTTGAAGAACTATGTTTAATGTTAATGTTTTTATAACAGTTACATGCTATATTTGTTCGAAAGTTTCTTTTTATATGTATATATATTTTGATTCATCTTAGTGCAGTTATTGTTATCCAGTGAGATAATTATAAAATATTAGCAAAATATCAAATTTAATGTGTACATTACGAGTATAAAAATGGGAATGTATTAGAAGCATATATTATTCTTTTTTCTTTTATGTACAAAAATCCAACAGAATTTGGACAGCTTTTTCGTCGCTAGTTCAATATAGAAATAATTGTGGCAGAATATTCTATAACAGAAATTTTTGACAAAAATTTTCCAGCCAAAAATTTTTGCTTAAATTTCCGCTAGAATTATTGAAGCAAAATTTCCGGCGGGTTGGTTACTTCCAGTAACATTTCTCACATTTTTATCAGTTGAAATTTTTTTACATAAATTCCATCGAAAATTAACGGAAAAGTCTTTTCAATGGAATTTTTTTTTATCGGAATGCATTTCCAACCAAGAATTTTAACGTAACAATACATGATAAAATAACGATTTGAGGAGATGAGTCATTAATGTGTGAAGAGAATGATAATTAATTTGTCTTTTAGCCAGTATAGTGCAATAGAAAGGTGCAGATTTCACCGTACATTATCAATGGATCAACCACTGAAGTAGATGAGATAATATTGTATGTGGAGATGGTTGTGGCCCTACGGACTGCAACTATAGAGGAGGACATGGAGAGAAACAATAAGAGAAGAACAGCATATGCTCTTCAACATCGACAAACACAGGAATTGGTTACGCCACCCTAGGTTAAACCAAACACTTGTTGATGGATTTTCACTCTCAAGTTTAATAATGTTGAATTTATTGATCATTTCATCTTTTTCAAGCAAATAAAAGTTGACATAGTTATGCTAATCATTTGTGCGTATGAAATATTGCTTGTTGGGAGCAATAAAGAAGGCAAATCTAAAGTAAAGAGCAACTTGTAAAATTATTTTGTGACTAAATATCTGGGGTGCTCTAAATGCTTTCTTAGGATTGAATTTGCATACATACAAAAGGAAAGGAGTCTATCTTTGTCAAGCAAACAAGAGCTGACATAGTTATGCTAGCCATTTGTGTAGATGATATGTTGCTTGTTGGGAGAAATGAAGAAGGCAAATCTAAAGTAAAGAGCTCGTAAAATTATTTTGTAACTAAATATCTGGGGTGCTCAAAGTGCATACAACAAGAAAGGAGCCTCTCTAATCATGTCAAGCAAACAAAAACTGACTTAGCACTAGAAATGGTATAGGTGTAATTATAGATAAGAGTTTAAAAGATAATAATGTAAAAATTAATAGAATTGAAGATAAAATTATAGTTCTTAAAATTATTTTTGATACTAACATTTTTAATATTATAACTACTTATGCTCCTCAAGTAGGTTTAGATATAGGTTATAAAGATAAATTCTGGAATGACATAGAAGACATAATACAAATGATACCACTTGAAGAAATAATTTTTATTGGAGGCGATTTAAATGGACAGGTTGATAGAGTGGTAGAAGATTTTAGAAATATTTATGGTCGCTACGATTTTGGAATAATTAACAAAGAAGGCAAAGTCATATTAGATTTTATCTTCACGTATGATTTTGTTATTGCTAATACTTTATTCAAGAAAATAGAAGAGCATATAATTACTTGTAAGAATGGATCTAATAAAATACAAATTGATTATTTTCTTACAAAAAGATGAGACCGTCGAGAATGTAAAGATTGTAAGGTCATTCCAAGTGAGGATTTAAGTACTCAACGTCAATTATTAGTCAAGATGAAGAGTTGTAAAATAAAAAATATTATGAATCATTGTCGTAGAATTAGATAAGGGTACCTAAAAGTCACAAATAAAATTATTTTTATGAGTAACATCAAAATTTCAAGATTTGTAATGTTCAAGAAAAAACAAATTTTATGTGGGATAAAATAACAAATACTATTAAACAAGTGGCAAAAGATGTACTTGCAGAACCAAAAGAAAAATTTTTTATAAATAAAAATAATTGGTGATGAAATAATAATGTGCAAAAAAAGATAAAATATAAAATTTATACTATAAAAAATGGTTTAAATGTAAAAAACATATAGAACTGGGAAAAATATAAAATGAGCAATTTTTTAAGCTAAAAATTTTGTTTTTAGTTATTTTAATAATAGATTAGATACTAAAGAGGGTGAAAAATATATGTATAAACTATCCGAACAAAGAAAAAAGAAAAGTAAAGATTTAACTCAAGTAAAGTGTATTAAAGATGAAAATCAAAAAAATGTTTTTCTTAGAAAATGATATTCAACATAGGTGGGTGAGTTATCTTGATAAACTTTTTAATGAATCTTTTGAAAATAAAATCGACCTTAGTGATATTAATATCGTTAATAATAATAAAATATTTTATTTTTACCATCGCATTAGTAAAAAAGAAGTTGAGAAGACTTTAAAGAAAATCAATGGTGGAGAGTTTGTAGGACTTGATATCTCAATTGAAGTGTGGACATATACAGGAGATTTGGTAGTTTTTAAGCTTACTAAACTCTTTAATATTATTTTAAAAACTAAAAAAAATGCTTGAGGAGGGGAGGAAGAGTATTTCGGTCCTCATTTTTAAGAATAAACGGGACGCACAAGAGTGTGCAAATTATAGAGGAATTACACTGTTGTGTCATACTTTAAAATTATGGGAGATGGTATTTAAACATAGTTTAAGACATATTACAAGGATTTCTCATAAGCAATTTGGATTTATGCCGAGCAGGTCTACTATGGAAGCTATACATTTATTGAGAGGTTTGATGAAGAAGTTCAGAGAGAATAAGAAGGATTTACATATGATTTTTATTGATTTAGAAAAAGCAAATGAAAATATTCCAATAGATATCCTTTGGAGAGTTCTATAGAAGAAAGGTGTTGATATGAATTATATTCAACATTAAAGATATGTACACTAGAGTTGTTACTTGTCTTCAAACAGAAGAAGGATTCACCAAATATTTTCCTATTTCAATTGGATTAAATCAGGAAAAGGCTTTAAGCCCCGTATCTTTTTTGCTTTAGTTATGAATGCTCTTACTGAACATTTACAGGAGGATGTACCTTGGTTTATACTTTTCCCTGAGGAAATCCTTTTTATGGATAAAAACTAGAGAGAAAGCTCAGAAAAACTTGAATTGTGGAGGTCTAGATTGGAGTCTAAAGGCCTTCGTTTGAGTAGAACTGAAGCTGAATACATGAAATAAAATTTTAGTAGTAGTAGTTCGAGTGTCAAAGATGTAACTATGGGTGATCGAATTATTAAAAAGTGTGAACGCACTAGATAGCTCGGGTCTATTGTTCAAAGTGATGGTGATATAGATGAGGATGTTATTAATAGAATTCATTGGTTGGTTGAAGTGGAGGAACGCTGCGAACCTATTGTGAGATAGAAAAGTGCTGCTTAGACTGAAAGGAAAATTTTATAAGATGGTAATGAGACTTGTAATGCTCTATGGCGCTGAATGTTGGCCTTTAAAAGAAAAGCATAAAACAATGTTAAATGTTGCCAAGATGAGAATGCTTAGGAGAATGAGTGGCTTTACACTTAGAGACAAAATGCGAAATGAATATATTCGTGATAAGGTTGGTGTAGCTCTAGTGGCGGACAAAAAGATGGTTTGGTCACATTAAACATCAACCATCTGATGATCCGATTAGGAGAATAGATGTTTTAGATTCAACTTATGTTAAGAAAGACAGAGGTAGACCTAGAAAGACTTGGGCATATTGTATAAAAAATGATCTTAATTTATTAGAATTAAATGAAAATATGACACTCAATAAGATACAATGGAGAAATAGGATTCATGTAGTCGGCCCCACTTAGTGGGATAAAGGTTTGTTGTTGTTGTTGTTGTCCCTTTTATTAAATTTATTCTTTCCTTTTATTTCCCTTCCATAGCAAATTTATATTTGTCTATAAATAGACACCATTATCCAACAAATAAAATCATCATATTCCATTTCATTACAAAACATTTCTTTCTCGAGTGATCTGATGCACATCTTGTGGATTTGTAAGGTGCCTGAAAGGATATAAAATAGACCTGTAAACGATCATGTTAGGAAGAATAGCGCTAGGAAGATATTTTGCACTGATTTTTAAATGTTTTATAAGTTTATAATGACATAATTGTTCCAAAATACTTCAACTAACTTTTTCCAAAATACAAAGATCGTCCTTATTGGGGACTAACAAAAGCAAATATTGGCTGGGAACTGAGCTGGTCAGCAAACAAACAGTTTACTATGAAAGCACACAAGTATTTAAAGGCTGATAAAAGAACAAGATTACAAGAAAAAAGATGTATCGTTAATAAAAAGGCTCTTAAACCATGAACTTCTTGTTCAATACGCCACCAAGATCGATTCAAGCTGAGAAGAATAAATAATTCGTCAACTGAAATTGAGGTTGAAGAAATTAAAGCCTTTGAGTGCCCAACAGCACTATCCAGGGAGAATAACACATCAAATACCAAACTAGAATCTGACAGGTAAAGAGCTAAAAAGCAAGATTCAGATTTCCTTTTTTTCCTTGTTCAACGTAGCTATATAAGAAATAACAGTGAGCCAAGAAATTCTATACAAAGGAAACTCTACACAAAGGAACTCTACACAGAACAAAAAGTTCATCATCCTAAAAATAATTATTTTTTTCATTCTAATAATTCAAATAACAGTAGGTACTCGCATGATGTGGTGATATTATTTTCAGAATAATTTTCCTGGTGACTAAATAAATCAGATAAAAAAAATTAGCTGCTCACTTCCTTACATTGAATAAAAATACTACAATGCATAAGGTTTTTGTTTGCAGCAACATGAAAATTACGTCATTTCAAGTTTATTTGTTTTGCTACACAATTGCCAATTTTACTTTAAATAAAATCAGTTCACATCTTAAAACCCTAGCAAAGCAAATACAAGCCATTTAATCACATTTAATTGGTCAAGATAGATTTTACGCTGCAACAGATTTACATTAAAGCAAAGAGCCCAAAGTCATTCTGATCGCAGAAATTTTTAGACCTTATATCCTCCTTAAAACTAGCAAAGATCTAAAATCAAAGACGTCATTTGCCCTTTTTCTAAACAACTTTACTGTCCCTTTCAAATCCAATCGAATCAGAAGTTACATTACACAACAGTCACTCTAATCTGATTTAAAAAAAAACCACCAAATATTAAGCACTTCACTGTAGCAATTTAATTCCCTTAGTTTACAGAAAATTCCAGCGGATAAATTTGACATGACGTATTACACACTAGATAAGCATGGGCTCAAATGATGACTTCATACATGCAAATTTAAATTACTAAGCTTGATCTTTAGAGGGATGGCTCTTCTCATTCACTACAGAGAATATTCCTGAAATATTAATTCCCTTCAAGCATTTTGAAATCTCTCCAGATTAAATTCAAAGCACCCATTCAAATTCTCATAGTTCCACAATCTTTCCCTCTTTATGCAATCATGTTGAATCCCAAAGCTCTCACCCAATATTTTTAATTTCCACAATTCATCCCTCATTGTGCATCCCATGGAAAACTAAACAGAAACCGTAATTAACTCTTAAATGCAGTTTGAACAACCACCATCTTCAACTAAAAACAACCAAACCAACCGCATGAAAACTTCAGTAGGATCTCCCACTCCTCCAGCGTCAAAAAGCCAACTCTATTTAGCACAGACACGGAGACATGAGGAAGATGAATAGTCTCATCGCCCAGTGAGATAGGCTGCTTCTCTAACATTATAAAAACCTTGAGCTAAAGCCAACTGAATACAGCAATATCACCTAAAACAAGGTGTTGTGCTGCAAATGGGTGACAAGGCATATATTACCCGGCGAGAATGAAAGTTCGACGCACTCGAGATAAATACATGTAGATAACAATAAGAAACAAAACCATGCCAAACAAAAAGAAAGGGCGTGTTTGCGACAAGATTCTCGAATACCTTTGAGCGTTGAAGTTGTTCTTCGTAAGACATGACTGGATATCACAGGCCTCCTTCTTGCATGGCTCTTGGCTTTTCTGCTTCCCTGCCATGTAAATACCAATGGATCAACACCGGAGAGGATGAGAGATACGTCGCAGATTATTAATGTGGTGTCGTTCAGCCTTCTTCTGCTACCGCTTCCAGGACATGGACAATCCAGCGATTCAAATGGACAAAGAATTCCAACGGGAATATATAGGAACCCTAATGGCTTGCGTTTAAGTGGCGGCTTAAGTGGCGGCCGGAATAGCAGGACGAGCGCACAATCCTACGCGGATATTCGATTTATTGCATTGGCGGTAGGCTGCAAGCCCGCAAAAAATGTGAAATTTGCTTGGTTAAAAAAAAAATAGAGGGAATTACATAAATACCGCCGAAATCCTATGTTTGCATATCAAAACCCTAAATTTTGCTATCTGCAATTCTACAACCGAAATCCTCATATCGCATAGAAAACGGTAGTATTATATCCTTTAAAAGTGTAGTGAATACACTTTTCATATACATCTAAGTTTACATGCTGTAAAAAATTGAAGTATCGATGTCACGTATGTTACATAGGGGTGTAAACGAATCGAACACGAACGAACAGAGTTAATGTTCGTGTTCGAAATGTTCGAACACATTACTGTTCGTGTTTTGTTTGTTTAACAAACCGAATAAAAAAAAATTGTTCGTGTTCGACTTGTTTACTCATCGAACACGAACTTCCTGGCGAACCGAACACGAACTGTTCACGAACAATGAGCTTTTTTTACAGCACTAGCTTTGATAGCATACTTCCTCAAAATGAAGTAAATTGATCAGGTATTTCATGCACATAAGGTAATCCATACTTCCTCAAAATGAAAAACCGAATAAGGCGTTTAACATTTTATTTAGGGTTTTATTTTAATATATAGTATAGTATATTAATTATAATATTATAATATTTATATTAATATAATTAATACTATAATATTATTAATGTTATTAATAATTTATCATGTATTATAATTTATAGAACTTTAATTATTTAAAATATGATAAATTTTTATAATATATAGTTATTTTTAAAATATCATAAATTTTTATAAATAATTATTTTAAATTATTTTATATTTCGAACAATAACAAACTGAACATGAATGAACACATCATGTTCGTGTTTGGTTCGTTTAACAAACCGAACGAAAAAAATTGTTTGTGTTCGTCTTGTTTGCTTATCGAACGAATCGAACACGAACTTCTTGGTGAACCGAACACGATCTGTTTGCAAACAATGAATTTTTTTGACAGCCCTAGATATGTAAATACATAAGAATTGAGTAGTATGTATGTAAATTTTATAAAATCACACCAAATTGAGTTTTTTTTTTTAATTAATTTGAATATGAATGGAACATTTCAATGTGCTTAATCAAGTTCATCAAATCATAATATTGAATACAAAATTATCCGAGAGGCGCACCCAAAGAATAGAACGTTAAAGAGCAGAGAGTTATAAAGAGATCAGACAGTTGTGAATAGTAAAAAACCTATGACCCTCATTCAAAATATGATATCTATTTATAAGCATGTGGGTGAGGTATTAAGATTACATGTATGCCCTTTAATCATTAGTTTTGCAATGGATATTTTAGTGATTACAAACATGTCCGATATTTTGGCTGGTGGGGATTTTTCTGATTTGTAGATTGTTGTCTATCGAATATGTTTTTAGTCGATCATATTGTCTTAGCTTGATCAGTCGGTCTTAGGTTGATCGCCTCACCTTAAGTCGATTAGTCATATGTTTGATTGTACAGATTCCTTCATTGTTGACTGGAGATTGACAGTCGTTCGACGGATCATTTTGCTCGTCATTATCATGTTTGGTCTTCGAATTGCCTTGAGATTTGTGTTGCACATTTTTCGTAAACATATCTAGTTTCACGATTTCCTTATTGAAAGTCATGCTGCGAAAAAAAAGATAGAATCTTTTCCTAATATTGAAATACAGAAGCATAAATCTAATTTGTGACAAAATAATTGTTAATAATTGAATTATATAGATCTATCTGTACAAGCTTTTATAAATTAACTACAAGGTAGTAAGGGATCATGTCTCATCCTCCCTTCGTCTTTTTTGTGTGGTATCTAAGTTGTTTGGGCCGTTTGTGATGGCTAGTGAAGGAGCACTTGGGGCTGCATCTCATGACAAGGACGCACTAATTAGAGCGCTCACGGGCATGAGAGCTTAGGCTCGAAAGGGAGAAGAAATGAAGAGTAAATTGGTAGAGAAGAAACTTTTGGATAAACAAGCAAAAAAGAGGTTAGTAAAAGAAGATAAAAATTATCGATCAAGAGGATCATACAGGAGTCCTCTAACTCGCTCACTAGTTCACATCAAGAAAAATATGGGAACAACACAAAAGGCGATCGGTTGACCTTCCTGCGGAGCCTGCGATTCTGGCCCATGATCCTAAGGACTTAGCCAAGGCACCCGTCCAACCTACTCCTAAGAATTTGAACCTTTCAACTACTGAGGTCAACAAGATGGCCATAAGTGGCTCCCCAACCAAACTATCGAGAGATAAGCCTCCCCCACTGACCAAATGATTAGGGAAAATTGGTGAGGTTGAAGTATCTTTTACCACGTTCGATGGGAATCAAATTGTTGGTACGGGGTTCCAATTTGTTTAATATCTAAATTCTTTTCCATTTATGATTCTTTTTGATGCAGCCATAGAGATCCTAACTATCGACTCTCTTTCGTCAAATCTCAGTGATAATTCGACTAAGAATGTTTCATACACACAGTATCATCCATGCACTTAGCACTAAATTCGGAAAAAAAAAGTTGTCATGATCATATAAAAAAAGAAACATAATTATGCCCATTTGATCTCTTATTACATAAAAAATAACTCATATATATTAAGGGAAGGATTGCATAGTTCACATTCTCAAGTCATTTGATAATATGCAAAATTTTAATATAAGAGAGTATAAATAAGATAATTACAAGTGCCTTTGCAACATAACAATCTTCCAGGTCATTTGGTATGTTATAAAAAAAAGGTAATTGAAATGGAATGTAATTAAAATATAATGTATTTCGAAATATTTTGGAGTTATTCGACTTAGTGAAAGATAAATGGATTGATTTATTTATTTTTTGTTTTGCTTGAAGGAAAATGAAAGAAATGCAAAACACAAGTGATTGTGAAGGCAAGGAACGGGCGATGGTAATGACAGCTGCCAACTGGAGGCAATGGCAGTTGCTAGTGGTGGGGCAGTGGCAGCAAGAGATGTCATCAACGATAGTGGGTGGCAATAACTACTGAAAATTATAGTGTGTGTACAACTTGAACAAATCTGATAAATTTGGAATATATTAGAATTAAAATAATGAGTAAGCAATAAAAAGATCAGGAATTTACTTTATGTAACATTTTTCTTTTAACAAATATCATATTTTCTTAAATACATGCCTTCCAATTGTAACATGGGCCTAATTCAACCAACCAAATAACCTTAAAAATTTTATAATTTTACCTAGAAAAATGAAAATGTTGTGATACATAAAAACAAAAAATATATATGATAGCCTAAGGGGTCATTTCAGATTTATTTTATTTTTTATTTTTTAAATTTTTATATTTTTTGAAAGATGCTTGTTTGGTATTTTATATATATACATATATATATATATATATATATATATATATATATATATATATATATATATATATATATATATATATATATATATATATAATGCATTTAAAATATATTTTAAGTGTTTTGAATATTTTTAAAAATAACTAAATATGTTTTATTTAAAATGAAAAATACTTAAAAAAAAATAAACAATAAAAAAAATTCCCATTGGCCAAACGCTTACAAACCTGATTTTATTGTTTTGAACGAGTTTTTTTCAAAATCTTGTTCCTCACAATTTTATGAAGGTTCATCATCAAATTTATATAATGTGACCATTAGTTTTGTAACAAAATTTCATTAGAAGTAATACTAGACTTCATGGTAAAGTTTGATAGTTAATATTGTCATAGAGTAATTAGTTAATTGATTAGTACTTTTATTTTATATAGATAGCACATATAGGAGACATTGAAAGGAATGAGATGGAAAATGTAGTGTTTCTTCTATTCTTTTAGTTTTTGGAGTTGTCAACATCCTAAAATTACCATTGTGCATGACATTTTTTCATGAAACAAATACTAATGAATTGATGTTTCATGCAAATATCATATATGACCATAATCATTAATCACCCAACTAGTAACCGTTATGCTAGCTTGACATGTATAACTTACTAAACAAAGCATCATTCTACATACAAAATAGAAAATTTTTACTTATATTTTGATGCATTTACATATATACCATAAATTTCTTATATATTTTGTATTTACATATCTAATATCTAGAAATTTCATATTTACATGTATAAAACTTCGATCATTTAACATATAAAAAATACCCTTCTTACCAATTTTTTAAAGAAAAAATATATATTTCAGGTACAAGGTTACGACACAGTGTGATAAATATAAGTATTAAACATTTGGTTGAAGATATATAAATACATATAAAGTTATGTGGTATGCATGTAAATTTTTCCTTATAAATTTAACATTGGAAATTCCATTTGCACCAAAATATCGGCTCATTATGATTCGTATGATAATATCTTATTTCATGTCTTCCATATGTTAATTTCTCAAAATCTTGAAATCCTCAATGATGAAGAAGTGGCGAGGAAGTCACTCGAGCTCTCACTAGGAGAAGGCATTAACAAGACTAGCGATGCGAAGGAATCTCAATGACGAAGTAACGAGGACTTGCAATAGTAGGAAAGTTGATTTAAGACTGATGAGATGTGAACAAGAAGTTCTTTGTGATCATCTCTTATGATGGAAGTTAACATACTAGGGTGAGAATAGTTAAATACTTTTGTTGTTATTTAATAATTAGTTATCATTCAAGGAATTATTAAGTTGAACTTTAACCATAAAATTATGATGATTCTAAGTATTATCTACATCACTTCCCAATATCTGACATCTCCTTTGAAAGGCTATCAGATTGGTGAAAAATTACTATAAATCAAATACTTTAATTTGAAAATTTCATTCAGAAAAAAGACATGAAAAGTAAAATTGTGAAGTATTTACAATTTACAATGTAATTCATTTTAATTTGAATTTTATTGGATTATGGTTGAATTAAAGTGAAGCTTCGTCAACATCTTGCCCATAAAATATTATATTCGGAGTCTGGACTTGCATCTGTTTTCTAATAACAATGTGCCACCTTTTTGATTAGTTGGACCAACTTCGCATGATTAAAAAAAGTAAATAAATAAAAAAAAAACTGTTTGAGGTGACTGAACCTGACCCGAAACCAGTCCGAAAAATGAAAAGAAAAAATATACATATTCAAAAACCCACTCTTCACATGCATTTCTATTCTTCGCCCTAGAGTTTTTCTTTCAATTTCCATCTAGATTTTTAGTGATAACTCTCTATGAGTTGTCGAAGTATATCAGGATTTCTATGGCGAAACTTTGATTTATGACAAAGATTTAATTTATGGTTATTTGGTCGATCAGTTTCAAATGAGCTTTAGTTATTTGTTAAACTTATGTAAACCCATGTAAATTCGTGTAGTTGTTTATTACGCAATATTTAAGATTTTCCAGCAAGAGTCCATCAAGGTAATCAAGCAATGGGACGACAAAAACCAACACAAAAAAGGCAAGCTAGCTTCCAAGTAAATAAAGAAAATTGATGGTTGTATTTATTTTTTTGTCTTTAATTTATTACATAGTTAAACTAAATGTAATCGAGAAATGTATCACAATATATTCATTTTGTCTCATTTGTTCAATAAAAAGCTTCATATCTTCTATTTGAACCATATATAATCAAGATTTATTATTGGAAAACAATGTATTTGATTTGATAAGGATTTTTTGTTCAATATGTGAGATAAAATACAATATATCTATTTGTATCACCACAATACTACCACAATAGCAAAAAATTACAACAATAATATAAACAAATTACCACAATAGTACTGCCACAGTGTTACTACAATAACACCACAATATCAACACGATACAACCACAAGAACACCATGATATCATCTCAATACTACAACAATACCACTCTTTTTTTAATAATGCGAGCTAGGCTTAGCTAATCAAACAGGTGTTGCGATGTTATTGAAGTCCGAACATTAATTTATGTCCTTACTTCAAATGCAATATTTTCTCCTAGAGGAGACACTTGACACCCTTAAATTTTAACTACATTTTTTAATATTATGCCATACATGAAGCAATTTTTTTTTCATTAAACTTAAGTTCATAATGATAATGTAGTATTTAATTACATTTTAAACTTAATAATTTTATGATATTGTAAGAAACATTAATCGTGGTTATGGTTTTATAGTGATTAATGAATAAGATAGAACCATATTATATTTTGTTTTAGCCTATGATATAGTTATTATTAATACTTTATTTAAAAAAATATATGAGCATATTAATATGAACATTTATAATAAAGCATAAATTGATCATTTTGTTATGAGAAAAAGATATCGTCGATAACATAAAAGTTGTAAGGGCATTCCAAGTGAAATTTTAAATACTCAACGTCGATTATTAATTCTAAAATTTAATATAGAGAATTGTATGCTAAAGAATAAAATAAATTACCTTAAAATTAGAAAAGGACACATAAAAGATAGAAATAAAATTATTTTTACAAGTAAACCTTAAG